>CAMZMU010000039.1:81009857-81609857 GCA_947311845.1 Poa pratensis
CACCGACTTGTAGTTTAATATTTGATGCTAGTGCTGGAACCTAACTTTTAAACGTGCTGTTTGCAAAAGCTACTTATCTCCTGTGCAATGTACTTTTGTAATAAACGGTCTAACCTACTGCAAACTTATGGATATACTTTAGCTATCCGGACAGCAAAAATTCTGTGCATATGTATTTTGCATTTTGATGTGAATTTTTGTGCACATCGGTGATGCTTTTCGTTGTGCATTGCAGGCAGTAGACACTTCAGCACTTACTCAAGCTAACACACAAAAGGAGAAAGGTACTCAGGTCAGCACGCCTACTGGTATGTAGCATATATCCCATAAATATGCTTCAGTATCGTTTTTAATACCTTTTCAAGCTAAAAAGTTTCAAAGTATACATCATATTGCTACAGCTCATTAGTTATAAGTAAATAGTGCGTGAAACCGCCAACTCCCTACCCAGCAAATAATCTTACTATAATCATATATAATTATTTTGCAGGAGCAAAATCTCAAAGGATACCGAGCCAAATGGTCAGAACAGATCCACGTGATCCATCTGGAAGATTGCACACTTATTGGCACGGGCAATCTTCAAATCTTGAAAAGAAATGTGACCTCGTTTCCGTAAGGTGTGGTCCTGAACTTGTCATTAGTTAGCTGATAGCGCTCACTACTTTCTGTATTTTCTATGCCCTTCAAATTCTGTACCAAGTACCTGTGCCTTTCCTCATGTGAGGATTTAATGATTCATGCTGTTTGCATGCTATGACTCTGAACCTTTTTCTACACCGGTGGCTAATTCATAAATTCTATTTGAGGAAGGGAGTAGGGTATTTCACTGACATTTCTTCTATTTACTGGGACTGATTGTTTCTTCAATTTTTTATGGTTCTCCAAGAAATGTTGTAAGATCAAGAAGAAACCCAAAAGATTCTGGTGATTTGTCCAGTCGTCATGAGCTTCTTACAGAAATAGATTCAAACTTACATCCTGGTGAGCCCATCTTAACCTGTGATGCCCGAATCAGTCTCCATTTTTGTAGACTGATTATTTATGTATTGTTGTAGGACTTCTGGATATTGTTAAGAATTGCACATATGTTGGAGTTGCGGATGAAGTTTTCGCTTTGATACAGCACAATACCCGCTTATACCTTGTGAATGTGGTAAATGTTAGGTAAACATTATACATTGATGACTAGCATTACTCTTCTATGCCTTATATATGTTAGCTAGAAATTTCAAATATCTGATATGCATTGAAAGTAACCGAAACTCTATTCTCTTTTCACACTTGTAAATGCATGCATGTGTAGACAGATAATATTGCTTGCACACACCATCATCAAACTGCTGTCCATGCATTTGTATCCAGTTGAAAGCCTGCAATTACTACCACCGTTTCCAAATATTGCATTGATATTTTTTATCCTAAACCATTATATGCTATTTTTTGTGTGTGATATGTTGATGATTCAACTTGTGATGCAGTAAAGAACTTATGTACCAACAAGCTTTGTGCCGTTTTGGAAACTTCAATGCTATACAACTCAGTGAACCAGCTCCACTTCGGGAGTTGCTGATGATGGCACTGAAAGATGACGAATCAATGAGTGATGAAAATGACAAGGAGAAACTGGAAATTGCAGAAGTAAGTTGTTTTCTTAGTTGGTCGAGTCTTTGTTAATCTTGTAGGTGATGGAACAGATGCAACTTTTTATTTGTCCACCTTCATGCTGTTTCTGTTTCTTGCTTCTTTTATTACAGCTTAATCCTCTGACTCTTGTAGCATCACTCCATTGATGAAGATAGTACCTGTGTGCAGGTGAACAGTGAGATACTGAAAGAAAATGCTGAGATGATTAATGAGTACTTCTCTATTCACATTGACCAAAGCGGGAACTTGACCAGACTTCCTGTTGTACTTGATCAGTACACGCCTGATATGGATCGCCTTCCAGAGTTCGTGCTGGCTCTGGCAAACGATGTAGGTTTCCTTTTATTAAGCTGGCACGTTCATAGTATATGGTAATTAAATTTTGGCATGATAGTTGATTAGGGTCCACTACCTGCTGAGGAAATGGCAAGTAAATTTGCAGGCTGATACTATGTGTTCAGATTTTAGTTTTGGTGTTTCATGTAGATATGTCAGCTAGGTATCCGGAAGTAACTTCCATTTGTTGTTTTAAGTCATTTTCGTAATTTCAGTCCCAAGAGATGTCGTTTGATGACATTTTGTTTTAGATTATACAGTAGTTCTCCAAACTGGCAATTCTCATTTTTAGTGATTACTATCTTGCATTAGGTTACCTGGGACGTTGAGAGGGACTGCTTCAGAACGGCAGCAGCTGCTATTGGGAACTTCTATGCACTGCATCCTCCCATCCTTCCAAATCCATCTGGCAATGGCATTCAGTTGTACAAGAAAAGTAAAGATCGCATGACAATCGGTGAATGTGATAATGACTTAGCAAATACAGGTGAGATTGTTGGTAACCGTATTCTATACCCAGTAATTAAAGTGCACAAAGAGCAGATATGCTTACTGTAAACACCCTATTTGGTAACTGAATCCATAGTTCTTCCCAGTTTTACTACTCTTCCACCACCCAGATAACATGACACTGAAACTGATATAGTAAGGAAATACCTGTGATATATGATTCTGCAACTAGAGCAAACTGCAGTGTTAACTGTACGTGCATGCATTCCATATTCAGAGAGTTACTTGGTATTGAGGTAATTATATATTGCACTACAGAGGAAGATGACATTGACCAAGAACTGCTTGCGGAAGCAGAGGCAGCGTGGGCTCAACGCGAGTGGACCATTCAGCACGTCCTGTTTCCATCCATGAGGCTTTTCCTCAAGCCCCCAAAGTCGATGGCAACAGACGGAACATTTGTGCAGGTTCTCTCCTAGCCCTAAGTCCGTTCAGTTTTGCTGCGTCTTTGGTGCTTCAGCCTTTTGCATATGCTCTGGACTTCTAAAAATGTAGAGATTTTTATTCTAAATGGCATTATGGCCTGTCACCGCGGTCGAAGTTATCTGTCCATTACTCTTTTCTCAAACAAGCATCGACATTTCGCTTCTTAAAAAGTTACCTATAAATCGTAAAATAACTGTACTAAAGTACTGACCTACTCCGTAGGTGACTAGGCATAAAATTATTTCCTGTATCCACTACTACAGATTGTGCAAATTACCTTTTTTTATATCGACAATATATTGGATTTATGATCGCAAAAATTGAGTTGTTTATCTGTGAACCTACCATGCAGGTTGCTTCTCTAGAGAAACTTTACAAGATTTTCGAAAGATGCTAAGCTTGACACAAGTCATCGTCACAAGATTGATGGAAGTAGTTGCCAGAAAAGGAAAAAAAATGTTTTTGGCAGCGTTGTAAATATTTGAAGTAGAAAATTTGACTCCACTTTTGAATTGAAATAGTAGCTAATCTGTGAATATTTTGGCTCTGCCATGTACTGAAATGCAAGCAAACACTCTGATGTTCTCTCCACCATCCCCTGGTAAGATCAGAGATACCTATGACCGTAATTTCTTTACAGGCTCCGTTTGCTGCATGAGAATGTTTTCTGTAATTAACCCTGTATTGCTAACCATGGCTATTAGTAATGGTTGTTAGGGTTTAGAGTTTAGGGAAAAGAAAATTTCGTGACATGGATCGGATATTTAAAAAATATAGATAAATCAAACCTTATCGGTTGGAAGCTGTGGAAAAAACTTGTTGGTACTTCTAGAGAAGAAAAAGAGTTTCGTGTATTACGTCGAATTTTTTTCTGAAATGCTGCTGGATGACGATAGAAACCCCACTAAGGGCTCCTTTGATTCATAGGATTTGTAAACGATTTGTCTAGGATTGAAATTCATTTTTTCCTTCGGATGCGGTTTGATTCATAGGATCAAATCCTATAGAAAAAAATCCTATAGGATTAAATTTTGTAGGAAAATAACATAGAGTTCCAATCTCATGGATCACATCTTCCCATAGGATCCAATTAGCCAGGCAATTAAATTTTTGTCCAACGAAATATTTGAGCCAGGCAAGCAAAGCTATTGAGCCGGCGCCGCCGTCCTCTACCGGGACGGTTTCACTGCCGCCGCCGCCGCCGCTGCTCGACCCTTCTGACCCCCCCCCCCCCCCCCGTCTCCCCCGTACTGTCCCGCGGGCGCATCCTCGCCGGACGGTCCCGGCCTCCTCCTCCGCTACCGCGAATTCCATCAAACACATGCTGGGTTTCCTCCGGCAAACCGACAACCGCCATGTCCGACGCTACATTGCCCGGTTCGTCCCCACCTCCTCCTTCCGCCCGGCCGTTCCCGGCCGTAGCGGCCTGTACGCCACGGCCGCGTACTCCACCAGGCCGTCGCAGCCACCCTCGACGCCTGCCACCTCGACGCCGCCGCCGTTCCCGTCCAAGACGCGTACTACCTCCACCTCCTCCGCTCCAGCCCGACGCCGCGCCACGCAGCCGCCGTGCACGGCCACATCGCCCGCGCGCACCCTTCCCCGTCGCTCTTCCTCCGCAACACCCTCCTCCACGCCTACTGCCGCCTTCTCGGCCCGCTCCCCGCGCGCCGCCTGCTCGACGAAATGCCCCGGCACACCGCCGTCTCCTTCAACCTCCTCATCGACGCCTACTCCCGCGACGGCCAGCACCACGCATCTCTGGAGACCTTCGCGCGGGCCCGCGGTGCTGCCAAGGCGGACAGGTTCACGTATGCGGCCGCGCTCGCCGTGTGCTCGCGCGCGGGGCGCCTGAGGGAGGGCAGGGCGGTGCACGCGCTGGCCGTCCTCGAGGGACTCGCCGGGGGCGTGTTCGTCTCCAACTCGCTCCTCAGCATGTACGCCAGGTGCGGCGACATGGAGGAGGCGAGGCGGGTGTTTGACGCCACCGAGGAGCGGGACGACGTCTCCTGGAACTCGCTGCTCTCCGGGTACGTGCGTGCCGGTGCGCGCGAGGAGATGCTCAAGGTGTTTGCTATGATGCGCGCTACGGGTTGGGACTGAATTCTTTCGCTCTTGGCAGCGTTGTCAAGTGTTGCTCTTCTTGTAGCAGCGGTGACTCTGTGAGGGATATCGGGGCGGCGGTTCATGGATGCGTGGTGAAGGCCGGGCTGGACTCCGATGTTTCCTTGCGAGCGCCATGGTTGACATGTATGCCAAGAAAGGCGCGTTGGGTGAAGCTGTCACGCTCTTCAAGTTGGTCCTTGATCCCAATGTGGTTGTGTTCAATGCCATGATTGCTGGGCTGTGTCGTGATGAGGCTGCAGTTGGTAAGGAAGTCGTGACAGAAGCGTTAAGTCTGTATTCAGAGGTGCAGAGTCGAGGAATGGAGCCTACTGAGTTCACATTCTCCAGCGTCGTACGAGCTTGTAGCTTGGCAGGTGACCTGAATTCGGAAAGCAAATACACGGGCAAGTGCTGAAGCACTGTTTTCAGGGAGATGACTTCATTGGGAGTGCACTCATTGACTTGTATTTCAACTCCGATGTATGGAAGATGGATTCAGGTGTTTCAGGTCTGTTCCGAAGCAAGATGTTGTCACCTGGACAGCGATGATTTCAGGGTGTGTCAAAAATGAGCTTTTCGAGAGGGCGCTGTCGTTGTTCCATGAATTATTAGGTGCCGGATTGAAACCTGATCCTTTCACTATATCGAGCGTGATGAATGCATGTGCAAGTTTGGCTATTGCAAGGACTGGCGAGCAGATTCAGTGCTTTGCTACAAAATCTGGTTTTGGTCGCTTCACTGCCATGGGGAACTCCTGCATACATATGTATGCTAGGTCAGGGGACGTTGATGCTGCTGTTCAGACGTTTCAGGAAATGGAGTCGCACGATATTGTCTCTTGGTCTGCAGTAATATCAAGCCACGCACAGCATGGCTCTGCAAGGGAGGCTTTGCAGTTTTTCAATGAGATGATGAATGCAAAAGTGGTGCCAAATGAGATCACTTTTCTCGCTGTCCTTACTGCATGTAGCCATGGAGGATGGGTTGATGAGGGACTCAGGTAAGCCTTCATAAATTTTTCCGATCATTCAATCATTTATCGATACAAGCATTTTATCAGAATAAAACCTATGCACGATAGAACTCTTGAGGTTTTTCTGTTGCTGGAGTGCATCTTACTGTCTTACATTAGAGTTCTACTTGATTCTCATAGATCCATCTCCTTCCGTTGTCTCATGCAGGTATTATGAAATCATGAAGAGGGAATATGGTTTGAGCCCAACCACAAAGCATTGCACATGTGTTGTTGATCTCCTTGGGCGAGCTGGGAGACTAGCTGAGGCTGAGGCTTTTATAAGGATTCAGTATTCCATGACGAACCTATCATCTGGCGGTCTTTGCTAGCGTCATGTCGTATCCATCGAGACATGGAGAGAGGTCAACTTGTTGCGGATAGGATAATGGAACTAGAACCCGCTTCCTCGGCATCCTATGTAAATCTCTACAACATGTACCTGGATGCTGGGGAGCTCTCCCTAGCTTCAAAAATTAGAGATATGATGAAAGAGCGAGGCGTGAAGAAAGAACCTGGTCTTAGTTGGATTGAACTAAGGTCTGGAGTTCACTCTTTTGTTGCTGGTGATAAGTCTCATCCAGAGAGCAACGCGGTTTACACGAAACTTGCAGAGATGCTTTCCAAGATTGATAAATTGATAGCCGATAGTACTCTCAGCATAGAGTCAGATGAAATCACCGGAAGAGAGCAAAATTCGATAAATTGCCACAGTGAGAAACTAGCTGTGGCGTTAGGAATGATTCATTTACCACAGTCAGCACCTATACGAGTAATGAAGAACTTAAGAGTCTGCCGTGACTGCCACTTGACTATGAAGTTGATATCCAAGAGTGAAAGTAGAGAGATCATCTTGAGAGATGCGATTCGCTTCCATCACTTCAGAGATGGCTCATGTTCCTGTGGTGATTACTGGTAATAGCCAGTATAATGTCTGGAATCGCCACCTGTTCAAGAACCCCAATTGTTGTGAGCCAAATGGCCAGAACAGATCCAAGCGATCCATCAGGAAGGTGCACACCTATTGGCATGGACATTCTTCAAATCATGAAAGAAAAATCTCACCTTGTTTCTATATGGTATGATCTTCATCAGCAAGCTAACAGTGCTCACCACTTTTTTGTATTTTTTATGTCGATTGATTTGATCATCGGTTTGTGCTACCTGAATATTTTCTGTATGCCCATCAAATTTTGCACTAAGTACCTGTTGTTCGCCTTTCCTCATGTGAGAATTTAATAATTAATCCTGTTTATATGCTATAACTCTAGTTTAGTTGTGTGTGCTGGACCTTTTTCTACATTGTTGCTAATTCGGAAATTCTATTTGAAGAAGGGAGTAGGATGATTCACTGATCATTTTATTATGGCTGATTTTTCTTCTATTTTCTATGGTTCCCCAAGAAATGTTCTAAGATCAGGAAATAATCCAAAAGATGTCTGGTGATTTGTCCAGTCGTCATGAGCTTCCTACAGAAATGGATTCTAACTTACATTAGTGAGCTTATCTTAACCTGTATGCCTGAAATGCCACCGTTTTTTGTAGACTGATGATATATGTATTGCTAGGCCTTCTGGATGTTGTTACTAGTTACACATATGTTGGAGTCGCTGATAGGTTTTCGCTTTGATACAGCACAATACCCGCTTATACCTTGTGAGTGTGGTAAATGTTAGGTAAACCCTATAGATTGATAACTAGTGTTACTCTTCTGTAACTTCTATTTCTTATCTAAGCAAGAAATTTCTAATATCTGGCATGGCATTGAAGGTGACCGATACCCCAGTTCCCTGTACACATATGCTAATGTACGAGTACACAAACGATACTCCTGACACACACCATCATCAAAGTGCTATCCTTGCATATCAATATCCAGTTGAAAAGCCATCAACTACTACCACCTCTTCCGAATATTTCAAAGTTTATTTTGTACTGAACAATTTATGGTATTGTTTTTATGCAATATTGATGATTTCACTTGTGATGCAGCAAAGAACTCATGTACCAACAAGCTTTGTGCCGTTCTGGAAACTCAGTGAACCAGCACCCCATCGCGAGTTGCTGCAATGGCACTGCGAGAGGGCGAATCATCAAGCGATTTAAATGAGAAGTAGAAACTAGAAACTGTAGAAGTAAGTTTTCTTAATTTCCTCGAGTCTTTATCGATCTGTAGGTGATGGAATTGGCATAATATTCTTTTTCAATCTGCATGTTGTTTCTGTTTCTTGATTCTTGTCTTGTGTTATGGCTCAATCTTCTGATGCCTGTAGCTTTGCTCAGTTGGTGAAGATAGTATTTGTTCGCAAGAAAATGCTGAGATGATTAATGAGTAATTATCTATTCACATTGATCAAGGCTGCTTCCTGATCAGACTTCCTCTTATACTTGATCACTACACCTGTGATATGGATCGCCTTCCACTTCCAGAGTTCGTCTTGACTCTAGGAACCGATGTAGGTTTCCTTTTTTATTAAGCTGCCGTGCTCATTACATGTGGTCATTTAGATTGTCCGGTTTATGTTCATTACATGTTTTTTCTTCCAACTATAGGTTGCTTCTCTGGAGAAACTGCACAATATCTTCGAAAGATGCTAGCTTTGAGTGCTTGACTGGGACTGAAGGCAAGGGGGGCGTAGCGTCTCGCTGAATCCTTCTGGGACGTGTGTGTACAATATCACGGTGTACCATATTTTTGTTGGTAGCACTGTAAATATTTGAAAAAAAGAGCGAAATTTGAGTCCACTTCTGAACTGAAATCCCCCGTGACCATTTTTTTTGAAAGAGCTAACCTGTGAATGTCTGCTCCGCTGATGAATTGTCATGACTGTTGTCGTGCATCGAGACGGATATAATAAATACTCTTCTCGCGAGTAGAGATTACTTACTGCCGGGCTCCAGTGACCCCTCTAGTTAAAAAAAAAATCATATTTATAAGTTTAAAACAATCTGGAAAAATCCTGCTTGTTATCAATGATATATTCCACAAATGAGCAAAATCTTGGTTTGAAATTTTTATATTCTGTTCTACACACAAATGACAAGTGTGTGATCTAAGTGTATATACATTCAAATCTCTAAAATATACAAGATTTATTATTTTTGTGTAGCCCAGAATGTATAGTATTTCAAATCAAAATTTTGCACGTTTATGGTATACATCATTAGCAACATGCATGATTTTTTTTCAGATTTTTATAAAACTTAAAATATTATGTTTGAATTTTTTTTAACCAGAGGAAGCATTGGAGGAGCTAAAGGTGTTTTCCGCTCTTCTCTCCCTCCTCGCCTTTTTACCCATGATTAATAGTACTTTCCTCCATTCAGTTTTATAAGGCATTCTCAATATTTTAATAAGGATTATATACAGATTAAAATGAATAAACATAGTTCGTATTTAGTGTATAGATTCACTCATTTTGATTTGTATCTAATCTGTATTGAAATATGTTGAACGGCTTACAGAAGTGAACGTAGGAAGTACTATGTGTTTAATTTTTTATTTTTATCGATGATACTCACGCCGCGTGAACTTTTCCTGAAAGACTGCAAAATCAAACATAGCTCGACGTGGTCAAACCTGTACTGTGTCAATAATTTCCGATCTGAGGGAGGGAGTAACTGTTTTGAAACACAATTGCTTTCGATACATTTGCCAAATTCTATATATTTCTCTTAAATTTAAAAGTCTTCCTCCTCCTCTCCAAAACCGGAACGAGAGGCTGGGAGCTGAAAGAGATCCCAGACGCTGCAGGTGGGCCCGCAGAGAAATCTCAGACCAAACGTCCCGTCCACCTTACCTCCACCATATCCCCCTCTCTCTCCTTCCCCCACGAGCAAAACCCTAGACCCAGACCCAGACACCCACTCCCCCGCCCGCTCGCTCGCCGCCACCGCCACCGACGATGGCGAAGCCGCGCCGCGGCCGCTCCGGCTCGCGGTCCTCCTCGGGCTCCTCCTCCCGCTCCGCGTCCTCCGGCTCCGGCTCGTCCCGCTCGCGCTCGCGCTCCCGCTCGCTCTCCTCCTCCTCCCGGAGCCGCTCCCCTCCCGCCGCCAAGCGCAGGTGAGAACGAACGAACGACCAGTCCTCTGTCCTCTCCCCACGCGCGCCCGGATCCATGCGGTTTGCGGCTGTAGGCTTGGGATCTCCTGGCGCTGTTTCCTCGGAAGGTTTCCGCGAAGTTGTTCGTTGTAGATTTCGAGTGCGCGCCGCCGAATCGCATTGGTGGTTTCTAGGGTTTCGGTTCTAGGCCTGTCGGTGGTAGTTCCTTCACTGGATTTGTGCTCCCGAGTAGATAGACGCTGAGAAAACTGCCCTATACAGTACGGTACAGTAGACTCTGGAACAGCTCATCTGAAGTGTTCCGCATGCAGCTTGTTCATGAACTTGTGCCTGGGATTTCCACGAGCTGTTTGTTGTAGATTCTGAATGCGCGCCGCCACTCTCGCCTAGGGGGATGCTTAGGCTTTGGATCCTAGGCCGGCGGTGGCTCCCGCGGTAGCTTTGGGCTGTCGAGGATGTACTGAAATTGTTGCGTATCACCAGTACAGTGAGTTTGGAACAGTTAGTCTGAAAATGTTTGCAACAATGGCCTGTCTAGGAACGTGTGGGTCTTATATGTTTATGCTTAGCATTGCTTTCATCTGTGTAATGTCGGAAAATTTCGTCGTCAGATTTACCCACTTGAGCATCGTTTCGTTAGAATTAGTACAAATGATAGAGCTTCCGCATGTGTCATTGCATATACTGTACTGTACTGAGGCTGCAATGGTTTAGGTTCTTGTTTTGTTCATAAAAAATCTGTAGTTTCAGCAGAAACACGACTATTAGTAAAACCAGTTCAGAAGGATTATATGCAGTAGTGTTGGGTTAGAGTGGTTGATTCTGATGTGTAAATTGCTAACCAATATAGTTGCTGACTGTATGTTTCAGTACCTTTTGTTGTTTTTAACTGCAGTTAGTCCTCTTGGGATTGATCGATGTGGTTCTAGCTCTTTATCAGTTTCTGTTAAAACAAGTCGTTGTTGTAAATAACTTGTAAATGTGTTGTTAAGAAAATATTTTTGAATGAAGCTTGCGATAAGTTAATTGCTACTGACTAAGCTTCACAATTTGGTTTTAATGATGTTGGTTGTCTTCGCTGCTTGGTGCATGATTTCCTTCTCCCTTTTACTTTTAAAATTACTTCTTTCACTTATCATCAATGTTCTGGTAATTACGTTAATAGTGAAAAGTGCACTGCATTTGCTCATATTCAAATTCACCTGGTTACTCGTTGTGCTTGCGGCATTTACTAAGATAGTTCATATTTTTCTGAGTTTTTATGTTCTACTTCACATGTTGCACATTTATTTATGACAATTGTTATCTGTCCAGTTCGCCTGGAGCACGGAAAGGTTCGCCACCTCCTAAAAAAGGTTCGCCGTCAAGGAAAGGCCGCTCACCATTGCCCCCACCTAAAAAAGCTTCACCTCCTAGGTACAAGCTAGCAGAGGATCTGAATATTTTATTCTGCTGGTGGCCTGGTGCTGCATTGATGCTAGTATATTTACTCATGTTGTTTGAACTTATTATCATTCGTCTTGTACAAAGTAGTTACTCGGGAACAGAAGTTTATGTATGCAATTTGTGAGGTGAAAATACAAAGCTAGTCCTTGATACTTATTTAATTTTGAGCTTTCAGTTCGTTTATGTAAGCATGATGCAATACCAGTGGCAGTCTCATCCTCACATAAAAAAAAGTAGTAATGTGTCAGTGCTGACATATTTGTTCTTATGCTTCATAGTTTTTTTTACCATGTTTTCCCTCCATTTTTGTGGAAGGGTTAGGTCTCGGTCTCACATATATAAAAGCTGTTGTGCATTTGTTATTCCTCTTGTTTCCGATACTAGGAGTTACACACATTTCGTTATCTAATCCAACGTGATTTTCCATTTCGTATAAAGAAACATGTACTTATCATGTATTATGCTCTTTTGTTGTGGATGTAATATTAAATTGATGATATCTTTTTCAGGAAATCATCTCCTGCTCCTGAGTCGGTTGTTCTACATGTTGATCATTTATCCAGGAATGTTAATGAGGCTCATTTGAAAGAGATATTTGGTGAGTTTGTCTCCTTGTTTCATGCCATTTTATGCATAATTCTGGGGCGTTTGGCAATTTTATGCGACTATGTTTCCATTTTGTCATCAAATGCAGAAATCATGCAAAATGTTACCACAGATTTGGCATTAAATGATTGGTCCGAACTTTGTTTGGACAAGTCTCGAGGAATGCTGCTACTCCTAGAAGTAATATTTACATTGATCAATTTTAATAGAACGGTAGGCTTGGAGACATCGAGTTTGAAACTGAAGTTGGTCAACATTGTGCATGACCTTGCCCTAGGAGTCACATTCAGATTAATGCAGACCTAAAATTGGTTACTCTATTTTGTTGTCTACATCATGATACCAGTTTGAGGGTTTGCGCAGGAGTCAGAAAAATGCTCTGGTATTAAAGTATTCTGCATGTTAACAGTGTTGAACTAAGCAAAATACACAACCTTATGAGAACTATCCCTTTTTTGCAGGAATGTTTGGCGAAGTGGTGAATGTGGAGCTATCAATAGACAGAGTTGTAAGTAGATGTGTTGCCTTGACATTATCTGTGGATGTTCCTCTTGGCACCTGGTCTAACTTATTTGTTTTTAATATAGGTTAATCTTCCTCGTGGGTATGGATACATTGAGTACAAGATGAGGGCTGATGCTGAGAAGGCTCTTCTTTACATGGATGGTGTATGCCTCCTGCCCTATGCTCTTATTTTTTATTTTCTTATGAGCAAATGACTTAACAATTTTATATATCTCAGGCTCAAATTGATGGAAATGTTGTTAAGTTGAGATTCACGCTGCCACCACGCCAAAAGGCTTCTTCACCTATGAAGCCACTGCCCCCTCCTCCAAAAAGAGATGCTCCTCAGAATGATAAAGGTGCTACTAGCGTTGAAAAGGATGCTCAACAGCGGCCTAGGGAACGTAAGTTTCTGAAGCTATATACCCCGGCTTGGTGTTCTGATTCCTTAAATGGCATTCCTGTGTTGCTTTTGCTCCCATTTAGATATGTAGGTGCATATTATAGCCATAGAATGACACATTTGTGTTACATTCCGTGTTAGCAGCATCTCCACGAAGAAAGCCACCTTCACCCCCGCGAAAGAGGTCTCCTCCAAATCGAAGGGTTGATTCTCCGATTCGTCGTCGTCCAGGCCAATCCCCTGTTAGGCGTGGTGACAGAAGACCAGGATCTCCCATTAGAAGACGTTCTCCTTCACCACCTAGAAGGCATAGGTCACCAATGCGGTGAGTTGTCTAACTTCATTCTTATATCTAGGGCATCGTAACTTAAATTGCTGACACTACTCTTGCAAATGTCAACTAGGAGGGGTGGTCGGGGCAGCCCATCACCACGCAGACGCTCCCCTGGGCCTCTTAGACGCTCACCTGGGCCTCCTAGAAGGCGGTAAGTCACTTTGAGCTCATTATTTACAATGTGCGTACCTCATCCGGGAATAGAATATATCATACATGCTTTGAGACGTCTGTATAGTATATTTTACACTGGCAGGCGTTGCCTTCCCATGTTTATACTTTACTGCACCATTCCTGTCATAATTATGTTTTTATTGTGTTAGAGGTGATTGTTAAAACTTGGACAATTGGATGGACAAGTCCAATACCATGTACTTGGTTTATAAGATAGTTTACTAATTCTTTCACTTCATTTATGTGTTTTTCGTGTGTTGGCTACTGAGGCAACACATATATTGTGTGAGAAAGTTCTGCTAGATCTCCATTTTCCTCATTTTTATCTATATTAACTGTGTTAACTCATCTTGCTTTTTATCTGCAGGTCACCACCCCCAAGGAGGTTGAGGAGTCCTCCCAGAAGGCCACCACCACCTCCTCCACGTCGTCTTAGCCGTTCACCTCCTCCTCGCCGCCCTCTTCACTCTCGCTCCAGATCGATTTCTCCTCGTAGGTAATGAAGTTGTTGCTTGCTGCCTCTCTGCCATCTAAATCTCCCGATGGATTTTGTCTCTTTTGTGCAACTTCTCAACCATATCACTAACCCTCTTGTGGCAACAGGGGCCGAGGACCTCCATTGAGGCGTGGAAGGTCAGATTCGTCCTACTCTGCATCACCCAGTCCTCCAAGAAAGGTCAGTGCAACATCAGTTGTTGTTTTCGTAGCCTGTTCATCATGGCTAACAGCTATTGAATGTTTGCTTGCGTTTTGTTGGTCATGCTATCCAAAGCTAACTGGTTAATTTCAAACACTTCTGTTAGGGACCAAGAAGGGTATCAAGGAGTCGCAGTCCTAGAAGGTAGTTTGACTCTGGTTTCTTGTATTATGTCCAGATATAGAAAACAATATAGCAACGTCCGCGTCCTAAATCAGACAATTATTTTATTTCTAAAACTAAATTGCTACGTCTCTCAGGGGTCCTAGAGGAAGGAGCATCTCCAGCAATAGCGGGAGCAGCAGCTCGCCTTCTCCCAGGCCGCGCAAGTAGAACTCGTGACATGTGCTCCTGGCAGGTAAAACTTCTTTACTCTTGACTATCACTATCGATTGCCTGTGCCTGTGTGTTGCTGTGAGCTCCAGGCGAACGATGAGAGCTTCCGTTGGATCAGCTGGCTTAGCATGCTGTGGTGAAGTTCCTGGAATTTGTACCCTGAGATTACACTCTGTGATGCCGACTTCTGTGTTGATTGATACTCGTAGTGAAAGTACTTCTGAATTCATGAAGCTGTTGCTCTCCTGTA
This sequence comes from Poa pratensis, assembly GCA_947311845.1. Taxonomy (NCBI): domain Eukaryota; kingdom Viridiplantae; phylum Streptophyta; class Magnoliopsida; order Poales; family Poaceae; genus Poa; species Poa pratensis. The sequence continues at coordinate 81,024,708 of CAMZMU010000039.1, forward strand.
CGAATCTGAGTATTCTGTCACATTTGAATTGAGCCTTTTCAGTACTTGATCTGCCTTTGTTGGTTGGTTGGTTAAGTTGATTTAAGTACCCAGTTTATAAAGCGTGAACATATGCTCGTTTCAGAGACCCACCCGTTTTTTTTTTTTGAGATTCCCGTTGGGCTTTTTGGTCTGGCCTGTTGTCTCCCTTGGCTCGTGGCTGGAGGCCGGTGTTGGACAGTGCAGTTTGCTGGCTGATGTTGTCCCTTCCAGGCAGTGCAGTGTGCCGGTGGTCTGCCCCTTCATCTTGTTGTGTTCAGAGTCACACATGTTTCATGAATTGTTTGATGCTTGTGAAGGTGTCAGGCGGTGGCCCGCAGCGGCCTGCATAAGCAGGAATTAGTTAAAAAGGCTGAAAATCTTGACACGATTATTATAACTGGCTATTTTTAGCTGAAGCGGGCCAGGTTCGGGTGTCGCTATGCAACCTGAGATGCTTGTGAGTTGTGAAGATAGCGTGTATGTCGTCATTCTTGCGTATGTATCACTGTTCATCGATTTTAAAACGTGATCGACCGACCAACTGTGATTTCTTCGGTGACTTATTTGCAAGCTAGGATGCTTTGTTATGGAATTCCAAAAGCACAGAACTCAGATAATTTCCAGCATTCTCCAGATATATCGTTGGTATCATTTTTCAGTGCTTGCAAAGATGATTGACCGACGATAATAATGTTTTCTTCAGTCAATTCGTTACAAGCTAGGATGACCTTCTGTGCAATTCCGGTTCAACTACTGATCGGGTCCTGGTTATATAGTATGCTCGCTATCTATCCGTGTTATCTGTGCTTCACCTACGTTTACACTCCAGAATCGACCATTTTCTGCGAGCTACACACAAGACTTGAACAATAGCAAAATTCACTAAACCCAACGGACTAAAAGCAACAACATACGACCATGACCATGTAACCAATCCAACAATAGCAAAAATCACTAAATCCAACTGACTAATAGCACCAACCTACTGACCATGTGACCAATCCATTCCATTTCTGTTTTTTCTATAACAAGAAGGGTATGCACCACTTCATCTGGAAACTTACATGAACAAAGAACAAGATCAAATGATATTTAAGTCGAGAAGCACAATAGATAACAAAACCCGTCTACCCTGCTAAGATGATGCTGACGGCACATCTGCATAGCAAGGTCGGTAAGGGAACGAACCATAGGCGTAACAAGCGGGCTGCACGCTGTCTTTGATGAGCTCGTAGTGGTCGCCCAGATACTGCAATCTCGACGTGTCGAGATGATATACCACCACGGCACACATAAGTTGGAGGACAAGGGCACGCTTGTGTGGATGAAATCCCATGATTTGGCAGCCGGGCCATCTCGGTGGAGAGAGGTGGGCTGTGTCTTCGATCACATCGATGAAGTTGTCCTCGTCGGAATTCCAGGAATGTTCAGAGCCACATGTGCTTCTCATTTCTTGTGCTTTCTCTCTGTCAAGATAAGTATACGTTCAGATAGACTTAGTATCTTAACTATAACTAGGTCAGGTTGTTAGCTAGTAGTTGTGCGTATCAATCTGTAACAACCTGAGTACCTATCCTGTACCTTCTTGTAAGCCACGGCAAACCTTCTATATAAAGAGATCATCGGTGAACCAGTTGGTCACCGCAGCCCCAATCTAATCTAGCATACCCTAGTTTCCTTTCATGGTATCAGAGCGTACGTGACCAATGTCGCTCGTTCCCCACGCTGCTTCTTCCTCCTCCGCTGCTCCCATGGCGATCACCTCCTCCGTCACGGTTCGCCTCGGCCACAACAACTTCATGCTCTGGAAGGCGCAGATGCTGACCCATCTCCGGAGCCACTCCCTCCTTGGGCATGTCGACGGCTCTCTCGCCGTGCCTGCCCCTACCATCATCACCACCACCGGCGAGGGCGAGACTCGCCACACCGAGGAGATCGCCAACCCGGACTTCGCAACCTGGTACGTTCGGGACCAAACCGTCCTAGGTGGCATCCTTGCCACCGTCACTGAGGACATCCTTGCGCATGTCATGAACGCAGGTACCTCGGCTGAAGCATGGACTATCCTGGAGAGGATGTTTTCCTCCAGGTCTCGTGCGCGTGCGATCCAGACGCGCGCACAGCTCGCCGCCGCCAAGAAGAAAGGGACGTCGGCAGCTGACTACTTCCGCCAGACGAAGATGCTGGCGGACACGCTGGCTGCCATCGGCCAGCCACTGCGCGACGACGAGATCATCGCGTACATCCTCGCCGGGCTCGGCAACGACTACGACAGCCTCGTCACCACTCTCTCTGTCCGGATGGAGGACATCACCCTTGACGAGGTGTACGCCCACCTCCTCTCCTACGAGCACCGGCATGATCTTCATGAGTCCGAGTACAGGCTTGGTGGCAGCGCCTCCATGGTCAACTTCACTCGCCGCGGCGGTGGCCACGGCAACTTCAGCAGCAACCATGGTGGCCAGGGTGGCAACAGCCACCCCTTTGGCGGACGCGGCAATGGTGGTGGCCACAACGGCAATGGCGGCGGCTACAACGGAGCTCATGAGGACAACCGTCCCTCCTGCCAAATCTGCGGCAAGCCCGGGCATATCGCTACCCGCTGCCGTCGCCGCTTCGATCATGCCTACACGGGTGAGGAGCACACCGTGAACACTGCCTCAACCTCCTACAACGCTGCGTCGAGCTCCTACAACGCCATCGACCCAACCTGGTACATGGATACCGGGGCCACCGACCACATCACCAACGACCTCGACCGCCTCCACATCCGCGAGCGCTACAACGGCAATGAACAAGTCCATGTCGGCAACGGTGCAGGTTTGCAAATCTCCCATGTTGGATATAGTACTATTAATACAAATGCCAATCCTCTTCACCTACGTAATATTCTTCACGTTCCATGCATCAACAAAAATCTGCTTTCAGCTCATAAATTCACCAAAGATAATGGCGTATTCCTTGAAATTCATCCCAATTATTTTGTTGTCAAGGATCAGGTGTCGAAGGAAAGGCTCCTGCAAGGGAGGTGTGAAGGTGGTCTCTACCCTGTTAAGTCTTCATCAATAAACGTCGCCAAGTGTGCCATGTTCTCTGCTAGAGCAAGCAAGGAGCAATGGCATCGACGCCTAGGACATCCGTCCTCTCAAGTAGTTAATTCGATCTTGAGTTTGAATAAACTTCCCTTTTGTAATTCTGAGCATGCAACTGTTTGCAATGCCTGTCGTCAAGCTAAGAGCCATCAGCTCCCTTTTCCTTTATCAACTCATGTTTCCACATCTCCACTAGAACTTATTTATACCGATGTTTGGGGTCCTGCCATTGTTTCTGTTGGTGGTTTTAAATACTACGTGAGTTTTGTGGATGATTTTACCAAATTTACGTGGATCTATCTCCTACACGCAAAATCTGATGTTGAATCTATCTTTTACAAATTTCAAAAGCGTGTTGAATTACTCCTTGATAAGAAAATCAAATGTGTCCAATCCGATTGGGGCGGCGAATACCGTCGTCTTCACAAATATTTTGAAAACACGGGCATTTTCCATCGTGTGTCATGCCCACACACCCATCAACAAAACAGATCTATTGAGAGGAAACATCGCCATATTGTGGAAACCGGCCTATCTCTTCTTGCTCAAGCTTGCATGCCCGTCACCTTTTGGGACGAGGCTTTTACCACTGCCACGTTCTTAATTAATCGTCTTCCAACTAGAGTTATTGATAATGCTACTCCTCTTGAGCGTTTACTTGGAGAAAAGGCAAAACCAAATTATGACATGATGAAAGCTTTTGGTTGTGCATGCTTCCCTCACCTCCGTCCGTATAATTCCAAGAAGCTCACTCTTCGATCCAAAGAGTGTGTTTTCATTGGCTATAGTGAGCATCACAAGGGCTACAAGTGCCTCGACACCTCCACAGGACGGGTGTACATCTCACGAGACGTCGTTTTTGACGAGACCTCCTTCCCCTTTGCACGCAAATATGAATCTACCTTGCACCCTCCTGACTATTCTGGCATTTGTATTAATGGAACTACTAATCCTTCGGGTACTTTGCAACCTGCTAGTGTGTTTTTGCCTGCAGAGCCGTCGATGCCACCACCTGGAAATCGAGATTGCACTGATCACGTCGATCATGCGCCTGGCCATGCAGACGCGGGCCATGGGCCGTCTTCGCCTGCGGCCTCTACTCCGCGTCGCTCCAACCTGGGCCACAACTCGCCTCCATCGGCCCATGACGGCTCAGCTGCCTCTTCGTCCCAGCAGCAGAACGATGGCTTGCTGGACTCGCCTGCTCCGTCCTCGTCCCCGTCCACGCCGCCGTCTGCAACACCGGAGCCTGCCCCTGCCGCCCCTGTTCACTCTATGGTCACTCGTCTTCGTGACCGTACGTGGCGGCCGCTGAACCGCACGGACGGTACCGTCACCTATACGGCGGTGCGTTCTGAAGATGCCGATGTTGAGCCTACCTCGGTGGTGATCGCTCTGCAGCAACCGCGCTGGAAAGCCGCCATGGACGCCGAGTTCTCTGCGCTTCAGAAGAATCAGACATGGCGCCTCGTCCCTCACCGCCGTGGCCTTAATGTCATTGACAGTCGGTGGGTCTACAAGATCAAGCGCCGCCCGGACGGCACCGTTGATCGCTACAAGGCGCGTCTCGTCGCCAAAGGATTCAAGCAGCGTCACGGCGTTGACTATGATGACACTTACAGTCCCGTCGTCAAGCCTACGACCATTCGTGTCATCCTATCTCTCGCCGTGATGCAGGGGTGGCATATGCGGCAACTCGACGTCGACAACGCTTTTCTCCATGGCTTCCTTGAAGAAGAGGTATACATGTCACAGCCGCCAGGATATGTTGATCCTCGACACCCACACCATCTTTGCAAGTTGGAGAAGTCACTGTATGGATTAAAGCAGGCGCCAAGGGCCTGGTTTGCACGGCTAAGTAGTAAGCTTCAGACTCTTGGCTTCAGTGCCTCTAAAGCCGATGTATCCCTCTTCGTTTATAAGCAAGATTCAGTCACCATATACATGCTAGTGTACGTTGACGACATTATTGTTGTCAGCTCAACCCCAAGCGCTGCTGATCAGCTGTTGAAGCAACTTCGGTCTGATTTTCCAGTAAAAGATCTTGGTCAGCTCGGCTATTTTCTTGGGATCGAAGTCAAGCATATGGAAGATGGCATTCTCCTAAACCAGCAGAAGTATGTGACTGATTTACTGAAGAGGGCGGACATGCAGCACGCCAAGCCTATGTGTACTCCAATGTCATCATCAGAGAAGCTATCTCGGCATGAGGGTGAACCATTGCAAGCTGCGAACATCACCCGATACCGTAGTGTCGTTGGAGCACTGCAGTACCTTACTCTCACCCGGCCGGATATTGCATTCAGTGTAAACAAGGTGTGCCAATTTCTTCAGGCCCCAACCGAGACACATTGGACAGCAGTGAAGCGGATTCTGCGCTATCTGAAGCATACATCTTCTCTTGGGATATTTATTCAGAAATCCTCCTCACTTCTTCTAAGCGGATTTGCAGATGCCGACTGGGCAGGATGTCCTGACGATCGGCGGTCGACTGGTGGGCATGCTGTCTTCTTGGGTGGCAACCTTGTTGCTTGGAGTTCCAGAAAGCAACCTACCGTCTCACGATCTAGTACAGAATCGGAGTACAAGTCCGTTGCAAATGCTACTGCAGAAATCATGTGGATTCAAGGGCTACTGCAAGAACTTGGAGTCTTTTTTAGCAGGGCACCGTGTTTGTGGTGCGACAACCTGGGAGCTACGTACTTGTCTGTCAACCCAGTGTTCCATGCGCGGACGAAGCACATAGAGGTAGATTACCATTTTATGCGTGAGCGTGTTGCGCAGAAGGCTCTTGATATCCGGTTCATCTCTACAAATGATCAGCTTGCCGATGTTCTTACTAAACCCCTCTCAGTTCAGCAGTTTGTCAAGTTTCGGCGCAATCTGAACATGATCATGCCACGTTCAGATTGAGGGGGGCTGTCAAGATAAGTATACGTTCAGATAGACTTAGTATCTTAACTATAACTAGGTCAGGTTGTTAGCTAGTAGTTGTGCGTATCAATCTGTAACAACCTGAGTACCTATCCTGTACCTTCTTGTAAGCCCCGGCAAACCTTCTATATAAAGAGATCATCGGTGAACCAGTTGGTCACCGCAGCCCCAATCTAATCTAGCATACCCTAGTTTCCTTTCACTCTCCGTCCTCCTCCTCCACACCATCAGTGTTCTCGTGCTCAGTCATACCATTCTCATAATTCTCGTCACTGTATATGCTTTCTTCGTCCTCGCTGCTTTGAACCACCTCCCATGGTACCCTCGGTTGTATTGTAAGAGGATCAACCATATGACAGTGTGGGTAAAGGTTGACCTCGTGTGATAGCGTCCACCCTAGCTGACCATCTGTCGATTTGGTTAGCATCCACACTCGGAGCTGCAACTCGTCGATCGCCACGTAGTGAATCCCTCTCTCATAACTTGCTAAGACAGATTTTGTGGGCAAGGAGAACCAGCCCTGCTCACCGCAAGGTTCCCCGGGGAGCTCGACCATCTCATATGTCCCATTTGAGGGCCGTATGATCATGAGGATGTTGTTGTGACAATGCATGTAGAGCGACCCGCGCCAGTACTCGGATGACCATACCGTATCTTTGTAGCCGCCAGGCGAAGTGGTGACCAGGTCGTAGAGGTGCCCTGGGGCACAACGTCCAGGTGTGAACTCCCGGTTCTCCCACTGCCCTGTGCGCGACGAGTACACGGTGAATGGCACCATCTTTTCTTTTGGTTCCTGGAACTCCTTCTCTTGCAGTTGCTGGAGTGGTGAAACATCGCCGTGCTCTGATAATGATTCCTCGACTGGCGCCATATCTGAAATAGACGGCGACATGGATGATTTGTCATCCAACTCATCCGATTCGCTTGGAAAACCAAACTGTTCTTTCTTACCTTCAACTTGTTCTTCTTCATCTTCGTCTTCAGACAATTGCTCTTCTCCAAACAATCTGGTTATGTAGGTCTGCTCTAGGTCCACCCACGTCGGTGGTTCTGGGACGCGGGGCGGCACCTCCTCCTGAAAGAAGAACACCTCATAGTGCAGCGACTCGGCCGGGTCAAAGGCGAGGAACATGGCGCCGGCGTGACGCGTCGGCGGCATCTGTGGCTCCGGCAGGGTCGCACTGCGCCGTGCCGTCGCCGGGTTGCACACATAGCTGTCTCCCCAGTCCTTGACCAGGAGGAGGCCGTTGCAGGAGTGGTGTATTCTCTCGCAGCTGCGGGGGAAGACGGGGTGGCGGAAGACAGGCCCGTCGGCCTCGGCGCCGGCGGCGGCGCTATGTCGGCTCCGCGGGGCGCAGAAGGCCGAGTCGGATTGGCACCCGATTTTGTTGACGAAGATGCCGGGGAAGGGGCCCTGGGGAAAGTAGCGCGGGAAGAGGAGGAGGTCGTGGGCGTCGACGATGGCGCGCCACGCGCGGCACACGCACCGGGATCCGGCGAGGGCGCGGCTGGGGAGGCGGCGGAGGATGTCGAGGAGCACGTCGTAGGGGAAGCAGATCCCGTTGCCGGCGGCGTCCATCGTGGTGTGTTCGTGAAGATTGATTGGTGGCTGATGCTGTTGTGTTCGTATTGTTTGTTTATGGTTTCCAGCGGTTTATGTGCGAAGGAGCTCGATTTGCCGTGTACGTATACACAAGGCCAGCTCAGAACGTGGTGGATTGCGGTGTATATACTACACTACACGACATGCTTTCATCGATGTGTATAAACGTAGTGAAACGTAGCAGTTAAGTTTTTTTTCTTATAGAGACCGTGGCGGTCAAGTTTTTTTTTTGAACTTCCGTGGCGGTCAAGTTGGCCTCGTATATAGAAAAGCAAAAAAAAAAAAAAAAACCCTAGCTCCTCACCCCACGTCACCAAACAAGAAAAATCGATCGACTTCACGATGGACGCCGGCGACGGCAACGGCAACGGCATCTGCTTCCCATACGATGTGCTCCTTGACATCCTCGTTATATAGTATGCTCGCTATCTATCCTTGATATGTGCAGAAATCCATTTTGGCTTCCGAGCTCATATGCTCCTATTATACTTATCAAGTATAAAAAATAGTAAAACGTTTTAAAAAATTCTGAATTTTTTTGAAGTCAAACACATACCATTGTACAACATACGCGCTAAGTTTCGTGGTGAAATGGCATTTGGTGTGCCCTGTACAAAAAATATAAATCTATTGTCGAAATGCAATTTCAAAAACATACTTTTTAGGACACTAATTTTGTTATTTTTGCACAGAGCAGAATACATGACGTTTCACCATAAAAATTGGCTATTTTTAAAATTTGGTCTAATACAACAGGATCATATTAGCTCGGGAGCCAAAACGCCTCTCCCTGATATGTGTGCTATCTATCCCTGATATGCGTGCTTCACCTATGTTTACACTCCGGAATACACCATGTTCTCTGCGCTACGTACATGAGTTGAACAGTAGTAAAATAAACTAAGCCCAACCGACTAAAAGCAACAATATACGACCATGTAACCAATCCATTTAATTCTGATTTTTCTATAACAAAAAGATATGCGCTACTTCATCTGGGAACTTACATGACAAAGCAGGAGAGGGTACACAAGATCAAGTGATATTTAACTCTCAATAGATAACAGAACCCATCTATCCTTTTAAGACGATGCTGATGGCACATCTGCGTAGCAAGGTCGGTAAGGGAACGAACTATAGACGTAACAAGCTGGTTGCTCGCTGTCTTTGATGAGCTTGTAGTCGTCGCCTAGATACTGCAACCTCGACGTGTCGAGATGATACACCACCACGGCGCCGGTGCTCATAAGTTGGAGGACGAGGGCACACTTGTACGGATGAAATCCCATGATTTGGCAGTCTGGCCATCTCGGTGGACAGAGGTGAGCTGTGTCTTCGACCACATCAATGAAGTTGTCCTCATCGGAATTCCAGGATTGTTCAGAGCCACATGTGCTCCTCATTTCTCGTGCTTCGTCTCCGTCCTCCACACCATCATTGTTTTCACCCTCAGTCATACTGTTCTCATAATTTTCGTCACTGCATATGCTTTCTCTGACCGCGCTGCTTTGAGCCACCTCCCATGTCACCCTCGGTTGTATTGTAAGCGGATCAACCATATGACAGTGTGGGTACATGTTGACCTCGTGTGATAGCGTCCACCCCAGTTGACAATCTGTCGATTTGGTTAGCATCCAAACTCGGAGCTGCAACTCGTCGATCGCCACATAGTGAATCCCTCTCTCATAACTTGCTAAGACAGATTTAGCCGGAAACGAGAACCAACCCTTTTCACTGCAGGGTTCCCCGGGGAGATCGACCATATTGTATGTCCCCTTTAAGGGCTGTAGGATCATGAGGATGCTGTTGTGGCAATGCATGTAAAGCGACCTGCGCCAGTACTCGGATGACCATACCGTATCTTTGTAGCCGCCAGGCGAAGTGGTCACCAGGTCATAGAGGTGCCGTGGGGCACAACGTCCAGGCGTGAACTCCCGGTTCTCCCAGTTCCCCGTGCACGAAGAGTACACCGTAAACGTCACCACTTTTTCTTTTGGTTCCTCGAACCCCTCTTGTTGCAATTGCTCGAGTGGTGAAACCTCGCTGTGCTTCGATCTCGAAGGTAACGATTCCTCAAATAGTATGTGTGAAGTTGACCGCGACATGAGTGATTTGTCTTCAACCTCATCCAATTGGCTTGGAAAACCAAACTGTTCTTTCTCTGTCTCTGTCTTGTCATCCGGCTCATCACCTTCAATTTGTTGTTGTTCTTCTTCTTTAGACAATTGCTCTTCTCCAAACAACCTGGTTATGTAAGTCTGCTCTAGGTCCACCCACGTCGGTGGTTCTGGGTCGCCCGGCGGCACCTCCTCCTGAAAGAAGAACACTTGGTAGTGCAATGACTCGGCCGGGTCGAAGGCGAGGAACATGGCGCCGGGGCGGCGCGTTGGTGACATCTGTGGCTGCGGCAGGGGCGCACTGCGCCGTGCCGTCGCCGGGTTGCACACATAGTGGTCTCCCCAGTCCTGGACCAGGAGGAGGCCGTTGCAGGAGTGGTGTATTCTCTCGCAGCTGTTCGGGAAGACAGGCCCGTCAGTCTCGGCGCCGGCGCCGGCGCGACGATGTCGGCCCGGCGGGGCGAAGAAGGCCGAGTCAGAGTCACACCCGATCTTGTTGACGAAGATGCCGGGGAAGGGGCCCTGGGGAAAGTAGCGCGGGAAGAGGAGGAGGTCGTGGGCGTCGACGATGAAGCGCCACGCGCGGCAGACGCACCGGGATCCGGCGAGGGCGCTGCTGGGGAGGCGGCGGACGATGTCGAGGAGCACGTCGTAGGGGAAGCAGATGCCGTTGCCGGCGTCCATGTGTTCGTGACGATTGATGTGGCTGATTCGCAGATTGTTTAGCGGATTCCTCGGCCGCCCTCGTATTGTTTTTCTCAGGTTTCGAGCGGTTTATGTGCGAAGGAGCTCGATTTGCCGTGTACGTATATACAGGGCCAGCTCAGAACGTGGTGGATTCCGGTGTATATACTACTCCACGACATGCTTTCATCGATGCGTATAAACGTAGTGAAACGTGGCAGTTACTCCTACGTTTGTTCTTTTAGAGACGTGGCGGTCAAGTTGGTCTCGTATAAAAAAGCAAAAATCAAACCTAGCTCCTCACCCCATGTCACCGTTTGAAACAAGAAAAATCGATCGACTTCACGATGGACCCCGACGACGGCAACGGCATCTGCTTCCCATACGACGTGCTCCTTGACATCCTACGCCGTTTGCCCGGAGGTGCCATCGCCGCGTGCAAGTGTGTCTGCCGCGCCTGGCGGGCCATCGTCGACGCCCACGACCTCTCCCTCGAGCGCTACTTTCCCCGGCGCGCCTTCCCCGGCATGTTCGTCAGCAAAGTTGGATGCCGGTCCGATTGCAACTTCTTCGGCCCGTCTCGCCACCGACGTCTCTACTATCTACGCAAGACCGAGTTGCAGCAGTCCTGCAACGGGCTCCTCCTCCTCGCGGACTGGGGAGGGTACGACGTGCTCAACCCAGCGACATCCCGACACGCTCTCCTGCCGAGCTGGACGTCGTGGCGTATGGACTTCATGTCCCTCGCTTTCGACCCGGCCGTGTCGCTGCATTTTCATGTGTTCCTTTTTCCGAAGTTTATCCTGATCGAGGAGTCGTTGCCGGAGATACCAGAGGAAGACGAGTTTCCACCGCCGAAGCAAGTGCAAGAGGATGGGGCCAAGGATCCAAAGAAGAAGGTGGTGCCTTTGTTAGTGTACTCGTCATGCACGGGGCAATGGGAGAATCGAGTGTTCACGCCTGGGCGCTGTGCTCCTGGGCACCTCTACGACCTGGTAGCCAGTCCGCCTGTTGACCACGAGAACACATTCTGGTCATCTGAGTACTGGCGCAGGTCCCTCTATGTGCATTGCCACAACAACATCCTCATGATCTTGCGTCCTTTGAAGGGGACTTACGATATGATCTCGCTCCCCCGAGAAAACTGCGGTCAAAAGAGCCCGACCTCGCTACGCAGGAATTCCCTATTGGCAAGTTACGAGAGAGGAATACACTATGTGGGAATCGACGATTTGCAGCTCCAAGTATGGTTGCTAATCGAATCAATAGATGGTCAGCTAGGGTGGACATTGGCATATGAAGCCGACCTCAAACCGCACGGTCATATGATTCACCCTCTTGCAATAACACCGAAGGTGACTTGGGAGATTGTAGGAAGCAGTGGTGGACCGGTCAGTCTGACGGAGGATTGTTACTCCGATGATGATGTGGAGGAGGACCTAGATGGCTCTGAATATTCTTGGAACTCGGATGAGGACAACTTCATCGATGTAGTCGGAGACGATGCACACCTCGGCCCGCCTGCATGGGGTGTCTATGGCATAATCGTGGGATTCCATCCTCACAAAAATGCCATCATACTCATAATCCACTCTGATGTCGTAGTGTACCATCTTGACACATCGAGGATGCAATATCTAGGCGACGAGAACGAGCTCACGAATGATCATGAGCTACAAGCTTGCTGTGTAGATGACGTCTTCACATATCGACCTTGCTACGAGGATGTGCTCCCACTCGGGAAATCGCCGTCTCAGAACACATAAATGGTTATATTATACTATAGCATTTCAAATGGTTTTCCGCCCTTGAGACCCTACATTCGTTCTCATGTACTCCCTCCGTCCAAAAATAAGTGTCTCAAATTTGTTCAAAAGTAGATGTATCTATACATGAAACATGTCTAGATACATTCACTTTTGGATAAACTTGAGACACTTATTTTGTGACGGAGGGAGTATATCATTAATGCTCTCGTTCACGCTTATGTACATAGTTCATTCATGGACGGGTGCTTATGGCTTTTCTTTATGTTAGAAAAAAATGCTTGTCTATGTCTTGTAAATAATATATTGCTTTCGGTCATTCGGATAGACTCAAGTATGCTATATGTGATATTACCTCCGATCCAAAAAGATTATCGTAACTAGTACTGGGCAATTGTACGTGAGCAGGTATTTTCTCGTGACACTCAATCTGGATCGGAGGGAGTATATCGTTGCTGGATTAAACTCCATGTACGTGCGTGCTCCTTCGTTACAAAGTTTTGCCCACCACAAAGTTGTTCCTGAGGTACTCCCTCCGTTCCAGATTAATTGACTTCCATTTGTTTAAATGTGAATGTATCTATACTTGTAACATGTCTAGATACATCCACATGTGGATAAATGGAAGTCAATTAATTTGGAACGGAGGGAGTACGTTCCTTTTTTTCATGCCGTGATTTCAAGCAACGAATTGTGCTTGTTCACTCTTGCATTTACACAACGAGATAGCGTGTACACCTTTTAACAGTTCAATGTGCTAGCGTGGCGTGCTTAACCCAGCGACTTCCCGACACGCTCTCCTGCCGAGCTGGATGTCGTCGTGGCGCAGGGACTTCATGTCCCTCGCTTTCGGCCCGGCCGTGTCGCTGCACTATCATGTGTTCATTTTTCAGAAGCTCGAGGAGCCGTTGCCGGTGAGACTAGAGGAAGATGACGTTCCACCGCCGCTCCTACCCCTAGTTCGATCCATCCAAAATTGGGCTCACTTGAGTGAGCCCCAGGGGTGCGGCGGCGACGAGGCGGCGGCGCCGCTCGGTCGGAGTCGGAGTCGGAGACGCCCCACGGCATGTCGGCGAGGGACTCCTCGATAGCATGGCGGAAGCGGAACTCGTTGAGCTCCTCTTCCATCTGCCGGCGGGCGACGAGCTGCTGCTGCTCGTCCTTGGTGCGCTCAATCAGCTCGGCGGTGACCCAGTCGAGGTCGCCGTCGTCGACGTAGTCTCCCGGAAGAAGGCCGACGCGCCCGGCGCGCGGTGCCAAGCCCTGCTGCTCCTCCTCCTCCCTCTTCGGCGGCGGCAGCGGTGCTCGTGCAATGGCGGAGCTCCCCGCGCCGGAGGAGCTTCCGCCCGGCTCGTAGCGGCTGCCTCGCGCCGCCGCCGCCATCTCCATCTGGCGGTCGTACTCGTCGACGGCGCGCCGGGCGTACGCAGGCGGCGCCGCGATCCCGTAGTTGGTGTAGTTGCGGGCGCCGCGCTTCCGACCGCCGTCGGAAGCAACCCGACGCACCCGTTCGGGGTCAGAGGCGTGCGCCGGCCGCTTCCGCCCATTCCGCTTCCGCTCCTCGTCAGATCCGCCGCCGGAATGGCCGCCGCACGAGCTGGAACCTCCGCGCCTCATCATCGTCGCACGGCGGGGCTTGATCTGCGGCGGCGGGGCTGGATTGCGTGGTTTTGGTCGCCGGCGGCGAGAGTGGCACAGATCTGGAGTGGGTGAGAATAGCTAGGGTACGACACACTTGTGTGGATAAATAGGAGAGAGGAACGCGACGCGGTGGGAAAAAATGGGCTTGGCCGTGCCTGAGAAAGGGATTAGTACGTGGTCCGTGGCCCAACCCAAAGTTAAAAGGCGTCCCGTGAATTAAATCAGCGAAAAAACATTAGCGGGCCGAATACTGATACTGGGCCTAGAAAAGTGCTATATCTGGCACAGTTAGCGTTTTTTTTCCTAGGTTTTGTTCTTTATCAGTTTAATTCGAAATAAAATATCTAGATCTAGAATTTCACTTGAATTTTACTTCATATTTTTAGGATGCCTATATTAAAAGTTACATGCTTGTGTAGATAACACTAGTAAGCACTTTGTACATTTTTAATAATGTTGGTAAAACTTAGGATTGACCGGATTTAAAATAAGCATAAAAAATTCAAAAAAAACATGAAGATTTTTTTGATTTACAAATAAACCATTATTATTCATTTTCATTTTCATTTTTAAACTTGAGTTTAGTGTTTCATTTTCATTTTTAAACTTGAGTTTTTTATTTATTTGCAAATAAACCATTATTATTCAAAAGAAAATAAATTAGATGAAGATTAATTCAAAAAAATAGTGAGACTTCAGAATGACACTATATAGATAGAAAACAAGTCTAGAAGTTTGTTTTGGCTGATTAAGACAAGGTGAAAAAACACTTGCTTAGGAATGGAGCTGTTTACCCTACCTTTAGAGCCTATTTAAATTTTGAGAAGACAAAAAATCAAGATTTAAAAAAATTCAAAAAAATTGTCCCATTGCAATATCTCGATGGATAGGACAAATCACTATTATAGATTTTCTATAATAGTGAGATGTCCGACCCACTGAGCTACTGGACTAGAACAGGAAATGCAACACCCAAATTGTGAGCATGGGGACTCGAACTTGGGTGGGCAAAGGGAGGCATCAACCCTTGCCACTAGGCTATGCCCATGTTTGCGACAAATCTACCACCATTAGGAGGTAATAGTTACAACCCTCCATCTAACAAAAATACACCCCAAATTGTGAGCATGGGGAATGACACTATATAGATAGAACACAATTTGCAATGACTTCCAAACTATAAACTTGTTTGTTCTAACTTGGTCGTCAATCCGAGCCTTCATGAAAAAAGTGCAAAAAAGGAGATCCAAAGGTAGGGTAAACGACCTCATTTCTAAGCAAGCTATTTTCGACCTTGTCTAAATCAGCCAAATAACTGTTCTACAAATCTATTATGTATATAAGAAGACTATGTGGGCTGGTTTTTTCATTTTTTTTGATGTTTTTTGAATATTTTATGATTATTTTGAATTCGGTCAAACCTAAGTTTGACCAAGATTTAAACAAGTTTAAAACATGAAAATGAAAAACTAAGACTGGATCCTTCTTAGTCACTTCAAAATGAAGCTTTGGTGAGTTTTTGGAAAATTTCATGTTGCAAATCCAAAACCACATCTCTTCACACATGAGAGTTCATAGTTTGAGATTTGAGATTTCACACCACATTCAAGCATATTTTGTTTGAATGTATCTAGATCTTGTTTATCAATTGGAGTTGTTAGTATATGACAAACTAAGAACATGTGCACTGGTTTTTCATTTTTTTTATGTTTTATGAATATTTTATGATTATTTTGAATTCGGTCAAACCTAATTTTGACCAAGATTTAAACAAGTTTAAAACATGAAAATGAAAAACTAAGCTTGGATCCTTCTTAGTCACTCCAAAATGAATCTTTGGTGAGTTTTTGGAAAATTTCATGTTGCAAATTCAAAACCACATCTCTTCACACATGAGAGTTCATAGTTTGAGATTTGAGATTTCACACCACATTCAAGCATATTTTGTTTGAATGTATCTAGACCTTGTTTATCAATTGGAGTTATTAGTATATGACAAACTAAGAACATGCGCACTGGTTTTTCATTTTTTTGATGTTTTTTTGTATATTTTTTGATTATTTTGAATTCGGTCAAACCTAAGTTTGACCAAGATTTAAACAAGTTTAAAACATGAAAATGAAAAACTAAGCCTGGATCCTTTGGTTGGTGAATGTTTTTTGAACAAGTGCACAAGTTTTTTGAATGTTTTTTGAATATTTTATGATTCATAGTTTGTGAAGGATTTTTCGTGCAAATTCTGGTGCATCATCTTTTAAACAAGTGCACAAGTTTGAACAACATTTTGGTGAATGTTTTTTAATGGACAAGCGCCATTTTCATTCATATTTAGGGGGTGGGCCACAAACGGCCATTTTACATAGTACTTCTAATAATAACAAAATATAAAAACTAAAAAATTTGCCCTTCGTTGCCGGCGATGGTGCGGCGGCGGTGTCGTCAATCTACGGATCGACGCCGAGGTCCTCCTGCTCTACGATGCGGAGGACGGCCACGGCGACCTCCCGCGCGTCCACCGCCACACGAAAGCGCTGCTCGGCGCCCTCCTCGCCGGCCTTGAACGCCTCCTCCGCAGCGGCCAGCTCGGCGTCGGCGTCGTCCACCCTCTTCCATGCTGGCAACACGACGTCGAGGAGGACACGGAAGCTGCAGGTGCCGGTGCGGCCGCCGCGCGTGACGTGGCACCCGCCCGGCGGAATCGGCGGCAAATCGTCCGGAAGGACGAACTCTTCGTCGTCCTCGTCAGAGCGGTTGCCGCCACCGAATGGCCACCGCGGCCCGAGTTTGAACCCCCCCTCTCCTAAACATTGTGGCTACGCGGTGCTGGATCTGCAGCTGGAGGTGGATTGGTCGCCGGCGGCGAGCAAGTGGGAGCGGGGCGACAGTGGGAGCGGCGAGTGAGTGGGGAAAAATGGGCGGATAAGAACGCGTGGCATTGGGCCGTGGTATTGGGCCGTGGCGAGGTGTTTGGGCCTTAGTTGGTTGGGCCGTGCCGTTCGGCCGTGGCGAGGCGGTGAGAATAGAAAAAAAAACACCATTTGGGCCGTGGCCAATGCGTGTTTGACATATTCAAAAAACAAAACTAAAAAAAACTTGTGCACTTGCGGTTTAGCATAACTAATTCAAAAACATTCAAAATATATTTCATGTTCATGTATTAAAATTGTTCATGTTCATGTCTTAAACTTATTTCATGTGCACACTTTCAAATGAGTCAAACTTGTTTAAATGTTGGTCAAACTTGGGTTTGACCGATTTTAAAATAAGCATAAAAAATTCAAAAACAATCAAAAAATGAAAAAACCAGTGCACATGTTCTTACTTTGTCATATACTAACAACTCCAATTGATAAACAAGGTCTAGATATATTCAAACAAAAAATGTTTCAATAGATGACATCTTTTATAGTGACAAATGGCACTTTATTTACCACTTGGTAAATAAAGAAGTAAATCATTGTCGATAGATGACATCTTTTATAACCCTCTACCTAGTTGACAAGGTTTCACAAAAGTGTTGGACATGGTGAACACAAGAACGTGCGAATACCAACATCGGCATGTCCAGAGCACGCCCCCAAGGTGTTCGACATGGTGATTACATGGCCAGTTCACAAAAGTACTCCCCCACACGCTCCCAGCGCTGGCCCTGGAGCTGACTCTGTTGTTGCAGCTGGCTCTGTAACTGTTTCCTCTAGCTCAACTTCATCTCGCAGAGAATTTCTGAGCACACCAATCTGTCCTCCGCCAGCCCGGCAACTAGACTGAAATCCTCTAGGCTCACCGCTACTTCGAAGTCCAGGCTCGGGGTTGAAATCCTGCTCGATGAGCTCCGGCCCGAGCTGCTTTGGTCGTCCGCAGCAATGTTGCGCATCGAGGCAAGCCTCTGTCTCGGCCTCGGCGGCGAATGACGGCAAAGTGGAAAACCCCTGCCGCCGTAGCCGTGACGCAGCCACGCCAGCTTCAACACCTGCTTCACCGAAATCCGGTATCGCTTGCAAAGACGATAGGTTGAATCCCTCGCCGCTGCCCGAATCACGAATCGGGCCGCCGGTCTCCTCTGCGACCGCGTACCCGCACCACCCCATCCTCCACCCTCCCTCGTCGCCCTTACTGCGATTGCGACCGCAAGCCCTGCGTCGCCGCCCGCTGCTCGACTCGATTGCCGCTTCTCTTCTCGCGCCGCCGCTCGACTCGCCCGCTCCATCTACCGCCGTCGCAAGGATGATTTCCTCCAGCCCGGAGAAGCCGAGACGACAGGATAGGAGTGAGCTCCAAGGGACGCCGGCGCGTGGCAGAGATTGTTCCCCCACGAACAGTGGCAAATGTCGCATAGGAGCTATTACCACCGCTACAGAGCACGCGTGAGGTCCCACTCGTAATAAACTAATCATGTAACGGTCAAACGGGGTTTACCGCTGGGGATAATGAATTAACGGCCATGTCGTGCCTGGGCTATTTCTGCGCAGAGAGATGTCGCACCACAGCTATTATTGCGAACGATATCGCTTTGCAGCCAATTCGCTACAAAGACGTCGCATAGGAGCTATTCACCCATCGTTTCAGTACCTACTTGCGCAAAAAAAAGTGTCTACACATAAATATGTACATAGTTTTTTTGAAACAAAGTAGGTAGTTTAGTTATTAACCACCAGATTAACTATACGATCTGTAAGACATACACATACAAAATATTATTTGATATTTATAGCGTAAAAAATATGTAATTATCTGAGTGGATAACGTGATTTTTTTCTTCGAAAACTCCAGGACGTGCTGTGCTAAACAAGAATCGCTCAAGATGTAATATAGTACAAATCAACGATGTATTTAACATATGTAGTTTACATATCATGCTCCTGAATGAAAGATTGCTGAATCTTTAAAACAATATATTTCTGACGTCCTGAGCTGAGCTGAGCAACGTTAGCCAAGAAAGATAGCGGGCGCAAAAAAAATTGCATGGGAATTAATTGATAACAAAATTAACAACCCTGCAAACTTAACGGCCACGGTATTATTTTCACGAGACGTTTGTACAGATCGCTGTGTATATATGTACACCACGTGCTTGCCTTGGAGATGAATGGAAAATTGGAAACGCTATGTTCTGGTACAACACAACATGTGGTGGTTTCTGGTGTGCAAACGTCGGTGAAAAATATGCCGTACGTGGTGAAAAACAAGAATCTGTGGAGGTTAAGGTTTTTTCTGAGATGCCGTGGCAGTTAAGTTGGCCCGGTAAGAAAGAAAGACCTACCCGATGGGAGCGCTTGCATATATACGGTTCCAAACAGGGAGGAAAATCGAGTCCCCCGCATTGGATCTTTCACCTCCTGCACGTGCACGAGGGTCACTTCGCGAGTCTGTCGTCATGATGAACGCCGGCGACGACACTGGCAATGGGATCTGCCGCCTCCCCAACGACGTGTTCGTCGAAATCCTCCGCCTCCTCCCTGAGCGCTCCCGGGCAAGGTCACGGTGTGTCTGCCGCGCGTGGCGTGCCATCATCAAAGCCCATAGCCTCGTCCGGAACCTCCCGTGGTGCTTTCCCCGGCGTGAATTTGCAGGCATCTTCTTCACCAAGGTCGGGTTCGATTCTAAAACTTCCTTCTTCGCCCCGCCGGGCTCCAGGCGCATCTTCTATCTGGACGGCGCTACTGTGCGTCAGTCATGCAACGGCCTCCTCCTCCTCGAGGATTGGGATGACCACTACGTCCTCAACCCAGCAACGGCACGGTCCGCTCGCCTGCCGCGCCTGAAGCCATGGCGTTGCGGCACTATGACACTCGCCTTCGACCCGGCCGTGTCACTCGACTACAATGTGTACCTCCTCCTGGAAGAGACCCTAGCTAGACCGAAGCAAGGCGATGTTCCTAAGGAAAGGGTCGTTCCGTTGTTACTCTATTCATCCTGCACAAGCAGGCGGTGGGAGAACCGAGAATTCGTGCCTGGGCGATGTGCTCCAGGGTACCTCTACGACGCCATGGCAACCACTGATCACCAGGATGACACTGTGTGGTCATCCGACTACTGGAACG
The DNA here is from genome assembly GCA_947311845.1 of Poa pratensis. Classification (NCBI taxonomy): domain Eukaryota; kingdom Viridiplantae; phylum Streptophyta; class Magnoliopsida; order Poales; family Poaceae; genus Poa; species Poa pratensis. The sequence goes on from CAMZMU010000039.1 coordinate 81,044,607, forward strand.
GGTCGCTCTACATGCACTGCCACAACAACATCCTAATGGTTCTACGCCCCTCGTTTGGGACTTATGATATGGTCCTTCTCCCCGGAGAACCCGCTAGTTCAAAGAGCTCGTTCTGGCTACCTCGGAAATCCGTATTAGCAAGCTATGAGAGAGGGATACACTACGTACAGATTAAAGCTTTGCAGCTTCGAGTATGGATGATAAGGGAATCAACACATGGTCAGCTAAGGTGGACATTGGCACATGACGTTAACCTAAATCCGCACGGTCATATGATTCAGCCTGCTACACTACAATCGATGGTAACATGGGGTGTTGTTGAAAGCGGAGGAATATTAGTCAAGTTGACCAAGGATGATGATGATGATGATGATGACGACGACGACAATGATGACGGTGACGAGGAGGAGGAGGAGGAGGAGAGACGACGACGATGGGGTTGAAGATTACTATGTTTCTTGGAACTCACATGGATATAGCTATGGTTCCTGGAACCCAGAAGAGGACAACTTCATCAACCTAGGTAAAGAAGCTGCACTCCTTGGCCGACCAACATGGGGTGTCAACTGCAATATCGTGGGATTCCACCCTCATAGGAACGCACTAATCCTCATAATTCGCTTTGCGGTGGTAGTATACCATCTCGATACGTCGAGGATGCAATATCTAGGCGACGAGGGCGAGCTCAGGATAGATCCCGTGCAAATGGCTCATTGTATCAATGGTTCGTTCACCTACCGACCTTGCTACGATGACGTGCTGCCAATCAGGAGATTGTCCCTATCATCTTACAATATATAAAGGGTATCATTATATATATCACACGAGACATTCTTTGTTAGTAAGACTTAACTTCGCTCTCATGTACATAACTACTCTTTTTCGCGGTTAGGCAGATAGTTCGTACTGGATGCATATGTACCTATTCCCTATTTCTTTTCGTTTACTGCCTGGTTATTTCATATACTATATATTGCTTTTGGTCAGTTGGATGGAATCACTTTTCTATGTATCGTTGGCAGTTCCAATTTGTGTGTGCTCCAAAGTTTGTCTGCGCAGATCCCGCCTCCCTATCGTTGCTCGCCTCCCAAGGCATTCCTAAACCTTCAGGTTTCTATCATGGTTCAATCGAACTTAAAACAGCATGTAGCTCCAATCCAACTTCTCTCAAGGCTATTCAAGGTTAGAATAGTCAATCTAGCAGAAGCGAAGGCCTATCAACATTTTGTAGACATGGCTGCGGTCACAGGCCTGTCTTTGCGTTTTGCTCTATTCAGAAATTTACTTAGATGCTCTATTCTCCGACCCGTCCAACTCATGTACAACCGAATCAAATCCTATGGTTTCTAAATTCTCCTCGACTAGTTCATCTGGGATCTGTGATAACAAGCGAAAGAAATGGCCTGATATTTCCACGTACTGTTTTGTCTCATGTCAAAACTGAACGTGGCACATGCATATGTAACACTAGATTAAAAAATTGGTTAGGTACTATGAGGCGGCCAGGATGAATCGACGACGATGCTCGCTGTCGCTCTTGCTCTCGCCCATCGCATCTGAATCTGACCATGCATGGCTGGCGGTCTTGAAAATGCACATATCACATGACGTCTCATCATCAAAGATACACGAAGGGCTATCGGGGAAGGTCTTTCTTGTTCATCGCCATTGGAATGGCTGTGGCTGCCGGTGTAGGGCTCTTCCTGAGCGCTTTGGAATATTTTATACGAATTGCTTGACCATTTTTATATCTAAATTATCATATTTTAAATAACGGGATTTCATAATCTGCATCCTCAACAGTTTGTAGCTAATATGAATTATTGGTGCTATAAAACATTAGGTGATTTTCTACGGATTTATAAGTAAAAATGAATTTAAAACTAAATTGCTATGTTATTCCATTTTAGAATTTGACAAAGAAAAATCTTTATGCAAATCAATGGGATAAGTTACAGATCGTTCGTGCATGTGTGATCTGTTTGCAATTTCAGTATAAATGGCTACTTTGGATTTTCAGTTTGATGGCATAGAACTTGGTAACATGGCCAACAGCCAGAGCCAGCAGAGAACGTGCTCGGAGAACGACATATCTGATGATACGAACCTTCAAATGATACACTGATACCAACCTAAATAGCTAGTGCAGATGATCATAAAAAACTCTAGATTTTTTCCATAGCATTTACACGCATTAACGCATTCAGTCAACTATGTCATAAAAATTTATATCAAATTGATTCTATACAATGAGAATCGAAAATACTGAAAAATATATCCAAAAGGAAAAGGAGCGACACCGTTCACTTAAATTTGTCCTTTATTTCTATTGATGTATGGCCCTTTTTGGTTCAAATGTGCAGAATAGTATATCATGCCATACACAAGCTACTAGATTTTTTTCATGATAATTTGCACTACATATACTCTCATGGTCGGCGGTGAGGCAATTGTACGACAAAGGCAACTGTACGATAAAAATAATAAACTTGATGCGTAGCGACGCTTCTAGAACATTCTGGATTTCAGCAGAGTTTCACGGGCATGGGTGTTTTTTTCCAACTTTTCCAAGCATAAATAAAAAGGAAAATGATAAAGAAATGTCGTCTTAGTACGTCGTCAACTACCTAGATTATCCATCTCCAGTGCTGTGAAAAAAGTCTCCCCGGAAGGAAATACTAAACTGCTACCGTCATTTCTGCCAGCCTAAACCGATCTATGATTCTTGATCATGCGTGCACTCATGGTGATTGTTCCTTCCATCTCACCAAGGAATTGAGGAATTCCATCACCTGCATGACAATTTGGCACATGTAACGGGCAAGTCAGTTGACTGAACAAATGAATAGGAATGCAAAAAATCAAGCATGAGAACAGAAAAGTGTTTCTTTACTTCAGTTGGGCATGCCAGTGAGTACACGGCTTCGGTCTTCTTGGGCACTTGTGAAACCAGAATTCCGTACCCGCAGTTCCGCTCACGAAGCACCTGATCATCGTGGCAAATAACAGAAGAAACAATGTACATGTTCAGTGAATTTGTGGGTGAAGTGTGCTTGTCTCTTTTCTGAAGAAAAGGTAAAACCTTGAACGCGTCTTCGTCTGTTCGATCGTCTCCGATGTAGATGGGAAGAACGCTTTCCGGGTCATCTAACCCGAGCGATCCAAGTAGAAACTCCACTGCCTTTCCTTTGTCCCAGTCGATCACTGGACGAACCTCTAAAACCTGCATAATTGCACTTGGGTGAGGATATGCATATTATGTCAGTGATACAAGACTACCATTAATACTTAGGTGAAGGAACAATTGGAATCTTTGTACCTTTCGTCCAGTTGTTAGTTTGAGTCGAGGAAAATATTTCAATACATCGTCGACAATCTCCGCGACTAACTTCCAGTCCTGGAGATATAAAACATTCAGAGGAATGTATACGTGTAATTGTTGCAGCAAGGAAGGCAGGATCGGATAAACTTGATGTCCAACTCTACCTTATTGTCGACGTTACGGTAGTGTACAGACACACAAAACTTGTTGTTCTCAACATTTGCACCCTCGATCGATCGAGTGACCTCCACGAGGGAATTGTAAACCTGTTGTGCAAAGGGATAGTATGTTATAATTTGCATGTACAGATAGAACTAGTTATTGAACATGCTAATTACAACTACTAGAAATATTTTAAACTTATACCTCACTGATCATGGGTAAAAACTCACTTGCGGGCTGGAACAGTTTGGTTTCTTTGTCCTACAATAAAGGATAGAAAATGAAGAAATAAATGACCCGAAGGAAAAAAATCATAGAAATAAATTTGGAATTTAAAACTGAAAGTTACAAAAAGAAGTACTCACATTCTCTGTTTCAATTTGAGAATCTGCAGATGATACCAGTATGTCCATTCCATGACTTCCAGCGTAATAGAGCTCCTTCAGCTTTACAAATTCAAACACCTGAACGTGAAGAAGGAGTATATGATTTCCATACAAGTCGAACTTCCATAGATACAAGGCATTCTTCTCGCTTACCCTCGAATCTAAAGAAAAACAGATTGCTCTAACCATATTTAATAAATAATATTAAGATGATAAGAGAGTACTAGATAATAATGAGAATACTACTAACTCGAACCAACTGATAATGATGGGAGGACTAAGCATGCCCCAGAATTTTTCAGACCTTGTCGCGGGACCTCCCGCTAACAATTGCGGTAGGGTAGAACTGTGCAACGTTCTTCACTGCAGCACGCATCTGAAGGAAGTTTTTCAGGTTGAGCAAGCAAGTTATACATAATTCAAGCAATGTTCTGGTAGTAACAATGTTTATCTGACATGTTAGTTACCTCTGGTGACATGAACGCCTTCTCTGGATCATTGACGATGGAGAAAGTGTTCCATCGTAGTCCAGAAACAACGCGATCTTCTTGCCCTGCAAGTTGGCTAAGATTTTGTCCAGGGAAGCTAAAGCAGAAGGGCATTTTTCCTGCAAGGAATAGCAAAATTGTAGAATCCTTTGCACAAGACACTCTATATAACTAAAATCCAAACGGGACATTGATCTAACCTGCCAAGCATTGTCAGCAGCAACTTTTTCAGAGCCGCAATGTACGTACGCTTTTGTGCTGGTTGACGACAGCGTCATCACACCAAGCAGTCCATCGACGACTTCGACAAGTTTACGTCTACTAATACGTGTTCCACTCAAGGATGTGACCGGCGATGGCATCATACTTGAAGGCAATGCCAACACTGTCTCGCCTTTGCCCACAGGATCAAACATGGCATGCAAGATTGCAAACTATTGCTATTGATATTGCTTTTTATTGAAGAGAAATAAATTGTTTTGGATAAATGCAAAACGGTGTTCTTAGGGATAAAAAATAGGTGGAATGGGCTTATTTCAACTAGATCTAACCCACGGTCTTATCAATGAAAAACCACTTCTTCAGTGTTTTGTTGTCAGTGCAGGTGCATAAACGGTTCCTTAACAGAAAGCTACCAGTAATCTGATGAAAGAGGCATAGTAGTATATTAGATAAAAGAGCGTATACACAATGAAAACTATTTTTTTTACAGCCGCAATATAAGATGTACCTTCATATACACCAGGGTGACAGCGCATGTGTAACTGTATACAGGTTCGGTCCTGAGAATTTTGGTCCCCCGGAGAGAAACTGCGAAAGTTGAACTTGAGACCCTCAATATAAGGATTGAAATAATATTGAAATGTTTTCAATAAACACTTAAAGTTTACAAAATCAATATACATATCAAATAATTTCCTATTATTAATCGAAAACAAGCAGTAAAATACAGAAGATACTAGATCACCTGAATAAAATCTTCCGTTGAGCTCAGAAATCCCAAATTATTTTGTGGAGGCTATGATTCACTAGTCTCAGTTTGATCATGTGTGCATTGGAAATTTCTATGCAACAGAGTTAGTTGTGCCCTCCGCCAAATATTCGGATTGATCCTATTGAGTTAGTTGAACGAAGCCTCGCGGAAAATAGATTCTAGCGTCCTGCATAGCGCCCGCCGCAGGTCAAGCGGTTCTTGTGGAGAAAGAAAAGAGTCCTGCCTAGCGCTTCGACTAGTTGGGCATCGACGAATCCTAGGATCTCGGGCCTAACAGGAAGCCGATCCTGGCACCTGATCGTTAGCGCCAGCGTGATAGATGGCCTTAGTAATCAAGCACTAAGATCCAGAAGATACTACATCAACTGAATAAAATCTGACCGCGATGATCTGATCCGCGAGCTCCAAAATCCCAAATAATATGTTACAACCCTAAGCAATATCCAAATATCCAATCTATCGATTTTATCCATGTCCATGCATGCTGCATCAATGAAGATACAGTCATAACATTTTTTAATCATTATCGATCGATAATGAATCAACCAATCATCTCTCATGGAAAAATTAGGGCATAGACTAATGAAGGGATATATAGATATACCTGATATCTCCCGTCAGTTGTGTGGTGGGCGGTCTTCTCTGGGTGGCAGGGGGGTCGGCCGACCAGCCGACGTTTGGGCGCTACACCGGGCCGGTGATGAGCTGTGGCTGAGGGGCGACGGGATCTGCCGCTCCCGATCGCGATGAAGAGGTTTACGTACTCAGGAAGCGGGCGTACGTCGGGCTGTATATATGGGGAAGAAGAAGGAAAGACCATTCGTCACAAAGTGGGCCTACTACTTTGGACTTTGGACTTGGATTTCTTCCCGGCCCTTTGGGTCTGGGTCGTCCTCGTCCCCAGCATTTGCAAAGGCACCGACAATCGTGTGGAGCTCACCTTCTCTTCTGAAAGTTGTTTGTGGTGTACTCCACTGCTGGCTTGCCGCAGCGTTGGCAAAATAGTTGAAATAGACGAACAACAAAGACCTAAATCCATTTTCTAACATCTAAATCAACTAAAACCTAAATCAATTTCTAACTTCTAAATCAACTAAAGCCTAACTCAATTTCTAACACTAAATTAACTAAAACCAAAAGAAGGAGGTGGAGGCTCACCGGTGGTGTCGAGTCGAGGCAGTGGCGTCGGGTCGAGGAGGCGGTGGTGGACCGCGGTGATGGGGCAAGGAGAAGGCGGTGTCGGGTAAATGAAGTGGCGGTGACGGGGAGAGGAGGAGGAGGCACCGACGAAGGGGCGGGAGGGTTGTGGATTGAGTAAGAGAGCCGAGAGAAGTGGGAGAGAGATACCATGTGTCGAAGCAGGTTGGCCAATGTTACTAGAGGTCTGGGCCAAAAGCACCACACCACTGCTATTTGGCCAAAATACAAGTCGTGTGTTCTTTTCGTGTCCACGCCACTAGTAATGGGTATACTAGTGGCATGGCCTAGATAGAGCACGCCACTAGCAAACATGCTCCGAATGCAAGCCTGGGACAACTTTCAAGTGGCGTGCATGTATTCTCCACGCCACTAGTTATGTTTTAGAAGAGGGGTGACCACATTTCCCCTAAACTCTTATCATAGTTATGCTGAAACTTCTTCTTGCTTGGGGGAGTGATTTGATCACTCCATCTCTCACACCCATGTGGTAGTCCCAGCCCGGTCGGAGAGTTCGCCCTGGGCCAGCGGCGCTGAAGAGCCCCGTCGGCCCTAAGAGGAAGAGGGCGGACGTCCGGGATATCCCAGGCCCTAGTCATGTGGGACGGGTTGATGAGCATGAATTTCATTTTGCTGAGCGGAGAAGGGTCGTGCGAGTTGTACATGGTAGGCACCATTGAAGGTTACGACTTCAAAGGACAATCCTTCTCGACGAGGGTTCTCCCTGTCGCCAATGGTAATGTCGAGTGTGCGCCCGATCGGCTGAGTGTCCTTGCTTGGGACGATGTCATGGAAATTGGCAGCACCAAGCTTGATGAGAGATCGGAGGACCCTCATCTCGTTGAGAGTCCAAATGTAAATCAATTTGATGTTGTTGTCGTTGTCCACGAGGATACGGGTGATGTGAATCCCATGGCGATTAGATCGACTACTAGAGGACAATAACCTAGGATATCATTTAACTAGAAAAATCAGCGCCCAAGAATAAATGCAACAATTCAAAGATATCATTTAACTAAAAACAAATCGGCGAAATCTAGCAGTCAAATAATTTCTAAATCATTAATAAATATTAGACAAATATAAGTTTTAGTATTTATCTGCAAGAAGCATGTTCACTTCTTCACGAATAACTCCATCTTTCCGACAAATTTAGCTTTATTTGCAAGTGCTGCATACATTCTCGGCTAACAAAAATATGAAGCTTACAATACAACACGATAATTTCTCTTCTACAATTATAATAAACCATGTACATTGAAGCTAATTTTTTTTAATAATACATTTATTTAATTAAATTCGAAAAATATAACGGAAAACTAGGAAATTACAGGAATAATACGGCCTCGGCCAGATTTGGGCCGACAAGACCTCGTCGGCCAGAGTTGGGCCGAAAAGTTCCCGTCGGCTGAACTCTGGCCGACTGCTTTGCATGGCGGGCCACGCCTGCGGCCGACAGGCCTTTCGGCGTCACGTCGGCCCAAGCCTGGCCGACCGGCCCTTATCGGCCAAAGCCTGGCCGATAGGGCAATGCAACCAACAATTTTTCGCGCCAGCCCTTCCCGGCGACGCCCGTTCGCGCCTTATTTTTCCCGCCTTCTTCTCTCCCTCCCGTTTGTCGCTCCCGGTATTTTTTCCGCCCTTCTTGTCCCGCCATATTTCTCCCGCCCTAATTCTCCCGCCATAGTTCTCGCGCCTTTTTTTTCCCGCCATTTACCTCCCGCCTTTTTTCTCCCGCCATTTTTCTCCCGCTCTTCTTCTCCTGGGTGAGCCTATATATATACCCCAATAGATTTGGTGATGGAGGAGGGGTGTGGTGCGTGGTTATTTCCTCAGTCGGATAGGAACGATGTCTGGTAGTTCGGGTCCTAGTTCGGAGCATAGGTCGTGGTGTGTTTTGTATCACGCCGCAATATGGACTGAAGGTAGTATTAGGGAGGGTAGGCCCAAGAGCTGTTATAGGGAGCTAGTTAGTGAGTGGGGCAACATTCGTGAGGTGGGAGAAATTATAGCCAAAAAAACCAAAATCCAGATGACCCCTGAAGAAATTAGGGATGAAATTGATGGGTGGCGGTGGAAGTGGCAGAGAATTAATGAGCTAAAAGCTATTGAGGCGGGGCTTAGGGACATGCCTATGACACCGAAGTCAAAGATAATCCATTTTTCGCCGGAGGCCTATGCATTTCACGTGAAGGTAACTGAGTACCGAATTTATATTATGTTAGAATCTAGTGTTATCGTACTAACTTTTTTCCCCTGATTTTGTGAATGTCCAGCACTGGCCTGCCGATGGACAGTTTGTGAACAAAGAGATCCCTCATTTTGGTTGGATGGAAATGCTTTTTGGCGCATGTCGTGATGGGCCTGGAAATCTCCTTCACGCTGAAGCAGTGAAGAGGGCTATATCAAAGGCGAAGAGTGGTGGATCATCCAAGGCTGTCGTCGATGAAAATAGTGATGACGACTTCATGCCTCCAACACGAGCACGTGGCAGAGGGAAGTGAAGTCGTTGATTCGAATTACTTTCGTACTCAGTTACCTCCACGTGATTAGAATTAGTTATCGTTGAGTTATATGTGAGACATATATGTACGTAGAACTACTGAAGTTGTAACGGAGAGTTGTCTCACATAATAATATGTCTCGTAGAACTACTGAAGGATATGTCTCGTACATACATAATAATATGTCTCGTACATATATGTCTCACATACAAATCGAAATACATATATGTCTGACATACAAATCGAAATACGAATATGACCCAAAGATATCACTGACCACGGCGTCGACCACATATACCGGAAGTCTCATGGACGACGTCTGCGCATGCGCGGAGGTCTGGCAAGGTTTGGATCTGGCGGAGTCCAACCCAGCCTGTTGGGTGGCACAACCGCACGTCCAGGAATCAGTGATCCAGCATCATCATCATCCTGCGTCTCCTGTGTGGGGTAGGGTGGAGGAGTATTGTACATACCCATCCAATTGTCCAGTTGTGTGCGTACTTCAGGTATGGTCCCACTGTCGTGCTCACTCTCCCATGCGGATCCAGATGACTGCTGAGCGGACGTAGACGGACGATTTCCTGGATGCAATACAACATTAAGAAAGAAGTACGTAGCATTTAGCGTGGTGAATACAAATTTACAAGGTACTTACCATGTGGCTGCGGAGGTGGTCGAAGCTGATAGCCTGTCGTGGGACTAAACTGCTGCTGCCAATGCGAGCCTCCAGCCTGGTCAGGAGAGGGTGCTCTGGGCGACGGCTGCGACGTCGAGCCTCCAGCCTGGTCAGGAGAGGGTGCTCTGTGCGACGTCATACGAGGTCGTGGTTGATGTCGATCCTGAGGCGTCACCTGCGGCTGCGGCTGTGGCTGTGGCCGTTGCGGTGGATGACGTGGTGGGCGTTGTGCTGCTTGGCGGTGATCGACGTCAGACGCACGTGTGCACGTGATAGCCTGGTAGATACCTCGCAGCCTCTGCTCGAAGCGCTGCAGGAAGGACTGATGGTGCGGCCGGTCCAATAGAGGGCCAGACGATAGGGAACGTCTGTAATCGGACACCTCCGTCTGTAGCTGGTAAGTCAATTCAGCCTGTAATTTGCATCGTTATCAGTAAGTTGTACATAATTTTGCAAAATTTGTAAGAATTAACTAATCTCTTACCGCGTACTGTCTGGAGCCTGCAGTAGACTGGGTCGGATACATATCCCACGTAGTAGGAGCCGGTGTAAGCTCAGGATGCTCGACATACGTAATGCGTATCCGGGTTGAGGTCATGTAAATTTGCAGGTACGAATTGAATAGGTCAGGATCAAACACGAGGTCCTCCTGCCAGACTCGTGTCGTCGCAGTTTCCCACTCTGCAACGTAGCTGCCAACCCTCCGCATCCACGATAGTGCGCTCCTATTAGTTCCCTTTCTTGTGAGCCTACAGTAGTAGTAAGTGTTAGACAATTCCTCTGTGGATGCGTAATTGAATAATGCGTAAATAAACAATGCGTAATTAAACCTACCCGTGGATGTTAGGTGGGACATGTTCCTCTGTCGACAGAGGAAGTGCCTGTTGTCGTAGACCAAATTGCCTCATAACCCGCTGCTGGGCCATCTCCTCCACGCAGATATCAAAGACAATTTTTGATTTTGTCATCCAGTACGCGCGATCTCTCGTGCACAGGTCAGACATACCACCCGGGTATATAGCCTCCTTTTTTGCTTGCGTGTACGGTCGCCAGATTACCGCTCCCGAACTCAGAATGTCGAACTGCTCGTTGAATGGCTCGTAGCAGTTCCTCATCTGCGAATGAGCAAAGCGTCTCTGCACGACACAAAATTTATTGCAAGTCGGCAAAAATATAACAATTGTGATAAATATGTAGATTAGACATACCTGACGACGTGTCCAGATAAAACCAAAAGTAGGCATGTCTATGTGATCAGCATCAAAAAACGCATCCACTGGGAAAGCCTCGTGTGCACGCACGTCTGGTCGTCCAATTGGGAACCTCTCCCATGACCAAAGCTGCAACAACAAGGGACATCCAAGTATGGATGCTGTATCCGACAGTAGATGGCACCCGTTGCACATAGCTCGGTAAGTAGCCGCTAATACAGCTGATCCCCAACTCCTCTGTGTAATGTGTTCTGGCGCAGTAGCACTCGCGATCTCGAAAGCAATAGGGATGTACCTCTTGCTAATAGTGGTGACATGGTTCTCCGTGAACATCACCTTCCCCATAAGCCACAAGATATATGCTTCAAGGCTCCTAGTGATTTGTGTAGCATTCAGCGGAATGCCAGCAGGAAACTTATGTATCTGTACATTTCAAAATAAATTCTGTCAGTGAAATGAAACGATGCATGGGAAACATTGCATTCTGTATATAAATTGATGCATGTAAATTAAACAGTGCGTACCTGAAAATCCAGTAACCATCCAAGTTTAGGTCCGTGATTCTCTGACTTAAACACTCCAGCATTGGGGTTTATACCCTGAAAGCGAAGTGACATCTCGTGCTCCCAATTTTCTGGGGCCTGCAACGGCCCTATGGGCTGACCCGCCAACGGCAGCCCAAGCAAGAAAGATACATCCTCGAGAGTAGGAGCCATCTCACCCCATCGAAAGTGAAACGTGTGGGTCTCGGGCCTCCATCTGTCCACTAAGCATGTGAGAAGACAGTTGTCTATCACCATGCATGAAGACTCATCAGTGGCCTCTACTAGACGCGCGAAAGGTAAAAGTCCAGCCCACTTCAACCTGCATGTTCAGCAAACAAATATAAATTCGTAATCATATATACGTAGCGAACAAGAAAATTAATGCAGATAATATATGACACGCAAAAATAAATTAGGCATGTACCTCTCCTCCCAAGCAGGGTGTATCTGCCAATATTCCCTCGGTCCTCGAGTTATTAGAGGCTCGAGGCTACGCTCCTGTAATATCCTTGCGCGATGGTTTTGATCCACATCCGGACTGATCAAGTATACTTGTTCCATATCTTCGCGTAGCTAAATTAAAAGACTAAATTTAAAACACAGATGCATGAAATGAAAGTCTAAACTTAAAACATACTGCAGACTAATTACAGATGAAATCAAACTCTAAATTTAAAACACTGATCCGCACTTATTACAGATAAAAACATACTCTAATTTAAATACATTGATCCACACTGATGCACACTAATGTTATAATCGGCAACAAGTATGTACTTAATATTAGTACCGCAACAAATACCTAGCAATATCAATATCACACTGCCACCTTAACACTAATGCGTACATAATTAACAGTAAATCCTAATTAGCCAAAAAAAACGCATACCCTTGAAGCGTGCCGATTCAATGGACAACCACCGTCACCACCACCGCTGCACCACCACCACGCTGCACCACCACCACCACGCTCCACCACCACCACCCTACACCAACCTCCACCTAAACTAAACCATTGCTCTAACCAAACAACACGAAATTGCACAAAATCCTAACCCAATGTATATCTGAGCTGCCTAAACTCTCTAACACTACATGCAGGAAGAATTGTTGGTTGGATTGACAGATCGGGCAGCAGGAGCTGCTGTGAGAAAGAAAGGAGGAAAGGAAGAAGAAGAACGCGAGGAAGAAGAAGAGGCTCGGCCGAGCCTTATTCAGCACCCTGTCGGCCAGGCTTTGGCCGATAAGGGCGGTCGGCCAGGCTTGGGCCGACGGGAGGCCACGTGACGCCGAAGGCCTGTCGGCCGCAGGCGTGGCCCGCCATGCAAAGCAGTCGGCCAGAGTTCAGCCGACGGGCACTTTTCGGCCCAACTCTGGCCGACGAGGTCTTGTCGGCCCAAATCTGGCCGAGGCCGTATTATTCCTGTAATTTCCTAGTTTTCTGTTATATTTTTCGAATTTAATTAAATAAATGTATTATTAAAAAAAAATAAGCAGCTACATTGAATATAGCATCCACCAAATCAAAGAAGTATCAGCTCTTTTGAACCGCTTCGTGGTTCTTGGTTCTCAAAGAGGAGCAGCATTTATTTCCTATTTCCTTCCTGGCAGCATGTCATCTTATGAACACACAAGTAAAGTTACACGAGATGCGAGATGTACCACATTTACCATCTTCGCAGTTCATAACCTCCACATGCACCCAAAAGTACAAAAAAAAATCTTACAAAAATATGGGTGTGTATGTATCATAACCATAGAGCCTAGAAAAACATAGAACTTGTCAAACACTTGATAAAAAATACAAATATATATATGACAAGCTGACATTAGCTGCAAAACCTGAGTAATAGGAAAAAGATACCTAATTAGATTAACTCACCACAATGCCATGAACAACGTAAAGTATGTTCTGAAGAAAAGGTAAGGATATATGCATGCAATCTTGAAATCCTTCATAAAAATCTAGGCATATTATAAATTTCAAAGAAGCATATGTAATTTGGAGGCAAATATAGTGGATATTCGCAGAAAGCACAAGGCAATAATAACTCTCAAGTCTCTAGAAATTCAGGTGCTTAAAGTACATCTCCAATGTTATTCCTAGTCTTGAAGGAGGAGAAATCTCTGATTATTCTGAGGAGCGCAAGTCAATGTTTGGTAAGTATTAAATTGTAGGGTGAACCGGATGTGACATGCGAGTTACAGACCGGATTCACAAAGAAGGTATTTTTGGCCATGAGCATTTCAGGACTTCTCTTTCCTTTTTTTTTCCTTTTGGTAGGGGCTATATTACGAAAGTCCATCTCATGGCATTATACACTAATGATACATAGGTAAATCCACTGTATGTTATTTTGCTAAAACTTTTGTAAGAATTAGGTGGAATGTTATGATTTGTCTTTTGAGAGTGTTCAGTGAAAGAAACTATACCTAGTAACTACTAACGTGGTGAAACACATGATTCAGAAATCAAGACATGGTTGGGGCTACAACAGCACATGATTCAGAAATCATTAGAACAAAGAGTACAAACCATACGTATGCTTTGCAGGTCAACACAAACTCCCACATGATTCCACGCACAATGTTTGATTCATTTCTGTTGAAACAAAAAACTGCAAGAAAAGCATAGAACTACTCCTCGTACATGGAGTACTTTGATTAAGGAGACAAACTAAATTTTATTGACCCGCGATCAATGACCTAATAAAGGAGACTAGATTTAATCTGGTGGTGGCTGCCGTTGCCGGGGTGGATGGCTCGCTGGCTGGTCTAGCTGGGAGCGAAGAAGATCTCGGAGTCGAGCCTCTTGGAGCGGAACATCTTCTCCATCTCCGGCGTGGTGTTGAAGAACGCCTCCAGCACCGCCGGCGATATCGCCTTCCACACCGACGTCCTCCCGGCCAAGTGGCTGAAGATCGGGCTGCATTGATATTAAATAACACAAGCATTAATTAACCATGTTGATGATAGTGCGAACTTGATCAAGAAAATAATGTATACGTACTTTGGGGTGGTGATGATGGAGAACCACTCCATGCCGGTCTCATCGGCGATCTTGGAGACGACGAAGAACCTGGGCACAATGAAGAGGCACCCACCCTCGGCACGGGTCTCGAGCACGCGGGTGCCGTCGATGCCGACGACCTGCACGCGGCCGCCGCCGCGCACGATGTAGGTGACCTGATACGCGGAGTCGCAGGAGAAGCCCGGCGAGCACATGGAGTGGCCGTCGATCCTGACCAGGTCGGCGCCGAGGCCGACCTCCTTGACCAGCGGCAGGTTGGCCATGTTGAGCACCACCACGCGGCCGCCGCCGAGGATGTCCACGTCCAGCGGCGCCTCGAGGCAGTTGAGCACCATGCCCTCCCTGTCCTCGGCGCGCGGCTCGGGCATCTTGTGGCCGGTGGCGATCTTGACGATGCCGGATCCGGGCTGGGTGGAGACGAGCTTGGCGGCGGAGTCCTGGTCGAGGTCCCATGCGCGGCCGACGAACTCGGTGGAGAAGCCCGTGAAGATGCCTGTGGCACCCGTGAGCTGGAAGTTTGTGAACTTGCCGTTGACGTGGCCCTTGGAGGTGTCGCCCAGGAAGAGCACCACGAGCTCGGTAGAAGAGCCCTCGGCGTTGTGCCACCAGGTGACGGCGCCGAAGGGGAGCGCCAGGGCGTCGCCGGTCTTGACGGGGATCACCTTCTCCTTGGCTGCCTCGGGGAGGACGAGGCCGCAGACTCCGTCGCCCTGGAGGACGTAGGCGACCTTGGCGGAGTCGGAGTAGCTGGGGAGGGAGAGGCCGCCGGCGGCGAGGTGGAGCTTGGCGGCGCCGATGGAGGCCGCGCTCAGCATGGGGAGCTCGGCGGGGGACCAGTCGTAGTAGGACCCGCCGTCGCTGCCGTACGCCTTGGTCGGCATCTTCGGGGAAAGGTCCATCGACATCACCTCGGCGGTGGACGAGCGCTGCACCATTGTGAAGATGCGATCGTGCTGCTACTGCGTGTGAGAAGGAGGAGGATGGTGGCGATGGGAATATGGGGTGGGTGCGGAAGGGTGCGAATATATAGCTGAGGTTGGATAATGGATAACTGATCATCCCGTTGAATAGATCGGGCTTATCCCAATTTCTTGGAGCGATTACCGAGCTCGTTGATCATTATCTCCGATCGAAATGATAAGCGTCAATGCGTGCATGCACGCATGCATGCGCCACCCTACGCCTCCATGACATATGGGGCCGGGCTTCTTGTCCCTAACTGTCTAAGGTGGGCTTGAACCATACTTCCTTATTTACAGGGCGTGCTTGTTTTGCGTGATCTAGTGTTTTCCATAAATTTGGTCAATTATGCAGAAGACTGAAGACATGTAAAAAACATAAATATAGAGAGGAGATTTTGTGCTCCCGAGTTACAGCGATCGTGCTAGTTTAAAAAACCAAAAGAAAATATTTAATAGTTTAAAAAATGTCTGAAAAAAATGTCATTTGTAGCCAATCGTGTACTCACCGAACGTGCAAAACATCATATTCAAACACGTATCCTGGACTACACAAAAATAACAAAAGTGTGGATCTCAATATGCATAGTTTCAAATGATCCAAGTTTATCAGATTTTGTCTTTTTTTTCATTGAATACACTATTAGCTATCGGATTTTTTTTATTTTTTTGAAACTTATAAAAAAAATCGATTTTTTTAAACTGTCAGGTTCATTGGACCTCGGGAGCACAAAACACTTTCCGCATATATATACCTTTTGAATATGAATTGAGTGATATAATTCTATAGCATAAAACACATGTTTTATTTGTCAAATTAATGGAGAAAGTGAATCTCGAAAGAATATCATGCCCGTGTTCGAACTACGGATGCTTGTTGCTCATGTGCCACTTCAGCCAGACTCCCTGGCACGCCGCTCCCACATACTCCACCTTGCAATATGAAATGGCTACCACGCCATGATTTTGCGAAGTCCCTAAAATGAGCTTGTAATGAAGAACGTGATGCCGCTTGTGCTCTTCATGTCGTTGTTGCCGCCCCGGTGTGGTCGTTGTTCTTGTAGCCAACCAAGTATGCGGCTCCTCCGGCCTTGTACGGGCAACCGTAGTCCAGCATCCTATGCACGTAGTGCTACTTGTTGGGGCGCTTCCATGTGCCGGCTCATGACGCTCACGACATGAGCAATGTTTGGGCACGTGTTGACCAGATAGCGCAGGCTATCGATCACACACCGGTACTTGGTGGCGTCGACAACCACACATGCCTCCACCTTGCCATGTTGAAGATGATGCGCTCCATCGGTGCGGGGTGCAGTGGCAGGGGTAGCAGTTGTTTAGACCGGCGCGCTCTAGGATTTTCATCTGGTTCCGCCACTAAAACACTCTAGAGTGTGTACATCGTAGTCTTGAAGTGCTTGTTGTCGCTCTCATAGGATTGTAGGATTGCATTTCGTTTCCCTACTTGAACCCTCATCTATGATGGCTTGTGAACTTTGTAAAACCTTGTTCTGATGGATTGTGCTACCAAACTTTGTAAAACCCTTCGAGTGCCGGCTCAGACACTCGCAAAGGCTGGGCACGTGGCAGGCCGCCAGCCGTCCCCTGGATGATTGTTTGCCAAATGCCGGCACTTGGCAAAGATGTTTGCCGCCGTGTGTGGCCGGCACTCGGCAAAGAGGTATGCCGACACGCGTGGCCGGCACTCTGCAAAGATCTTTCTCGGCGCGCGGAGGGCGACACTTAACAAAGTGGGTGGACATATGCGCCGTCTCGTGTGTCTCGTGTTTGCCGAGTGGTCCGGCACATCACTCGGCAAAGAGCTGGCGGCCATTTATCAATGTCCATGATCCATTTTATTGTTCCGAGTAGACGTAAAAAATACTCAGCAAATAGTTTGCCGACTTACCCGACAAAAGACACTCGCAAACCTTTTTACCGAGGCAAATTGTGCCGAGTGTCATACTCGCAAAGTGTTTGCCGTGTCTTTTTGACACACGGCGAGGTGGGCGATTCCAGTAGTGGATATGCTCCATGGCAATCCTACAATGAACCTAGGTCTGTTTGTTTGATAATAAATTTACTGCAGCATTTAACAGAACAAGACACAAGACAATGTATTCTACCATGAAGAGATTGTGTCTTGATTGCCGTTATAGAGACCAAAAGCTGCTCGGCCAAGGACGACGGTGCGGAGCAGGTCAGGGTCGATGATGCCCTCACTAGTACAGAAAAGCTAATTGGCAACGTGCGACTTTTGCGCATAGCAACGTGTGGGCACACGTTGCCGGTGTCACGCTGCTGCTATTTTTACTAGCAACGTGTAGTGTGGCACGTTGACAGGGTCCATAACGTTAGCAACGCGTGCTTACAGAGCGTGTTGCCACTATCCACATAGCGGCAACGCGTTCAAGAGTTACACGTTGCTACTTATTTTTTGAATATATATAATTTGTAAATAATTTATTTAATTCCTGCATTTGCATAGTAAATTAACAGAAGCATATAAAGTGTACGAAAATAGCAGTAATAACATACAACGATATAGATAAGTAGTTAGGCATCGAAAGTCACACATAGGTACATAATTGAGTCATCCATGTGCTTACAATGTCACCAAACATCAAGAGTTTTCATCCTAAGGTACAAGTAGTTCGCTCATCATCTAAACCATGATGAGATACAACAGAAACAGAATGACTAGTAGCAAGACAACGGTAATGAAGTTCTTCAACAAAATGACCACCTCCCTCTAGCTAAGGACTCCAAATAGCTTGGTTATGAACGACTTGTGAATGTTGCTTGGGAACTTGTGCACCTGCGGGTGACAAAGATGTGTCATAACGAATAGTCAGGGAAAGTATGAAACATATTTAAAGCATGCCTGATTCATAACGTAAGAATTTCATGTTGTAAAGCAAAAAAAAGTTCGCACTTTAGTTTGATATCTTTGGCGGCCGCTCCGGAAGAATGTCACCTAACGGGGCAAATGGCCTCATGTCGCCCTATCCCTCTAAGCTTTCTTGTACCTCCGCCTTCGTTAATTCCTAGGCGTGGAACATTCCGTTGGGTAGAACGACATCCGTGTAGATGTTTGACGCAAGCGCCTATTGGATGCGACACAGATTATTCCTAACCACTTTAGGCGAAGCCTTTGCCATGTCATTGCACCATTTGCGGATATGAGATTGGTCTTTGTCACATGGCATGCGAAGGTTTTCTTGATCCCTTACAAACTCTTGTATTTGAAGCATGACATAGAAGGCATCAAGCTTAGTGTTCTCAGCTTGCTTGAGGCATGGGAAATTGGTATGGTGGATGAATGCTAAGCTGCCTGCCTTGCGCTTTTTGACTTTGAGCACGTTTCCACGCATGATGAACCTGGCGATACAAGAATTCAGAAGCTTCTCAATTCGCTCGTAGTCCTCCTTTTTTGCCTTTGGGTACGAGTCCAAATACAAAGCTTGCGATACATTCGGCCACAAAACGATGAGGATGTGGCGGTCGTTGCCCAAAGGAATTGAAATCAACCATCATCCTCAAATACACCTTCATACGTGCAAAGGAATGATGGAAATTTGCGAAAGCAGAAAATGACTTACTTGAGAGAGAAAGGAAGGAGCATGATTTCCTTTTGCCTATTTTGTTGCATGAACGTGTCGACGATGTATTCCAGCAACAATTCAGTTCCTTATGTGCTTGTCAACATGTTCTCATACAAGTGATAGGGGTCCGCTATCGCAATCTTTGAGTTACTCTCTTTTGAGATCATGTATGCTTGGTGAAGCGCATGATAGCGGATCAAGGACGAATCAAGGCGATGCAAATGAAACAGGCCGAAGATATCCTCAAATCTCAGCAAGATAAGATCCGCGGGGAATGTATCGACAAAGGAGAAGCCCTGTGGGACCTTAGCCGCGAAAAGCGGGCGTCTATCTGTATTGGGTTGGGTAAGAAGATGGGTCTCATAGGACAGAACTCGTTCATGTAGGTGTTTTGCATCCCCAACCATTGTTGACAGCATACCGGGAGGTAGCATTGGTTGGCCCCCGATATGATAGTGTCGCACTTTCGGCCTGGCCATCCTATCATAGATCCGTTCCGTGTGCGGAGCTGGTTGGTTGTGGGACTTAGAGGTGTCAGCTTTGGTCTTGTTATACTTCTTCCGCACCTTTTTCTCCTTGGGCATGGGCGCCTCCTTCTGGGTGGGCACGGACGCCTCCTTCTGGGTAGGCGCGGGCGCCTTACCATATAGAGACGCATTTAGCGTCTTAGTCAATGTGCCCGGGCTAATCAAGGTGGTGGGCGACGGTTGGGTGAAGGCAGCTGGAGCCGTTTCTTGAGTTTCTAGAGAATCAACGAACTCCAGAGACTTCTTACACTCACGTCGTTGTTCCTCCGGGAGGACCTCACACATTTCATTATCAGGATCATGGTAGGGTGAATCATCTTGCTGACCACCCACAAGGTCATTGGCGCCGGTAAAGAGGTATTGATTAGCATGGTCTAAGGCCTTGCTGAACTTGACCATGGCTTTCTCGTTAACTAGTTGGAAGTTCTTGTCATTGGGAGGCTCTTCTTCAGGATCACCTCCCGGGAACTTGTATACATTGTGCAACCTCTGAAGGAGGAGGTCGCGCAAAGGTTTTTTGCGGGGATCCTGGATGTTTGTTTCGTTGATGGATATGGTCTCTCGGAGGATGGTTCCTATGGAGTTACCATAGCTTCTTTTAGCCTTAAGAGGAAGTACAGGCAAACCGGTGACCGGGTCGACTTCAGTGACCTCAGTCGTCAGGGTGCTGACCGAATTTGGCTTCCTCTTTCGCTTTCCGCTGGATTTGCTACCATATGTGCAATGTCCGGCTCCATCAGTTGTCTCGGCGTTTGACGTGTTATCGCCGTAATCCGTGGTCTCGGCGCCGACGCTAGGCTGAATGTCATCTTCTTGGCGGGAGTCGCCGCCCATCATAAAATCCCAGTACTCTTGCGAAAATGCAAGCTCTTCTTCCGGGACATCAAAAAATGACTTACCCGAACACCCGGCCTCATCGTTGTCGTCCATCTTCCGAATCCTACAATTAGAAGTCTCGTAGTAAGCAACTAGAATTAGGCAAATATATGACGAATATGCAAGTATATATTGATCCTATAAACCTAAAATTCTACAACTAACATTTCGGACACTCAAATATGTCTTATTTGTAGCAAGTATAGTCATATGCCAAAATTCAAGAAAAAATTCGGCATGACCTTTGCTAAAAATAGGACATATGGAGTGTCCGAATTTGCCGGAACGAAAGTTAATCAATATTCCGGCAATCTCAAGGGCCTCGTTACCTGCAAACATACCAAAAATGGCACCACAATGGCACACTTCTCATTTGCATCTATAATGGCACCAAACATACACAATCCAAAATATTCCTCTTCTTTTATGCACCAAACATGGCACCACGGATACACCAAAATGGCAGCACACATACACAAAAATCCTGCTGGTCATTTCATCAAACACCTTCGGGGCAGGCGGGAGCATACTACTACGAGCACAGGTAGAGAGAGGCCGGCGGCGAGCACGGGCATCCAAGCCGGTCGACGGCGGCAGAGAGGGAGGGAAATGCTCACCAGGAGATGGACCCGGCGGCGTTGGAGGAAGCTAGCTCGGGGAGGGCGTGTGTGGCGTAGATCTCAGCCTTGCTCTCGGAACAGGGCGCAGCGGCGTACGTGGAAGGCGACGGCGACACGAGTGGAGGCCGACGGCGAGGAGAGTGGCCGGCGACGGCGAGGCGAGTGGAACAGAGGGCGGCGCGGGCGGTTTGTTGTGTTTGAGCAAACAATTGCAGCGAGCGTCGATTTGGGGGGGACGAAACAACCTGGCAACGTGTGAGCGAAGCACACGTTGCCACTCCTCTGACATTGGCAACGCGTACCCAAAGAACACGTTGCCACTACTCTGACACTGGCAACGTGTGCACGCGTTGCCACTACATTTTACCAAGCCTCGCGGGCTGAAAATTGTTACTAACCACGCGTGCCACAGAGTACACGTTGCCAGTACACGACTATTGGCAACACGTTTTATTTTTACGCGTTGCCGAGGCGTACTGGCAACGTGTGAGTACGAACGCACGTCGCAAACACGATGTTGTCACTAAGGGTTTCCTAGTAGTGCCTGGTAAGCGATGTAACTACCGTCGACAGAATGGAAGATCGATGGATGCACCCGTTGATCAATGGCTCACTCCCGTTAAAATGCACACGAGTTTAGGTTTAGGATGTTCTCGTTTGCCCACTGGCTGATCATCAATTCAAATGACTCTCAATAGACGTATTGCCTCTTACACGCTGATCGTATAGATAAACATCAGGCTTATTTGTTTCACTCCAATATCTCATATCCTACTAGTGTTATATTAGTGGAATACTTACTACCTGTGGACTAAATATGTCATCTTTAGCTCTATATAGCTAAGTTACTACCATATTTTACCGGAAAAAAATATTGCTGCTTCTATCTTAATAAAAAAGACAAGCCCCTTGCTTGTTCTTGAAAAAAAATATTTTACCGGAAGAAAGAAAAATCTTGGTGATGGACTATATATACACGAGCCAAATGCCGTGATCATCCCATAGCCATGTATGTAGTCATGAGTATATTACTGCAGACATGAATGCAATTTGTCCGTGCATTGTTTCTCTTATCGGAGATCAGGCCTCTTCACATGAGGGATGCATGCACAACATGTATGCCTCGATCTTACTAGAAAATAGGCCAGGTTATGAAACACGGTTTGTGCTTTTTTGGTTGAACTGATGGACTCATCTGACTGGTGACACAAATATTGCTAATTTCTGAATCTGATTTCTCCCTCGCACTAATGAAGTATTCCTTACCGCTGGCCAAGGGCGATCTGATTGGCCCGCACAAATCCCTGTGACCTACGGGAGCGTACAAATCATGTCCTCGCCCTGCTAACGGAAACGCTGGGAAATAGCTAACTGGAAACAGCTAACACTAGCTACTTATGACTGAACCGAAAAGTGTCGAAAAGAACCAAACACACTAAAAGGTTCAGAGTATTGCTAAGTGAAACTACTGACAGAGTTGCGTGCAGCAAGGTTTGATCAACAGCCCTGGCCGCAATCCACCATTTCCTCCAAATCGCTTGTGCTAAGTGGCTCCTCGATCATGGAACCAGCGCTGTGGCAGACACCCAAAACCACACCTCTAGGGCCTAGCGGTTTGCTCGATTCTGGTAGTCTGCCACGCGCACACGCGCTACTGTAGCACTCCACTCACCTTGTGCATCTGTCCAGTGTTCCAAACTCTTGTTTTTTCGTTGTAGATTTGGATTCATCAAGGAAAGTTTGATGCATTTCCATCGATTTTGGAAATTCCTATCGAGTTCCAACCTAGGTTTTCTGTTTGCTGATAATAATATCCACTGCAGCATTTAACTGAATAGGCACAAGACTGTATTATACCTAGAAGAAGACACAAGAAAGGCAAATTCAGCTAAGAGAGTAACTGTAATCAACTAATCAATCAGAATAGCCTACTAACTTCTCTGCAGCCTGCAGTTAATTAATCAACTAGCACAAATCAGGATTCTCCACTGGACCAATGTCAGCCATCGACGCACAATGTGTAGAGGCAAGGAATACACGCAAACTCGCTACAACCGGGGTTGCTATATCACAACCGCTACAGTCGATCCATCTACCTACTTACCTCCCTGCTACCCACCACTACGGTACTACTCCTTGTTTCGAGCAGCGCGGTCCTTCTTGTGCCCGCCGAGGATCCTGGAGATCTGCAGGCCCCTGCTGAAGGCCTGGTTGAACAGCATCCGGGTCTGGAACTCCGACACAAAGGGGAACCACGCCAGGAAGGCGATCGGGGTGAAGAGCAGGAGCCCCATGATGATCTCGTACCCACGCGCCAGCGCCCGGATCGAGCCCCACAACCCCACCTTTATGATCGCCGGCTTGATGGCCTGCGCGACCTGTTTGTTCATTCAAATATGTGTTCGTTCAGACCACAGCAGCAGAGCAACAGCGGGTGAGCGGCATGAAGGCCTCTCAATGTTACCAGAAAAGTAGGATATATCAGGAGCGCTTACCAGGAGCAGGCCCCACCCAGTCGGCATGAAGGCGAGGATGCACACAAATATGTCCTGGACTGTCATGTGGGGGATGGCGATAAGGATTATCACGACGGAGATGAATGTGATGAATATCAGCCCCTTAATCAGCCGGAACACCAGCTGAAACTCCGCGCTGAATTTCCGCCTCCCGACCGACACTGCCTGTAAACCAGAATCAACAGTTAGCGCACAAAAATGTTACCCGTGAGCATTACAATTCAAGACTGAAGTAAAATGTGCAACACGGTTGGTGTTTTACCTTGAACACCAGCAAAATTCCAAAGATGACAACCCATGACAAGCAATAAACCTGAAAAGGGGCATCCAACAATAGACTGTGAGCATAGGTTGATGAGCTGCTCTATTAAGATAGACATCAAGTAACATTACCAGCACGCTCTTGGTGTGTTTGGTGATGTTCAGATGATAAACAAGCCCATACTGGTAGATAAAGAAGCGCGATGCAAGGACTATCTCAAGAACAGTGCCACGCTTTCCGGAATATCTAAGAGGCTCGTGCTCCTTCTCCCACCATGACTCCCAGCTCTTCTCAGGTGGCACACCGATACCCCCACGGTTGTTAATCCACTTGTTCCAATCAATCCAATCATCCACAATTTCTGCCACTCGAACCCAGAAGGGTTAAACAGGAACGGCGCAAAGAGCCAGGTGAGAACCATAAACCACATGGAGAACGTGATGAAGATGTACGCGATAGCTCCTCGATACGACTGCCCGAAGATTTCAAACACGATAAGCAAGATCATCAGTTCCATGCCCTTGACAAAGTGGCTCCGCGAGTATAGCCGGTAGTTCTCGGCGAATTTTGCATGGAACACCACGAATCCACGTCCAGTACCTCTATACTCGGCTCCTCCATGGAGCAGCGTCTTCCCATAGTAGTGAGTTTTGGTCCCAAGAGAAAACGTGAAGAAGACAGATGCTAACTGAAGCTGCATAAGCACAAAGTCACTCAATGCAGTTCTGAATCCTCTCTCTAGACCAATTTCCATCATCATCGGGAGTGCCATCAAGAATCCAAGCTGCACAAAGGACTGTGAAGCAAGAGCGACCTGGAGAGCATCATTGTGTATGAACCTTTTTCCAGTGGCTAGTCCTTCATCAAGGCCACTGAGGACAAGATACAGGCGCCCATAGAGGAACACATATACGGTCCAAACCGTAATCTGGAAAGGGAACAGAAAAACTGTAAGGTTAGAATTAACCAATGGCTCAGCGAAATAAGAAAGTCCAGGAAAAAATCAGTACCATTGTGCTGAAGTAAAAGCCAATGGTAGTATAGTAGCATGACAACATTCTGAAGAAATCAAAACGATGTCCAAGTCGGTAGATGTCGCGGCTCAGTGTTTGTTCCCCATTACCATATGCTATTTTTGCCTCAAATAGTGAAATTTGATTGAGACCAACGTCCCTTCCCTTGCCAACTTGCATGTATTCATGATGTGTAACGTTTCCTTCACGCAAAGTTGAATTGAATCCTATCATAGAGAAACTGGTATTAGGCTATTGGCATAATATTTCCAGGAACCATACAGGTAGTAAAGATTTGATAGCATACCAGCAAATATGTCCTCACTAAGATTGATAATCTTAGATGCTTTGCTTACACCACCCCTTGTGAGGTGGAAAAGTCGATCAAAGATATCAGGGTGACCATAATGAAATCGAACCCTGCAGATAATGTTCAGAAAAACAAATTACAAACGGGCGTTTTTTACAATTTCTTTGAAAACAAAAAAGTATCTAGTTGGTAGTAAATAGTTAATAGTTATGCTGACGAAAGAAACAAAACAAAGCAGCCTACTACACTGAATAACAAAAACTAGCACTTAATTGAAAATTTCGATGATGTTTCATTAATTGCAGAATTAATCACTTACAAATTCGTAGAAAGAAACATACAAAAAAGGAGTAAATGGAAGTATTGAATTATGAATGTCAATGGACTATATTGTGATTTGAGTAATATATCCATAAAGTGCTGATTTACCTCAAAGGATTGGCAAGTACACGCTGTCCAATTGTCACAAAACTCGTTTCTTGGTTTGACATGAACCAAGCAAGAGAAGAAACACTACAAAAGCAAGCATGAGATTATATAGTAATTTATCCAAGTAAATGGCAAGACTACAAGTCACAAATAATCAGAAATTAAAGGGTGAAGGGCCAGTAAGTACATCTACCTGCCAGTAAATATGTGTTCTCTTACACCAAGTATTGACGGATACCTCACACCATCGTGTTTCTTCAAAAACTCTTGCAGCAGATTTCTCATTTTTAAAGTCTCCTCCATATAATGTTCCTGTTGTGCAAGCACGACATAACTAAATGGGCAAAAAATACTAGGAGGATAAGAAAAACCAATGATACATACCTGATTCATGTCTATTGTTTGTAGGCCTTCCCCTCGAGTAAAAATTATCGCATGGTTCTGATTTTCTGGTTTTCCTTCACCTAACATTGCATTACCTGGAAGTTTTATCCTGTATATGTCCTACACGCCAAATGATGATGCAAGGTAAATAAGTTGATATCATTCAGCAACCATGAGATCAGAAAATGCACCCATTCCAAATAGGAAAGTTTATTGTGCCTCTACTACATTCTTCCGCATACCATGCAACATAGCTGGATTTCTTCAGATTATTTCTTCTGCATACTATATTCTTTTTACAAACATCGCACCATGGTTAATCCACTCAATGAACAACAGCTGCCTAAGATATATAGGTATTTATATACCTCACACAATACATTCTATGAAAATTCAGCTCCATGAGCCAAAACTATTAAAAAAAATGTTTGGATGCAATTCTATAATGAGTATCTGAGTGTTACAGACTAACAGACAATTCCTTACTGTCATCGGAGAGAACAATTATGCAGGCAACTAAGTGGCTAGAAACATATACAAATCGATTGTGTTTAGGTATAATCAACATTGAATTAAAATCCATTTCATGGTACCTGATCGAGTTTTGACCAGGATCATCAGGCTTGGTTACTGCTGCCTTCACCAACGCTGAGTAGTAAACCTTTTCTATCTTCTTGCTCCTATCTTTGCTTGGCTCTTCGACTTCATCAATATAAGCAACCCGAAGTGATGGATAACTAAAATATAAAGTTTGCTTTTCAATCATTGATGAAGTGCATAGTTTGAATACCACCATATTATGTATTGCAATGATCTATATTTACAAAAGTAAGAATGAAATATATTTACTTGTATCATGGAATACTAGTGCACGCATGTCAAAATTAGATTAGGACATATCAGTGTACAAATTGTTTTTCTTTTATACACTCGTGGAAAACCCAAAAATATATATATTGCGAAATGTAGGTGTAATACGTGTATCCTAAGACAATCCTGCAACCTAACACAATTTTGCACTGTTTTATTACAGACCATAATCCTTTTTCATGTGGAGTACTTTGCAAGATCTTATTCTAGTTGTGACTTGCCAGAGAAAGGAACTGAAGGACAACCAACATATTTAGGATGAATTCAAGAACTGAACCGATTATATCTCAATGGAATGATCTAACAGGAAATTTTATCACAATACCCTCAACAGAGCTTTAATCTTGAATCAATACTTACGTTGTCATAAGTCTCAGAATATCCTGTGCGCGGTGATCGCCCGAACGTTTCTGGATACCGTATTGCTGGCATGATACAACATATGTAAACTTCATGTCAGCTATAGCTTTGCACTGAGTCAATAATGGTGATTCCTCAGATAATATGTCTGCAGCTCTGAAGCCCTCCATAAGATCTGAGGAAAGCAGGAAAACCAGTTAACATCTGCTTTCAGAATGAATGCATAAGTAAACAGGCTCAGTCATATAGAAATACCATCCTCTCTGGCCATATCAAGAAATGACTGAAGCACCAAAGCTTGTCTGTAGTACATCATGCCTCTAACTGTAAGATTGTGCAAATATTATTAAAGCAGACAAGATAGCATGCGAAGAATCATGCGCAATATGTGTTTTTACAGTTCTAAGAGAAATATGTTTCTTCAGAGAAGTATAGCGCCTGTGACAGACGAGGCGAAGGGGGATACCAGTTCTCGTCAAAGTTTGGCCCCTATACGATGCCCAAAGGCGAAGCTCATCTTCCAATTGTTCAGTCTCACGGAGTTCCTCTTCACTCTTGCACTGCACCCTTTCCAGGAAGTTTTTCCATTCATCTGCAAGAAGAGAGAAACAATAATGAGTTTGATGGTCAGAATACTGGATTACTAGGACATGGGATTTTTTTTGACATTCAAGGATGTACCAGGGTAGATTTTTTGCAGGTAGAAAAGGATGGAAACCCATCCTCGTTCTGGTCTTCTAGTGCTTGTGAAGAGAAAAGAACATCTTCTTTGTAATAAGGAGTCAAGACACTGCAGTATACAAGTTGTTCCATCAATAGGCGCCAAGTCAAAAGCTAATCCAGATCCAGTAAACAATGAATCAACAAGCATAGTGCAATACATCATAAATTTTACTATTTTAGACAGAACAAAAACTTACCAGAAGGGCAGCATGTGTCTCACTTTTGGAGCGTGCGGCATCTCCATAAAAAGGGAATTAGCAAAGAAAGATATCCTCCTTCTAGCATCCAGGTTTGTAGGAACATCCATAGCAGATTCCTTTACTGTGAGCAGAAGGTGAAGCCTTTTTATCTGAAACCAAGAACATGAGCACGAATCTTAGAAGCTTGGCTTTAATATAGGGTGTTCAAACATGTGTCTGCTTCAAACAAAAATAAATAACAATAAAAAACATAACCTTTTCATTCCATGCATGTGATTCCTTTACAGGAAATTCAATAGCTTTAGTGAACAATTGTTCCTGTTCCTGTTGATCAAGTGGGGTAATTCCTTCATGTTTCCTGTTATTTCCACCGTGTACCGTTTCCAGTAGCCTGATCAAGAGATACCAATACATATAAGTAACGAAAAACAACACACAGAACAACGAAGAATCTAAAGTATGTGATTTCCAAAGAAGTCAGTGCAACAACCTGGCATGTGGCTGATGGTAATTGGTAAATCATGCACAGAAAGTGAACTATTGCAAGTAATGTACGGAACAATCTATTAACTGGAAAGAATATGCCCGTACAGTAAGTGAACACTCACTAAGGGTAATATGCTCTGATGAGCCGGTTGCTTGCGCACGTGTTCGTATACGCTTACTCTTTCTATGGAAAGAAGGGGATTCTGCTAATTTTTACAGCATAATGATACTTCGGTCTTTCACTCACTGGGTTGTGTGTGTAATGGCCTATAGTCTCTATCTAGAAGAAGGCATGCTGCTAGTAACCTATAGTAGAATGATAATTAGGCATCTCACCCACTGAGTTGTTCATCCATTATATCCCTTGTAACCACCTCGAGCATATCTTGGAACAATATGATGACCTGACCCCGGTCTTCTTTGTTGTTCTTTTGCTGCACAGAAAGGATGAGAATTTGGTGGCACACAAATTCATCACAAATTCATCATGAGCTGAAGCATAATCACTAATTCTATACCAGTATGTCGAGCAGCTCAATAAACTTCTTGCTCAGGTAGGTAGGCTACCCATGTGCAGCTCCTTTATCAGATTGTCTTCTGCTATATGATCATCCACCACTTTAAAAATCTTTTCTATGACACTGAAATATATGCCATGAAGTTTGTTCAGAATAAAAGTCAAGAATAACATTTAAGAATGAGAATGTAGAACATACTCTCTTTCCCGTGGACCAACCACTAAAGCATATATGATGTTTTTGAATGAAGCATAGCATTCCTTGATAGCATAAGTAAAATATGGATCCGACTTCATCCTTTTCATCAGATCGCGATCTTTTCCTCCACTATCTGCCGCCATATCCAATGCTATTGGAATCTGAAATACAGCTAAGAAAATAAAATGAAACCATGCCATAGTTCACCAAAATAACAAGCAGGAGTTGAATGAGTATGTTACCTTGCTAGCGAGCAGGAAAGGTGGCCACTGGATTATATCCATTTCACGATCTTTGCAGTATGGGACAAGTAGCAAGTCCTTCTCCCTGACCAGAAGACAATAAATAGATCAGCAAAAAGTTCAAAGGAAGGCAGTCAAAATGTACGGGTAGATACCAGATGCCACACCTGTTATCTATCAAGTCTTCCTCGCGGAAGCTTGTGATAATTAGATTCCAAATCTGAGCAAATCTTGCAGCTATTTTCTCTTCTTCTTTGCCATCCTCAGGTTTCTAAAGTAACTTGAGCACGTCAGATGAGAACATAGAAGAAAATAAGACATAACTGCTTTCTCATGCCAGGGATCTACACCTAATGTTGTCTCAATAAGATGTGCAAATCAAGAAATCCATACCTGAGAAGGTTTACTGGAGAAAGCGGAGCGGAATCCTCTCCTCTTTGACTCATTTGGAATTAAGCGCTCGTTGAAAGCCTTGGGCAAAGATTCGAAGCGAGATCTCAGCATTCCTAAGGTCCGTATCTGTTTTCATGAAACAAATAACATACCATGTAAGTTACTTTGTTCCTTGTACAATAATCCACAAAGGAGCACAATCGGATCCAGAAATACTGAGTTACAAGAAAGGTTCACAAAAAAGTGTTCGACAGGGTTTGACTAAAAAACATTTCACATACTGACCCAGACCAAAAGGGACAAAAGCTAATGAACAGCAAAGTAGAATATTGGTCGGTTTTACTAACCTCACCAAGACGTCGACATGCCCCATAGATACCACCAACCAACGTAGAGAAAATTGCATACCATATTTGGGTATCCATGAAATAGACCTGAACCATTAAACCAAGGACAATCAAAATAGGAAGAACAACTTCTGTTCTAATTTCTAAAAAATGAAGAGGACAGAAAGCATACAAGAATGATAGGAGCCCAAAGTGCAATGACCACACCGACATTGTTCTTTGCTGCAGATAAACACAAAAATAAGTACATGTGTCAAAAAGATTTCAGAAACAACATTTCAAGGGAGATATCATGTGGAGATGCCACTCAGGTTCGGAAGTCAGAGAGAGAGACCATGTGGGAAAAACTCATGCCACTGAAATGTTGTTATTGGCTGCTTCATTATATCTTTTGTTGGTTGCACAAGTGGCCTGATCTGCAAGTCGGGCAAGCGACAACATGAGCAACTTTAAACAGAAAAAACTTCTGTTGAAATGGCTATCTATAGTTCGAAAACATGTAAAGAGTTGAATCACTTATGCACATGCAGGGACCTAAACATGCAGTCACTTATTGCACTTAATAATGCATGTTTTGACCTAAGTACGTCACTTATGAAAGGTCTAAATGTCCCACACGGACCTGCAGTGCAATTTTCTCTGCAAATATATGTGTGCCATGTCAAGACTATGTTACGATGATCTCCTTTAGTTGACAGTGCTACGGTATCAACCTTAGGAGTTAGGTCTATGGAATTGCCAGAACATTTCTCATATTGCACTCTTAAGAATGCAGAAATATATTCAGATGCCATGTCTAGCAAAATGTTGATGAAATCAGTTACGAATAATACCTCCACGTAGAAGCTCACTACCAATTTTGTGGCCAAAAGAAGGACCCAGAACATTGAATACCTAAAAGAGTAACAATGCTTAGAAAGAGAATGTGCAATGGCAATTCAAAAAGGATAACAAGTGCTTAGATGGGCAAACATACTTGAAAAGGGAGAATGCGCCTTCATGCATCCCTCTGCCGACGAATAGGCGAGGCTGTAGAATGTTTTACAACTTAGCATAAAAGGGTATCAAGAATCAATAGCTTCAACAAAACTGCCAAAGGAAAATTACCTGTGACCACCACATCAAGAACGTTATGACTTTAAGATTTGATCTCTCAAGAGCTCTCCTCAGGACAGGAATTAGAAATAACATGGCTGCCAGCATATTTGGTGCCAAATATATCACAACAGCCAAGCCGTATAACGATGTCTGCTTCCGCCCATCACCGAACCAACTTTTGATTGTTCTAGCGAAACCATTAGGATCCTCCAAGGCGTATGCGTAAGTTACTGGTAAAATTACAACCCAAGCAGCTCCTGATAGTAATTTTAAGATATACCGAAGTTTAACAGCGAGAGACATGCTCTTTCTTGCTTTCCAGCTCAAGACAATGTCCAGAATTGCTGCATCAAAATATTACTTAATAAACCTAACCAATGATAAATAATCTCTAGTGTGTACACAATATATTAGATCCTGAACAACCACCATTACCCTCTGATTTCATGCTACGAATAATGTTCAGGAAAATAAAATCAAATTGAACAGAAATGCAATCCTCAAGCTTTGGTACAGAATGTAGACCATAAACTTAATACTTTGGCTGTGATACCACTGCCTGTCGATCAGTGAAAGCTCCTAATGTCCAGAACTTAAGCTAGATTTAGGTAAATGGCGAAGACAACCATTCAAACGATAAAATTAATATCACGTGTAACCTCAAGCTAATGGGTGATTTTGCTATCTGATAAGTAATGTGAGGTGTACATAACGAAGGCAGCTTACAAAAAAAAAGACTAATGTGAATCCAGCCAACAATACCTTGACCGAATTTCATTACTGCGGCCGTTATAAAGATGCTCAAAACCTGTCTGAAGACTCCTGCATCGAAGATATCACTTGGTGTGCCACCATTCCAAGCAATTATAACCATGGCCTGAGTGAAAAGAGACAGCAAACAAAAAAATCATGTCAAAACACGTACGGATAAGAAAACAAAAAATACCCAAAAGTGTAACAGAAAGAACAGCCCCAAGAAGAAGGTGGGAAATCACAAATAAACCTGTAAAGATAAAATTAAGAAGCTCCACATCCGGTCAAAACTTCGGAAGATGTGCCAAAATGACCGTATCTCGACAAAGTTGACTTTTCCCATCCACTGGTCACTACCAGCTGGTCTGTTCTCCTGGAATAAAACAAGAAATGTCAATAACAAAAGAGACTGCATGAAGAAATAAACTGAATTTTTTATTTGACTTTATTGCTAGGCAAATATATAGATAACTTTTAACTAACAGAAGTTTTTCTCTACATTCATTTAAAGACTACAAAACACATAACCCAGCAAAATCATCTCAGTTTTGCTGCGAACAGAAAATCTACCCCAGCACTCAGACTTACAATCATTTGGATGGGAACAGAAGCTTATCATAGGCCAAGAATCTTTGAACTTTGGAAAAAATGAAACAGGCTTATAAAGCAGGTGGCTTAAATCTACTATCATACTCATTGCTGCACAATAGAAAAATATATATATCATCCCATGAACAAAACTATGGTACCAAATGATTTGTTTTCCATCTGACAATTAATGCATGCATGTTTCCCGAACTATACTACTCAGTAGTTTATTTGAATGATAGTAAAGGTACTTGATTTCTATGTAAGTAAGCTACATCCACATCAGTGACTTACTCCGCCCATCTGATTACGAGAAGTAAGAGCAACTTTTGGAGTCTTGAAAAAATCAGCATCAGCTCTCATAGGCCATCCTAATCGGAAACAATCTCTTGACCTGATAAGCAATGTAAAACAATTGCACGGTTTCCTCAAAAACTGGCTCAGATATATTAAACGAAATTGTCAAATTACGCTGTATTTACCAAAAGTACTCGTTGAGATCATCATAATTTCTCCAATGTGAGTGTTTTGATTTTATTGTCTTGCTCCGTTCAGCTTCCTATGTAAAATTTCCAAAGGATATAAGTGGAATGTGCTTGAAATTAATACATGAGAATGGAAATAAAGAAGCTATTACCATATCTATAATTTCGTAAATTGGAGTCACAACTAACTTCAAGAAGGCTTCTTCTGCGCCACCATAAGCTGGTTTAACATTTTCGCCAGTTGTTGGGCTCACATTTCCAGCCAACATACCGTATAATTCAAAAGCCATCTGCAACAAAATAAAAGAAAAGGCACTACTATCACTTGCCACAAATGATCTCATCACAAAATCTAAGGTCCACACATACAACAAGGTCCCGAGCCAATCAACCATGACTAGTAAACTGCCGTAATATAATCTAGCATTTTTTACCTATCATGATCATGAACACATCAGGATTGCAAAAAGATGAGCTAGTGCGAAGCGACGAAAAAAAGCATAAATGGTATGCAAACTTTTCGCCCATTAACAGTGGTCCAACATACTAAGAGGAACACCTAGAAGAAACGGGAGCAGGCAAATATAGGGATTATTTGAGAACTTTCTTGATTAGTGTGTACCGGATTACCTCGGAAGGAACTAATATCTGCATAAACTATCATGTAAACAACATTGTTTGATGCTGCACTGCTTACAGCTCGCATCATGCGTCCAAGTTATCAAGGACTTTTTACATCGTCAGTCTTAGCTAGTGGATACTGAATAATCAGTGGAGCAATGCACGTAGAAGCCACTCTTTACCTAATGTTTTACTGACATAATTTGTAGGTAAGCTACGGTTCTACTCGAGAGAGAGATTGCTTGTTTTAATTGGAAATTTTGCACAGAAGTCCTCATGCCTAACATAAGTCACACCCAACAAATACTTTCATGTATAATGGAAGTGAACAGCATGTGACTCCTCACAAGATGCCAACAGATTTGTGCAGGTTAGAGTCAGATAAGATAGTGTGTTTCATTTGAGCCCGAGGTTGTCCTAACAAAATATTCATGGCTTTTCATGCCCATGAGTTGGCTAATGTTGGGTAGAAAGACAAACTGGGTGGGCAAAGGGTCAATGTCATGCAAAAAATGGCAACTATCCAAAAATTATTCAAACTTTTCGTCATGATCAAAAAATTGGTGGGGAGCATTTTGGTAACAATCCAAACATACACAGGTAGCTTTACTATCATTTGCATCAATATCGTTATATAGATTGTGACACTGAACTCCTTTTAAGAGTTACAAACTCAGTTCGCTGGCCCAGTATGTATATCACGTGTTTAGTTTAAAAAACAGGAAAGGAATTGGCCATACATGATGATAGATGTAGCAAAGACACTCTGGCATAAATCTCAAATTAGCTGCCTCGCCCCAGATGAGCAGATAAAGGCCCATGTAGAGAAGCTTACGCTGTTGTACTTCTTGTTGAATAGTCGGCAGCCTAGAAAAATAATGGTCAACTAATTAGTGAACCACAGGACTATGTAGAGCTTATAATTGCAGGCCTGGGTTAAATCACGTAATCATGACTAACATCTAAATTCTACATTGAAGATTGAACCGGCTGTGTGCATCCTCTGGATGCAGAGGCTGGGGGCACACCCTCCATTTCTATAAAAAAACATTGAAGATTGAACATCATACCATAAGCTGCTTTTGCGGCCAAGGTACTTGCACCACCTCTTGTAGTTTTTAAAAAGCTTCTTCATAACTGTATCCAACGCATTATCATCTAGCTGAAAATGTTACCAAGAGGAAATGAGTAAACAACATCATTACACAAGGATTCATGTGCACACACCTCACTGCACGTGCATGTTGCGGAAGGCAATACCTTTGGTTGTTGATCAGGTTTGGGAATCTTCCTTATATGCACGTTGGCAAGCAAGAGTATGAGATGCTCTCTTTGATTGGATACATTATCTTTCTGCAAAAGTGGTTGCCGAAGTTAGAGAACATGTATAAGCAGTGGTGGAGCTTTGTTGAGGCCAGAGCTCACAACCAGATCATCAACATGAATACGTCTGATATGGAAGTGGTGGGTTAACCTGAAAGCCAAACAAAGCTTGAAGCCAATCAAGAAGATCTGCATCAACCTTCTTTTCATGGTCCTTGGGCCATGGCAGACCCCTTGTATTGCGAAGAGCGTGAAAAGCGGCTTGTATCTACATAGAAGAATCAAACGTGGCATAAGTGGTGTTGTAATCATCTCAACCTGTCGTCAAAGTATGATACGAAGATCGGGATGGGAACCTCGGGAAATTGCATAACAGCCTGATGCGCGCTGTCCGGGTCGAGCGGGAGGATATTGAAAGGGAGATACAGCTTTTTCTTCTCCTCGACTTGTTTATTAGCATCCACAATCTGCAATAATTACAACAGGGAAGTCCAATTTTATGGATAACGGTGGAGGTGTTTTTTCTAAAGGAAACATAACATTTGCAGAAAGAAAGAAAATACAGCAGTGCTCAACAAGCTAGAATCCACCATAGTAGCAACACAGAAGTAGGGCTCACCGATTGATCAAGTTCGATTTTCTGCGAAACATTGACGGCCTTTAGGACCTCAAACAGGACGGCTGCGGTTTGGTACGCCTTTGTGAGCTGAGCGCTGAGCAGTTAGACAAGCAAATTAAGTGAGTGAGGCAAGAAACGGTTCAGCAGCATGTGTGCACATAGAGAGGAAAAAAAAGGCTGTGCTCAGTCACCCACCGGTCAGCTTTGTCCGCGGCATTCTGAAGCGCCTGGATGTACTTCTTGTAGTAGTGCTGGTAGAAGCTCTGCATTTCGCGCGCATCGCTCTGTTTCACCCGTCCCTTGAGCGTGGGGTCGTTTTCCTAAGGAAGCAGATGGTTGAAATGTCAAGCAGCATATGGTAAAACATAGTAGTGTCCATTTGATATGGCAGGCGTGCAGACAAGGTAAAACAGGTGATACAAATGAATTCAAGCAAGCTACAATAATCGTACCCTTTCGAGCCTCTGCAGGAGCGCGGTTTTGAACTGGCGAACACCCCGTCCGCTAGAGGTGGGGTCGAGGCGATGGGCTTTCTCGAAGGCGTAGAAGCGGCCTGCACAGGAGATGCATTCATCCGTGGGTGAGGCAGTAGAGCAAGTACTAGTAGTAGTGTGTAATGTCTGTGGTGCAGCTAGGGAATTAGGCCGAATCCAACCAAATTAGTTCTTCTTGGACAAAGGGAATATATTAAGAAACCAAACTAGTTAACTACTGGTGGCAGTAAAAAAAGGAATGTAGTACTAGTATGTAGGGCATTTAGGGAATCATTGTCACTCTGAAATACTCCGTTAACTAGTATGGTTCGTGGCAGTAAGATAGTCGTAGCACCCAGTTGAGCGCGTCGTCGATCAGGTTGAGTAGAGTAGAATATACTAATACGGTGCTAGTGGCAAGCAAGCAGTAATTAAGAGGAAGGTGGAATTATATAGGCCGACTCCAACCAAATTAGTAAACTATGATTAGTGGCAGTAAAAAAGGGAGATAGTACGTAGTCTGTCGGGCATCTAGGGAATCACTGTCACCACTCCGGATCAGTCAACTATTATTAGTGGCAGTAAGATAGTAGAGACAGTAGAGAAGAATATACTAATACGGTGCTAGTGGGAAGCAAGCAGTAATTAACAAGTACTCCAGTGAGCGGTGGAAGAGGAGGGGGGAGAAGCAAGCGAGGAAGCGTGCGTTGATACGTACATAGGTATGCGACTCGCGGGTTGCTCTGCTCGACCTCGTTGGCGACGCGGAGGATGGGTGCGATCTCGACGAGCGACGAGGGGACGACCTCGCTGTCGAAGATGGACTCGCCGAGGTTCCCCGCGGTCTGGGTGCGCATGAGCCTCCTGCCCCCGCCGCCGCTGGGGCCAGCCGGCGACGCGGCCTGCCCGGGGCCCACCCGCCTCCCGGAGGAGGACGCCATGCTCCTAGTTGCGGTTCCAGTCGGCGCCTGATGTCAGTCAGGAACCTCCGAGGGGTTACTCGGCCACCATATCAATGGCGGACACAGCTCCGGGAAGATGTTGGGGGCGGAGGATGGGATTGGGATGGGGTGAATGTGAAACCCTAGATCGATTTTGGTTGGGGATTGATGGCAGGAGGTGGGTGCGGCAGTGAAGAGCAGAGGCAGCAGCGGGGTGCAGAGCTCGAGGAAAGCGGAAAGGGGAGAGAGACGGGGGACCGCCGGACCGGCGAGCTGATCGATAAAATCTTGGCTCGCTGTCTCTGCTTTCCACACCTGACTCGACTGACGGGTGACGGCTGAACGGAACGGAAACGGGTGAGACCAGCGAGCACACAGAACCGGGAGAATTTATAATTTGCCACTTATTACTTCATACCTTTATTATTTGCCACATATTACTTGGTCTTATACTATTTGCCACACTTTACATTGATTCCTTTCTAATTTGCCCTGTTTCTCCTTATACATATCAATTCAACTTTTTAACTCCACTAGTACACGTGTACGTGCAACGCACGTCTCATAATTTATTATAATATAGCAAACATGTCCATATGTTGGGACGGGAGAGAAAAAGATTTCCGTACATACCTTCTTCCCTGATATTGCATCACCAATGCCGGCATAAAATTTTCGAAGCTAATAATATGCGTGAGTATCGCAATGCATAGAACCCTTATTCAGGAGCATGAAAGTCCAGCACAATGCTTAGTGAAGTTTCACGAAATTCAAAAGAAATTCTAAATGCGAGATATGCAATTGTCTTGCAAGCAGGATATCAGATCAAGTGATATTTAAATGCTGCAACATTTGTATGAGAGCATATCTCTTCCACCGCGGTTACACTTACAGTCAACATGTGCCAATATTTGATATATCCAAGTTATGAGCCATAATATTGAGTGTATAAAATAAATATAAATGGGACGTTCTCATTAGTGTGGTGAAGTTTTTATATATTATGTTTGTCAAAACTACACACAACAACATTTAGCTGAGAATACTTACAACAACAAAACATATCAGGAGTAATATTCAATAGCCCAACAAGCTAATCTCTCTACCAGTTAATAGCATGCATGTATCTTTCCGTCTATGTTTCAAATCAGCTAAGTTAACCCTTTGAGCGAGTATAATGTTTGTCTGCAAAAGAAGCAGCATCAGTGAGTCATCTCCTTCTGACCAAAACACTTGCATTTCCTGCGCAAAACGCAAGAGCACCTCATCCCCTCCACCATCCGCACCGCCCTAGCCACTGATCCTCTCGGCACCACCCTGGCCACCTGCTCATCCCTCTCTACCTGTAGCTCCTCCCCTCCACACGCGACGCTTCACCCCGACCACCTACTCTGCTCGTTGTTCCAAGAGGTGACTCTGAGGCCTAAAAAAGCATCAGCAAGATCACAAGCGGCAACAGTAGCAGTAAAGAAAAATAAATGAAGAACAAAATAAAGGAAAAGAAAGAAAAAGGTGGTCTAAAGCGTACAGTTCGGACATTCCCGTCCGGACAGATATAAGCTAGTTTGGAGACCGTGCTTAGAGATGCTGTGAGTGATTCTGCATCGACGCAGAAATATGCGCTTGGGCTTGGGCTCGCCGCGAGCAGCGGCCGGCCGCGTGGACAACGGCGAAAACAGCGAATTTGAGTAATCATTATATGTAAGTTGTACGACGATCAATCAAGTCTATGATGTGCGCCACGTCCGGAGAGGCGAGGTGAATTTTTTGTCTCAAGCTTTGAATACGTGAGGTGAATTGATTTGTATAGCTATGCAACTGACTGAAACATGTCCACACCGAAAATCTATTGCCTTTTTCTGGATGGTTCCTTTACAATCAGGACTCTTGATGGAGAGTTGGTTAAAAAATTCAGCTCTGACGTAAAGGTCTAAAGTTGTATCCTTACGTATCCTAGGAGCATTGCATACTACTGTGAAGGCAGACCTGATCGGATTGTACTCCTATCTGTGGAGTCCAACACGCGAGAAAGAAAAACACAAATCGGTGGAGTCCATCACCAAATCGAAAACGCAACAACCAGCAATCGGTCGAAGCGGAAATAACGACACGCGGAAATAATTAGGGATCGCTCCTGTTATTTCGTGCGTATACCTCCCGAAGGGTTATGTCTTAATCTAAGCCGTTGTTTTTTTTTTGTCTAGATCGACGGATCAGATTTAATGTATCAACACAACTCAACACATGTTTGCTCTTTTAATAGTAGTATAGAAAATACATTACGAAATACCGTATCTTAGTACCCGGCTGGACCAAACCAGGTCGGGCTGCTCGAGCTGTTGCTGTTTTGGTTCTTTCTCGGTCTCCTTGTCCAACGGAGGACAAACAGGGGACCTGGGGCGGACGCCGCTGCCGGCCGGACCAGGGGTGCCGCAGCCACCTTCCTCCGGGCGGCGACCACGGGCGGCACATCACCACAGACGTACCACACGCACTGACCTTCCTCCCAGCTGCGACTGTGACCACGGAAGGTGCGCCCACCATGAACGCCGGAGGTGAGCTGCCGCCCGCCGACCGGATCAAGGACGGAAGGGCTCTCCTCGAGGGAGCACCTCCTGCTTGTGGAGGTGGGCAGCGGCGCAGCGCGGATTCGCGGGCTCGGAAACTGTGTGCGCCACCCGTGGTCCAGCCGCTGCCACCGGCGGCGCTCCCGCCGAGCTCCTCTATTTCTCCTCCTATGCACAGGGAACGAGAGCTTTGTTGATCGATCGATCCCCAGACCTGGGTCGGTCCAACCATTTTTTTTTTGCATGAGTCCGACCAGTATATTTGCCACGGGTGCTAATGTAATGTACAGTATTTCGTAATGTATTTTCGAGTTAAAAAAATAAATTGATCAGTATAAGTACAAACAGGGCAAATTAGAAAGGAATCGGTGTAATGTGTGGCAAATAGTAAAAGACCAAGTAATATGTGGCAAATAATAAAGGTATGAAGTAATAAGTGGCAAATTATAAATTCTGCGCACAGAACCAAGCTTGCTTTTGAATCCGTCTCTTCGGCCGACCACCGTTGGGACCTTTGCTCTCAGTCTATCCAGTGTCACCTTCCTGCGATTCCATTTTATTATTAAGCAAAAGTCATTCTTGGCACAGGAGCACCTGTGCACCTGTTTTTTCAAAACATTGAAAACTTTACTTTTATTAGGTCTCTAGAATTTCAGAAGAAAACATACAAGTACACGTACAAGTTTAGTATGTACCACCAGGCTTGCATCGAAGCACAAAAAGGACAAATATTGAAAGGAAAAAATGGGTTCTTTTTTTGCTTTTTAGATCCAATATTTTGTGATTTTTATGTAGACAACAATACAATGTATTACCTGTCAACTTACTGTCAATTTTTTTGGAATTTTTAAAATCTTTAAAATATTATTTCGAGTTTTTTCAAATAGAGAGATCACCGAGAAGAACACGTTGATAAGAATGGGAATAGAATGTGAGGATGCCTTTTTGGCAAAGAGCATAAATTCCTAGTAGCCGTGGCTGTGTAACAACAGTTGAGTATTGTGACCCGTGGTGAATGGTGGGCGTAAAGGACAGGTGATGAGCTGGTACAAGTAGTATGAGAGAAAACGAGAGGAGAGGAGAAGGGACGTCTTTTTCTTTCTTTCTGTGCTCATCCAACTCATCATCGATTCCATGTTCTCATCTACTCTCTCCGTTCCACAATATAAGATGTTTTACCATTTTGTCATATTCATATGCACACATATGTATATAGACATATTTTAGTGCACATGTCCACTCTTTTTTGTATGAATCTAGACAACATGTGTAACACCTAAAACATCTTATATTATAGAATGGAGGGAGTACAACTCTACTATTCATAGCAGTAAGCTGCTTGCTTGCTAAGCAAAACTTTTTTTTTCTAAGCAAAACAGGTGAAACGAGAGAATCTTCCAAGTCTAGTAAGGAAATGATGGGAGCAAGATTGCGCACTTGGGATATAGCCCAACCCAGCCCAGTAAGGATATGTTTGTTTCTAGAGCTTTTTTTAGGTATTGGTGGGGATTATCCCGGTAAAACCCCAAATGCTTATATATCTCAAAACATCGTTTGTTTCTAGTGTATTAGACAGGTTTTATCTCCACCTTTCCCCACACAAATCCCCAAACTCTAGTTCATTTTTCTCAATCCCCTAGGGATCCAATACACTACCCCTACCTAGTGGTTTGGATCCCCAATCCCCTAGGTGATTGGGTGAAGTTTGAGGTTTCACCCAATCCACTAGAGGATTATCCTCACCAATCTTCTAAAATACCCTAGTAACAAACAAGGCCTAATGCGTGCGCGGGGAGCTGGTCGTGGAGAATTTCTCCTCCTGTATGCAATCCTAGACAAATCATAGCGCTCGACATAGCCGCGCTATAGCACCTGGGTTGGTATGACCAAGAAAAAAAATAGCATCTCTATAGCAAAATAGCGCTATTAGACATTGTATTATTTAACGAGACAAGTCTCAAAGCGCTACATCTGCTATTAGCAACACTATAGCGCACTACTGTTTTTTTCATGGGTATGACCACCAGTGGTGCTAGAACTAGGAGTCACAGGCTCACAACATGTGATGTAGTAAAACTATGTTTGAAGCAGTAAAATAAATCCAACGATGTTATGTGACATCATATTGAACATCTAGCGCCGCCACTAGGACTCTTGACCCTCGCTATGTCGGATCAAGAAGGTTAGACACGGGAGTCGGCAACATTCTCTCCACTAGGCTTAGCTGAGAAAATCTTTCACATGCTTCAAATCGACTTCGTCATCAACACCTTTTCCGCTTCAATGGTGTGGTGTTGTTAATGTATCATTGAATTGTTATTTTCTTGTATCTTCGTAGATGATCTTGGCTGTTGCGTATTATGTTATAGGGAAAATTTTAAATTACCGTTACGCAACCCTACAACGACACATATGTTACCATGTGTTTTAAGGGTTGGTTTCGGCTGCGGCCGGACAGAACCCGCAAAGCCGAGCGGTAAAACGGAATATTCTGTTTTAACGCACGGGTTTGCGGATTATGTTCGAGCGTAGCCGAAACCAATCCTTAAACCACGTTTTTCGCGCGCTGTATCTCGTGTTTACAGGCCGGCGGGATACAGGTTCTACTAGAGATGCTCTTACACCCTTGTAATCCCACATAACCGAATACGTCAGCATTCTTATTCGTCCATTTTGCGGGGCAAGTAGATTCCGGGAGTAAAGCTACACGAGAGGTAAATTCTCCACGCTTCAAAACGGGGACCTAGTCCACTTGGCTTGGTATGACCACCGGTGGTGCTAGGACTAGAGTCACAAGCTCACAACATGTCATGTGGTAAAATTACGTTTGAAGCAGTAAAACACAAACAACTGAAGTAAATCCGACGATGTTGTGTGACATCATAATCAACATGTAGCGCCGCCACCGGATATGACGACAAAGTAGTCATGTGAGTGGACAACTAAGGATGGCAATTTTACCCATGGGTACGGTTACCCGCGGGTACCGTACCTGCATGCGTATGGTATGGACATAATTTTATACCCATGGATAGTACACGTACCCTACACGTTAAGTCGCGGGTAGGGCACGGGTATAGCCTTGTACCCGTGGGTATACCCATACCCTACCCATTTATACTAACATGTGAACCTTACCCCGTGGAGTTTTAACATTCATTCTCGGAGATTCTTAATCTATGTTAAAATTGTTACTAATTGTTAATTTCAGTTGACATAATTGTCATGTACTCATTGAGTTGAGATAAGTGGTTTTATTTTATGAAATGTGCTATCGATGAATGTAAATTTATGAGAAACTTGTGTACTCTTTAATCTACCCGTTGGGTACCAATGGGTATGGGTACCCGTCGGGTATGGGTACGGGTGAAGTTTCATACCCGTGGATACGGGTATGGGTAGAATTGTTTTCCCATTAACTATACAGTTATGGGTATGGTATCGCTGTACCCACCCCATACCTTACCCATTGCCATCCTTATGGACAACATGTTCCCGTGCTGCGGCGGAGCTTGAACAAAAACTCAAGGGGGGCAGGATACAAAATGACATGGCAAAAATTGAATGTCAATTGGTACCTAGTACAACAAGTTGAAAATGTAGCATTTATATATCTAAAGCTATTGGATGATTTCTCGTGCGGTGGCAGACTTTTAGATGATTTCCTCATATTGACTTACAAAATACATGGTTGGCATTTATATATCTAAAGCTATTCCAGAAAAAGCAGATACAACCCAGTCAATAAGTTATTCATCACAGAAACATGGAGTTGATCGGTACCTAATTACAACTTCCTCAAATACAGATTGTGTACCTCGTAGCGGTCCGCCTTAATGTGAACAATTGAATGGTTTAAGAAATGGACGATGTGAGTTTGCATATAGTGATTAATAAATATTAGTGAAAATGATATGGACAATTGATTGGTTGCAAAGAGAATGGACGATGTGGATGCTTATATGTTGGGATAGAAAAATTACTAATGCATTTTAGTGGGCCTTTTTGCTTTATAAAAGGTACAAATGAGCATAGGGCGCCATCCCCCTTCTTGTATTTGCCTATAACACATAAGCCCAGATCAAATGGTAAATTCGCATTTGCTACTACTTATTAAAAAAAAATAGAGAAGGAGCGCACTGATACGAAAACT
This sequence comes from Poa pratensis, assembly GCA_947311845.1. NCBI lineage: Eukaryota > Viridiplantae > Streptophyta > Magnoliopsida > Poales > Poaceae > Poa > Poa pratensis. The sequence goes on from CAMZMU010000039.1 coordinate 81,088,579, forward strand.
CCTAGGAGAGCCCGGGCTCGCCATTTTGCACTACGGCAACCACCCAGAGCATTGATTGAGCTATACAGCAGGACATGTATGTACTGAGACAATGTGATCGTATGAAATACATGTACTACCTCCATTCCAAAATATAAGGCGTATTTCGTTTGCTTTGACCAAGCATTTGACCAACAATTAGTCTATTAATATGTAATTTATGTGATTCAAAATTAATATCATTGTATTCCTAATCAGAAGTACTTTACTTATGATTATGATTTATATCACATAAGTCACATGTTAAAGGCGTAATTTTTGGTCAAAGCCTTAGTCAAAGGTAACAAAATACGCCTTATATTTTGGAATGGAGGTAGTACCAGTCTGAGTTGTTAGGTGGAGCGGCCTTGTTTTTAATGTTGTACGACCAAATTGGAATGAGGCTTCTCCCGCATGGCTCAGAACATTGTTTGTTTTAGCCCACGAATGTTATTGAACCCATCATTTTTTTGACCCCCTAGAATATTTTAAAAACATCATGATTTCCTTTTAACATGTGAACGTTTTCTGAATCATGTGCAACTATTTTTGTGAACCATGAACAAATTAATATTTTAGAAACCATGAACCTTTTTTAACTCCACAAATATTTATTTAAACCCTTAACATATTAAGGAATAGGTGAAAATTTTATTGGTACCATGAAAATATTTTCTAACCCGTGAATGTTTTGTACCATTTTCCGTAAAAAAAATGTTTTGTACCATGACAAGTTTTTTAAAAAATATGAACATTTTTTCGAACCGTGAATATATTTTCTAACCCCGTGAATATTTATTTTTGTTCAACCCATAACAAATATAGAACCATGTGAAATGTTTTTTAGAACCAGTGAATATTTTTGGAACCGATGATATTTTGGAACGAGTGAACCTTTTAAAAGTGAACCTAAAACTGGACCCAACAAAAATATTTTTTTACACGTGAACATTTTTTGAATCCTCTGGAAGTATCTATTTTTATTCCTCGAATGTTTTTGAACCCATCAATTTCTTTTTGATCCCCTAGAATATTTTAAAAAATCTCACGATTTCCTTTTGAACATGTAAACATTTTATGAATCCCGTGCAACTATTTCTGTGGACCATGAAAAAATATTTTAGAAACCATGAACATTTTTTCAAACCCACAAAAATTTAGTTAAACCCTTGACATATTTTTGGAACCATGTGAACATTTTATTGGAGATGTGAAATATTTTCTAACGCATGAATATTTTCTGAATCCCATGCAAGTATCTTTTGAACCGCATGAATTTTTGAACCTTTGAACATTTTATGAATCCTGTTGGCAAATATTTTTGGAACAATGAACATTTTTTTCAAACATCGGAATTATTATTTAAATCAGTAATATATTTTATACCGCATGAACAATATTTTTGAACGTGTGAATTTGCTTTAAAATATGAATATTTTCTTAAAAGGAAACCATTATACATTTTTGAACATATGGAATTTTTTTATCATGAAAACATATTTTTATACATCTCGACTCTGGCTCCGCAGGGGAAATAGCAAATGCTCGACCCGGGCCCACTGACGGGGTCGCTGCATGACGCACGGGACATGTTGTCCCAGCCACTCATCGAGCCGCGATAAGAAAAACGGATTTCGGAGGAATGGTTTACCCGCTCCCTCCACAGTACGATATGAATTCAATGCATCTGCAATAACTACCCAGAAATATACGCGGTACACGTCCTGTATTGCATACCTGTACCTCCATACCCCACAACGGCAGGGCAAACATCCACTCACATTACAACACGTCGTGCGGGAGCAAGCGAGCTCGAGCACGCAAAATCCGCGTCCCGCACTGATGCCTTCTTATAAGACTGCCAAGTATGCTATTGACCAAATAAAAGTTCATTGTGGGAGAAACCAGCCTATCGTAGGCGAGGAAGATTCAATTGATCCCTTACAACTGGAAGATTCAAGCAGTTGGCGTGGAACACCCTAGCAATGCTCTCAAAGGCCGGTATGCAGATATGCTCGAGTCCAGGTTGCTCGAGACCAAACCTGTACATGCGCTGGACCTCAGGAGTCTGCGTGTCGAACAAGGAGGTGGCGTAGTACAAGCAGTCGCCTTCGATTGTCGGGAACTTGTCCGCAGCCACGGACAGGCACCTGGGGCCAAGGAAGAGAGCGCGGCCGCCGATGCTCGTCGTCGCTGGCTCCAGCGCCTTCCTCTCCACGTCGACCCTGAAAACCTTGAAGGCACACCGCTGGCGAAGGACGAGCAGCAACTCCCCAGCGGACTCCACCAGGAAGACGGCCTCCGGCTCTGTCTGGTCGGCCGGGCCGCCGGGTTGCCGGCGGCGGCTACTATCGGCTCTTCATGTCCTCGCTGCGCGGAGCCGACCCTTCTAAATACGGATCCGTCACTGTGGGCCATGTAGATTTCACCACCGTATGCGACCGTGGCAGCGATGTGGCGGGTGGAGCTAAAAGGGCGGCAATAAAAGGTTTGGCTAGCCGGCTCAGCGAACAAGGCCAGGGGTCTGGCGTACATGGCGCTGGTGGTTGCGAGCAATAACATCGGGTGGGAGCCAGCGGCGACGAGCGCGTGACCACGGATCTGCGGGAGCCGGCGGCGGAAGAAGCGCCCCGTAGAGACGTTGACGAAAAGGCGACCGTCGTCGTCGTCGTCGTCCTCGTCGAGCATGACCAACTGACGAGGGCAGAAGCGGAGATCAGCGGCACCTTCTGAGCATGGGTTGGCCACCACGGAGCGCCAGCCACCGCAGACGGCCCGCATGTCCATGTAGCCATCGACGTCGCCGGTGGCTAGGAGGAGGTCGCCCACGTGGCGGATGAGGTCCGGAGTAAGGGACGACCAGTCTCTCGTCGCCGATCTCTGGATCATCGCGCTGACGACGATCGAGATCGGGGTTCCAGAGATTGTCGCGGCCGCCATCAAGTGTGCAAGGAGACGAAGGCACGATAGGGGTTGTGGCCCACTGGCCCATCCTGTAATCGAATGGCCGAGTGTTCTCTCGGGCCGGTTTGCTCCGTGACGCCGGGCGGTACACGCGTGGGCCTCATATCTTTTTGTTTTGTTTTGCGATAAGCATGTGGAATTCTCTAACGTGCTTGTACAGACCGGGAGACAGTTGACGCTACTTTTCTCCAGATCAGAATGGTACTCCAGGCATGTTGGATACTAATGCAGAAGTGCACCAGGCATACTACCTGAGATTGAGATGTACTTATGCAAATGTGCACATTAAGTGGACTGATTGGAGGATGTGCGGTGACATGTACTGTATGAGTTACATCTTGTATCTCAAGGCATGTTTAATAAAATCGTGTGAAAATTGACGTGCTTAAACAGTAATATTTTCATGGCTTACTACATGAATAATACGTACTTCTTAACAGATAAATATAATAGTTAGAGGATTTCCCGCTGAAGTATTTGTTAACATGTGAAAAGCAATCTAAATTAGTCAATGAAGGGCGTTGAGAAGTTTTTTCGAAAAATGAAGGTCACTGAGAACATAGTCTGATAAGTTAACGCTTGAGCTCTTTTAGACAGTGGTTACATTTTCTTCCTCGGCCGGCCTATAGGCTGGTTTTGCTCACAAAAACAACACAATAATATGGTAAATCATGCCTTACCTTCCCATTTACCATTATTTGCTTTTGTCCCATCCCTAGTTAAATTCTTGCATAAGTAGTATTAAATTTTAGGCTGGCTTCCATAGCGGCCAGATGATCCATGTCTTCCCGCAGAGAAACAAAAACCCCAACCCGTGATGCACAAGAGATGGAATTGCTGATCCCCAAGCTAAGCTGAGCCTGTCAATCTCATCAACCACCATCAATATCACGCCTTGTGCCGCAACTTAAGCTAACACACAATCTATTAATCGTAATCGCAGCAAGTGCAATTTGACGGCCGGTCATCCAGCTAAATGATCTTTGCTGGAATCTCACTTACTTTGTCAATTCAAACCTTGATGTGACATGTCTTCCTTCGATATGATTGCGGTTACAATCATTGCAATATTTCTACAGTTCAATCTTGAGAGCGCGTCACTGTGCAGATAAACCTCCGCTCAACATCTTCCACAAAAACGTGGCACACATCAGTAACGAAACTAACCACAGAGATACCCATGATGACTACATGGCACAACCCAGGGTCAAGCATCAAGCTTACTGGCATCACATGGTGGACCGGTTTCTTGGACGGGCACTGAAAGGAGAGGCTGCTTTAGGAGAAGTTCAGGCTTCGCCATGGGCTAACTGATGAACCTGGAAAACTGTGTCAAGTACCAGAATGTCGGATTTAAAATGGCAACCATAAGGTCACTCGCGGAAACTGCATTATGCAATGTTGGCCTATCACAAGATTGCATCTACTCGTATTGGGTGCTAGTGCAGAAGTACACGAGCCATATTCCAATTTTGGCATCTATAACTTTTTTATAGAAGTTTCTAAATGTATCGAATCTAACAAATATCCTATTAGAGCTTTCTCCAATAAAATTATGCATCTTAGCTTAACTAATACTACCTCCCTCCTAAAATATAAAACATGTCATTTTTATGTTGGTATTTGATGCACTAATTTGACCACTAATATTTACTATATTATATGCAATGAGAACGTATAAATGGTATCGTTGGGTTCGTCTTACAAGTTCTTTCATTTCATATATCTTTATGCTAATTTTATGGTCTGTAAAATTGGTTACGAATCAAGAACATGTTTCGAATTATTATGAGCAAATAATGGAAGTAATAGCGAACAATCAGTTGTCTTGGATAGCACTACAAAACTTCAAAGAGATATAAATGAAGTAGTCAGGATTTCATACAAAAGAAGCATGCTGAGCAGAGTTAGTCAACCTCAATCAGGGCAAAGAAGACTCGGGACAAGATATTAGCAGTACTATCATGAACGGCACACACATAGTTTCAGCCTGACATGTTCGAGACTTGCTTCCTCCCAGCAGCATTCCATATTCATACGCACCGGCAAGCTATCATGGTTATAACTTGTACAAGATCTTGAGAATGCAATGCAATCTGGAATTTCTGGAGCTAACATAAGTTGCTTCTTGATTACCAATCATAGTATCAACAAGCATGTCATATCCACCTCATAACATTAGTCAGTAAAAGTATTAACACTACAATGTTCACTGACTAACTAATTAGATATCCTTTCATGGCTTATTGTTCAGTTATCCTGGAGTAGTAGTATGCGGAGGCATGCTTACAACTTACTAGTATTTGAAATGCGTGTCTGCCCAGACATCAAATGAAATTCAACGAAAAAACCAATCAGAACTATACAGTAAAAAATCACATTAAAATATAACCCTGGGGAAGTACAAATGGAGAAAATGCAGACAGTGCTGTTATTTCATTGATAGTAGAAGAAGAAAAGGAGTACAAGGACTCAAGCAGAAAAATAGAAAACAGGGGACACAAGCTAAGAATTAAACTAGCTACAAAAAGAGACCGAAACAAATATCAAACGGGCTCTCTGGGTCTTAACAACAGGTCAGCAGCACAGGGGCGGCCTGCCATAGGCCATAGCATAGATTCTTGCAAAATTGCAGACTTGAGGTCAAAGATGTTGCAAGCCTGACGCACCGCTGTTTTGTTCCTTCCATGTCATCCACCAAACCAGCTGGGAAAGCGCAACCCAACTCTTACGGAGGTTCTTCCCAGTCATGTTCCTGGTGTCGGATATCCATGATTGAAGCGTCTGGTTGTCCTGAGGCAGGAAGCACGGCGGACACCCGGCCAGCTGCAGGATCTCACGCCAAAGCTGAGTGGTGTAAGGGCATGTTGCTAGCAGGTGCAGGGCTGTTTACGACGGTATGACACAAGGACAGGCATTCCGCAAGTGTGTGTGGCTGCAATAACAAGCCATCCAGGTTGTAGCCGGAGGCAGGTGAGATACTTCTATCCGTGAGATGATAAGCCTCGGTCTTGTCCCTCTCATCAACATCAAAGCTCAAGTAGATAGTGTCACCGCTAATGGAGCCAGACGGAAAACCCTCGATAGGCACCGACAGAGAGCAATACATGCCCATGAACAATGCACGTCCTCCACCGAGGCTATCCACGGCGAATAGAGTCTTGGTGCCCAAATCCATCCGATAAACGTCATAGCTCCTCCTGGATTCACTTCCGAACCGCAAGAACTTGCGGTGTACCAGCATCAACTCCCCACCATTGTCCACGAGGTGCAAGCTATCCATCTCCAAGGAAACGGTCATATGCCGCTTTGCAGCTACCACCAGCCGCGGTGGATCCATCTCTAGCACCATGACACCATCTGTGGTAACGCAGTAGAAGCGGCCCGCGAACATCAGGGTGTCGTCCTCATCGGGTCCTTGAACTTGAGCAACGTCCACGAGCTTTCGCCGGGCTTGGCCACGCCCAGCATATGCATACGGAGGTGGTAGAAGCAGAGCACGACTGTTGAATCATCGTCGGCGATGCCGGAGCCCCACGCCGTTAAGTCGGTGACGAAATGGCGATTTACAACCGAGAGCCTGGGGTGGTACATCGCGGGCAGCAGCGTGGTGAGCGGCGGGAGCTGCACGAGCTGGCCAGTCAGCGGGTTGAGCAGGCGGACGTGCTTGCGGGCGTGGAGCAGGAGGAGGAGGCCCTCGGCGGTGGGGGCGAGCACCTCGTGGTCGCGGAGCTCGGGGACGTCCACCTGGACGCACTCTCCGGTGGAGGTGTTGAGGAAGCGGCGGCGGTTGGGGTCGGCGGGCGGTTCCCGGATCATGACCCACCGACGGGGATGGAATCGGCGGTCGCCGTGCGCGCGAGGTGTTTCCACGGAGCACCGCCGCCACGAACGACACACGGCGCGGAAGCGGAGGTATCCGGCGACGTCGTGGGCGAGGACGCGGTCGGCGATTAGCCCCGCCGGCCCGTCGCCGAGATCCGCCCAATTCCGCTTCGCGGCAGGAATGGAGCAGGGGGCCATGGAGCGCTGCGTACACTCTCGGCCCGCCGAGGAGGGGTTGTCTTCGTACGGGTGTCTTGGATCTCTGCCGGTAACCGGCCGGGAGGAGCCTAGATGGACCCGCCGGCGGAGGCGGCAGAGCAGCGCGTCTCCTCCTCGGACGGAAGGGGACGACCAGTTGGTGTGTGTGTGTTTTTGCGTTAGAGCCCACACAGCGTATTCAGCCTTTTTATGTTTATTTTCCTTCGGTTTTATTTTTGTTGCATTGATGTGATTTTGTTTTTTTGCGATGAGCCCACCTGAAATTTGTATTAAAACGGCCAGAGGCCAATAGATCTGGCCAACGGGCCAGCCCGGCACGGCACGGCACGGACCCGTTTAGGTCTTAGCGGGCCTGGCACGACACGGGCCGTGCCGTGCCGGCACACGGGCCATATTTGGCCCACGTGCCTGTTTTGACTATTTTTACTTAAAAAATGCGAAAAATTCAGAATTAAATATAGAAAAATGTAAAATGTGATACATGATAAATGAGAGGGCTATGCAGAACTTTTTATAGCAAAAATTTGACATTTTTCGGACTAAAACAGCCCTCCAACGGATATATACTCCAAATCCTGCTTAAAATGGGCTAAAGTGGGAGGAATTCTGCCCGTTGGGCTTTGATGCGCGTTACGCGCCGCACGCGTGCGATTCGTGCCTCGCGGGCCTAGCGTGCCGTCGCGGGACTTCGCATGCCTGGCCGCTAAACGGGCCGTGCCCGTGCCGGCACGTGGGCTCAGCCTCTAGGCCCCAGCACGGCCCTAGGCGTGCCACGGGCCGAGCACGGCCCGCTAAGGCACGGCGTGCCGTGCCAGGCCCATGACAGGTCGGGCACGCGTGGCCAAGTTTGGTTCAGACATAGTTTTAAAAACCGGACCTGGCCGCCGGTTGAACCGGAAAAACCGGAACCGCGGCCTCCGCCGGTTTGTTAAGCGCACTGGACCGTTCGCGCATCTAAACCGGGAAAAACCGGCCAAACCACGGTTCGACCGGCGGTTTTGGCTGAAAACCGGGCGTCCCAGGCCGCTGGTCCGACCAGATGGAGCCTTTTGCACGAGAAAAATCAATTGCCTGAGACGGGAATCGAACTGGCGAGCTCGCGGGGCGCATGCGCGCGTACAGCATGGGCTAGCCATCTGGTCGGGCACGCGTGGCCAAGTTTGGTTCAGACATAGTTTTTAAAACCGGACCTGGCCGCCGGTTGAACCGGAAAAACCGGAACCGCGGCCTCCGCCGGTTTGTTAAGCGCACTGGACCGTTCGCGCATCTAAACCGGGAAAAACCGGCCAAACCACGGTTCGACCGGCGGTTTTGGCTGAAAACCGGGCGTCCCAGGCCGCTGGTCCGACCAGATGGAGCCTTTTGCACGAGAAAAATCAATTGCCTGAGACGGGAATCGAACTGGCGAGCTCGCGGGGCGCATGCGCGCGTACAGCATGGGCTAGCCATCTGGTGCATGCGATGCTTGTGTCGTAGTAGCCCACGAATATGCTAAATACATTTACTTTTTGAACAGATTATTAATATATCTATCCTATTCTATTATTAATAAACCGCAATTGAACCAAGCAAACCAGCGGTCCGACCGGTTGAACCGTGAACCGAGGCCCTCACCGGTTCGATCGCCGGTCCGGTTTTTAAAACTTTGGTTCAGAGTGAGAGAGACGCACACCATTCTACAAGCGGGCCACGGTCAACACGGCGGGGTGCCCTGGACAACCACAAGGTGAGGTGCTGACGGGTGATCGTGAAGAACTCCGCTATGGACGTGCACACACCGTCGAAGATGATGTGATTTTGTATAATCTATCTACTATTCCCTCTGTTGCATAATATAAGATGTTTTGCGTGGTAACAATATGTACATGCGGAACAAAAGGAGTGAATCTACACTTTAAAATACGTCTATATGGATCCGATTCCGAAAAAGCTAAAAAATCTTACACTATAGAACATAGGGAGTGGTTTTGTTTGCACTTGAACTTGGGATCTTTATTGAATCAATGACAAACGGTTACATTCTCCCCGTAGGCTACTAACCAAGAACGGCAGTGTATAAGAACCATCGTTCTAAAGCCAGCAGGCTACATGCATACTTGACGGAGAGATCCACGGAAGCATTAGCAGCCCTCTTCCAAGCATGTGATTCTCGATGCCTCCCATTCCAAGCATGTTGCCCACATCCAACTACTCTAAATCGGCACCATTGTTCTCTCTTTGATTCTAAACGTTGTCTGGTCAAGACGACAAGTATGGAGTCTAAGATAATAGACTACATAGGCCGTGGAACGCCTCCTATAAAGGAGGGAAAGGACATGCAGATGTAAGATTGGTTGGTTGACGAGCTACCCATCAAACCAAATTTAAGACCATACCAATGCCCATGAACTTCAAAGAAGTCAGAACAAGATATGTTTTTTTGGAGTATGCAAGGGAACATAAGTGGGGGATGCAGCTCTTTTGGGTGGATGGTGGTCAGTAAGCTTCTCGACTTTCGACGTGATTGTCATCATACATCACTTTTTGATTTAATTGATTGAAGGGGAGGGCAAGGGTGCCCTTTATATAAGGGTGCTTATACAAATGTCTTACTGTTTACATACAAACGAGGTTGGCGAGGGCGTCACATTTCTAATACTACCTAAACATCCCAAGGCTCAACACCCATGTGCTTTCAATTCAAGAATTGAATGTTATTTCATCTACATAAAACATATAACAAATGTACTAATAATGATGCATATCATTAAAACAAAGAAATGGTCGAATAAATTACATAGTAATGGGTTATTCAAATGATACTACATATATTCTTGGTGAACCGAGAAATTCCCGTTGATTCTACATACATTAAAACGTTATGCCTATGTCTCTATCCACAGAGAAATTCAGTTGATTTTAAATTCTTGTTCCTACAAAAGTAAAAACTGTTTGCCATGTTCTAATAATTAGTACATTAATTTCCCTCAACGACTAATTAGTAGGGATTTGCAGTGGTGGTCTGTTGGTGAATAATTTTTCTTCGAGCATCTTCATCTCAACTACGACTACTTCAATGGCTTGTGGGCATAGATTCCTGCCGGTGCGGTTAGGGTTTGCTCGGTGGCTTCCGTTTGCATTTTGGTCCTCCGCAACGTTAGTGCGTGATTGCGTGGATCACACGTTCGTTGGGAGACCCCAAGAGGAAGGTATAATGCAGTGTAGCACCAGTTTCCCTCAGTATGAAACCAAGATTTAATCGACCAGTAGGAGCAAGAAATTATTTCTGAAGGTTGTTGGTGGCGCCGTTACTCGATCACCAACGTGGAATCTGTACACAACACAATCAAACTATTTTGCCCCAATGAAACAGTGAGTTTGTCAATCTCACCGGCTTGCTGAAAACAAAGGATTAAACGTATGGTGTGGAAAACAGTAGTAAATTGCAGAGAATGAAAAGGAACAGTGTTTGCAGTTGGTTATATTATCAGTGTAAAAGAATGGACCGGGGTCCACAGTTCACTAGTGGTGTCTCTCCATAAAAGATAACTAACATGCTGGGTGAACAAATTACAGCTGGGCAATTGACAAAATATTGAGCGCATGACAATGCATATATATGACATGATGATTACAATGATATTCATGTGGGCATTACGACAAAATACATAGACCGTTATCCAACAGCGTCTATGACTAATAATCCACCGCCAGGTTGTCTTACCGAGTTCCCCGTTGGTATTAAGTTGCAAGCAACGGATAATTGCATTAAGCAATGTGCGTAATGTAAACAAATGCATTAGACCTAACGACGCACCCTTAAGCTAAGCATCGGTTATTTTATCCCTAGTGGCAACAGCACATCCACAATCTTAGAAGTTATTGTCACTCTCCCATATTACCGGAGGCATGAACCCACTATCTAGCATAAATACTCACTCTTGGAGTTACAAGCATCTACTTGGCCAAAACATCTACTAGTAACGGAAAGCATACAAGATCATAAATAACATATAAGATAGATTGATAATCAACTTGATTTAGTATTCAATATTCATCGGATCCCAGCAAACACAACATGTAGCATTACAATAAGATGATCTTGATCATGATAGGTAGCTCACAAGATCTAAACATGATAGCATAAAGTGGAGAGACAACCATCTAGCTACTGCCATGAACCCGTAGTCCAAGGATGAACTTCTCACGCATCACTCCGGAGGCAGGCATGGTGATGTAGAGCCCTCCGGTGATGATTCCCCTCTCCGGCAGGGTGCCGGGAAGAGCTTCTGAACCCTCCCGAGCTAGGGTTGACGGCGGCGGCGTCTCTGGAACTTTTCGTGGATAATGGCTCGGGTATTTAGGGTTTTCGCGTCGGGAGGAATAAATAGGCGAAAGGGCGGCGGCTGCAGAGCCACGAGGGCCCCACACCACCCCACGGCGCGGTAGGGGGGCCCGCGCGGCCCCATGATGTGGGTGCCACGTGGCCCTCCTCCGTCTCTCTCCTCTGGACTCCGTCTTCGTGTTGGAAAAATAGGAGGTTCTGTCCAAGTTTCGTCCAATTCCGAGAATATTTCCAGACTAGCTTTTCTGGAATACAAAAACTGCAGAAAACAGGAACTTGCACTGTGGCATCTTGTTAATAGGTTAGTCCCAGAAAATGCATAAAAATGCTATGAAGTGTATGTAAAACATGTAACAATTGGTATAATATCAACATGGAACATCGGAAATTATAGATACGTTTGAGACGTATCAAGCATCCCCAAGCTTAGTTCTACTCGTTCTCGAGTAGGTAAAACGATAAAAACAAAATAATTTATGAGGTGACATGCTACAATCATAATCTTGATCAAATAATACTGTAAAGCACATGTTATGAATGAAGTGATCCAGGTCAATGGTATATAGTTTGCTAGCAAGTAGATAATGAGCAAACAACTGAATCCATATAAGCAAAAACTTTTCATGAATAGTACTTTCGAGACAAGCATCAAGGAGTTTTGCATAAGAGTTAACTCATAAAGCAATAGATTCTAAGTAAAAAGTATTTAACCAACACAAAGGAAGATTTAAGTTTCAGCAATTGATTTCAACTTTCAGCATATATATCTCATGGATATTTGTCAACACAAAGCATATAATAAGTGCAATATACGAGCATATAAAAATTGTTGCACCAAAGTTGACACCAGTGTTTGCTTCTAAGATAGAAAGAAGTAGGTAAACTGACTCAACATAAAAGTAAAGAATGGCCCTTCGTAGAGGGAAGCAGGGATTAAATCATGTGCTAGAGCTTTTTAAAATTTTGAAATCATATAGAGAGTAAAAATAAGTTTTGAGAGGTGTTTGTTAATTGTCAACGAATCAGAAAATGGAAAGTACAATATGACCCCTGCCAACCAGACTTTTAAGAGCGGCTCCCATGAAGGACGTTATTTCTACCAGCAAGGCAGATCATCCCTCTTTCTCTTTTGTTTACACATGCAGATATTTCACTGTTTGTCATTGCTTGACTGATAAATCAGGTAAAAAATGTGAAGAGAATTAAGCAGTTAAAGTTGTAATTAATTGGAACTGGGCACCCCATTTGCCAGCTCTTTTTGCAAAATTAATGGATAAGCGGATGTATATGTGCTAGCGCTAAGTTGACGAGGAAATATCTCCCCGGCAACAGCACCAGAAACTATGCTTGTACGTCACACGTCAGTTGGGAACCCCAAGAGGAAGGTATGATGAGTGCAGCGGCAAGTTTTCCCTCAGTATGAAACCAAGGTTTATCGAACCAGTAGGAAAACGAGGTTGCTTCGAAGGTGTTGGTGAAGGAGTGTAGTGCGGCGCAACACCTGGGATTCCGGTGCCAACGTGGAACCTGCACAACACAATCAAATTACTTTGCCCCAACTTAACAGTGAGGTTGTCAATCTCACCGGCTTGCTGAAAACAAAGGGTTAAACGTATCGTATGGAAGATGATGTTTGTTTGCATAAAACAGTAGAGAACAATGATTGCAGTAGATTGTATTTCAGATGTAAAAGAATGGACCGGGGTCCACAGTTCACTAGTGGTGTCTCTCCAATAAGATAACTAACATGCTGGGTAAACAAATTACAGCTGGGCAATTGACAATTGATAAGTGCATATAACATGCATGTGTGAGCTGTGGTGTCTACTATGAGATTCATTTGGGCATTACGACAAAGTACATAGACCGCTATCCAGCATGCATCTATGCCTAAATAGTCCACTTTCCGGTTAACATCCGTACCCCTTCCAGTATTAAGTTGCAAGCAACAGACAATTGCATTAAGTAATGTGCGTAATGTAAACAATACATTCATCCTTGAATAAAGCATTGCTGTTTTACCCCTAGTGGCAACAACACATCTACAACCTTAGAACTTGCTGTCACTATCCCAGGTTAAATAGAGGTTGAACCCAACTATCATGCATAAATACCCTCTCTTGGAGTCACAAGTATTCACTTGGCCAAGGCTTCAACAAGTAACGGAGAGCATGCAAGATCACAAATGACATAGACATGATAATATAATATTCAGCTCCACATAGGTATCAATATAAGTCAGATCCCAGCAAACACAACATGTAGCATTACAATAAGATGATCTTGATCATGATAGGCAGCTCACAAGATCTAAACATGATGGCACAAGTGGAGAAGACAACCATCTAGCTACTGCTATGGACCCATAGTCCAAGGATGAACTACTCACGCATCACTACGGAGGCAGGCATGGCGATGTAGAGCCCTCCGGTGATGATTCCCCTCTCCGGCAGGGTGCCGGGAAGAGCTTCAGAACCCCCCGAGTTAGGGTTGACGACGGCGGCGGCAGCGAATATGTTCTGGATGAAAGGCTCGGTGCTTTAGGGTTTTCACGTCTCGGGGAATAAATAGGCGAAGGGGCGATGTCGGCGGACCCCCGAGGGGCCCAAACCACAGGCTGGCGCGGCAGGAGGTGGGGCCGCGCCGCCAGGTGGTTTGGCCACCTCGTGGCGAGTCTTCGTCTCTCCTTCGAACTCCGTGTACGTGTTGGAAAAATAGGGACTTGGCCTTTTGTTTCGTGCAATTCCGAGAATATTTCCAGAAGTAACTTTCTGAAACCAAAAACAGCAGAAAACAGGGAACTGGCACTGTGGCATCTTGTTAATAGGTTAGTCTCAGAAAATGCATAAAAGTGATATGAAGTGTATATAAAACATGTAGCAAATGGTATAATATAAGCATGGAACAGCAGAAATTATGGATACGTTGGAGACGTATCAATATGCCGCTAGTCCGGTGGTAAAGTCTGTTTGACAGTTGACATAAAGACATCCACCCCGTCCTCATGAGCTTGGTAAACATTGACACAAAATAGGAGTAATTATTTTTGAATAGTTTAAAGGTAGCACATGAAAATTTTACTTGGAATGGCAAGGAAATTCCACATATAGGTAGTTATGGTGGACACAGATGGCATGGATTTTGGCTCAAGGTTTTGGATGCACGAGAAGCATTCCCTCTCAGTACAGAGTTTAGTCTAGCAAGGTTATTTGAATCAAACACAGGATATCAACCGACACAGTAAGACTTATATGAAAATATATTGCAAGCATTATAAGACTCTACACTGTCTTCCTTGTTAACCAAACCCTTTTACTAGAAAATATCTAGACCTTAGAGATACCAATCATGCAAACCAAATTTCAACGAGCTTTACGGTAGTTCTTCATTAATAGGTTTTAACTACATGATACAAAAGCTTAAACATGAACTACTTGATAACTCAAAACAATTGACAAGTATCAAATTATCCAATACAATGATCTACAAGAATATGTAATCTTTTTCCATTATATCATCTACCACATGCAACATTTTCTGTTCCAACCAAACACCAATCAATTTATTTCAACATAAACTCTCCAAACAATTATAAGTGAACCAAGAGAGTACTTTCTTTAAAAGAACTAACATCTCTGAATAAGAGATGCATGCAAAACATAAGCTAAAAGCATAGCAATAGCTAGATAAGAATACTCAACAAGTACAAGTGAAGAATAGGAGTATTCATATGAAAAAGCGGAGCGTGTCTCTCTCCCAATCAAGAATGCTGGGGTCCAATCAAGTTGACCATAAGAAAAACAAAACACTGAAAATAAAAGCACACAGAGGCTCCAAGTAAAGCACATATGATGTGAAAGAATTAAAATATAGTTTCACTAGAGATGACATGATAAGTTGCTGATGAAGAAGGGGATGCCTTGGGCATCCCCAAGCTTAGACGCTTGAGTCTTCTTGAAATATGCTGGGGTGATCCATGGGAGCATCCCCAAGCTTAAGCTCTTCACTCTTCTTGATCACATTATATCATCCTTCTATCTTGACCCTTGAAAACTTCCGCCACACCAAACTCAAAGTAATTCTCATTAGAGGGTTAGTGCACAATCAAAAACTCACATGTTCTATAAGGACACAAACATGACCGTTACTTTTAACATTAGCTACTGCCACTGATGCTATGTGAAGCTCTTCACCCTAAAAATGAATTCCACTCAACACTAGTAAAAGAGAGAATGCGAAAAATAAAAGACAAAATCTGTCTAAACAGAACAGTCCGCAAAGACAAAAAAATTCGAGGCACTTACGTTGTTCAGATCGAAAAACTTTAAACTAACGAAAGATGCGTACATACCTGAGGATCACGCACAAACAATTGCAGATTTAAATAATTTTTCTGTGATTTTACAGAATTAAAACGGTGAACAGCAGAAATCTGTTCCTGCGCAGAAATCCAAGTCTAGCATCATCTTCCTATTAGAGGCAATACTTAGCACAACAATGCGAGAAAATAAAGATACAAAGAAATTGTTACAGAAGTAAACAACTCCTTGGCTCAAAAAGAAAAGAAAAATTGCAGAAATAAAATAATGGGTTGTCTCCCATAAACGTTTTTCTTTAACGCCTTTCAGCTAGGCGCAGAAAGTAAGAATCAAGTGTTTCCAAGTGATGAAACATCAATAATCTTATGCTTAGCTCTCTTACCCTTACCCTTATCTTTAGGAAATACTTGGTTACACATAGGTGAAGAGGCGAAATTCATAGTGCCTTGGCCCACATCTATTATTGCTCCAAAGCATTTCAACAGAGATATTCCAAGCGTAATTTGTCCTACTCCTGCACATTCAATGACAAGATAATCAATAGATATTGTTATCCCAAGAGTTTTGTAAATACTCCTTCGGCTACTCCTCTTGGTAATTTAATAGTATTATCACCCAAAATTATACAATCTTCGCATTTGGAAAGCTCCCAAAGATTTAAGGAATCAAAAATATCCTTGGGCATTAAACAGAATTCAGACATAATATCACAGCGAGCATGAGAAGTTTCACCATTGATAACAACTTTTACTGAGGGAACCCATCCCGATGGTTCAAAATTTACTGGCACATTATCATAGTGTTCACGAATCTGATTATACCCTTCTTTTAGACCAGATATGTTTGGTTCAAGAGTGTTAAGTCTGTCACTTATGCTTGTCAAGGCCAAATCAATTTTACTGATTGGAGGGCTAGAAATTGTAATCATTTTTTTATAGCATTAAAAGCTTGATCCCCATCATAACGAAGGAAATCTCCTCCTACCACAGCATCTAAATCATATCTGTAGCAAAGAACAAGACCAAAATAAAAGCTACTAAGAAGCAGGATTAAAGTCATTATAGGTTCAGTTTTAGCATAAGACTAAAAAATTCTAGATCAAGCATCTTTAAAACTCTCCTCACTCCCTTGCTTGAAAGTGAAGATCTATTCCTCAGGCGACATGATGACAGGAACAGGGCTAGACATGATAACAAGACTGAAAAATAACAATTCGAAAATAAAAATAACTAATTTTTTTGTGTTTTTGATAAATGAAGCAAACAAGACTAAATAAAAAATAAACTAAGCAAGACAATAACAAAGTAAAGAGATTGGAAGCGTGAAACTCCCCTTGCAGAAATCCTCTTGCTCCCCGGCAACGGCGTCAGAAAATATGCTTGATTGCGTGGATCACACGTTCGTTGGAAGACCCTAAGAGGAAGGTATGATGCAGTGTAGCACCAGTTTTTCTCAGTATGAAACCAAGGTTTAATCGACCAGTAGGAGCAAGAAATCACTTCTGAAGGTTGTTGGTGGCGCCGTTACTCGATCACCAACGTGGAATCTGCACACAACACAATCAAACTACTTTGCCCCAACGAAGCAGTGAGGTTGTCAATCTCACCGGCTTGCTGAAAACAAAGGATTAAAGGTATGGTGTGAAAAACAGTAGTAAATTGCAGAGAATGAAAAGGAACAGTGTTTGCAGTTGGTTGTATTATCAGTGTAAAAGAATGGACCGGGGTCCACAGTTCACTAGTGGTGTCTCTCCATAAAAGATAACTAACATGCTGGGTGAACAAATTACAGCAGGGCAATTGACAAAATATTGAGCGCATGACAATGCATATATATGACATGATGATTACTATGATATTCATGTGGGCATTACGACAAAATACATAGACCGTTATCCAACAGCGTCTATGACTAATAATCCACCGCCAGGTTGTCATACCGAGTTCCCCGTTGGTATTAAGTTACAAGCAACGGATAATTGCATTCACTACAACAAACTCAGCACGTAGAGACGTCATCCATGTGACGCATTTATTTTCGTCTCTTGGATAGAAGGATAGCTTTACGTACCGACGCTTCTTCAGACGTTCTAGGTGGCGTCGCAATTCTTCTTACTAAGAGGCAATAAAATAAATATTTTTGTTAATTTATAAATGTGTAGAGATGAGTTTAGAGACGTTTTAGAATACGTCTATAGAAGAGGATAATTTTCTGTTAAGGAAAATATTACGCGCGCGTGAAGTACGAGACTCTACCGAAAATTTTGGATCTTTGGCGCTACCTTTTTTTTTAACTTTGCCGCTTATCAGAGAACCTGGCGCGTTTTCTTTTACTCCGAACCAAATAAATCCTTAATACTCCGTATATAATGTCTCTGTACCTTTTACCCTGCCTCCATTCCTTCAGCCGCCGCCACAATGCGCCCATGGAAGATCGAATCGGTCGCCCATGTGCCTTGGGCCAGGTTTGTGTTCCACAAATCCAAGTTATGTAGATGTTCAAGTTCCACTATTCAATCTAGGTTAACCTACATCAATACGCAAATCCCAATCGATTATCGATCTACGTTGTTCTTCTGATTTTGGGTTCGTAAGGATTTCCCTTAGCCGTGTCCAGCGGAGAGACGAGTTGGCGCCGCCGCCGCAGATGGCGGACCGGCTGATCTGGATCGCCATCGTGACTGAGGGCACTCGCCCGCCCAAGAACTCTCGCCGGGATTGGTAGGAGAGTTTCCCGTAATCAAAACCAGCAGGTCAGCACCTTATTGATTTTTTCGATCCGCTGCATGCAAAAACTAGCTAGGTTTATGAGGTTTTCAGCTCATCTGATCTGACTCTTCTTATTGTTTGAATTTCTCAGCAACTGTGATGCAGTCTGATGCTACGACTCCTTATTCCTGCTAGGGATCTTGTCATCGGTAAAATGCCACTGCACTTTGTTCATCAAATTATTGTAGATGGGTGACCACTAGACCACCAGAAATCACAACAACTTGTTCTATTTCTAATAATTCCTCTGGTCATCTTGTTCTAGTCAATCTGTATTGTGATTCGCCTATGTCTGAAAGACTGAAAGCAAATTTTCTGCTTGTTGGAGTTCGTGCAGAATTGGACTACAGTGCTGAGCGTCTCCAAATTTCAGACTCTTCCTTTAGGCAGACTGCCTGACTGCTGAGAATTTGTCATGTGTGTGCACTTCGCCATCCCAACAGAATGCTTCTTTTTATGTATAGCTCAACTGATCTTTGGCTGCAGGAAAGGAAATACATAATACTTCACCAAAGCAAAATAAAGGTTGCGTTGGATCGTCTTTGCCACAAAAGCAGTCTACTAATAAGGTCCGCACATTCAATATTTAACACTATAGTTTTGTTGTTTCATAATAGCAATGGTACCATTTTTTCTGTATGTCTCCGCATGTTCCTCTCATTTAGTTATGTCAGTCACATGAACTTATATAGTTGATCCTATTTTGATATGGGTGTGCTTTGATTCAACATTTAATTGTGTATTATGTTTTGTGCCAGGACATACGCAAAAGGATGCATGTTATAGCCGGGGATAGTAGATCTTTGTTACGCCAGATTAGTCTTAGACCAATATTTTATATTTTCTCAAATAAACTTGTCATCTGTCCCTCTACTAGATTATTCCAGTGAGTTTCTCTCACATTCGCTGTGACTTGCTTTTCAGGTTAATTGTGGAGAGATAAACGACATTAAAATGAATGAAGATGGAGGGGATGCAGCATTAGTTTTCACCTCAGACAAAACTATGGAGAACCTTACTAGTATCAACTTAGAAAGATAATGGATGCTATATAGGATATTTTATGATTTTTGGTTGTTCACGATCCTTTCCAAGTGTATCTGGAAATAATTAATATAATATTTAATTCAGTTCCAATTTTTATTAGCTATTACTGTAATTATTTCAGTCAGCTCTACAATTTTTAGTGCTTCTTATGATGGTCCAGCCTTGTACGGTGCATGAACCGAAATATATATATATATATAAATCTGTTTCGACCTAAATTTCTGAATAAAAGCGAACTATACCAGCATGTGTACTGAGACGCTTTATTAAAAAGGACGTATTTATGTCTCGTCGTGAATATGTATATACATAATGCGCATAAGAAGGATGTACGTCTTGCATATCGAATACATATGAACTCATGTATATCATACTATACAGTGTACACAGAAAAAAAAACATCTATAACCTTTGTTGCGACGCAAATTTTGCATGTCTACATTAGTAGAGACGTTACAAACGCGTATCTATTACATCGTCTTTACATGTGTAGACATGCTTTTAAGCGTCTCATTCAAGCGTCTTTACATATGTAGACACGCTTAGCAAGCGTCTTTATTTCATTTGAGACGGTGGATAAGGAGACGTTTTAACGATGGTTTACGGAAACGGCTGTACAACCCTCTAGTGATGAAATATCACGTCTCTAGCTTTAAATTTACCGTCTCTATGTGTCTAGTGTGTTGTAGTGATTAAGCAATGTGCGTAATGTAAACAAATGCATTAGACCTAACAGCGCACCCTTAAGCTAAGCATCGGTTATTTTATCCCTAGTGGCAACAGCACATCCACAATCATAGAAGTTATTATCACTCTCCCAGATTACCGGAGGCATGAACCCACTATCTAGTATAAATACTCACTCTTGGAGTTACAAGCATCTACTTGGCCAAAGCATCTACTAGTAACGGAAAGCATGCAAGATCATAAATAACATATAAGATAGATTGATAATCAACTTGAATTAGTATTCAATATTCATTGGATCCCAGCAAACACAACATGTAGCATTACAATAAGATGATCTTGATCATGATAGGCAGCTCACAAGATCTAAACATGATAGCATAAAGTGGAGAGACAACCATCTAGCTACTGCCATGGACCCGTAGTCCAATGATGAACTACTCACGCATCACTCCGGATGCAGGCATGGTGATGTAGAACCCTCCGGTGATGATTCCCCTCTCCGGCAGGGTGCCGGGAAGAGGTTCTGAACCCTCCCGAGCTAGGGTTGACGGCGGCGGCGTCTCTGAAACTTTTCGTGGATAATGGCTCGGGTATTTAGAGTTTTCGTGTCGGGAGGAATAAATAGGCGAAAGGGCGGCGGCTGCAGAGCCACGAGGGCCCCACACCACCCCACGGCGCGGCAGGGGGGCCGCGCGGCCCCATGGTGTGGGTGCC
This sequence comes from Poa pratensis, assembly GCA_947311845.1. Classification (NCBI taxonomy): domain Eukaryota; kingdom Viridiplantae; phylum Streptophyta; class Magnoliopsida; order Poales; family Poaceae; genus Poa; species Poa pratensis. The sequence goes on from CAMZMU010000039.1 coordinate 81,109,467, forward strand.
ACGTGGCCCTCCTCCGTCTCTCCTTTGGATTCCGTCTTCGTGTTGGAAAAATAGGAGGTTCTGTCCAAGTTTCGTCAAATTCCGAAAATATTTCCATACTAGCTTTTCTGGAATACAAAAACAGCAGAAAACAAGAACTGGCACTGTGGCATCTTGTTAATAGGTTAGTCCCAGAAAATGCATAAAAATGCTATGAAATGTATATAAAACATGTAACAATTGGTATAATATCAACATGGAACATCAGAAATTATAGATATGTTTGAGACGTATCAGTGCGCCGTTTGTCGGCTTGAGATACTTTTGGATACTTTTTTAAAGTCCAATATGAACCTCGTCTCTTTCAGTCACTGTTCAAGATATCTTCCGATATTTCGATTTATCATCCGATTTATCGTTTATCGGTGTCTGACCAATAAGAAAAGTCGATCGATAAATCTGTCGATATGCCCATAAACCGGCCGATTTATTTCTTATCTTGGGTCGACAAGGGGCTAAGAAGCCCCTTGAGTTTTCATTAAGTGATGTGAGTTCTCGTAATTCAAGTTCCACCATTTAAACATAAGAAAATTTAACCACACGCTCTTATATATAGATGGTCTGATGGACTTAATTGCGCACAAGTTCATCGACAAGGAACCACCACAATTGCGCACAAGTTGTCAAAAAACCACCACCGGTCGTCGTTTTGACACATAAATACCTCTATTGGGGCTAGCTTGTAACGCGGAGCACTGATTTGCTTGTTTAAGCCTGCTAACTCGTTTTCTGATGGTTTGGCCCCACCTGTCGGGTCTACGTGGCAAAATTTGACAGAGAAAAAAATGAACTGTTAACCCACCTGTCATCCTCTCTTCTTCCTGGAACCACATCACACACTAGTCAACGCACACACCCAACCCGACCAGCTCGCTCCGCCGCGGGCGCGGGCCGCGGGCGCTAGCCGACCATGGCGCGGCCGAGCTCGAGCGCCGGCCACAGCGCCACGAGCTGGAACGCCTCGGTGATGAGGCCCTTCACAGTTTCCTTGCCACCGTTGGGCGGGATATTGGGCGACGGCAAGGCGTCGCCAAGAAGACCCAGAGGACGGTCGAGCTCATCGTCAGTGGCTACGACTGGCGGTGGCAGCAAGAAGTGGAAGTGCGAGCCGTCTGCACCTGAGCTCGGGCAGCTCCACGAGGACATGCTCGAGCGCGTCCTGGCGCGCCTCCCGCTCGCCAGCTTCTTCCGCCCCCGGGGCGTGTGCCGGCGGTTGCGCGAGGCCGCGGGGTCGCCCGCGTTCCTGGCCGCGTGCGCGCGCGTCCCCGCACGCGACCCCTGGTTCCTCATGCTCTCCGACCGACAGGAGGGCCGCCCCTCCGTCGCATTCGACACCGCCGAGGGAGCCTGGGCGCGATGCCGCGTCGCCGCCCCGGAGCCGGCCGTGCCCGTGGCCGCCGTGGGCAGGCTCGTGCTCTACCGCGCGCCAGACTCCGGCGCGCTCACCGTGGCAAAACCCGCTCACCGGCGCCTCCCGCGCGATCCCGCCCCCGCCGATGACGGCCCCGCTCCACGCCGTCGCCATGTACGGCTCAGCGTACCGCGTGGTCCTCATCCTGGGCAAGCTCCCGGACCTGTCCATGGCGGTGCTCGACTCCACCACTGACGAGGTTATACTCTGCGGGTACCCCAGCTTAAGGTACCTGGTGCACGTAATGATCAAAGAAGCCCAAAGATTAATCGAAGCCCACGAAGGAAGGCCTAAGACGAAGAGTGTTTTCCAAGTTAGATCAAGTTATAGTCGGTTAAGACTTTCCATACATGTAACCTTGGTCGGTTATGTTTCCCGAGACCCAGCCTCCTATATAAAGGCTGGGAGGGTGATCGATCAAGGCAAGGAATCCATAGCCACCAAAACCTCGACGAGATCAGCAGCTCGTCGAACCCTTGTAACCTCATATTCATACCATAAACACAGACAAGCAGGAAGTAGGGGTTTTACCTCACTCGAGGGCCCTGAACCTGGGTAAATCCAGCTTGTCAGCCGTCGATTCCACCGATACTACGCGTTCTCTACCACACAATCAACCCTAGGTATAGCAACCATGGGAATTGCCGAGGGCACACCTCGACAATTGGCGCCGTCTGTGGGAAAAGGTAGTATTGGGCTCACGGTTTCGCCGGTTTCATCATCAAGCGGCCACCCGCCGATCGCATCTGCACAAGGTAACTCGCCTACTACATCATCAAAAAGCAAATCACCGACCACCGTTGCAAACGGCAACTCGCCGGCAAGATCTACCAGCATCAATTCAAAAAGCGATCACTCGCCAAAATCTCCAAGGAGGCTCATGCCGCACTCGATGGAAGCTCAACAAGCCTTTGCCGGACTCGAATCAGGTTTGGATATTACAGTTGGAAAATTTAACTTCTTTGTCGATAAAGATGGTGTGCAGGACCTGTTAGACCCACTCGACATGGAGACACTCGACACGGAGACAATCGACAACGCTTCGACTGCAACACCATCCATCTTGGGCGCGACATCGTCACAGATCGTCCCGATCCAATCGCCAAGCGACTCTGCAACATCCATGACCTCGCAAGAGTTCCGTGACGAGGTGGCAAAAAGATTTGGAAGAAGCGAGATCGAATCTGCGTACCGCCCAAACAACTCAATCGAGTCACTCGACAACGTCGTCGACTGCAACGACGTCGCGGGGAACAAGGAGAACATAGATGACAACATATACCTCGCCGATCTCAACGGCCCAGAAATCCGTGCCAGCCACGAGATATTCACCTGCGACGCAATAGCCTGGACAAAGCACTCGAAGATCAACTCGATTGCGGCAGAAACCCCAGCAAGCAAAGCAACTCCAACATGAGCCTGGATGACGACGCCGAATCCATAATGCGCATTAGCAACACATGGGCAGAAGATCGGGTGGTACCGTATCAGGTATACACCGCGAGTACAGCAGAAACGTCAGCAGCTGCAACATGCCGTCGACCTACAGAATACCCTTGCACAGTCACCATGCCTGACGGAACAACCACGCTGACCATCACCGCAGAGATGGCGGAAAAAGTGAGCAAAGTAATCGAAAGCTGCACAATGCTACCAGCAAACGCAACTCCGGAAGAGGTATTGACCTTACAATACTTCCAGTGGCAAGAATCGATACGGTTGAAGAACTACCGAGCAGTACTCGAAGAACGCAAAAAGCAAGCCAGCATATCGAGTGCTCGGCGAAGAGCATTGTCTACGAGTTCAACGGGCAGAAACGACCCCGCGAATAGGTCACGATTCATAAACCTCGGAGACGCAGATCGTGCAGCGGTCACTCGGAACCTAAACCCAGCCTTTATGGCAGTCGACGCGGAAGGAGTCCCCATACCTACTGAGCCAGCCGGGGCGCTGATGACGCTAGGCACCTATCTCAGAACAATCGAACCTCCTGCAGGAGACCCAAAGAGGGATCAGCACCTCCAACTGTACAAACAACTGGCAATAGCAGCACAAGCCATACAGCATCCACAAGCAACTCCAAGGAGAGATACAGATCGGGACCGTCGCAGTCGAAGTCCTCGGGGAAGGAGCAGTCGAAAAAGCTCACGCCGTCATCGTTCCAGCAGGAGCCACTCGAGGAGGTCATACAGCAACAGCTCAGACTCGGAAGCAGAAATCGGGCCATGTGGAGCGCTATGCTTCACTCGACGGATCCGGGAGGCTCGTATGCCCAAGAAGTTTTCGCTAGCTACCACGCCAAAGTTCAACTGCAAACAAGAGCCATCAGGCTGGCTAGAAGATTACAGGCTGGCAGTCGGATGTCAGCGCGGCACCACAACTACAGCTATGCAGTACATACAACTCATGATGGAAGGAACAGCTCGCGATTGGCTCAAATCGCTACCCGAATCATACTACGATTCGTGGGAGCACTTCAAAGGTGATTTCATCAAATACTTCGAGCCTCTATGTGAGCGCCCCAAAACTTTCGAGGAGCTCCGGACCTGCAAGCAAAAGTCAGATGAATCTCTGAGATCGTACATACGGCGGTGGACCACCATCCGTAACTCAGTAGGCAACGTATCAGAAGATAGGGCAATCGACGCCTTCAAAAACGGACTCTGGAGAGAAGACTTCAAAGAAACACTTGGTCGAGAAGATCCAAAGACAATGGCGGCACTCATGGTACTCGCAACAAAGTGGGCAGATGGAGAAGACTCCGTACGAGGCACTCGACCCGTAGCATCACATGAAAATCACGAGGGTGGCAGTCGAGACCGCAGAGATAGCTACAGAGATGATCGAAGGCGCAAACGCAAGAATCGTTATCACGACGATGACCATCCAAACTTCATCGCAGCAGGCTTTGTCCAGTCAAGGGACAGCCGCGACCAAACTGACAGACGACCCGACGATCATCGTGATAATCGAGATCATCGCACAGACGATCGACGCGACAGTCGAGACCGCTGCGGAGATAACAAACGCGATGACCGCGATAGCTACAAGAGGCCGAATGGCGCAGGCGAGCAGACAAAGAGCCTGAGCGCTCAGTCGAAGAAAGGATGACGATTATTGCAGATTCCATCTTTACAGAGGGGATGATGGTAAGCTTCGCTCTAGCCACTCGCTGAGAAATTGCAGGGAATTCGATCAACTCGCGATTGAACATATATTACGACTGCAAAAGATGGACGTGCACCTCCTCAACTGACGCACACTCCATCGACTACATCACAAGCACAGCCTGTTCAGGCATATCCAGCACCGCAACAAGTACAACAAGCACAGGTATATTCCATACCACCGCAAACACAGCCTACTCAGGTGTATACTGCACCAACACCAGCGCAACCGACGCCAGTGTACATGGTGCCAGCACAACCCGTTACGGGAACACAAATGGCAGCAGCCGTGCACCAGATGCAGCAAGGAGATGAACAAAAATATCCCGTAACTCGCGGGCAGATGAACATGATCCAGCGAGGACGTCCCTCCAATAGAGAGCAAAAATTACACACTCGACACGTCAATATGGCGGTCATGGCACCCCCAGCTATCACAATTTTTTGAAAGGATCAGAAACTCCGATTGTCTTCAATCGAGAGGACCATCCACCCGCAGTATATCGACCAGGGCATGCAGCCTTGGTACTCGACGCCCAAATCGGAGGCTACGCCATGACCAAGGTCTTCATGGACGGAGGTAGCGGCCTCAACATAATCTTTGCAGATACGCTACGCAGAATGAACAAATCAGTCGAAAATCTGCCAAAGTCCGCAAGTACCTTCCACGGTATCGTCCAGGCAAAGCAGTGCTCCCAGAAGGCACCATACAACTCGATGTTACGTTTGGAGATCCTACTCACTTCAGAACCGAGTCGATTGAGTTCGAAGTGGTCGATTGGAAGTCACAATACCATGCAATACTTGGGCGCCCCACTTTCGCTCGATTCATGGCCGTCCCACACTACGCCTACCTCAAGCTCAAAATGCCAGGACCAAAAGGAGTCATCACGATCAACGGGAACTTTCAAAGGTCAGATTCATGTGACCGTGACTTCAGCAAAATCTCAGAGATGTATGGGATGGAGCAATCATTCGCCAAACTCGAGGTTTCTAACGACCGCACACTTCTGCCGGAACACAAGAGGTTAGCATCCGACAGACAATTCAATGCAACCAACGACACAAAAAGCATCAAGTGCACCCAACTGATCCCTCAAAAACGTCAACATATCATCGAGTCTTACCAGCGAACAGGAAAATGCGCTCGTGAATTTCTCCGTAAAAACTGGGAAATATTCGCATGGTGCCCAGCTGATATGCCAGGTGTCCCCAGAGAGTTCGCCGAGCATTCTCTACAACTCAAGCCAGGGTCTAGACCAGTCAAGCAAACTATGCGCCGTGTTTCCGATCCCAAAAGAGGTGCAATCGAGGCAGAAGTTGATAGGTTACTTGCTGCAAAGTTCATTCGAGAAATCAAAAAGGCAGACTGGGTTGCTAACCCTGTACTGGTCGAAAAGAAGCACTCAGACACCCTGCGGATGTGTGTAGATTTTACAGCCCTAAACAAATGCTGTCCAAAAGATCACTTTCCATTACCACGAATCGATCAGATCATCGACTCAACAGCAGGATGCGCTCGGTTATCATTTTTGGATGCATATTCAGGATACCATCAAATTCGGATGAAAGAAGAAGACGAAGACAAAACAGCATTCATAACCCCACTCGGGGTCTACTGCTACACAACCATGCCTTTCGGGCTCAAAAACGCAGGCGCAACTTACCAGCGCATGATGCAAAACTGTCTACAAGAACAGATAGGACGCAATGTTCAGGTCTACGTCGACGACATCGTCATCAAGACTGAAAAGGAGGACACATTAATCAGTGATCTACAGGAGACATTCAAGAATCTCAATCGATACAACATCAAGCTTAACCCAAAGAAATGCACCTTCGGTGTCCCAGCTGGACAACTCTTGGGTTATTTGATATCTGCACGTGGAATCGAAGCAGACCCAGAAAAGATACAAGCTATACTCACAATGAAGAGACCTACCAAACTCCATGAGGTACAGCAGCTAGCTGGTCGAGTAGCAGCACTCAGTCGATTCATCAGCAAACTAGGCGAAAAAGCACTTCCATTTTACAAATTGATGAAGAAAGCAGACAAGTTCGAGTGGACGGATGAAGCTGAAGCAGCTTTCCTCGAACTCAAAAAGATGCTCACAAGCCGCCAATCCTCGTAGCACCTAAGGAAAATGAGCCACTCTACCTATACATCTCAGCCACCAATCGAGTGGTCAGCACCGTGCTGGTGGTTGACCGCATGGAAGAAGGACATAGTCAAAGCATACAGAGGCCAGTATATTACGTAAGTGAAGTTCTTTCCCCGTCCAAACAGCGGTACCCGCAATATCAGAAATTGGCGTACGCCGTATTTATGACATCAAGAAAGCTGGCGCACTACTTCACAGAACACCCGATAACGGTGGTCAATAAATCAGCGATTGGAGACGTCCTCACAAACCCCAACGCAACGGGGCGAGTAGCAAAATGGCTCATCGAGCTGGGACCACTAGGAATCAAGTACGAACACCCGAAAGCCATCAAATCACAAGTCCTACCCGATTTTCACACCGAGTGGGTAGAAGCTCAATTGCCAGGGGTACCTGACGTATCAAATTCCTGGACCATGTATTTCGATGGGTCCAAAAAGAATGAAGGAGCAGGAGCGGGCGTCATACTCATATCACCAAAAGGCGACAAACTGCGCTATATCTTGCAAATGGGTTTCGAGTTCCCATCAAATAACGAGGCCGAATACGAAGGTCTAATCCATGGCATGCGCATGGCAAAAGCCATGGGATGCACTCGACTAATGATTTATGGCGACTCTAACTTAGTTGTGCAGCAAACAATGAAGGCCTGTGATGCAATCGCAGACAACATGATCGCTTATCGGGATTTGTACAACATAATGGAGGGCAGCTTCGATGGCTGCGAACTACGACACATAGGGAGAGAAAGCAATGAAGAGGCTGACAAATTAGCCAACATTGCTTCCACAAAAGCACCAGTCCCGCCGGGTGTTTTCTTTGAACGAATAGAGCGTAGGTCAATCGACAAACGACCATCGACCACGACAGCAGCTACAGACAAGAGCAAAGCGCCAAGCACAGAGGATCCTCCGATTGAGGTACTTCTCATTGAGCCAATATGGACTCAACCTTTTCTCGCATACATACTTCGCAATGAACTACCAGAAGATACAAACGAGGCCAGACGCGTCACTCGACGAGCAAAAGCATACACCATCATAAACGGTGAGTTGTACAAACGCAGCACCTCAGGTATGTTCCAAAGATGCATTGCACTCGAAGATGGCAAGGATCTCCTTCGGGACATTCATGCCGGTACTTGCGGGCACCACGCGGGCAGTCGATCACTCGTAGCCAAAGCCTTCCGAGCAGGGTTTTACTGGCCTACAGCGCTAAGGGACGCAGAGGACATAGTCAAAAGATGTATTGGTTGCCAGAAGTTCGCTTCCAAGCCACATGCACCCGCATCAGCGCTAAAAACCATACCATTAGCATGGCCTTTTGCCCAATGGGGACTTGACATGGTGGGACCACTGAAGAAATCATCAAAAGGAGGTCATACTCACTTACTAGTGGCAGTCGAAATTCACCAAATGGATCGAAGCTATCCCCATCACAAGCTCAACAGCTTCTACGGCAGTTCGTTTCATACAATCGATCATGTATCGATTTGGAGTAATGGATAGCATCATAACTGATAATGGTACAAACTTCACGGCGGAAGAGTTCAAATCCTTTTGCAAGGAACAAAACATCAAACTAAACTACGCTTCTGTGGCACATCCACAATCCAATGGGCAGGTCGAAAAGGCCAATGGACTCGTATGCAGTGGCATCAAAAAGAGACTCTTAGTACCACTCAAAAGGGCCGCGGGTGCATGGGTAGATGAACTTCCATCAGTACTATGGAGCTTACGGACCACCCCAAACGCCTCCACACAGTATACACCGTTCTTCATGGTCTATGGTGCGGAAGCAGTGTTACCATCCGACGTCAAGTTTAATGCACCACGGTGGAAGCATATGAAGAAAACGACGCGAACAAGGCACTCGAAGACGCAGCCGATTTGCTGGAAGAAGCACGCAATACGGCTTTGGCACGAACAGCCGTTTATCAACAAGACCTCCGCAACTACCATAGTCGTCGATTACGCACACGGTCCTTCATGGTGGGAGACTTGGTGCTGCGGGAGAAACAGAAGAAAGTCCATAAACTTGCATCACCATGGGAAGGACCTTACATCGTCACAGAAGTCATCGAAGGAGGAGCCTATCGATTGAAGAACGCAAAGACGGGCGAAGTAGCATCAAACCCATGGAACGTGGCGCACCTGCGTCGGTTCTATGCATAGATCTCTTAACCTCATATGTAATAGCACATAAGGTCAAAGAATCAGCAAGTTTCAGACGCACTCTTTTCCCTTACCAGGGTACTTAAGGGGACTGGAAGGTTTTAATGAGGCGGCTTGCTGATCGAACACATATTTCGAATAAAGATACATGTTCCTCCATATTTCTCATATATGCTTTTACCCTACTCAAACACTCGGGGCTCGATCATAAAAACATAAGCATCAAAATTCTAGCTCAAAAATCAGTGAACAAAAACAAACCCACTCGACATACTCGGGGGCTGGGTCAAACAGAAAACCCAAACCCCACTCGACATACTCGGGGGCTGGGTCAAACAAAAACCCAAACCCCACTCGACATGCTCGGGGGCTGAGTCAAACAGGAAACACAAACCCACTCGAAAACTCGGGACCTGGCACAAATCAAAAACACAGATATGTTACCCGAGGACTGCCCGATTATACCATGATAAGTCGGGTCCAAAATAAAAACGGCGTCTTCTGCGGTCAAAAATCTGAACATTGGGCCCACACAGACATGTCTTGTCAAAGCAGCGAGCGCACGCCTAAGACGTCACGATTGACGTCAGGTGTAAAGATAGCATTCACATTCGATTGGAGGATTCAAGATTACAATCGACAAAGGATTCGACTAGCAAAGGTACTCCCATGGGAGCATATCAAAAATTTCTTGCGATTGATCAAAAAGGAGCAAAATTATTGAGATTATCCTCTACTTCAAACGAAATAAAGCATAATCTCGGGGGCTACTCCCATGGGAGCGCTGACGCGCTCCCGTAGATTTCAAAGACAAAATATTTCGATTGACAAAAAGCAGTATAGAAGGATGATTTGAGATTGTCCTCTATTGCAAGACAATAAACCACAATCTCGGGGGCTACTCCCATGGGAGCGCTGTCGCGCTCCCATAGATTTCAAAACAAGGTAAGAAAATTCACTCGACTACAGACTCGATTAAAATGCATTAAGTACTTCACAAATCAAAGAATCAAACTTCATAAATTCCCGACTATGCCAATCGCAGATGTTTCGGATGCTGCATACGCAAATGCAAAGGTAAGACCCGCCGAGCAATCGAGATGGGCCGAGGGACGCTCCAACAGTGTTTTCCCTTGAAATTTCCGTGTCAACAGACATGATGAAAATCCTGACGGGGACGAATCAGTAAGACCTACAACGGCCTGAGTCGAGTCTGTCCAGTATGTTCCAGCTTCGAGTCCGGAGACTCGAACCTGATTGAAGGCTAGTATGGTTTCGCCCAAATGTGCGGTTAACTGAGCTCGATTTTCGAGTAAATCAGGCCTACTATGTCAATATCCCTAGGCAAAAGTTGCAAAAGTGTTCCAGCTTCGAGTCCGGGGACTCGAACCTGATTGAAGGCTAGTATGGTTTCGCCCAAATGTGCGGTTAACTGAGCTCGATTTTCGAGTGAACCAGGCCTACTATGTCAATATCTCTAGGCAAAATCTTTCGACTGCGTTCCAGGCTCGAATCCAGAGACTCGAGTCTGACTGAAGAATAGTAAGGTTTTTGCTCAAGTAAGCAGTTAACTGAGCTCGATATTCGAGTGAGTCAGGCCTACTATGTTAATATCCCTTGGTTTACATACGCATACAATCGAAACAAATTAAGAGTAGAAGGACTACGTCGGATCAGGAGTATAAAAGCAAAGACTATGACGTGCACGATGAAGGGAGCACATGCTCGATTCTTCGAGTCAAGCAAGTACTCGGGGGCTAATGACGAGGTTATACTCTGCGGGTACCCCAGCTTAAGGGTACCTGGTGCACGTAATGATCAAAGAAGCCCAAAGATTAATCGAAACCCACGAAGGAAGGCCTAAGACGAAGAGTGTTTTCCAAGTTAGATCAAGTTATAGTCGGTTAAGACTTTCCATACATGTAACCTTGGTCGGTTATGTTTCCCGAGACCCAGCCTCCTATATAAAGGCTGGGAGGGTGATCGATCAAGGCAAGGAATCCATAGCCACCAAAACCTCGACGAGATCAACAGCTCGTCGAAACCCTTGTAACCCTCATATTCATACCATAAACACAGACAAGCAGGAAGTAGGGGTTTTACCTCACTCGAGGGACCTGAACCTGGGTAAATCCAGCTTGTCAGTCGTCGATTCCACCGATACTACGCGTTCTCTACCACACAATAAAACCCTAGGTATAGCAACCATGGGAATTGCCGAGGGCACACCTCGACAACCACGAACGCGTGGGGGGACGCGGTGCCGCTGTCACGGAAGCCAGAAGCTTCGCCCGTGGACAAGCCTGGCCGTGCGCCCGCGTGCCCGCCGCGCCGGCAGGCGATGCCGACAATTAACGGGGCGCCGGAGGCGGAGCTGGATGTGGAGGCCGGCAGCCGGCGGGAGAGAGGAGCAGGCGAGGAGAAGGAGAGTAGCGCGAGCGGTGGCGGCTGGCGGACCGAGGTGGTGGCGGCGGCCGGAGCTTGGGGCGAGCTCGGGTGTGTGCGTTGACTTTGTGTGTGTGGTGCGATTCCAGAAGAGAGGAAGAGGATAAGAGAGCAGAGAGGATGACAGCTGGGCCCCACATCACTTTTAACAATTTGTTTACTTTTCTCGGTCAAATTTTGCCACGTAAACCCGACAGGTGGGGTCAAACCGTCAGAAAATGTGTTAGCAGGTTTAAACAGATAGATCAGTGCTCGTCGTCACAACATAGCACCAAAAGAGATATTTATGTGTCAAAACGACGACCGGTGGTGGTCTTTTGACAACTCGTGCGCAATTGTGGTGGTTCCTTGTCATTTTTTTTTTTTTTGTGAGATACTGTATCTGAAATCCATTACCCAAGCTCCTTAACAGGCCTAGTCGAGCTCAATTGACCAGCGCGATTCGGTACGGATGGACTCGCAGATCGCAGTGGCAAGCCGCGCCGGCGCTCTCGTCGCAGCTCAGTTCACTCCACTTCGGCCGCTCGCCCGTCCCCACGCGGCGCCTCCCTCGCCCGCCTCCCTCGCTACGGTGAGGTCCCTCCGTCTGATCCGTGCTTCCGCTGCCGTTCTAGCTGCAGTGTTGGCCTGCTGATTCGGTAACGATTTCTCTTTTGGTTCTTCTGAATTCTTGATCCGTGGTTGCAATTTTCTGTCTGTCTTTCTCAATCGGAATGTCCTGTCCCTTTTGGCAGGGGCGTGACATCCAGAATCAAGTGAAGTCGGAACTGGATCTCGCAGCAATGTCAAGTTGTCCGGCCATGGCGACCGGCGGCTGGTCCTCCCTCCCGGACGACCTTGTCCGCCGCATCGCCGACTCCTTCCTCGCCACCAGCGACCTCGATTTCTACGTGGACCTCCGCGCCGTCTGCCGCAGCTGGCGCGCCGCCACCGACGACCCCAAGAAGAACACTTGGGACCCCCGGTTCCGGCCGCGCCACTGGACCATCCTCGACGAGGTCTTCCAGAGCGACACCCGCCGCCTCCTGGTCAACACCGCCACCGGCCGGTTCCTCCACAAGGAGCTCCCGCTGCTCCGCGACTACTACGTCGTCACCACCACTCTCGACGGCTTCTTCGTCCTGGCCGACAGGACCCCTCCTCATGCTGCTCGCGTCCTCAACCCTCTCACCGGCGGCATCATCTTCTTCATGGCGCCCATGCCGCTCGAGGGGGAGGTCTCCGCTGCCGTCAGCTTCCCCATGCCTTTGCCCATGCTTACGTTACTCTGCGACTCGTCTCGCAAGCATTACACGGCCTTTTCTGACAGTGAGTGTTTCACCTCCCACGAGCACCAGCACGCGCCGTATAATTTCTTCCGGAGGGCGGTCAGAGGCGGTCTCGATGATGGTTCCAGGGGATTAACCGGATCAGGAGAGGTGTTTGAGAAGATGGGCTATATGATGGAGTTGCTTCCTGTTGATCCTGATAAGTTGTTCTCCGATGAACCCGATCTTCCTGATACTACAGATGAAAACGATATCCGGTGTTTCCTAATTGAATTTCGTGGACAAGTGCTCACCATCCTCAAGCTAGACACACTCTTCATGTTTCGTATGCTCAAACCCAAGAGTGACGATCTTGTGCGTCTGACGAGCATCGGCCACTATGCAATCTTCATCGGTCATCGCAGCCTCGCAGGTGCCTGGTTGTCGATGCTGATAAGTTCCCGTCAGTTGAGGCAGACTGCATCTACTACATTCAGCACCTGGGTTCGTCTGCTCGCATATGCATGTGCAATTTCGAGGACATAAAAAGTACGAGGATCTCTGGAGACATCGATTTCGATTTTGTGAAGAAGAACAAGCAGTTTGATCTAGTCAGTGACCGCCCTTGGACGATCATCCATCTTCTCTCAAGCTACACAATGAACACCCCAGATTCTCAACTGCCCTTGCAAATAATGTCATGAGGCGCTGACAAATCACCCTCCAACTTTGGGCATAGTTATGTCTAAAAAATGTTACAAGGTTCCTGTTTTCTTGTTAGTATTCGTTTTGTTAATTTGGCTATGCCTTGAATTGTCCCAGGAAAGAAATGGGTTGACTGTAAGCTAGATTACTTGTGGTGAAGGCGGAACTACCATTTGTTGTCTTGATGCTATCTTGTGTGCAATGTGGTTCCTAATTTCTTGTATCAGATAATACCGGTTCTACTTTTTTGTCCATTTCTGAATTTTTTCTTACAACGGACCAAACTTATGCTTTGTCAATTTTGCAATGCTTTGTTCTAGACAAGAGGTTTTGATTTGCTTACTGATGTTCGATGTGGAACTACAGTATGCGACCCAGAACATGACACTCATATAATGTTTCATCTATTTTTGTTCCTGAATCTGTGAACATATATTCTGCCTTGTTCTCGGTAGGCTTTATTAATTTTGCAATGTCTCTTGTCTAGGCAAGAAATAGGTTTTCGATCCGCTTACTCGTGGTTTGTGGAACTGCTGAATTATGTGTGGCTTAGAATTGGGTATGAGTATACTGTTTTATCTGTTTTTGTGATGCTTCCTTGTGTCCATGCTTCATCCTTTGTACTACGTGCTTCTGTAATATGTTCTTTGTTAGATTTCTGTAATGTCATGAGCCGCTGACAAATCATCCTCCAACTTTGGGCATAGTTATCTCATGTCTAACAAATGTTACAAGGTTCCTGTTTTCTTGTTAGTATTCGTTTTGTTAATTGGCTATGCCTTCATTTGTAGTGGAGGTGGAACTACCGTTTGCTGTCTTGATTAGGGTATGATATGAACCCAATGCTACTTCTGTTTAGCTTGATGCTATCTTGTGTGCAATGTGGTTCTTAATTTCTTGCATCAGATAATGTCGTCCTACAACTGAATCTTCCTACAATTGTATCGCCAAATAAATGCTTTGTCAATTTTGCAATGCTTTGTTCTAGACAAGAGGTTTTGATTTGCTTACTGATCTTCGCTGTGGAATTACTGTACGCGACTGAACATGACACTCGTATGATGTTTTATCTATTTTTGTTCCTGCAGCTGAATCTGTGAACAGATACTCTGCCTTGTTCTCCGTAGGCTTTATTAATTTTGCAATGTCTCTTGTCTAGGCAAGAAAAAACGTATTCGATTCGCTTACTCGTGGTCTGTGGAACTGCTGTATTTTGTGCGGCTTAGAATTGGGTATGAATATACGGTTTTATCTATTTTGTGATGCTTCCTTGTGTCCATGCTTCATCCTTTGTACTACTTGCTTCTGTAATACGTTCTTTGTTGGATTTCTGGGCGTTATTGCAGAAATGCAATTTGTAGCACAATTTCCTCTACGAACTTAAGATGTACTTTGCAGCTCACCGTTGCTGCCAAGAACTTAAGATGTGCTTTGCATAAAAAATATATGACATAATTATTATTTGCTGTTACCAGATGTGTTTTGTAGGTTTAGAGGTTTACATATTTTTCCAGGGTAGGTGTTTCACTGTTACATAGATAGACTGTATCATGTTCAGAAGATGCATGTGTTGATTGGATCATATTATGAAGCAAAGCTGTTCAGAATGAACATAATAATGGAGATGTAACGATAACATTGAACTCAAATGTGTCCCTGTAACGCAAGAGTGAGCATTGAATCCAGAGTAGTAGTTGGGATATAGAGCAGTGGATGAGAGTTGCTAGTGATCCGTGGAACAGCAGTTGCATGCACAGCTACTTGTTCTCGCTGTACATCTATAAATTCTTCACCTCGAACTGCTGCACTGTCTTGGTTTGTTCTCTGAAGAAGGATTGTGCTTTGGTTTAGTTCTTGGCAAGCTGTAGTTAGCATTCAGCAGCCGTTTCTGACGGCGGAATGGATCCGCTTGGGACTGGAAGACCAGGTTGGGGAGGCCCTGCAGGATGGGTTCCGGTACCACCTAGAGGGCCTGGATTTCCGAGTGGCCCTGGCCATGGTTCTTGGGGGGCTCAGTTTGGTAGCTTCTTCGGATCCTGGTAAGTTGAATCCTCTGCTAACTGGTGGAAATTTAAAGTTTGCATTGTGCCATTGAGACATCAATTCATTCAGTTATCATCTAAAAAAATTAATTCATCTAATTAGATAAATTAGTTAGATTAATTAAGTGAAATATATAAGTGATGAAGCATATGTTAGTCGTTGAGTTTTCTTCCTCTGAAGTATTCTTTTCTTTTTTGAGACGGAGAGGATACCTCTGATTCTCTGAAAGTCTAACCTACTTTTCTTCTGCAGGTTCTACCTCCTCTACTACTGTTGCTTGCTTGAAGATTGTTGTGGCCCGTTCGTTGAACACCCGTGCCCCCGGGTGGTCTGCCAGCACCCTTCTGATAGCATGCTGGTTTTATCTGCCACAAAATATACGGCACTTGGTATTACAGTTCCTGGTCTAAACATTCGCTGAATGAATTCACTCGTCTGAACATTTTGGTTGCTGCTGGGAGTGTCCATCGCTACAGTATAGACACTAACAAAAACCATTGTCATATCTTTTGGAGATCATTGCTTGCAATTTTCTGTCTTGAACGGGGGTGTTTGGCTCTCGGGCACATTTGCTCTCCTTTTCCACAAAATTCGAAAACTGAATTCAGTATATTAAAAAGATCTAAACAAATCTGGTGTCTACATACTGGTATGAGTCATGTGTCATGAAGTCTTTTTGAAAATAATAAATTGTAGTCTTGGTGAAAGGAAAACAAAATGAGGAGGTACAGTAGCATTTTCTGGTTGTGAAAATAGGCTTGGTTTTTGTTTTGCAGCTCACAACGGAGTTGTGATTTTCAAGAAACTTGAAATTTGGAGTCATTTACATGTGAGGTTTTTTCTGGATGTGTGCAGAATATTTTGAAAAGGGAGCAAGTGCTTCTGAGATTCGTTGGGTTGTTTTTGGTCTCCCCTAGTACTAATGTTATTTCAGTGACTGAATGAAACCATCAGACACAATATGTCGCTTCTCTTTGTAGATGGTTTTTGTAGATTTAGCTGTTTACTATTTTCTGCTGGCAGGTGGTATACTTTTACATACGTGTATGCTGTTTAGAGGATACATGCGTTGATTATATTAGAGTAAACCATACCATACCATAAAATTAATTTGTCAAAACATTTTTTACTTGTACCTACACTTCTTTTGGTTAGCATCTACAGTGTACAGGTTGAGGTTGCATATTTAGCCAGTACCTGTCGTTGTACATGGATGTACTATCGTCTTGCCAGTCGTTAGTCAACAAAGGTAATGGTCGATGTCTCGATGATGAGATATGACGAGAAACAATGCTTATATTTTACCAACGAGTCTGACTCATATTTCATGATGAACCATTTCACCTTTATGTAAGCAACACACTATTGTTTCAGTCTTTGGGCACATTAGAGTGCAATTTTGTTGCTAATAGAGTAATAGTACAACACAATTGATGTTCTTTCTCTTTGTCAAACACATCTAGTTGTACTTCTATGGGTTCGTCTTCTACTTGAACATGTCGGTCTCTTTTGGTTCGTTCTGCTAATCCAATCTTGCATATTTCTTTTGGGAGCCTCTTCAACTATTAGGAGAATAGCCAACTGCACAATATGTTTCAGTTTCACTCTAGAAACTGACATTCTGGCAAACATTCCTCCCTTTACTTTTTAAAATTTTGAGAGCGCAAGTGACAGAAATAGATAATCTGTACTGAACCAGACAACTACAAGATTATGTTTGACAAATTCATCTGCCGTTGATGGAATAAAGTTAAGACGGCGATTAAGAATTATGAAATGAAATATGCATGATCTAACAAGTGATAATAAAAAGTTGATAGGTAGTTTCCCCCACATTTGCATGATCTATCAGTGCAGCATGCTAGAAATTAGAATTATACTTGGAAATAGGTGTGCCTTATATGCCAAGAGTAGCTCTGAAACTCCTGAGTATAGTTTATCAAGTTTTAATCTTGACATGCTATAGATGTGGTTTATCGCCAGCTAAAAAAACCTTGTATGCCAACAGTAGCTCGAAAGGCAAGCACACTTATCTCATCCGTGTTTTGTTTGTTTGCAGTTGTAAAATAGTTAGTGAGAAGCTGTTTCTTAAGCGTCGGTTGGATAGTTAAACTCCAGTGCACTGACCGTGCAACTTGCTCTTTTTCTTAGTTGTACTACTGCAGGGGAACACTGCTTAATGCTACCAGCACAATCCTCCAAAAGTAACAAGGTGACTGAAAATGAGGGATAGATGATGCAAGGATTGGAGAAGAATCCCTAAAAACTGAAACCATGGGCTGCTAAGCAATCTTTTTGTGTTAGACAACTAGTTACTTGTAGTACGTCCGAACTCCTAAACTGAACTCAATCAACTGCACCACTATTCAGCCAAATAAGCAACGTGAGCTGGAAGCGTGACGTGTAGGTAACACTTGGTGTTGGGGCCATCAGAATTCAGAAGAAGAGCTCTCGTGGGTAAAAGTGTTGTAGACATGATCAAGCTGGCTGCAATATTGGAGCACTGTTGTTAAATTATTATTTTCATGTACAGTACATATGAATTAATACAGGCATGGGCGTGTGAGATTTCTAATCTGACCTCAATTTCACTTGGATCGACTTACATTTCCGTCATGTGAATTTGACCGGCAGAAGTTGTTTGGACCAGAATCAAATTAGATTATTTCACATGCTGAATTTCTTTTTTTGAATTGAATTGACATGCTGAATTTTTTCTTTTTTTCAATACAATCAGCCACAATCCATCTTTTTTTTGAGCAAATACCATATATATTAAACCAGCAAATAGTACATGATTACATCGATTACAAAAACAATACTAAAAAAGACGAGCAAATCTTTGAGATCTTCAAGCCCTTTCTTCTTCCGTGACACAATTTTGTACTTTTCTGAAGGCAGTCGTAGAACAACGAACAATACACCAAACTACAGACCTGTGAATACCAACGAAGGTTCTTCCATACTTTTAATTTTGAGCCGCAATGCCAAGGCTTTATGCACGCACATAGCTACTAAATTAATCAAGCAACATCGGCAAGAGCACCAACACTGATATTCCAGGGACAAATAACCGAACAACTTTGTCGACGTCGGTGGGAGCCGAGAGAACGAATCACCATTGCCGAGGACGTAGTAGCCAGGACAGATATTGCGAGGACAATCCTCCTCGCGGCAACCATGAGAAACAATCTAAGATTGATCTGGCGAAGCAAGATCTGAACAACCATACCTAGACAAACCTAATCTTCCAAAACCATCATTGACGTCGGGAAGGAGATCTCGCCGTCGAACGAAGGCCGAAAAATTGCTTATTGTAGAAGATGCCATCTCCATTTATGAACACGACGACAACCAAAACCCTAGATTGAAACACTACTTTTATTAAAAACTCCACTCATAGATCAGATTCCCCACTCCTCCCGACGCCGGCAAGGCCGTCCGGAGGAGGGGGAAACCGATCTACAGTGGAGGAGAAGAAGTGGCGGCGGCTGAACAAAGGGCGACTCAGGGAGATATACTTTGGAAACCTGGCCTGATGCCAATCGGGGATCATGCGATCAGCCACAATCCATATTTGTTTCAGAAAGAAATTGTACAGCATCGGAGACATAAAAATCTTCTTTTCCTTTCAGAAATGGTCCATCACAAGGCCCAGCCCGTTCAAGGCTAAGCCCAGCCTATTGTTCCCTGAAAGAGAAAGAAAAAGACGTGACCTACTTACCCTACCCTCCGCGCCGCCGTCACTAGCACAACACTCCTCCTGCTCTGCTCCTGGTCGGGACGGAATCCAGAGCTCCCAGCCGGCGACCATGGCAGAACCGACGCCTCTCCTCCGCGGTCTCCCGGATGTGATCGCCGTCTGGGAGATCCTCGTCCGCCAGCCCCCCAAGTCCCTCCTCCGCTGTCGCGCCGTGTGCCGCGCCTGGCGCCGCGCCACCTCCGCCCGTGACTTCCTCCTCGGTCACCACCGCCGCTAGCCCTCCCTCCCCCTCCTATGTGTCTACCACGTCAGCGGCGACGGCATTTCCCTAGACGTCATCCCCTTTGACCACCGGGCCGCCGCCGTCGACCAGCTCCAGCCCGTCGCGCGACTTGGCTACGACTTCTTCGGTCTCAAGGCCTCCTGCGACGGCCTACTCGTCCTCAGCGGCCGCTTCAGGAACCTGGGATACTCCATCTGCAACCCAGCAACTCGTCAGTATGCTCCCCTGGACCAGCTTAATGGCTTCGCGCTCTTGGGGATGTACCATCACAGCCCTACCGGCGAGTATCGGCTACTGATCGGAAAGTCGAGTTATCGACCTGACGATCAAGATGGCTCCTACGTCTTCACACTGGGCTCCGGCCAGCCGCCGAGGCGCATAAGGTGCCCCGATGCGGAGGAGGACGTGGTGTTTTCTGTCCTGTTCCGTGGTCCGGTATACGACTCCTTTTCTGTCCTGTTCCGTGGTAACCTGCATTGGCACGTAGAGCAGCATGAGAGGGCAAGCAACATGATCAAAGTTTTCAACACCGCAACCGAGTCGTTCCGGCAGATGCGTGCCCCGGCTGTTCCCGGCAAAGCTAACCTGTTTGAGATGGATGGAATGCTCGGCATGTCAAGCTTCAATGAAGCAGCGGCAACCATTGATATCTGGATGATGCAAGACTATGAGAGCGAGGCATGGGCCTTCAAATGCCGGGTTCAATTGCCTGTTGCAGATTTCACGGCGCAGTTTGGAAAGTTCGACGGTCAATGGAGTGTGGTCCTATCTTGTGATGGTGAATTGCTCGTGCTGCTCGAATTTGGCCAGTGGCTACTTCAGATTGGCATGGATGGCAAGTTGGTTACCAGTTTCCCTCGCATAGTACATTGTACTAATAAACCTTGGCTCAAACAAACTCTTGTTCCGCATGCCTTCTTTCCGACACTAGAGGATTATGTTGTGAACGCTTCTCCTTTCATCTGACAATTGTTGAGTGACATGGTGTTTCGTAGCAGTTCAGTATCCTCGTGGGTGAGCTGCAACATCAAGAATGAGATCGCTAGCTTCTTTGTTGATGATTCATATGAAGTTATGATCAAGAAGCCCTAATTGTTGTGTGGTTGCATGAATTCAATGCTTGTCAGGCGAAAGGGACTACTGTTATGTACTATCATCAGTGCTCAAAGAACCAAGACATCATGGTGCACATTTGAAATATGTGCTAACTAAGATGTCTCCTGTCTTTGTTTTATTGAATGGAACAATTGACTGTGCTGCCTAGATTAGGATATCCCATCAATCTAGTTTCGCCATGTATTTTGTTTGATGCTATGTTTTTTTCTGTGTCTGCACTTGTTCTTCGGTTGTATTACTTCTTAGCAATGCAAAACCGTGCTTACTATTGGCAGTAGAAAATGTGGACTTAATTTGTGCCTATTTCTGAATTCTTTCCTGCAACTGAGTCTATGAACATATACCCTGCCTTGTTCTTCTTCTTAGCCTCTGCTAAGTCTCCAATGTCTCCTATTCTAGGCAAAAACCTTGTTTTGGAGTTGCTTGATGGTGGTATGTGGAAATGATGTACGTTGTCGGCAGGCTTGGAACAGGGTACGAGTGTCTCATCTATTTTTTGTAACACTCCCTGGTGTATATGCTCCAGCCCTTGTACTAATGGTTCTTGTAATTTATTCGTTGTTGGATTTCTGGGCGCTAGTGCAGAGACACAGTTTGTATCACAACTGCTATTAAGAACTTAAGGTTGTGCTTTGCATAAAACAATATAGGACACACTTGTAGTTGATGTTCCTAGATAGGTTTGGTAGATGATACTTACATACTTTTTCCACGTAGGTGTTGTATATTCTGTTATGAGTGTGTTGATTGGATCATGCTGTGAAACAATGTTTTTTGAATTGGACTATATATCGAGAGCTCAGAATGTCCTTGTAATTCAACAGTAAGCAGAGAACAGTAGTTGGAAGATAGAGCAGTGGACTAAATTTTATGGCACTAATTCTTCATGTGACGTTCGATCTTAACATAAGCAAAAGTATTAGAACTTGTACTGGTAAGGAGAAGAGGTCTGTCCTTTTCAAGTTCAGGTCTGTTCAGTCTTCAGACAATGTAACTGACAGCCATATTAATTTTCTTGCCTATCGACGCAAGGCCATGTGGAGTACCACTGGTCGGAAGCATATTGTCTCAATCAGGACATCACCAGGAATCGTGTGGCAAACTAGCAATACTCTGTGAAAGTAAGTTGAAACATAATTTTGCTCATTTGTTACGCTCGTATTATGTGCCATTCTAGGGTAATTGCCCAGCTTCTCACATCAACCTGTAGGATACCCGTTATTAATTTCTGGCATTTGTTGTGTGGGATAAATGTACGTACTGGCATCAAATATTTGGAGTTTGCACTGTCGACTGAATATACCATCCGGGTTAAAATATGTTACATTTTGTTTGCGATCTGAAGCAGTGGATGTAGTTAACGGCTATGTAGAAGTAGGTCTATACTTGTTACTATGTTCGATGAGTTTAGGTTAAAATTATGCACATGCTGGATACTGTGGTTCCATTTTGAAGCCGTAAACTTGATAAAATCTGGTTTAAATATGTAGAAATAGGTGCAGTTTCTGAAGCAGGAAAACTTGATAAAACCTGGTTTTAATATGTAGAGTTATTTGTGAACCAAGTGCAAATCCGTGGAGACTAAAAATTTATTCAGGTAGCATATCATTTTTTTTTCGTTGGTAAAATTATAAGTTCCAATTGCGCCACTGAGATCATAAACTTATTCAGGTAGCATATCATTTTTATCAGTTGTTGTAGACAGATGTACCTACAACATCCATCCATTCACTTGGTAGACAACTAGTGGTTCATCTGTAAGTCTTAAATTTTCAACAACACACTTATCATTTTTTTCTGCAACGTCAAGAATGAGCTCGCTAGCTTCTTTGTTGACTCATATAAAGTTATGATAAAAAAGCCATAATTGTTGTGTGGTTGCATGAATTCAATGCTTGCCAGGCGGAAGGGACTACTGTTTTATGTATTAGTGCTCAAAGAGCCAACACATCATGGTGCACATTTGAAATATGTGCTAACTAAGCTGTCTCGTGTCTTTATTTTATTGAATGGAACAATTGACTTTGCTATCTTAATTAGGATATCGCATCAACCTCGTTCTCCATGTATTGTATTTGATGCTATGTTTGTCTGTGTCTGCACTTGTTCTTCCGGTGTATTACTTCCTTGCAATGCAAAGCCGTGCTTACTTTTGGC
Organism: Poa pratensis; assembly: GCA_947311845.1. Classification (NCBI taxonomy): domain Eukaryota; kingdom Viridiplantae; phylum Streptophyta; class Magnoliopsida; order Poales; family Poaceae; genus Poa; species Poa pratensis. Next base: position 81,132,119 of record CAMZMU010000039.1, read on the forward strand.
AGTAGAAAATGTGTGACTTAATTGTGGCCATTTCTGAATTCTTCCTTGCAACTGAGTTCTTTGAACATATACTCTGCCTTGTTCTTTTGATGGCTATGTTGTGAGCACTTCGCCTTTCATCTGTTGGTTGTTGCATCAGGTGTTGCTTCTTAACTGCCTAGCTGTCGTATCCTTTGAGCTGTAGTATTTATTAAGTGAACCAAGTACGAGCCTGCTGGCTTTTTCTTTCTGGGTTGATGTATATGAAGTTATGATCAGGAACTTATTATATTGGTTGCATAAAGTCTGTTTGTTTCGATACCCTCTGAGCCTGAAGTGACTCCATTGTGTGGATGCAAAAGTTAAAAAGTCATTTTGCCCTGATTTTAAAATATGCCTACTGAACCGCTTAATGTCTCTATTTATTCTTGGGCTAAAAGATCGACTTACTTTATTTTGTTTGTCTGTGGTGCTTCTTAGTACTGGATTGTTAGCAATCTATGTGTCTCAAGTCCCTATTCATTGGACTGAACGATTGACTCTTTTTTATCTAATAATGGTCTTCTTGATAGTCAATATTTAGGGTGTTTCCTGTTTTTACCCTATGTTGTAGCTGATGATGAAAAAAAGGAAGATGTCCTTTTTGTTGATTTGCAAGATGTATCTGGTTTTTAGAAGGCATTGGAGCGTTACCCGTCATAGTCAACTGCTCAATGAAATGTTCCGTTGTAACTCATTCTTCTTCATTAATCAATTGCATATTGTTAGGTAGGTCTTATTGAGACTAATAAGCATTTATAGAGAGAATTAGGCATGCTTATATTTGACCTGGAGTTCTAGCATTATTCTAGAAAAGACCGGCACTGCAGTACCTTTTTGTGCTTCCACATTGACACCGCTATTATGTTGCATTTGTTTGGAGTCATCTTTTATTATTTCCCTTTGCATTCCAGCCATTTTAAGGATTGATGCTTCACGCAATGCATGATCTGAATCGTTAGTTTGAGAAAATAAACTTGCACAGTACAAGTTTAGTTGTACTAATAAGCACAAAAATGGTTTGCCATGGTCCCAGATTGTGTTCATGTCTCAAGCTGGACAGAATCAGGCCAATTGTGTGACAGTACAACCGTACAACCAAGTGAAAGTCACTTGATCATTTGCTTCATAATTTAGAAATAGGTTGTAAAAGTAAGTTCATCATCCAGATTAATTGATACAGTACCGAGTGTCTGCGCCTCTGCGGTATCAAACTGAAGACCCAGAAGTCTTTTGACCTGAAACTGTTTGGTGCAGTGTGTATCGTGTATGCTCAAACATGTCGTTGCCAGGCAAGAGCAAGCAGAGAATTGAGATCAGAAGAACAAGACTTGTTAACCACATGGGCTATAGATTGAGAACAACCAAAGTTTGCCATAGTGTGATGTTCATATATAAATGACCGTAAAGATTCCATCCACCGTATATGAAAAATTTCATAACGGTAAAAAGTAATTGTTCATGTGATGCCAAAAAAAATTCTGTATAAAAATGAAATATTCAAGCAACTTCTGAAAAAAAAAATCGATAGACAAAAAATGATGTATCAAAAGCCTAAGCTAAGCCCAGCCCAAGTCCATTCAAAAAATTCTACTAATTGTTTTGATATAACCTGAGCTAAGCCCAGCCCAAGTCTATTCACGTCGTTTCCCAAAATCACCACAACTGTCAACTGCTCTCGTTCTCGGGATGGATTCCCGATCGGCGGCGATCATGGCGAAAGCGTCAAGGGCAGGAGGGACGTCTCCCTGCCGCTGCAGCTGCCTCCCGGAGGAGATGATCATCTGGGAGATCCACGTTCGCCTCTCCCCAAAGCCCCTTCTCCGCTGCCGCGCCGTCTGCCTCGCCTGGCGCCGCGCCACCTCCACCCGCGACTTTCTCCTGGCCCACCACAACCGCCAGCCCCCCTCCCCATCATCTGGGGTGAACCCGTCTCTGGCTCCGAGCACGACAGCGCCGATTACGACGACTTCCTCGCCTTTGATCATCGTGCCGCCGACGCCCCGCTCCAACCCATCGCCCGGCTTGACGTGTCCTACTATCCCCGTGCCTCCTGCGACGGCCTCCTTATCCTCTCCAAGCATGGCACTACTAGCACCTGCTTCTCCATCTGCAACCCGATCACTCGTGAGCATGCTCCCCTCCGGACACCGTGGGACTTCAATATATTCACTCTATTGGGAATGTATCTGCACCGCTCTACCGGCGAGTACCGGCTGTTACTACATAGCCGGTCGATTGTTGGACATCTGCTCCCTAAAGGTGAGCCTGGCTGTTATGTATTCACGTTGGGCTCCGACCAGCCACCCAAGTACATTCAGGGGCGGATGCAGCGTCAGGGTTGCGCTTAAAGACACCCATCGTGGTCCGTGATAACCTGCATTGGTTACCGAGCGAAAGCAGACTGATATTGGTATTTGACACCACAAGCGAGTCCTTCAGGCAGATGTGTGCTCCACTTGTTTGCACCAACTCAGATATCTTTGAGATGGATGGCACGCTTGGCATCTATAACGTGGACGATGGCATGAAAGTTGTTGATATATGGTTATTGCAGAACTACCAAGGCCAGGTTTGGAAGAACAAGCTCCAAGTCAAATTGCCTGTCGCGAAAATCGTAGGGCAGCTTGAAAGGAAGGAAGGCACACACGATTGGTATGTGGGCGTTCTTTCGGTGGATGGTGACATCCTCTTTCTGCTCAGTGTTGGCGAGTTCGTGTTTTACATTAACACCGGTGGCGAACTAGTTGACAGCATCCATCGTGATGGCCAACACATCTATGCTTGGGACCTTCGGATCAAGCAAAATCTTGTTCAGCATAACTTTCTCAAGACGCTTGAAGGTTATGCTGTGAATGCTCCGCCTTTCCTCTGACGGCTGTTACATGAGATGGTTCTTCTCAATGGCCTAGTTGTCATATCCTCATTAGCTGCAATGTACATGAATTAGATCAAGTATGAGCCTGTTAGCTTCTTCTTCTTTTTGCATTGATTTGTTCAAAACTATGATCAGAGGTTCTGACTGCTATGTGATTGCATGAAATTCATCATTTTTTGATACCCTTTCTGGCTCAAGTGACTACTGCTTGTGTTTGTGCTAAAATTACCAAGTGAACCTTGCCTTGCTTTATGATAGTCTGTGGAAACGCTGTATATTATCGACAGGCTTGGAACAGGGTACCAGTGTCTCATCTATTTTTGTAACGCTCCCTGGTGTCTATGCTTTCGGCCCTTGTACTAATGGCTCTTGTAATTTATCCATTGTTGAATTTCTGTGCGCTACCGCAGAGACACGGTTTGTAGCACAACTGCTATTAAGACATAGGTTGTGCTTTGCATAAAACAATATGGGACACGATTTGTAGTTGCTGTTTCTAGATGGGTTTGGTAGATTCAGATGCTTACATATTTTTTCACCTAGGTGTTGTACTTTTACTTTAACTGTATTCTCTTACGAGTGTGTCGATTGGATCAACTGCGTGTGTTGATTGGATCATACTGCGAAACAATGTTTTTTGGAATCGGACTAAATATCGAGAGCTCAGAATATCCTTGTAATGCAACAGTAAGCAGAGAACAGTAGGCTGAAGATAGAGTAGTGGGTGAGCTATTGAACAGATTCTCACTGTACCTGTATAAATTCTTGTTCACATTGAACTTCATTGTACCTGTATGATATAGGTTGGTCCCGATTTTCACGGATTTGTGCGGAGGGAACGAAGAACACGAAGAACAAGTGATGAACACAAGAACACAAAGAGGGGAAAACTCTCAAATCAAAGATAACTAGCAAGTAGCAACTCAGCAAGATTCAATTGGTAACAAATCCCCGAGGGCAGCCCCCAATTCTCCTCTCCCAAGCACACCTTACTCATCATGGAGATTTCCATCTCCTTATAGTACTCATCAACCGACTTCAACCCTTATTTCAACTCTTGCAACTTCTTGTATAAGTCTCTAGTGTAATGGCTTGACACGAAGCGCTTGTACATTGTTTCTTTCATTTCAACCCAAGTGTCGATTGGTTGTTGGTGGTTAGCGACGCGTGCATCTTGTAGTTGTTCTCACCACAAGAGGGCATACTCTTCAAACTCCATCGAGGCTAAGGCAACCTTCTTGTTGTCGGAGAAGCGTTGCACGCGGAAGATCTTGTCAACCTTGAGTACCCATGAGAAGTAAGCTTCTGGATCACTTGTGCCGTAGAACTTGGGTATGTCAAAGCGGACGTTGGTCAAGTCATCATAGTCGTCACGATGGCCACCACGTGGGAATGCACGTCCACGTCTCCTTCGATTGAGTCCATCACCATTGTGTTGGCTTGACTCGTTATCACTTGATTCGGAACGATGGTGTTGTTGACGATCATGTGGAAGATCTTGATGAGGACGAGGATCATGTTGAGGATGGTGCTCTTGTTGATGAACGGGTTGTTCGTTATTGTTCGCATTGTCATGATTTTGATGACGTGGCCTTGGAGGATGACGGGGGTGACGTCCTTGTTCATCAAAGTCATTCGCACCCGGTACGCCATTGTCATTAGCCAATGGGTCATGACGATCACGTTGTTGCGGTGGTGGTGATGGTATGCGTTCGTGACGTTCATCATTTTGGTGAGGTTGTTCTTGATGCGCATTGGCATTGTTCGCGTGAAGATCATGTGGTTGTTCAACGTTAGGAGGAGGTCGTTCATGGGCGTCGCGCCTTGGATTGTTGACGTTCTTGTCGAGGTTCATGACGTCATGACGTGCTTGTGTCGACCTTGAGGTGCTTCTTGTACGGCTTGAGCGTGAAGAAGCTCGTTCGCACAAGGTTGTTGAGAGCTTCGGTCACCCGCTCCATAGATGCTTCTTGCGCATGCATGCGTTCGTTGAAGTTGTTCTCTTGAGCTTGAAGACGGCGCTCGTAGCGTCCTAAGCCATCACGAAGAAGGTGTCGAAGACCAACAAACTCCGTTTGTGTGACATAGCCATGATCACCGCGAACTCCACCATGGATTTCATCGTCCGAGCTTGAGCTTCCGTTTGTACTTCCCCTAAACATTTTCTCAAGAACAAGTGAGATATGTGGTAAGAAAAACCAAGACAAACTATATCCCAAGTATAATGTGGTTTGAGAGGAGAGAATCCGGTTCTAACACCCACACACACTTATGAGGATAGGAAGGTATGAAGTGGCAACGGAAATCAAGCAAACTCGGCGAAAAGCATATTGTCAAAGATAGAGAAAATCCACAATGATCAAGTTACCAAAAAACTCCAACCACAAATGATGAAGAAACACACACAAAAGCGAATGATGGGGTTGGGCGAGCACTCGAAGATAGACAACCTAACGAAGACTACGTGCTCAAATGTCACCCAACACAAGAGGGACGCTAGCTCAATTACCTTTTGATGGGCAACGGATTTGCACAAGTGTTTCACACTCACTCACTTTGGCGGTTTCAGCTTTGTCGCAACCTACAAGATGATACTTGGCACTACTCATGTCGTTTCTTTTCTCTTCTCTTTTTTTTTTTGATTTTTGCTTTTTGACGATGATTCCTTCAACTTTTGCTAGTGCTAAGATCTCTAACGATACTCACTCGCCAATACTTTAAGACAATCACTCGACAAGTGCAATGCCCGCAATATCAAAGAGCTAGTCCGATAGGTCAAGGTACGCGAAAGGAAGAAGGGTTCACAACGGATTACAATGTCGGGGAAATGTCGAGGCCTTGGTGTCGTCTTTGCTTGTCGTTGATGAAGTTGCTGCGGAAGCTTCGATGTTGTAGACGTTGCACACACCGGAAAAGGACTCAAACAACAACAGAAAATTGCCAAAACGAACCGAGGAACAAAAGGAAGAAAAGAAAATTTTCTGCCCAAACCGGACCTGGGGCCGGTTTTGGCCGGCTGGTGGTCCGGATGCGTCGGGTTGCCGGCCGGTCTGTGGCCCGGTTTAGGCCGGCCTGGATGCCGGCTCTGCTGGAACTCAAAAATCCACGAATTTTGGGCGGAAAAGTGACGCGAAAATCCTCGATTTCGTGGAAAATTAGCAAAATTAAGCCTAGGGAACGCAAACAAGGGTGGAGGGGGTCCTACAGCAACAGATCCATGGATCAAAACTACCAAAAACTCATCAAATCGACCATATCGCTTGAATCCCAAAATGGCTATTTTTGGTGGAAATTTTCGAATTTCTCAAAAACGAAGAAAAATTTGGTGGATTTTGGTGGAAACACAAATCAAATCCGTGTCAACCTAGAGCTCTGATACCATATGATGTAGGTTGGTCCCGATTTTCACGGATTTGTGCGGAGGGAACGAAGAACAAGTGATGAACACAAGAACACAAAGAGGGGAAAACTCTCAAATCAAAGATAACTAGCAAGTAGCAACTCAACAAGATTCAATTGGTAACAAATCCCCGAGGGAAGCCCCCAATTCTCCTCTCCCAAGCACACCTTACTCTTAGAATTGTTTGTCCAATTGGTCAATCCAACCAACCCAATAGAATCACCCTAGGATGAAAGATTGGCAAGTAATCGCAACTACAAGCGAAGACTTAGTATCCACGCAGGGATCATCTCCACAAGGGGAGGCCTTGGTTCATCTCCACAAGGGGAGGCCTTGATTCATCTCCATAGGAGGAAAGAGACACTTTGAGAAGAAGGAGCAAGGCTCTACTCTAATCCCAAATCATAGTCTAACCCTAGATCTGAAGGGGAGGGGGTCTATTTATAGTCTGGGTACAAAACGGGGGTAAGACACGTTGACAGGTGGGGACACGCGCGAGCTGGAGGCGATCCGGCCCTGGATCCGGTTTAGGCCGGACTGACGACCGGACTCGTCGGGTGCTGGTCCGGCCCTGGGGCCGGTCTAGGCCGGCTGGAGGTCCGGCCGTCTCTGGCTGCAGCCCGGCCATGAGGCCGGTTTTGGCCGGCTGGGGGTCCGCCCTCCTCTGGCTGTGGTCTGGCCTTGAGGCCGGTTTTGACCGGCTGGAAAACCGGCCGAGCTGTCGGCTCCTTCTTCCTCTCCTTCATCTTGCGTCATCTCTCGGCCATCTTCTTGGGTCTTCTCTTGGTCATCTTCTCCACTCCATTGTGGGTCGTCATCAAGTTGGTTCCTGGGTATGCATAAAGTATCCGAATGAAGTAGCAACCCATTCAAAGGAGTGTCGAGGTCACACATAGATAGGAGTGAATTAACCTTATCATGGAGAGATTTGACTCTTATTCTTGTCATTGGACCACTTGTTGTAGGAGCCGTAGGTTAGGCTACATCAGTATCAGTTTGTTCCTGTGGTTGAGTTCTATATCTGTAGATAACCATTCAACAGCAGTTTAGTATTCAGTTTAGCAGTAGTTTAGCTTTGCCGGATGGATCTGATGAGCATGGAGGACCAGGTTAATGTGGTCCGGTTCCACCTGGCAGCCCTGGTTCTTGGGGGCCTGGGTTCCGTGGATTCTTCGGATCCCGGTAAGTTGACTGCTTCCTCAGCTAACTGCTGTAAATTTTAATTTTGCATTGTGCCATTGAGATCATCAATATATATTCAGTTAGTGTATCATTTCTTCATTTTTATAAATCAGTTGTCTGTCTACAACATCAGTCCATTCACTAGGTAGACGACTAGTTGTCAGGGGTCAAGTGTAAAACAAGTTCAGCACTAGTCATTCAATTTTGTAGCTCTGAAACTCTCTTGTTTTGAACTCTGAAGAAAATGGTTCTTCTTCAGCTTCTACCTTCTACCTACAACATCAGTCCACTCACTTGATAGACATAACTAGTGGGTCATCTGTCAAGTCCAAAATTTTCAACGACACTATCTCGAAGTTCAATCCCAGGCGACAAAGCATACATTTTATTTCATACCTCTGTGATTCCCTTTTGTTCTAGACTCTGGATTAAATGGTTCTTCTGCAGCTTCTACCTTGTATGCCGCCTGCTCCAAGAGTACTCTGGTCCGTCTTGCATCTAGGCCAAGATGGTCCGCTCTTCACTTTCTGATAACTTAACGGAATAGTGGACTTGGTCACAGCTCCTAGTCAAAACTTTGGCTGGGTGAAAATATTTCATATTGGGAGTGTCCGTTGCTAGTGAAAACCATGTGGTCTTAGTATCTCTCCCTTGGGTTCTAGTGTTGTTTCAGTTACTGAATGCATTTGTCAGGTTTCTCTCTTTACTTTTTATCTTGTTGTGATCTATTTCACAGTAGCTACTGTTGTTTCAGTGGCTGGATGCATTTACCAGGGTCTCTCCTTTTGTAAACTGACACCAACTAGGACAAATAAATGCAGGAAACTGCACTGAATAATCTCTCTCGACCGTCGTGGTGCTGAGCCAGCGCCAGGCATGAAGCCATGCTTGACTGTATGCCGCTGCCTTGCATTCATTCAATCATTCTACAAAAATCTGCACCAGCAGCTCGGAGTTTCGTTCCGGGGCGTCAGTGTATGATCGGTCTTTTAACTCTGCTCACTAGATTGGATCAAACTAGCATGGTGAGAATTTCTAACCAACAATAAAAGACAAGCACAGATTTGGTTCCAATTCAAACACAGCAATGCTTAGGCTGTTCTGAGTTCAGATAACAAGCTAACAACGACACTTCAGAAGCTGCAGAGAATTAGAGGATGGAGATCATCTCATCGAACACGGCCAGCTGTATTCGTCGCCAGAGGACGAGAGAAGCATAATCATGAGAGTAACTGCATCCAAGATGAAGAACAGCATGTTTTGGCTGCCTTAACCTCTTCTCAACGAACACCCAATGGGTTGGTGCTCTGCACTGGAACTTGAGAACCTGTGATCGCCACGACGATCATGTTTCAAAGCAGGAAAGTCCTATTTGCATATTAATTCAGTTTTCCCCAAGTAAAGAGTCCAATGTTGAATTCTACAGGCACTGCACGGTTTTGCCTGTCATATGCATCTCTATCAGAATCATAACTGTCGAGAACGGCAGAAGCATTTTGTTTGATATAAAAAATTGAACAGAAGCATTCTAAACTGGAACTGAATCCAGCGCAAACAACTAAGGATCATTCATGTGATGATCTGCCAACTCTACTGGGTACATTGGGTCAAGCTAGCATGGTTAGATTTTTAGCCAACAATAAAAGACAAGTTGCAAGCACGACTTTGGTTCCAAATCAAACACAGCAAGCTTAACTGTTCTGTTCTGAATTCAGAAGAAAACAAGCTAACAGAGAAGCATGGTGTTTGATAAACATTTTGAGTAACAGCATTATAATCTTGAACTGAACCCAGTGCACACAAGTGACAACTATCAAGTCTGCAGTTTGCAAACAAGATATGCAATGCGGACACAAGAACCAACTAGAAATTCATTCATGTGATGATCGGCCAATTTTGCTCAGTACATTGGTTCATGGTAAGATTTTTATGGAGACTAATAAGCCATTATAGCGAGGTTGTATGTTGTTGCATTATTCTAGACTAGAAAATACTGGCACTGTAACCTGAAAAAAGAATAAAAAATACTGCCTTTTTGTGCTTCCACATTGACACAGCTTTTATGTTACATTTGTTTGGTGTGAGATCTTTTTTTTATTTCCCTTTGCCTTTGCATGCCAATCATTTTAAGGATTAATGCTTCAGGCAATGCATGATCTGAATCGTAAGTTGAGAAAATGAACTTGTACAGTACAAGTTTAGTTGTACTAATAAGCACAAAATTGGTTCGCCAATTGTCTGATAGTACAACCCTACAAGCAAGCTGACACTGCATCTGTACAAGTTACTTGATAATTTGCTTCATATGTAGAAGTAGGTTGTAAAAGTAAGTTCATCATCCCGATTAATTGACACAGTACGTTGTCTGCGATATGACACTGACGATCGAGGAGTCTCTTCACCTGAAACTCTTGGTTTGTTCTCTGAAGCCAGATTGTGTCCTGGTTGACTTCTCATGAATCCTGTAGTTAGAAAGCATTCAGGAGCAGTAAACTGGAACTGAATCCAGTGCACTGCACACAAACTACCTAAGCCTGCACTAATACAGTTTGCAAACAAGATATGCATTGCAGACATGACAACCAACTACAGATCCATTCATGTGATCATCGGTCTTTTAACTCTGGTCACAACATCGGATCAAGCTAGCATGGTGAGAATTTCTAACCAACAATAAAAGACAGCTTTGGTTCCAAATCAAACACAGCAAGGCTTAGGAGGCTGTTCTGAGTTCAGAAAACAAGCTAACAACGACACTTGAAGGCTGAAGCTACAGAGAATTGACAGAGGATGGAGATCATCTGGTCGAAGACGGCTAGCTTCTGACACAAGATACCGGATGAAATAAGCAAGATCATGAGAGTAACTGCATCCAAGATGAAGAGCAGGGTGGTCACGAGACAGCATCTCCTGGCTGCCTTAACCTCTGCTCAACAAACACCCAATGGATTGGTGCTCTACGCTGGGACTTGAGAACATAAGTTGCGATGCTGCTACAACTGTAATTCAAGTTTTCAGTGTGCTACTAGGAGTAGATGGTGGTGTCGGTTCCTAGTTATGTTTGAAGAAAATCATGAGTACTACTCCGTCTTATCTGTATGTGTGTCAATCTTCGATTGCTGTTCATCTGGATTATATCTGTGTCTATATTGTCAGACATAGATGTTACATGGAAGAACAGAGCAAGAAAGTTTCAGTTCAGTTCATTAATTCAACGCTGGAAAGTACTATATGCATACTAATTCAACGCTGGAAAGTACTATATGCAATATTGTATTCTAGAGGCAGTGCACGGTTTTGGCTGCCATATGCATCTCTCTCACAGTAACATGGTACAAGGCAGATGTCTCTTCTAAAATCAACTCCTAAACTGACCAATCTGTTAAGTTGTTTTCCGATGCCTTGGCACGGGCGCAGATACAGAAGCATTTTGTTTGATAATTTTTTTTGAACAAAAGCATTGCAAATTGGAACTGAATCCAGCGCAACAACCTAAGCTTGCAGTTTTGCAAATACAGACAGAAGAAACAACTCGGAATTCATTGTATCAAGCAGGCATGGTAAGATTTTTAACCAACAATAAAAGACAATGTTGCAAGCACGATCGACTTTGGTTCAAAATCAAACACAGCAGCTTAGGAGTCTGTTCTGAATTTTAAAAAAAAGCTAACAACGACACTTGAAGCAGCGGAACTGACAGAATGTCAATCTAATCGAACACGGCCAGCTTCTGGTACTCGTCGCCGGCGATGGCCTCCTTCATGATGGCCTCGGGGCTGACCACGCCGTCGTTCTGCAGGAAGATCTTGAGGAAGTTCTTGGAGAAGCCGCTCACCATGGCGCACCCTGGCTGGGTGGACGTCACGGGCGTCGACTTGGAGTCGCTCAGGTTCCAGAACACCACCTGAGGCACCACGTCGCCGTAGCCGGCGTCCGTGAACTTGCGGCAGATGACATTGTAGTCCGTGTCCCAGGACCCGGAGCCGTAGGCCTGGCCGGCGTAGTAGCCCCTCCCGGACGCCTGGTCGAACTCCATGTCGCTGTACACGAACACGGTCCTGATCATCTTCTCCGGCGCCAGCCGGGCCTCCGTCGCCGTGCGGAGGATCTGGTCGAACACGCCCTGGAAGTTGGTGCTCCCGTGCCACTCGAGGCGCGCCACGAAACTCATCTTCTCGCGCAGGGTCGTGCCCTTGATCACGTGGATGGACGGCCGAGTGTGGAACGTGATCACCTTGCCGGCCCACGGCGCGTCGCTCAGCTCCGACGTGAGCACGCCCAGCGCGATGCACACCTCCATCGGGGTGCCCGCCATGCTGCCGGACACGTCGCAGACGGAGATGCAGTTGCTCAGTGACCCCTTGGCGCGGAGGTCGTCCACCATGCGGCGCCACTGCAGCTCCGACACCTCGTCGTGCTCGCCGCGGTAGGCGGGCGCGGCGATCTCGTGCGGCAGGAGCGCGCCCGCCGCGATCTTGGCCTTGCCGGCCTCCACGTCCTCGAGGTACTTGGCGAAGCGCTCCTCGTCGTGCTTCTCGAACTGGGACTTGTAGCGCCTCATGGCCACGGAGGCGACGCGCGCGTACGGGAGCTCGTCCCACCTGCCGGCGCTCATGTACACCTCCGGGAGCTCGAGGACCTTGCGCAGCGGCACGAGCACCTCGCGGCGCAGGCGGTGGAGGGCGCGGTAGGTGTATTGATCGTCCGTGAGCGCGGCGTACTTGGGGTCCGAGTCGCGCGGGAAGAGGCGGCGGGCAATGGCCTCGCAGAGCAGCGTGTTGCGGTCGAAGGACGAGCCTGGCGTGGGGCACCACTTGGCGGCGAGCCCGATCTTCCTCTTCTTCTTCTTGCCCATCTGCTCCATGTCGGAGGCGAGGAGGTCGGCGAAGAACTCCGCGACGGCGTCGAAGAGGAAGCGGTAGGCGCCGTCGCCGTAGTACGTCTCGAGCGACTGCACGGCGAGCTTGGCCACCTTGCGGGTCTTCTTCGACATGGCCCTCGGCTTAGTCTTCTTCTGCTGATCCACCTCCATCGCCTCCGCGACCTCCGGGACGGTCTCGACCTCCATGGCCGTGGCCTTGCTCTTGGTCTTGGAGAGCGCGGCGGAGAGGTAGTCGCCGAAGGTGGCCTTGGTCGACACAGCAGCAAGAGCCACCTCACGGGCGCGCTTCCTGCCAGCAAGCCTGTCGCGGAGGCCCTCCCTCTGCTTCCCAAAGTCCTTCTCCTTCCTGCGCGTCTTCTCCGCCGCGGCGTTCTCCCTGGCGACCTTGCGCACGTCGGGACCATGGATCAGACGGAACAGCAGCTCGGGGAAGTCCTTGAGGTACCCGAACTCGGCGAGCGCGGCGACGTTGCAGGCGAGCGTCTTGGGGTGCTCGGCGTGCATCCAGAGCGCGGCGGCGTAGAAGCCCTCCCTGTCTGACTTGCCGGTGCCGCGGACGCCGCGGAGGTTGCAGGCGAGCTTGAGCGTGGTGAGCGGGTCGTTCGCCCAGGCGAGCCTGAGGAGCTCGCGCACGCGCTCGGCAGGCGTGTCGGGGACGACCTGGAAGAAGAAGTCGAGGCAGGGGTTGCCCGAGCCCGAGTACGTGGCGGAGCAGTTCTCCGTGAGCGCGCGGCGGGGCTTGAGCGCGGCCTTGATCTCGGCGGCGGAGGGCGCGTTGAAGGCGGCGTCGAGGAGGTCGAGGAAGGGGTGCGACGCCGGGGCCGCGGCGGAGGAGGCGGCGGCGGTTGGGCGCGCGCCGCGGATCACGGGAGGGCCGAGGAGGAGGGGCGATGTCGCCGCGGCGGAGGAGGATGAGGTTTCCGTCGCCATGGCTGCCGCTGCGCTAGGGTTTTGGGTTTCGGGATTCGAGGTGGGGCTGGATTGATTTGGTTTCGATTGCTCGATCTGATTTGGAGAGGATTGATTTGGTTCGTACGGTTTGGTCGGTTATATGGGTGGGAGGAAGGAGGAGCTGCGTGCGAGCGTGGATCCGACCCTTGTTCGAACCGACCTCGCGGTTGGACGGCTCCGGTCCGATTTGATCTCCTCGTGTGGGCCTTCGGTGCTTCTAAACCGACATGCTAGTAGCTTCCATTAATTATGTGTGGTTAACTTTTGCTTTAATTCAGTTCAAAAAAAAACTTTTGCTTTAATTCAGATCCAAAAAGACTTTTAGATTTAATTACTCCTATCGATTTGTTCTTAATCACATCTCTTAAAACCTTGCTTAATTTAACCAATACCTGGTTGGGCTAAACTTTCAATGGAATTTTTGTAATTCTGGTGGATTTGAAATATATTTTTCTGCTCAAAATTTCCAAGTTTAGAAAAAAAGTTGGGTAATCCTTGATGAAATTCGATAAGTTTCAAACAAGATAATCCCGAAGGAATTTCCGAAATTTCAAAATTTATGGTGGATCTCTAAATCTACTCAAAGTGAAATTCAAAGCCTCGGTTGCTTATCTCGATCTACATTGGAGATCCGGAACTTTTTTCTTCGCACGGTCACGGGTACGAGATATTCCCCACGTGAATATCATTGGAAAAGGAAGAAAAAAATGGAAAAGACGACAATTGTCGTGACATGCTCATTCGTCGAGCACCGGCAACCCCGCAGATGTATTTGGCCCCTTCTAGGCACGATAGTTCTCAAAGACAGGTAAGGCAAGTGTCCGACCGGAGGGGACAACATTGTTACGATGTTTCTAGAGGTGTCAGAATCACATGAACAAGAATATAGGGGGATGACATGGTGGAGATTGAGTTACCACACAAGTCAGCCACACAAGTGGTGCACTAGTACAAAAAAGCCTACCAGTGACGCACTGCGCCACTGGTAACAGGCTATATGTGGCGCACGAGCCGTGCGCCACAGATAACACCACTTATCTGTGGCGCACAAGCCCGTGCGCCACAGGTAAATTTAGGAGACACCACTATATGTGCTACCTCTCTATTCATGCGCCACATCTAGCCTTTCCGTGCGCCACTGATAAGCAATTATGATTTTAAAAAAATAAAATTCATATTTGTTTACGTTCACTATTACATTAATTAATCAATCTATTTCCAAAAAACAATCATCGTTGAGGACGGAGTTGAGGCCGGACGCAGCGCGGTCGTCGGCCTCCCGCGCGCCCGTCTGGTCGTCTGCTCCGGCGCCCGGAGTTGAGGCGAGGAAGGTTGCCGTGGCGGCGGGCCTGGCCGAGCGGGGCGACGGGCCTGGCCGAGCTTGCCCCCGACGGCGGCGACCGGCGCGCTCCCCAGACGGCGGTGACCGGTGGGGCCTCTTGGCGCGGCTCCCCCGACGGCGGCGACCGGCACGGCTCCCCAGCACAGCGGCGGAGCCCTCCATACGGCAGACGACGGCGGCGGTTGCAGACGGCCGGTGGGGCACGGCGGCGGCCGTGGTGGGAGAGAGGGGGTCGCGGCGTGGCGGGGCGGGACAAGGCGGCGGCCGGCGTGGGAGACGCGCGGAGTTGCATCGGCGGGGCAGGGGAGAGAGGGGAGGCGCAGCGGCGGGGCAGGGGAACGGCGGCCTCGGCCTGGAGCGCGGCGGGGCGGCAGCGGGGCACGGCGGCGACCGGGGAGGGAGGAGAGAGGCGTGGGTCGTGGGGTGCGTGCGTTAGGTGTGTTAGGTCGTAGGGAACAAGGGTATGACTAGGTGAGAGGAGAGAGAATCTAGATCTAGGGGAGAGGATAAGGAGAGAGAAAAGTGACTTTTGTTTTCAAATGCTACCTGTGAACCGTGCGCCACAGGTATTTTTTTACCTGTGGCGCACATGTATAGTTGTGCGCCACAGGTATTCTCTCCCCTCCCTACACAATTTTAAAATATCTGGCGACAGATACCTATGGCGCACAATCCATCCTATGCGCCACAGGTACTGTCATTACCTGTGGCGCACGACGCTGTGCGCCACAGGCAGTCTCAGTACATGTGGCGCACACAAATAGGTGTGCACCACTAGTATTTTCTCTCCTCGTACGCAAATTCGGGAAACTTACCTCTGGCGCACCACCTTCCTTGTGCGCCACAGGTAATAATTTACCTGTGGCGCACAGGGAACGTGTTGCGCCGCAGGTAAGTTTTCACAGATTCTTCGTGGGAGGAGAGAGAATACTAGTGGCGTACCACTAAGCCTGTGCGCCACAGATAAGTTTTCTCCTATAAGCATTTTTCTACTAAATAGGATTATCATAAACCTCAAAATTTAAGAACAACTTTTTCGAAAAAGGCGATTGGACTGACACAACGACGTAACAATAATAAGATTACTGAACTAAGAGCTTGTTTGGAAACCCCTCATTTCATTTCATTTCATTTCATTTATTTTGGTAGAAATAACATGAAAAAGACAATGATGCCATCAATTCATTTGGTGGAATTCAAATTGAAATAATGTTTCCAATTCCATGATAGTCAAACACGTTGGATATGTAATGTCAATTGAATTTCGTGATCCGGCCCGAAATTGTAATGGAACCTCTTGCTCAAAGGGAATTCATAATGAAATCCCAACTGGATTCAAAATCGAATTCATAGAGGAATCAGCTGGAATTTCATTATAAATTCGAGTAGCAGTTTGAATGTGAAAATTGTACCCAGACACCAAGGCTGCCCAAAGGGAACGTATTTCATGTTTTTAAAAAGGAATGAAAGAATTTTTTCCTCGCCAATAGTTGTGTACGTACGCTGTACGTACGGGCTAATTCTCGTGCTCTGTTCCTCGCTTGTTTCCTTGGAGAGCAGGCGACAGCTGGCTCTGCTGCTCGGATCTAATTAACGTTTCTTATTCGATCGTACACCGTTCGTTTGAACGGACGTAGCTATCGGACGGACGAGATGGAGGGGTGCGGCTGCGCGTCAGCCGTGCACGCGGGCAACGCTCCACCGTGGGTGGAAACAGCTTTCGCATCGTTTCTATAGACGCAAAGTGGCACGCTTTTTGGATGGTTAAGATCCTTAGCGAACAAGAACAAACATAATTTCCAAACAAAAACTGATAAGTTCGATTGATAGAAAAATGTGAACTAATTTTTTAGATCTTGACAGTGTACGTATGAGCGAGGTCATTCATACCGAGATATCTATAATGTGAGTGAAATTTCCTAGTTGAACAAAATTCAATTTCTAGGATTTGGTATCAATATGTCCTAGTAGTTATACAAAACAAGTATTGACCGGTGGTTTTGCGAGCTTTGTGGCGGTCATGACAATGCGATTATCCAGGCAGGTGCTAACTCTTACACTTACAAAATAAAAGCGAACCCAACCAACCTTTCTCCATCGTTTCCTCTAACAATAGGGATGAACTCACTTTCCCCTTCCCTTTCTCTCTCCTCCATCGTTCTCGTTTGAGAGTCCCCCGAGCTCGCCCGACGCTCCTCCCCTTCTCCTCCCGAGTGAGTATGAGAGAGGAGGCTAGGGCTTCTATCTAGATTCTAGGGTTAGGTCTAGATATTGCTTCCTAGTCTTATTGACGTTGCGCCGGTGTAGAGTGCTTCCGGCTCCGCCCCAAGTGGCAACGTCGCCGGTGGCTTTGCTGTTGGCTGCATCTCAAGGTATCGTTGGTGCGGCGATGAAGAAAGGGGATCTGATTGTGTTCCAAATGTCTTTTTTTGGGGTACTCTGTGTAATTATTTGACGACGTTTATGCAGTTATAGGCCCTTGTGAGTCTTTCCCCATTTAAAAGATCCCTTGTTCAGCGATCCATATCTGAACTATAAATTTCTCGTATAAATTAAGCACGTGGCACAAATGTCGTATGTTCCAAAATATAAGTTGTTTTAGCTTTTTTTCTCATTTCAATTTATACGTAGTCCATATTTAAATATGTCAAACATCTTATAAGTTGGAATGGAGGGAGTAGTAGATAGTTCTCATACATTGGAAAAAAATATGGTTTCTTTTACAATGGTTTTGCTTATCAGATTTGATTTGCATTCACATTCATATATGTGTGCATAAATTGAGAATATTATGATGACAATTTTTTTTTTGTATGACAATGTCCAATGTGTCCTCGATTTGATTTCGGGACCATTTATTTGAGTGGTGGGTAAGCAAACATGTTCATCTAAGAGTCCTATATACAAGACGTCTATCAAATTTTCTTGTGTTTCAATGTTTGAATTTGAATTACGAGGACTCACATCACTTTAGTTCAACCAAACATGAGGTGGGTTGTAGTGACTTTTCAAGAGAAAAACGAAATGATATGAGCATGCACTAAGTTTATGTTTGGCGTCCAATATGGACTATATTCATCTAGAAGAAAGATCTTCTAAATTGTGTGTACTAAAGGTTACTCCGTACAATTCGTCGTGTCATGGTCTTTCTTAAGCGGCCAATTAAGCATTACCGACATAGTAGAGGATTAAGTAGCTTTAATTTACCAATTAATCGAACCTCTTTTACTCTAAGCATAATTAATTGTGCATCCATGTCGGTTTGAAACACAAGGCAGACGCGACGAGACCAAACCAAATCTCCACCGTCGACTGGCCAAGTCGGTTCAACCAAGGGCCCAGATGCACGCCAGCAACGCCGCAGCTCCTAATCCTTTCCCCCACCCCACGCCATATAACCAGGGAACGAACCAGGCCAGGCCGCCATCAAAATCAGATCGGGAAATCCCAAGCCAATCCGTCCCCTAAACCCCACCGCCTCCAGTCCCGCCGCATCCAGCCATGGCTCCCGCGATCGCGCTCGTCGGCCCTCCCGCTGCCATCGTCGACACCGAGATGACGGACGCCGTCCCCAAGGCATGGAAGACTCCGTCCAAGCCGGCGCGCCAGGAGATCCCCGACGAGTCCAGCTACTGCGTCTTCTCCGACGACTTCTTCCCGTGGGCTGAGAGGAAGGCGCCTCCTCCGGCCGGGCTCCCGCTCGCCTACACCTCGTCGGGCGACCCCTGCGTCGACTTCTTCTTCCAGGTCGTCCCCGGCGCCACCGCCGACGCCGACGTCGCCTCGCTCCTCAGCGTCGCCTGGGGCAGGGACGGAGCCAGCAGGGGGCTAGCTGGGGCCATGGCCCCTTCCATGGTGAAAACAATTGTGATACCCTCCACGTATTATGTGTACTTAATCTTCAAATTAGTCAAAATTAACCCATTTGGCCCCCTCAAGTTGCATAATGTCTACTTGCCCCCCCCCCACCCCCCCCCTTTACAAAATTCCTAGCTCCGTCCCTGGCCTGGGGCAACGACGCGCGCACGGCGCTCCGCCTCGTCTGCCACCTCCGCGGCGTCCGCGGCCTCGGCAAGTCCGACAGGGACGGCTTCTACGCCGCCGCGCTCTGGATGCACGCCAACCACCCGCACACCCTCGCCGCCAACCTCGCCGCCTTCGCCAGGTTCGGCTGCTTCAAGGACCTCCTCGAGATCGTCTACCGCGTCCTCCACGGCGTCCGCGACGAGCGCAACGAGGAGGGCGAGCCCCCCGCGCCGGATCCAAGCGCAAGGCGTGCGCCGAGGCGAAGCGCCGGAAGGAGGCGGAGCACGCGCAGGTGACGCTCGCCCGCTACGACTCGGACGGGAGCTTCCGCCTCCTCTACGACGGCGTCGCCGACCTCTTCGCGGGGCTGCTCAAGTCCGACCTCGAGCACCTCCGCGCGGGCGACAACGCCAAGATCAGCCTCGCCGCCAAGTGGTGCCCGTCGCTCCGCTCCTCGTACGACCGCTCGACGCTCATGTGCGAGGCCATCGCGCGCCGCATCTTCCCGCGCGACTCGAGCCCAGAGTACCTCGCCATGGCCGACAAGCACTACGCCTACGACGTCCGCAACCGCTCCGCCGCGAGGTGCTCGTGCCGCTGCGCAAGGTCCTGGAGCTCCCGGAGGCGTACATGAGCGCGCACAAGTGGGACGAGCTCCCCTACGCGCGGGTGCCGTCGCTGGCCATGCGACAGTACAAGGAGGCGTTCCAGAAGCACGACAAGTCTGGCGTCGCCGGCTACTTCGACGAGGTGCGCGCCGGCCTGGCCAAGATCCCGGCGGACGCGGTGCTGCCGCACGAGATCGTGGCGGCCGCCCTCAAGGGCGAGCACGACGAGTCCGCGGAGCTGCAGTGGCGCCACATGGTGTCCAACCTCGCGTCCGAGGGCCGCCTCACCAACTGCATCGCCATGTGCGCCCTGTCCAGCTCGGTGGAGAAGCCGCCCGCGGCCGCGGCCATCGCGCTGGGGCTCCTTGTCTCGGAGCTGAGCCAGGAGCCGTGGAAGGGGCGGGTGATCACCTTCGAACGGCCACGCACCAGCTGCACAAGGTGCGCGGCGCGTCGCTGGTGGAGAAGCTTCGGCCGCTCGCCGCCGTGAGGCCCAGAAGGGCGCCAACCTGCAGGCCGTCTTCAACAAGATCCTGAACGTGGCGGTGGCTGGCAAGCTGGAGAAGGAGATGATGGTGAAGCGCGTGTTCGTGCTGAGCGACATGGAGTTCGACGGCTGGGTCGGCGGCGAGGCGTGGGTGTCGCAGCACGAGGCGATCAGGAAGCAGTTCGAGGCCGAGGGCTTCACCGTGCCGGAGGTTGTGTTCTGGAACGTGGGAACGTCCAAGGCGTCGGTGCCGGTGGTGGCGGCGCAGGTCGGCGTGGCTCTGGTGAGCGGCTACTCGAAGAACCTGGTGCGGCTGTTCCTGGAGGCGGACGGTGTGCTCACGCCCTCGGCCATCATGGCCGACGCCATCTCCGGCCCCGAGTACGACGGCCTCCAGGTGCTCGACTGAGACCCCGAGCTCGCACGACCAATCACCACCCAGCCATGATCATCATCGTTTTCGCGTTCGCTCCATTAGTTTCCTAGCTAGCTACTAGGTAGTAAATCTGAAGCTGAATGAACTCTGAAGGTGATGTTCTGAATGCAGTACCGCTGGTGCTTGATGGATCATGGATGTGTTTTCATCTTGGCAAATGAATCGCTTATGGGTGCCTGCATTGTGCTGGTTATAGTCTTGAGTCTGAGTTGCTTGGTCATTGTTCTTCAGTTAACAGTGCATGATCGATTTAGGAAGAACCTCCTCTTTCTGAATCCAACCGGAGTGCATTGCATCACCTGTTTCATTTATCGGCCAAGTATCTGTTGATTGCAGCAGTAACTTGCTAATCCAATCATGTCTGAACTTTTTTATACCACTGAAACTGTTAATTTGCATGTCCATTATTCAGCTAGGATGCAACAGTGAGATCCAATTTTCATGCTTCTCCGGGTCAATTTTGCGTGCAAAATCAGTATCTATTTTGCATTACAGATCAAACTAGACCTGTAGACTAAAGCATATTTCAAATAAGACATGAACGAATATATTTAGCTTGCTCAAATCATGTTGTGTGGATGAAGTAATTTCTCAGTGTTTTCTTTTGCTCTTTTCCAATGAACCTAAAACTGAAGCATGGGGCGATCTTCATTTTTCTTGCGTTCCCAATAGAGACTAACCAGAGCCGATCGACGGCCTCAATTCTTGTGTAGCTGGACTGAAAGAACACTCTGTACTTTACTTAACAATTAACCAGACAATCAGACAGACAGAGAGAACACTCAAGTAACGCACACTGACGCCCCAGGAAGCAACTTTTGTACAAGAATGGCCTGATGCCTGGTTCGGCACCCAGATGGTCGAGAGAGATTATTCAGTACAGTTTCCTGCATTTTATTTGTCCAAGTTGGTGTCAGTTTACAAAAACAGAGACCCCTGGTAAATGCATTCCAGCCACTGAACTAAACTACTGTGAAATGCATAAACAAGATACCAAGTAAAGAGAGAACCCTGATAATGCATTCAGTCACTGAAACAACACTAGAACCCAAGGGAGAGATACTAAGACCACATAGTTTTCAGTAGCAAGTGACATCCCAATATGAAACATTTTTCACCCAGGCAATGTTTTTGACTAGGAGCTGTGACCAAGTCCACTATTCCTCGCTGTGGATACAGCCGGCAGCTCGACAAGTTATCAGAAAGTGAACAGCGCGCGGGCCACCTTGGCCTAGATGCAAGACGGACCAGAGTAATCTTGGAGCAGGCGGCACAGAAGGTAGAAACTGCAAAAGATCCCTTTTAATCCAGAGTCTAAAACAAAAGGATGTTACAGAAGTACGAAATAAAATGTATATATGCTTTGTTGCTTGAGACTGAACTTTGAGATAGTGTTGTTGAAAATCTAAGACTTGACAGAAGAACCACTAGTTGTCTACCAAGTGAATAGACTGATGTTGTAGGTACATCTGTCTAAAACAACCGATTTTTACAAATAAAGAAAAAAATGATATGCTACATGAATAAGTTCATGATCTCAGTGGCACAATTGGAACTTATAATTTTACCAACAAAGAAAAAAAATGATATGCTACCTGAACAAATTTTTAGTCTGCATGGATTTGCACCCTGTTCACAAATAACTCTACATATTAAAACCAGATTTTATGAAGTTTTACTGCTTCAGAAATTTCACCTACTTCAACATATTAAAACCAGATTTTATCAAGTTTTACTGCTTCAAAAAGGAATACAGTAGAAAGTATGACACATACTTCTACATAGCAGTCAACCACACTATCCATTAACTACATTCCACTGTTTTCAGATCGCAAACAATCCACAATATATTTTAACCCGGGTGGTATATTCAGTCAACAGTGCAAACTCCAAATATTTTGTGCCAGTACGTATATTTATCCGTTTATCCCACACAAACAGATGCCAGAAATTGGCAATGGGTATCCTACAGTTTGATGTGAGAAGCTGGACAATTATCCTAGAATGGCACATAATACGAGCAGCAACAAATGAGCAAAGTGACGTTTCAACTTACTTTCACAGAGTATTGCCTAGCGTCGATCGCCGAGAAAATCAAATGGCTGACAGTTACAGTATCTGAAGACTGAACACAATCTGGGACCTGAACTTGAAAAGGACCTCTTCTCCTTAACAGTACAAGTTCTAATACTTCTGCTTATGTTAAGATAGAACGACACATGAAGCATTAGTGCCATAAAATGTTTAGCAGCTAAAGTGAAATGATAGATTTTTACCCTGGGTTGATCTGATGGTGGCATACAATAATCTCCAAGAGATAATAACACCATGGTCTTATTAATGTCCATAAGACAAATGTAAACCAGATGCAATGTAATCATGAAGAAAATTCAATTATAACATTGAGAAATTGACTTAGGATGCAACCATTTCAGTTCACGAGTATTGCTCCAACCGTCTTTTAAAAATTAGATGCAGCTTGGATCAATAAATTGGGACGGCGAACTTACTTTTGCAACTTCTGCAAATTTACTTCTTGTCACACATCAGGCCCATTGCTGTACCTGCTTGAGATATGAACAAAATGTGGTACCTCAGCCTGACCGTGGAGAACCATTTAGTGCTTATCAGTAAAAGTTTTGTTTCTTCATCTAAGTGCTTGAGATATTAGTCACAAAATTTATGTGCTTGAGATATTCATAAAAGATAGTAACAAATGATTAGAGTGCTTGTTCACAATATTGGCTTGGTGTTTGTTCCTGCTTCAGACATGAATACAATGTAGGACCTGAGCCTCAGCATGACAAACCTTATGTGTGCTTATTATATCCCATGAAGCATTAACCCTTAACATTGTTAGCAGGTAAAGTAAAATAAAAAAGATCATCCCAAGAAATGCAATAGAAAAACAATGTTGCTTCAGACATGAATACAATGTGGGATCTGAGCCTCAGGATGACAAATCTTATGTGTGCTTATTATATCCCATGAAGCATTAACCCTTAACATGGTTAGTACTAGCAGGTAAAGTAAAATAACAAGAGATCATCCCAAACATTGCAATAGAAAAACAATGTCAGGATGGAAGCACAAAAGGGTATTTCTAGAATTTTCAGGTTGCAGTAGTAGTCTTTTCTACAAGAATACTACAGCTCCTTGGAACGAGACAAATATAAGTATATAACAGTGTTCAGTTCTCGCCGTAACGATGAGTTTATTAGTGTCCATAAGATCTAGCTAAACCAGATGCAATGGAATCATGAAGAAAATTTAATTATAACAGAACCATTTAAGTTCACGAGTATTGCTCAATCGTCTTCTAGAAAATAGATGCAGCTTGTTGCAAGTCAACAAAGAGGAACCCCCCCTCCCCCTCTTCTCATCATATTGACTATTAAGAAGACCAGTAGATAAAAAGGTAAAACCAATTCCTCAGTTCATGGAATCGGGACATGAGCATATAGACTGCTAACAATTGAGTACTAAGAAGAAGCACTAGATAAATGAAAAAAAAAACAATCATTTCCTCAGCTCAATGAGTAGGAGCATGAGGCGTTTAGATTGCAAACAATTGAGTAATAGTGAAAACTTCTAGATAAAAAATAAAGCAAAGTCAATTCCTCAGCCCAAGAAAATAGAGACATGAGGCGGATCAGTCAAGTATTCCAAAATCAGAGAAAATGACATGGTAATTTTAGCACTAACACAAGCTGTAGTCGCTTCAGCCTGAAAAGGCATCGAAAAAATGATAAATTTTATCCAAACACATAGCAGTCTGACCTCTGATCATAGTTTTATACAAATCAATGCAAAAAAGAAAGAATCTACCAGGCTCATACTTGATCCAATATATATACATTGCAGCTCATGAGCATATGACAACTAGGCCGTTGAGAAGAACCATCTCATGCAACAGCCGTCAGAGGAAAGGCGAAGCGTTCACAGCATAACCTTCAAGCGTTGTGAGGAAGTTATGCTGAACAGAGTTTGCTTGATCCGAAGGTTCCAAGCATAGATGTGTTGGCCATCACGATGGAAGCTGTCAATTAGTTCGCCACCAGTGTTAATGTAAAACATAAACACACCAAGACTGAGCAGCAAGAGGACGTCACCATCCACCGAAACTACGCTGGCATACCAACCGTGCGCGCTTTCCCTACTTCCAAGCTGCCCTGATTTCCGCGATCGGCAATTTAACCTGGTACTTGTTCTTCCAAACCTCGCCTTGGTAGTTCTGCAACACCCATATATCAACAGCTTTCATGGCATCGTTATAACCATAGATGCCAAGCGTGCCATCCATCTCAAAGATACACGACTTGGTGCCAACAAATGGAGCAGACATCTGCCGGAACGACTCGTGATGGTGTCAAATGCCAATATCAGCCTGCTTTCGCTCGGGGACCAATGCAGGCTATCACGGAGCAAGGTAGGTTTGTTTAAGCGCAACCCGGACGCTACATCCGGCCCCTGAATGTACTTGGGTGGCTGGTCGGAGCCCAACGCGAATACATAGCAGCCAGGGAGCAGAGGTCCGACAATCGACCCGCTATGCAGTAACAGCCGGTACTCGCCAGTAGGGCGGTGCAGATACATCCCGAACAGAGTGAATATACTGAAATCCCACGGTGTTCTGAGGGGAGCATGCTCACGAGTGGCTGGGTTGCAGATGGAGAAGCAGGTGCCAGTCGTGCCACGCTTGGAGAGGATAAGGAGGCCGTCGCAGGAGGCCTGGGGACAGTAGGACTCGTCAAGTCGGGCGATGGGTTGGAGCGGGGCGTGGGCGGCCCGATGATCGAAGGCGAGGAAGTCGTCGTATAGGGCTCCGCCGTACTCGGAGCCGGAGACAGGTTCGCCCCAGACCATGGGGAGGGAGGGTTGGTGGCCGTGGTGAGCCAGGAGAAAGTCGCGGGTGGAGGTGGCACGGCGCCAGGCGAGGCAGACGGCGCGGCAGCGGAGGAGGGGCTTTGGGGGGAGGCGAACGAGGATCTCCCAGATGACGAGCTCCTCCGGGAGGCAGCGGCGGGGAGGCGTCGCTTCTGCCCTTGAAGCCTTCGCCATGGTCGCCGCCGGCCGGGATTCAATCCCGGGAACGAGAGGAGCTGTGTGGTGATTTTGGGGAAACAACAAGTGAATGGACTTGGGCTGGGCTAGCTCAGGCTATATCAAAACATTTTTTTCTATAGCATTTTTTGAATCGACTTAAGCTGGGCTTAGCTCAGTGTTTTGGGCTTTTGGCATACATTATTTTTTTCTTCTATTGAAACAATTTTCAGAAGTTGCTTGAATATTTCATTTGAATTATTTTTGGCACACATGAAAAATTACTTTTCACAGTTATGAAAATTTTCATATACGGTGGATGTGGTCACATTTCACGGTCATTATATATGAGCATCACAAACACTGGCAAACCTTGGTTGTTCAGTGTACAACCCATGTGGTTAACAAGTCTTGTTCTTCTGACGCAGCCATCTCAGCTCTGCTATAAGTGCAAAGACGCACCCAAAGAGCATAAAATGTAGTTCCAGACGTAAAAAACATGGAATCACACTCTGACACACAGAAGACCCTCCTGTTAGATTTGTCGACAGATCCACTAATATTGCAAGAAGGAAACCATAGCCGTATTTTCCTGGGAGAAGACAACAAATGCTTAAAAGGAGACACTATAAACATAAATGCAACAATCAGATCCAGTGAATTCATGAACAAAAATTGACTATGGTACAATTATTTAATTCAAAGAGTGGTGCTCTAGGCACTTATAGAAATCAGGTGCGACAAGGAGGATTCGAAACATTTACCTGAAGTCTAGTGTGGCCAAACTTGACAAAAAAAAAACGAGGCAAGTAGGATTCGAACCATTTACTTGATGGAAGACATATTTACATATTTAATCTATTTATATGAGTACCTAAAATTCAAATCTTGGGGCCCTCTGCTGTCGGCACGGTCCGCACAACGGTGGGCCCGGGCCTGATTTCATCATTAGCAAGAATCAGAGGAAGAGAGCTAAAGGACTAACGCCTGCTTCATCACTTATATACACCGCACTTCGATTTACTTCCACCAACAGTAACTGCTCCTGGATGCTAACTACATGCTTCATGAGAAGTCAACGAGGACACAATCCGGCTTCAGAGAACAACCAAGACTTGACGCAGGAGTTCTTCGATGTGAAGAAATCATGGGCAAATAGCTCCTATGCGACATCTTTGATAGCAATTGGATGGGCAGCGATATCGTTGGCTAAAATTGCTACCGTGCGACGCTTCTGTGAGATCAAATAGCTCTCGCCCGACATGAACGTAAACTGTTAGGATTATGGGAGCATAGTGGGACCCACAACTTATCCATGTCAGCACGGGACCCACCACTTTCTTCTTCGCGACCGTTGCATCCCGCATCTTCGTCCCCTGCATCCTCTGCCCGTTTCCCTTTCTTCTTCTTCTTCTCTCCGGCGACGCATCGTGGCCAACGTCGACGAGCTTTTCAGCAACGCCGACGAGCTTTTCTCAACGGAATTGAACTCAACTGAAGCGGGCATACAATGAACTGAATTTTAACTAAAATTTAACAAAAACATCCATCGATTACATAGCCAATTCCATGGCGGGCATACACGGGCATCATCGGATCAAAAGCCACACACAGGCGGCCACAGGCAGAACAAACCTAATTACATAGCTAAAGAGGGGACAGTAGGACTCGTCAAGTCGGGCGATGGGTTGGAGCGGGGCGTGGGCGGCCCGATGATCGAAGGCGAGGAAGTCGTCGTATAGGGCTCCGCCGTACTCGTAGCCGGAGACAGGTTCGCCCCAGACCATGGGGAGGGAGGGTTGGTGGCCGTGGTGTGCCAGGAGAAAGTCGCGGGTGGAGGTGGCACGGCGCCAGGCGAGGCAGACGGCGCGGCAGCGGAGGAGGGGCTTTGGGGGGAGGCGAACGAGGATCTCCCAGATGACGAGCTCCTCCGGGAGGCAGCGGCGGGGAGGCGTCGCTTCTGCCCTTGAAGCCTTCGCCATGGTCGCCGCCGGCCGGGATTCAATCCCGGGAACGAGAGGAGCTGTGTGGTGATTTTGGGGAAACAACAAGTGAATGGACTTGGGCTGGGCTAGCTCAGGCTATATCAAAACATTTTTTTCTATAGCATTTTTTGAATCGACTTAAGCTGGGCTTAGCTCAGTGTTTTGGGCTTTTGGCATACATTATTTTTTTCTTCTATTGAAACAATTTTCAGAAGTTGCTTGAATATTTCATTTGAATTATTTTTGGCACACATGAAAAATTACTTTTCACAGTTATGAAAATTTTCATATACGGTGGATGTGGTCACATTTCACGGTCATTATATATGAGCATCACAAACACAGGCAAACCTTGGTTGTTCAGTGTACAACCCATGTGGTTAACAAGTCTTGTTCTTCTGACGCAGCCATCTCAGCTCTGCTATAAGTGCAAAGACGCACCCAAAGAGCATAAAATGTAGTTCCAGACGTAAAAAACATGGAATCACACTCTGACACACAGAAGACCCTCCTGTTAGATTTGTCGACAGATCCACTAATATTGCAAGAAGGAAACCATAGCCGTATTTTCCTGGGAGAAGACAACAAATGCTTAAAAGGAGACACTATAAACATAAATGCAACAATCAGATCCAGTGAATTCATGAACAAAAATTGACTATGGTACAATTATTTAATTCAAAGAGGGGTGCTCTAGGCACTTATAGAAATCAGGTGCGACAAGGAGGATTCGAAACATTTACCTGAAGTCTAGTGTGGCCAAACTTGACAAAAAAAAAAACGAGGCAAGTAGGATTCGAACCATTTACTTGATGGAAGACATATTTACATATTTAATCTATTTATATGAGTACCTAAAATTCAAATCTTGGGGCCCTCTGCTGTCGGCACGGTCCGCACAACGGTGGGCCCGGGCCTGATTTCATCATTAGCAAGAATCAGAGGAAGAGAGCTAAAGGACTAACGCCTGCTTCATCACTTATATACACCGCACTTCGATTTACTTCCACCAACAGTAACTGCTCCTGGATGCTAACTACATGCTTCATGAGAAGTCAACGAGGACACAATCCGGCTTCAGAGAACAACCAAGACTTGACGCAGGAGTTCTTCGATGTGAAGAAATCATGGGCAAATAGCTCCTATGCGACATCTTTGATAGCAATTGGATGGGCAGCGATATCGTTGGCTAAAATTGCTACCGTGCGACGCTTCTGTGAGATCAAATAGCTCTCGCCCGACATGAACGTAAACTGTTAGGATTATGGGAGCATAGTGGGACCCACAACTTATCCATGTCAGCACGGGACCCACCACTTTCTTCTTCGCGACCGTTGCATCCCGCATCTTCGTCCCCTGCATCCTCTGCCCGTTTCCCTTTCTTCTTCTTCTTCTTCTCCGGCGACGCATCGTGGCCAACGTCGACGAGCTTTTCAGCAACGCCGACGAGCTTTTCTCAACGGAATTGAACTCAACTGAAGCGGGCATACAATGAACTGAATTTTAACTAAAATTTAACAAAAACATCCATCGATTACATAGCCAATTCCATGGCGGGCATACACGGGCATCATCGGATCAAAAGCCACACACAGGCGGCCACAGGCAGAACAAACCTAATTACATAGCTAAAGAGGGGGGGGGGGGGGCTTCCGTCGCCGCTCTAACCCTAACTAGGACCCAAAATTGGGCTCACACCGTAGCCCCAAGGGTGTCGCGGCGGCGACTAGGCGGCGACGCCGCTCAGTCGGAGTCGGAGAAGCCGAAGTCGAAGTTAGAGGAGTCGGAGTCCACGACGTCGTTGCGGGACGCTGCGAGAGTGTACTGGAGGCGGAGTTCATCGAGCTCCTCCTCCATGACACGGCGTGCGCCGAGCTGCCGCTCCTCCTCCACGCTGCGCTGGATCACCTCCTCCATGATCCAGGGCAGATCTTGCTCGGCGGCGAAGTCCCCGGGGAGGAGGCCGCGGCGCGGTGCGCGGTCCTGCTGCTCCTCCTCCTCCCTCTTCGGCGGCGGCAGCTGTGCAGCCATGGAGGAGCTCCCGCGCCGGAGGAGCTTCCGTGCTCGTAGCGGTTGCGGCCGGTGGCGGCCGCAAACTCCATACGGCGGTCGTACTCGACCACCTCGCGGCGGGCGAACGCAGGCGGCGCGGAGATGACGTAGTTGGTGTACCTGCGCACGCCGCGTTTCCGACCGCCTTCGGAAGCTGCGCAGCGCGCCCGAGCGGGGTCAGCCGGCCGCCGCTTCCGGCCGTTCCACTCCTCGTCAGAGCGATTTCCACCGCCGGAGTGGCCACCGCGAGAGCTTGAACCCCCACGCTTCATCATCATCGGCCGGCGGTGCTGGATTTGTATGCGGCATGGCTGGTTTGCGTCGCCGGCGGCGAGAGGGGCGAGATCTAAAATGGTGGGGAATAGCTACGGTGTGACAACTTTGAGTGGATAAGAAGGGGAACGGGGCAACGTGTCCGGTGTGCGGTGGGCCGTGGGCCGTGGCGAAATGGAGCGCGAGTTGGGCTGTTGCATGAGATAAGGCCCATCGGAAAATAAACACTGCAGCCAAAAAAACACGCCAGCATGAGTTGGGCCGTGTAATGAGATACGGCCCACCGGAAATAACTAAAACTCTGCAGCAAAAAAAACATGCCAGCCAATCACAGCGCAGAACGAGAGTGCCGCGGATCGACCCTGGGTTTTCTTCTAGAAGGCCTGATCGGACGGCTTAAATCAAGTGTGAGACCTCAAACACTTTCAAATGAGCATAAAAAATTCAAAAAAATGAAACCTTCGCACATAGTCTTATAATGTCATACAGTAACTAAAAACAAATATAGATATGGTTTACATACATTTATACGAAAAAGGCTTAAATCATGTGTCTGACCTCAAACACTTTCAAATGAGCATAACTAATTCAAAAAAATCATAAAAACATGAAACCTTCGCACATAGTCTTCTTGTATCATACAGTAACTACAAAAAATATAGATATGGGTTACATACATTTCCACGAAAATGTGATCATATCTAGAACACAGTAGTATGGATTTCAAGGGAGAGAGGAGCTGGGTTTAAAGTTTTTGAAAATGAAAATTGTCCAAAACTCACAAAAGCTTCATTTTGGTGTGATCATATCTAGAACACAGTAGTATGGATTTCAAGGGAGAGAGGAGCTGGGTTTAAAGTTTTTGAAAATGAAAATTGTCCAAAACTCACAAAAGCTTCATTTTGGTGTGACTAAGACAGATCCAGGCTTTGTTTTTCATTTTCATGTTTAAAACTTGTTTAAATGTTGATCAAACTTGGGTTTGACCGATTTTGAAATAAGCATAAAAAATTCAAAAAACATCAAAAAAATGGAAAATCTGTGCACATGTTCTTAGTTTGTCATATACTAACAACTCAAATTTATAAACAAGGTCTAGATACATTCAAACAAAATATGCTTGAATGTGGTTTGAAATCTCAAATCTCAAACTATGAACTCTCATGTGTGAAGAGAAGTGGTTTGGGATTTGCAACATGAAATTTTCAAAAAACTCACAAAAGCTTCATTTTGGTGTGATTAAGAAGGATATAGGCTTGGTTTTTCATTTTCATGTTTAAAACTTGTTTAAATGTTGGTCAAACTTGGGTTTGACCGATTTTGAAATAAGCATAAAAAATTCAAAAAACAGCAAAAAAAATGGAAAACCAGTACACATGTTCTTAGTTTGTCATATACTAAGAACTCCAATTTATAAACAAGTTCTAGATACATTCAAACAAAATATGCTTGAATGTGATGTGAAATATCAAACTATGAACTCTAATGTGTGAAGAGAAGTGGTTTGGGATTTGAACATGAAATTTTCAAAAAACTCACAGAAGCTTCATTTTGGTGTGACTAAGAAGGATCCAGGCTTGGTTTTTCATTTTCATGTTTAAAACTTGTTTAAATGTTGGTCAAACTTGGGTTTGACCGATTTTGAAATAAGCATAAAAAATTCAAAAAACATCAAAAAAATAGAAAACCAGTGCACATATTCTTAGTTTGTCATATACAACAACTCCAATTTATAAACAAGGTCTAGATACATTCAAACAAAATATGCTTGAATGTGGTGTGAAATCTCAAATCTCAAACAATGAACTCTCATGTGTGAAGAGAAGTGGTTTGGGATTTGCAACATGAAATTTTCAAAAAACTCACATAAGCTTCATTTTGGTGTGACTAAGAAGGATCCAGGCTTATTTTTTTATTTTCATGTCTAAAACTTGTTTAAATGATGGTCAAACTTGGGTTTGACCGATTTTGAAATAAGCATAAAAAATTCAAAAAACTTCAAAAAAATTGAAAACCTGTGCACATGGTCTTAGTATGTCATATACTAACAACTCAAATTTATTTGGCTGATTTAGACATGGTGGAAAAAAAACTTGCTTATAAATGGGGTTGTTTACCCTACCTTTGGAGCTCATTAGAAACACATTTTTCAGGACTTAGCAAAAGGCCTCGGATTGATGACCTAGTTAGATCAAACAAGTGCATAATAGTTTGAAATCATTGCAACATCCAAGCTTAGCAGAAATACCATGTAAAATTTTGAATTTTGATTCAAATTTGAATTTTGGTTCAAAGTTGAATTTAGACGAGACAAAAAATCAAAAGAAAATAAATAATATGAAGATTAATTCAAAAAATTGTCCCAGTGCAACATCTTAATGGATGGGACAAATCACTATTATAGATTAATCTATAATAGTAAGTTGCCCGACCCACGAAGCTACTGGATCAGGAATAATGTGCAACACCTAAATTGCGAGCATGGAGACTCGAACTTGGGTGGGCAAATGGAGGCATCAACCCTTGCCACTAGGCTATGCCTATGTTTGCGACAAATCTACCATCACTAGTTACAACCCTCCATCTCACAAGGTGAATTCGTTTGAATTTGTTTGAGTAACAACATCTTGGTAAGAGTGACAAACATTTTGGTAAGAGTAACAAATATTTTGGTTCATTGCAACACCCAAGCTCAGCAGAAATACCATGTAAAGTTTGAATTTTGGTTCAAAGTTGAATTTAGAATTTACAAAAAACTAAAAGAAAATAAATAATATGAAAATTAATTCAATTTTTTTGTCCCAGTGCAACATCTTAATGGATGAGACAACTCATTATTATAGATTAATCTATAATAATAAGTTGCCTGACCGACGAAGCTGCTGGAATAGAACGGGGATAACGTGCAACACCTAAATTGCGAGCATGGGGACACGAACTTGGGTGGGCAAAGGGAGGCATCAACCCGTTGCCACTAGGCTATGCCTATGTTTGGGAAAATCTACCACCATCAGCTAATAGAATTGTTTGAGCCAACACGAAATTCTTTTTTTCCTTCACTTAATTTAAGTGAGTACTCACGGCTTGGCCCAACAACGGGCCCATGAACTTGTCGTTTTTCTATTTCAGAAACGGCTAACTGAACCCGTTCGAGGTGTTAACTGAATTCAGAGCTAATTTCCGCCTGAATTTATACGCTTTCGATTTCGACTGGAAACATTTCGATTTCAACTGCTTGTTCAATTTATGCAACTCCCTATTCACCACAAAATCCTCCACTCAAAATGGCCACATTCGTCCAAATCCTGAAAAGGGGAACGGAATCCCTAATTCCCAAATCCATAGTGCAAAATCAAAATCACGCCAAATCGAGACAAATCAGGACGAACCCTACCTTCCCATCCTTCCCCTCACGACGCCTGCTCTCGCATTTGACAAATTGCCGACGACATTGCCCAGGCGAGCGCACACATATCAAGCACTTCAGTGGATCTAGGCGAGGGCACTGGACGTCTGGGCCATTTAAGATGGCAGGCAGAAGCGGAGCTCGACGACATACCTCTACCGCCGCTACCGCCGGCGTTGCTGCGCGCTGTCGCCGGAGAAGAAGGCGGGGATGGCTATGGCACGGGGCGAGATGGCTCTGTTTTTCTTCCAGCTGATGAGGTGGGTCCCGCGGTCGGAGGTGCTCCTGTGGGTTCTTAGCTGACGTGGATTAGTTGGGGTCCCACCAGGCTCACATAATTCCAACCCTAACCTGTCCCTTGCGGTTAAGCCCCGACTGTCGCACGAGAGCTATTGCAGCCACGAGATGGCGTCGCATGTGAGCTATTTCAGGCAACGATGTCGCATTTTTCACCATTACGTGGAAAGACGTCGCACAGAAGCTATAGGCCCAGAAATCATTGGTGTGCAGTGGGAACTGGTATCTGTGCGAGATACTCTCACGCACTGGTCTATGTTATGTTCCAACCACTGCTCTCAATTCTCTGCTTGCTCTTGCCTTACAACGACACGTTTGAGCATACACAATACACGCCACACCAAACAGTTTCAGGCTAAGAGACCTTTGGGTCGTCAGTTTCATCTCGCGGACACAGGTACTGTATCAATTAATCTATATGATGAACTTTTACAACCTACTTCTACATTATGAACCAAATGATCAACCTACTTTCAGCTTACTTGTACGGCTGGTTCTGTCACATAAGTGCCTGCTTGAGACATGAACACAATCTGGGACCATGGCAAAACCAATTTTGTGCTTATTAGTACAACTACTTGTACTGTGCAAGTTTATTTTCTCAAACTTATGATTCGGACCATGCATTGCGTGAAGCATTAATCCTTAAAATAGTTGGCATGCAAAGGGAAATAATAAAGGATCACTCCAAACAAATGCAACATAAAACGGTGTCTGTGCCGAAGCTAGCACAAAACTGTATTTATGACTTTTTTCAGGCTGCAGTGCCAGACTTTTATAGAATAATGCTACAACTGCTCGGATTGAGACTAATGCAACATATGGCTTATTAGTCTCCGTAAGACCTACACAACCAGATGCAATTGATTAATGAAGAAAAATGAATTACAACGGAACATTTCATTAAGAAGTTGACTATGACGGGTAGTGCCCCCAATGTCTTCTAAAAATCAGATACAGCTTGCAAGCGAACAAAGAAAAATCTCCCTTTTTTCATCATCAGCTACAACATAGGGTAAAAACAGGAATAGGGACTTGAGACGCATAGATTGCAAACAATTCAGTACTATGAAGTGCCACAAGACAAATAAAATAAAGCAAGTCGATTTTTTAACCCAAGAATAAATAGAGACATTAGGCGGTTTAGTTGGCGAAAAAACTAAAATCAAGCAAAATGACTTGTTAATTTTTGCATCAACACACAATGGAGTCACTTCAGGCTCAGAGGGTATCAAAACAAACATAGGTTTTATACAACCAATAATAAGTTCCTGATCATAAGCTCACATACATCAACCCAGAAAGAACAAACCAGCAGGCTCGTACTTGGTCCAGTTAATAAATACGGCAGCTCAAAGGATACGGCAACTAGGCAGTTAAGAAGCACACCTGATGTAACAACCATCAGATGAAAGGTGGTGTTCACAGCATAACTATCAGAAGAACAAGACAGAGTATATGTTCAAAGACTGAGTTGCTGGAAAGAATTGAGAAATGGGCACAAATTAAGTCTAAATTTCTACTGCCAAAAGTAAGCATGGCCTTGCATTGCTAAGAAGTAATACAACGGAAGAACAAGTGCAGACACAGACAAAACATAGCATCAAATACAATACATGGAGAACTAGGTTGATACGATATCTAAATTAAGACAGCAAAGTCAATTGTTCCATTCAATAAAATGAAGACACGAGACAGCTTAGTTAGCACATATTTCAAATGTGCAGCATGATGTTTTGGTTCTTTGAGCACTAATACATAACAGTAGTCCCTTCTGCTGACAAGAATTGAATTCATGCAACCACAAAGCAATTAGGGCTTCTTGATCATAACTTTATATGAATTATCAACAAAGAAGCTAGCGATCTCATTCTTGATCTTGCAGCCCACCCGAGGATACTGAACTGCTAAGAAGCCCCATGTCACTCAACAATCGTCAGACGAAAGGACAAGCATCCTCTAGTGTCGGAAAGAAGGCATGCGGAACAAGAGTTTGTTTGAGCCGAGGCTTATCAGTACAGTGTAATACGCGATGGAAACTGGTAACAACCTTGCCATCCATGTCAAGCTGAAGTAGCCACCGGCCAAATTCGAGCAGCACGACCACATCACCATCACAAGACGAGGCCACACTCCATCCACCGTCGAACGTTCCAAACTGCGCCGTGAGATCTGCAACAGGCAATTCAACCCGGTATTTGAAGGCCCATGCCTCGCTCTCATAGTCTTGCATCACCCAGATATCAATGGTTGCCGCTGCATCATCGAAGCTTGACATACCGAGTATTCCATCCATCTCAAACAAGTTAGCTTTGCCAGGAACAGCTGGGACACGCATCTGCCGGAACAACTCGGTCTTGGTGTTCAAACTTTGATCATGTTGCATGCCCTCTCATGCTGCTCTCGGAGCCAATGCAGGTTACCACGGACTAGGACAGAAGAGGATTTGTATACCATGTCGTCATCGGGGCGCCTTATGCGCCTCGGCGGCTGACGGGAGCACTACAAGAAATATGTCAACTAGTGACCTTCTCTTAACGACCATGTTTTTTTTGGTCATAGATTTGTGACCAGTTTGAACTCGTTGGTCATAACCCACATGAGAGGGACCAAACCCTTATACATTATGACCTTTTATGTTAGAAAGGTCATAGTACGTCGACACCAATTGGTCATAAATTCTAACAGCACTACTCTATGGCTTTAATTATAGACTTTAACGACCAATCTAATTGGTCATACTGATATATTGGTGTGACTGGGCTGACACCTAAGCCATATCGCCTACGTGTCACTGCCTCTCGCCTACATGTCACTGCCTATGTGTCATTTGTGCTTACGTGTCACCACACTGACATGTAGGGCCTAGTTGTCAGGATGCGTTGACTGTTGACAATCTGATAGGTGGGACCCACATATGTCGTGCTAGAAACGCATCCACCCAGGCTGACATGTGGGACCCGGCTCAACCGTCCCACCCATCCTTACATGCGGGACCCACCCCACACCCTGACATGTGGAACCCGTCCACCCAACATGACAGGTGGGACCCGCCCGCACCAACTGACAGGTGGGACCCGACCAACCCCAACCTGACAGGTGGGACCTGCCCCAACCCCATACTGACGTGTAGGACCCGCCACACACCGACTGACGGTTGGGACCAGTCCCACCCAGCCTGACATGTGGGAACCACACTCCGCCTGACGCATGGGACCTGCCACACTCCGACTGACGCGCTGGATCTCAGCGAAATAAAAGAAATATGCGCGCCGGGGAGGTTTCGAACCCGAGACCTCACCCTGCTACCACGCTCCTCCAACCACCTGACTATCTTCCACTTGTTGTTTACATCTAGCTCTCTACTTCCTTTGTACCCACTATCTTTTCCTCAGACAAAGCCCACTCCACTGGGCTAGTTCGGTTGGTCTGCTGGGCTGGGCCGACATTACCTCGGGTCGACCGGATATCTCTTTTTTTTCTTTTTTCTTTTCTATTTTCTTATATAACTTTTGATTTCCAACTCCAATTTAACTCAAATATATTTCGAAATTTTTGTAAAGATAACCTCTCTCCTTATATGCTATTAGGAACTGCATTTAGTCTCAATAAAATACAAATACCACTAAGTTTATAAATTATTTTATATTGCATTTGTAAATTATTTAAAATATCTTTTTTCCATTTTGTTCGTACTTAGGGGGTGAATTTTGTGAAACTCTTTGTGTATCTGTAAT
Source organism: Poa pratensis (assembly GCA_947311845.1). NCBI lineage: Eukaryota > Viridiplantae > Streptophyta > Magnoliopsida > Poales > Poaceae > Poa > Poa pratensis. The sequence continues at coordinate 81,169,122 of CAMZMU010000039.1, forward strand.
GAAATATCTACTTTTATACCTAGAAATGATTTTTACAAAAAATCATGAGCAAAATATAAAGCACCTGTAGTTCAAATTTGACCCGCTTCCAACTGAATCGGCGGGAATTTGTCTTCTTGACAAGGGGTGGATGGAAACCATTTTACACACAACCATTTGGTTATTTGTACGTCAAATGTGGTCTAATATTTTATAAAAATGGTGTGATCCCATTTTGAAACAAGTTTTTGGTAGGTGCTTCACAAAAAAACTCATTTTCCGCACTCGGAAAAAAATGATTTTTTTGTGCAAAGAAATGGAAAAGTTTCTTCGGCAACATTATTCCCCATTCCAAGATGCACGCTTGTGCACAATATGGGAACATTTGAACAAACTATGCCATGGTTATCGCCATAACATTGGTCATTTGGACTGAAAGCCACGAATCTTCGTACATGAGAGGTCATTTTTGTGAACACTTTTTAAATATATCTTCCATTTTCCAAGTTTATTATTTTTCCTCGAAACTAGTTCACATTTAATGACACTTTGCAAAGGATTTACATCTTTTCGATTTTTCCCGAGTGGCTGGTGGCCTTGTGCATCTAATTAAAATAGTCAGCTGCTTGTATATCAAATAAAATATTTAGCGATGGTTAGCTGCTGGAATTTGGAGGTTAGCTGATTAAAATAGTTGGTAATTGATGCTGGTAATTATCACTTGCCCTGTACAAATATATGCCCTGTTATCTTGTTTATCACTTCCGCCTTTCACTTGTCCTGTTATCTTGCACTAGGATTTTACTTCTGCCTCCTTTACAATATTTTAAATGATAGATATTAATTTTACCAATCTGTAGAAACAAGTTTGAAGTATTTTGGACTTTTAAAACAAAAGATATAAAAGAAATAAGAAAAACAGATATAGAAAAAGAGAAAGAAAAAAATAACGGGCCGCCTGCCCGAACCGAACTGGGGCGAAGACTCGGTCATTCCGAATTGCAAGTTTATATTTTTTTTATGGTAACTAGGTCACATGTCATGACGCTACGCGAAGGTTTTTCATTATTTCGATTTTTTTTGAATTTTGTATGCTTGTTTGAAAATCTAGTCGAAGTCTCGGTCATGACCGTTCATGTGTAGTGATTGAATCATGCAAATATTTTTGTGTATCTATGATGAAATGACTAGTTGTGAACCTAGAAATAAAATTCCTGAAAAATAACGGGCAAGATATATAGCACTTGTAGTTCAAATTTTCGCCATTTCCAGCTGAATCGGCAGGAAACCGTTTAATTGACCGGAAAATGGTAGAAAGCTCAGAAATGAATACTTTTTGGTGATTATACATAGAATGATATCTACTATGGGAGAAATTTGTATCGGTTCCATTTTGGACGACACTCTCGGTAGCCGCTTCACAAAAAGTCGGGCTATTAGCACTTAAAAAATGAAAAGTGGATTTTTTTGTGAAACATGTCGAAATCGCTGGTCGGCAACATTGTTTGTCATGCCACAATGCACACATGTGCCAAATTCGGGCACGTTTCGACAAACTATGTCATGAATGTGGCCAAAACACTGCTTCTTAGTCTTGAAAGTTATGAATGTCTATTCATGATAGCAAGTTTCTGGGAACACGTTTTCAATAAAACTTCCGAATTGCAAGTTAATATTTTTTTATGGTTACTAGGTCACATGTCATGATGCTACGCGAAGGTTTTTCATTATTTCGATTTTTTTTGAATTTTGTATGCTTGTTTGAAAATCTAGTCGAAGTCTCGGTCATGACCGTTCATGTGTAGTGATTGAATCATGCAAATATTTTTGTGTATCTATGATGAAATGACTAGTTGTGAACCTAGAAATAAAATTCCTGAAAAATAATGGGCAAGATATATAGCACTTGTAGTTCAAATTTTAACCATTTCCAGCTGAATCTGCAGGAAACTGTTTAATTGACCGGAAAATGGTAGAAAGCTCAGAAATGAATACTTTTTGGTGATTGTACATAGAATGATATCTACTATGGGATAAATTTGTATCGGTTTCATTTTGGATGACACTCTCGGTAGCCGCTTCACAAAAAGTCGGGCTATTAGCACTTAAAAAAATGAAAAGTGGATTTTTTTGTGAAACATGTCAAAATCGCTGGTCGGCAACATTATTTGTCATGCCACAATGCACACATGTGCCAAATTCGGGTACGTTTCGACAACTATGTCATGAATGTGGCCAAAACACTGCTTCTTAGTCTTGAAAGTTATGAATGTCTATTCATGATAGCAAGTTTCTGGGAACACGTTTTCATAAAACTTCCGAATTGCAAGTTTATATTTTTTTATGGTAACTAGGTCACATGTCATGAAGCTACGTGAAGGTTTTTCATCATTTCAATTTTTTTTTGAATTTTGTATGCTTGTTTGAAAATCTAGTCGAAGTCTCGGTCATGACCGTTCATGTGTAGTGATTGAATCATGCAAATATTTTTGTGTATCTATGATGAAATGACTAGTTGTGAACCTAGAAATAAAATTCCTGAAAAATAACGGGCAAGATATATAGCACTTGTAGTTCAAATTTTAGCCATTTCCAGCTGAATCGGCAGGAAACCGTTTAATTGACCGGAAAATGGTAGAAAGCTCAGAAATGAATACTTTTTGGTGATTGTACATAGAATGATATCTACTATGGGAGAAATTTGTATCGGTTTCATTTTGGCCGACACTCTCGGTAGCCGCTTCACAAAAAGTCGGGCTATTAGCACTTAAAAAATGAAAAGTGGATTTTTTTGTGAAACATGTCGAAATCGCTGGTCGGCAACATTGTTTGTCATGCCACAATGCACACATGTGCCAAATTCGGGCACGTTTCGACAAACTATGTCATGAATGTGGCCAAAACACTGCTTCTTAGTCTTGAAAGTTATGAATGTCTATTCATGAGAGCAAGTTTCTGGGAACACGTTTTCAATAAAACTTCCGAATTGCAAGTTTATATTTTTTATGGTTACTAGGTCACATGTCATGACGCTACGCGAAGGTTTTTCATTATTTCGATTTTTTTTGAATTTTGTATGCTTGTTTGAAAATCTAGTCGAAGTCTCGGTCATGACCGTTCATGTGTAGTGATTGAATCATGCAAATATTTTTGTGTATCTATGATGAAATGACTAGTTGTGAACCTAGAAATAAAATTCCTGAAAAATAACGGGCAAGATATATAGCACTTGTAGTTCAAATTTTAGCCATTTCCAGCTGAATCGGCAGGAAACCGTTTAATTGACCGGAAAATGGTAGAAAGCTCAGAAATGAATACTTTTTGGTGATTGTACATAGAATGATATCTACTATGGGAGAAATTTGTATCGGTTCCATTTTGGACGACACTCTCGGTAGCCGCTTCACAAAAAGTCGGGCTATTAGCACTTAAAAAATGGAAAGTGGATTTTTTTGTGAAACATGTCGAAATCGCTGGTCGGCAACATTGTTTGTCATGCCACAATGCACACAATGTGAAGATTTTCCATTTTTTTAAATTAATCAATCCATTTAAGATGCGATCAAAACTATTCAAAATAGCCAGCCAATCAGAGGAGAGAACAGGGCTACCCACGGATCAGTCAAAAGAAAGCAGATCTCAACCACTCCATCCAACGCTCCAAATCACAGCGCCTGATTCTCCCGCCTCCACATTTGGACGTGAATTTACTGAAACAGCCTAGGATCAGTTTTGCACCGCAGAAGCTGGCAGGGGCAGTTTTGTCAAATCGCAAAATCACCCATCCGTCCACGAGAACCACGACCCCAAACCCTAACCTAGTGAGACCCCGCCGCCGCAATCTCCTCTCCTCCTCTTTTCCCCTCTCCTTTCCCCTCTCCTTTCCTTTTCCCGCCCGAGCTTCCTGCCTCCGGCCGGCGCCCCTCCCCTTCCCCTCCGGCGGCTCTGCCGCTGCGAGTGAGGATGGGAGGGGAGGCCCGAGCCCGCCCGTTCGTCCTAGGTCTAGGGTTTGGTCGATTCTAGGGTTAGGGTTTCAGTCCCCCATGGCGTTTGGGAGTAGAGCTTGGGATCTCGCCGGTCAGATCCCGAGCGTGCCGGTGGTCGTTGTCCTCGCTGTGCTGCTGGTGGTGGGAGAGAAGGCTCCGGAGATCTCCGTCAGTAAGGCCACCTCATGAAGACCATTCATCCTATCCAACGACCTCGACGCGCTAAGGTTCGCCGGCTCTGGCCGTCTCTCTCTCTCTCGATTTCTCTCTCTCGATTTCTCTCTCAAGTTCTCTATACATGACTTTCTCTCTGCAGACAACCATAGAAGCGAGGATGGAGCCTCACCGGAGCGGAGTTGGAATAGACGGGAGTTGGATTCTGCCCCTCCGACAGCAACGCCTCCGGATCCGCTCGTCCTCCGCAAGTGCAGGTCCACCCTCTCCGCACCAAGTTGCTGTTTACGATGGATTTAGTAATAGGAGGATGAACCTGTCAGTTTAATTTTGGCTGTTGTTCACCTCGTGTGAACAGAGTAGAGATTGCCATTTAATTTTATCTCTGGTATCTTCTAACTCATAAGAAACTAATACCCTTGTCATTTGTGCAATATATGCTTCCAGTATGCAGATTAGGAATATGACTAATAGTTACGAGCAGTTAGTAGTTTCGGAAATCCGAGCCTCAATTGCGTACACATATCATGCTGATTAATGCTTACTATTTCCAAGTGCACAATTTGAGACACAAATACTATACGATTTAGTCTTATACTTCTATGAATGCACAATCACAATAGCAATTCATATTTCGGGTACCTTAGTTCTCTATGCTAAATGAATTTCTTCCTCTGATTCCATTCCTCTATTGTCATTTTTGGTATAAAATTGCAGTCATATGACATGTCTCATTATGAAAATGAATATGGTTGCTGCCGTCAATTTTTTAATCTACAATTGATCTAGTGTTTTTTTACATAGTAGCTTAATTATCCTCCTGCCTTTCCTAATATGCGAACTTCTTCTAATATTGGAGGTGCACGAGGTGGGGTTTGCCTTCGACTCTCTGCTCATCGACGGTTTGGTCCAGCTTGACATGGCCGTGTGAGAGTCGCCAAATGGTGCACTGTTGCCTATTTTGTTGAATTGGTATTGTATATGGTCTCATCCAGCACTCTTAAGTATCCATATGTTGTTTTACTTCTGATGATGTTGTTGTAGCATAAAGAGAACACCATATTCGGTCTGTCTTGATTGTTTATCTCTAGTGGTTTCTTGTCTGATGCATTGGTCTTTGTAGGGTTGTGCTTATATTTCGAAGGAAATATACTGACCCTGATGTGAAAAAGGTGCCCATTTTCCCTTATACAAATTTTCTCTGTTATGTGTTCTTCCTGACATGTTGCCTGCTTGTTTTCCAAGACAATTTGGCTTAAGATAGTTTGTTCATACTTCATTTGGCAAACAATTGCCTTTTATCTTGTGTCATGAATTTCCTGAACCAGTACTTCACTAATAATATACTAGCTTACTGTTTTTCTTTTATTTTGTGTATCCTGTTAGTATTCTATAACTGGTAAATAATTTATATAAGCACCATTCTGTTGTGCTGGTTATGTTTTTCTAAAACTCATGCATACTGACTTGTAGTAACCTCTAAAGCTATTTGCGGACCAGGACCGGAGAAGGCATGGGCTTGGACCTGCTGCTGCTCCTCCTTAGGTATGCCGCAGTCCTCCTCACCGCTGCAACGACGAGTTCAAGCCCTTACAGCTGCCAGAGGTACTATAAGTACTGAACTACTATATTATGGAAGCACAAGTTAGCTGATCTATATTGAATGGCTGAGTTGGGCATATCCAGGCTCTTGCCATCTAGTCTTTGAAGATTAATGTAACCAATGCAACGAAATGTTTAGTTGAATTAGACTGGTTTAACTCTTGAATCTGAAATGTCCAAGACCAGACGTACATGAATATTTGAAATGCTATACCAATTGAAGATGAACATGTTCATTTTAACATATTTTCCATGCTATGCTTTTCTAACCATGCTGGTGACTGCTGTAATATGCAAACAACAACAGAGCTAGAGATGCTATGTTATAACTGATAGTATGTCTTGTTTTGCTTGCTCTACTGCTATTTATATACACAGACTGCCTAAAAGTCAACAGGTTGTTAGATTTGATTTTATTTTGTTCCTAACCATATTGTTTTATAACATGCAGATGCTTGCCTCCTTTCATGTTTCATGCGAGCTGAGGACGAAGAATTCGGGGAGTAGCATTGAGTTATAGCTCATTTGGAGTTTGTTGTACTTCGATAGCTAGTTGTATTTTAATATATTTAGTTGTTACCTGATGTCAACGATGTATGGTTGTAAACCTGATGTGATCCATGTTTGATGTGAACCATGTTTGATTGTAATGTGTTAAGCTTGATGGTTCACTCTGTTTGAAATATTGTGTTCTGTCTGTTCTGGTTTAAATATTGGTTATTATTTACTGAAAAGTTATAATATGAAAATTATGGACCTGACAATTGGGACCCACTTTGCTAGAACCTGACGACTGGGACCCACTTGCTAGAACCTGACAACTGGGACCCGTCTGATTAGTAAACCTGAAAAGGCCATGGCCCATTAAAAAAAGTCAGAAATGTTGGGCTTGGCCCATGGTGCCGACAAAAATTGACAGGAAAAAAAATATAAATAGGCTGAATTGTTGGGCTTGGCCCATATAAAGCACCAAACTGGACTGGGCTGAATCTGTTCTGTGACCTTCTGATTTGGTCACAATCTTGCCACGTAGGATTGGCCACGTAGGATCTGACGTGGCTATGCCAGACAGCGCGTGACCAAATAAATTGGTCATAAAACTTATGACCCTCAGATTTGGTCATAGATGGTTATGACCAATTCAAAAAAAGGTCACATATGACCGTTTGAGACGCTCCGTATGTGACCTTCAGATTTTGGTCATAAAAAGGTCATAGATGAAAAATTATGACCTTTTAGTGACCAAATTTGTGAGTCACTAGTTGACATATTTCTTGTAGTGGAGCCCAGCGTGAAGACGTAGGAGCCATCTTGATCTTGAGGAGGTCCATACCTCGACGACTTTCCGAGCAGCAGCCGATACTCGCTGGTAGGGGTGTGAGGGTACATTCCCAAGAACGCGAAGTGATCAAGCTGACGCAGGGGAGCAAACTGACGAGTTGCTGGGTTGCAGATGGAGTATCCCAGGTTCCTGTAGCGGCCGCCGAAAACGAGGAAGCCGTCGCAGGTGGCCTGGAGACCGAAGAAGTCATAGCCAAGTCGCGCAACGGGCTGGAGCTGGTCATCGACGGCGGCCGCCCGGTGGTCAAAGGAGACGACGTCTAGGGAAATGCCATCGCCGCTGACGCTGTAGCCACATAGGAGGGGAAGGGAGGGCTGGCGACGGTGGTGAGCGATGAGGAAGTCGCGGGTGGAGGTGGCGCGGCGCCAGGCGACGGACACGGCGCGACAGCGGAGGAAGGGTTTGGGGGGCAGGCAGACGAGGATCTCCCAGACGGTGATCTCATCCGGGAGGCCGCGGAGGAGAGGCGTCGGATCCGCCATGGTCGCCGGCTGGGAGCTCTGGATTCCGTCTCGGCCAGGAGGCCCAGGAGCAGAGAAGAGGAGTGTTGAAAGCGATTTTTCTAGCGGTGCCGTGGGCTACCGGTCAACAATCCACCGTTCGCTGCTTGCTTGCGATTTGCGCTGGGTACGTGGCATTTTCTATTTCTCGTCCTGTATCTCCCAACGAATGTACTCCCTCTGTCCCAAAATATAAGGCGCGCTATTTTTGTCCTGGTCTTCTATGCTCAAATTTGACCATTGATATATAATAAGTTATGTAGACGAGAATATGTAAATGATACCGTTGGATCCGTCTTTTAAAAGTCTTTCATTTCATATATTTTTATACTAATTTTGTGGTCATATTTTAAGCACAAATCTTGGTCAAAGTTGTATGTCGTTGACCAGCGAAATTAAAGGGCGCCTTGTATTTTGGGATGGAGGGAGTACTAGACAGAACGAATACGTAGACCCACTCACCAACCCCACCCGAAATATCACGCCACAAACCATCCAGCCCGGCTGTATCTCTCTATCCATTCTCTCTCTCAATCTCGATCCAAAAAAAGCGGCGACGAGGGAGCGGCGGGCCGACGAGCTGGCGGCCGGAACGGCGGCGAGGCCGCAGCCTTGCAGCCGAAACGACGGCACTGCGGCCCGAACGTTTCGCTCCCCCCTTCTTCTGTTACTACCAGCACATCGTCTCGGTGCTCTCGACAACAGCCGCCGGAGGAAGACGAAGCTGCGACCGCCACCATGTCCTTGTGCAGGCTAGGTTTCGGGTTTGACTTTTATATCTGCGGATTTTGATTCGATTATCAATCTGTATAGTTGTGAAACATCTGAACAGATTGATGACTAGGCTTTAGCGAGGTGACGAGTCAGGATAGCCGCCCCCATACTCGACCTCTTTGATGCGGGGTTCCAGAGACGCACCGGCAGCACCCACCACGGACAGGAGGGCCGCGAGGCTAGCTCTTTCCCGCATCGTCGAGCGAGAGTGACGAAGAGGCGGCAGTCAAGAGGCCGAGCAGCAGCAGCAGCGGCACGCACGCCGGGCAGAGTCGTCACGCCCATCGGCCGTCCCCTTTGACCCGCCCGCATCGGCTCCCTCAACAATATACACCGGGAGAAGACGAAGTTGCATCTGCCATTGTGTCCATTTGCAGCCTAGGTATGAAGTTTGATTTATCGATTTGGGGATTTTGATTTTGATGAGGATACTCATTTTGGTGGTGGTTGTTTTTTGATCCATCCAAACACTACTTTTTTTTTGGTTGCTGTAAAAAAAATCTCTTTACTTGACTAGTCTATTCTCAATTGTATGAAATGATTGAGTAATCACTTCGAAAATGTTAATGACATTTGTGAAAATTGTATGAAATGTATATGATTTAATTGTGACATTTTCAACTTTCAGTATGATGCCACACAAATATGAAATGTGTGTGAAAACTTGTTCATTTAGAAATGATTTATTTTTGATTTGTTGATATTATATTGGTATTCGGAACAAAATAAAAACATATTTGATTTGTATTTAGTATGACCCCATTTCAGTAATATATGTCGTATTTCTTTGATGACAAGATGCTACTGAACGCATAGTTTCAAACTCGTGTGGGTCAGTTTTGATACGTATGTGAAAAGTTATTAATATGTATAGAGGTTTCGAAATTTTCTCAATATAAAGTCAAAACTGCAACGAAATACATATAAAACCACAATGAAAACGGTAAAAGATAAGCCCAAATCTGACGTAAACATGGAGCAAAATTTGTTGAATCAATATGTATATTTAGTTAACCATATTATAACCTGCAAAGGACATTTGAATAAAGCAGTGCCGAAACATAAATTCTAATCAAAATGCAAAACGGGAGTGGATTTGTTACCACCGGGAGAGAATGCCACCCCATACGTTACCGTTCGATTGCTTAACTCGAGATCCGCGCTGCGTAAGATGGTCTGTCTGGGTGCTGACAAATGACACGTCATTTCCGTAATTTCGTTTTTATAAGTACCTAACTTTCCGTCGCTTGTTGTCTGCCTAGATCAGCGCATTGTACCAGCGTCCAGCGATGCGGCTTTAGACAGCAGAGTAGTACGGATGGTTTGGGGTTAGTTGTGATTTGAATGGAGGTCCGTGCATCGAGTGTGGTCAAATAATGAGAATTCTTTGTCCACTCCTTTTTTTTTTAGATAAAGAGTATATATTAATATCGCGGAGATATCAATTACATCCAGTCTCTGGAACAACGCATTGCCCTAGCGGCATTACGGATGCACACAGCCAAAAATAGAAAGAAGAATTACAAAAAACAAAAGTCCCGCTGCAGCGATCTATTCCTTGAAACAGCAGCACTAACACCACCAAGACAACACCAGAAGTCCAGCTTCTCCATAAGCGACGCCTCCATGAAGGAAACAGTGCACAAACACCGTCGTCACCCGATAATACATCATAGGTTTTCACCCTGAAGAAAGTCCTCGCACTCAAAACAATGCCTTCAACAAGGACATTGACAGGCACAACCAATTAAGGACAGACCTTGGATCTTCACCCTGAGGCATAAGACTTTGGACTTCTCCTGTGCAGTCGCCCCCACTTACAAACCGCTGCTGAAGGTCACGAATCACCCAGCCAATTCTTCATCGCCACGAAGACACAAACCACCATTGCTAGTTCCCAGATCCCGCCTTCGATGACATTCTCCGGCAGCACCATGGAACGAGAAAGCGTGCTCCATAGTATTAATAGTCAGCAGAGTTTCAAAGCGCTCCCTCTGAAATCAAACGGTCAGATAAAAACATGGGTGCGTCTGACCGAATACTCAGGATGGGAATGGGCCGGGTCGGCCTGCCGGGTCACCGACCCGACCCAAAAAATCAGGGCCAATGGGTCTTGTTGGTCGGCCTCAAACTAGATTTGGGTCAGTAGGGCCGGCCCCGGGTGACCCGTTGGGTCAGCAGGGCCGGCCACCTTATTTTTCCGACAAGGCGCTGTAGTTGTGAATTTGCGATCTATATCACGTCGACATTGTCGTAGGGCACAATCTTAAAACGGACTATAATTTTCAGCTAATGCTTTGTTATAACGAGAGTAAAGGTGAATTTATTTTGCAAACAAAGTAAAGGTGACTCATTTGTTTTGCCCTTCTCTTTATCAAAATAAATAAATTGTTTTGGCCATACGCGCAGCCTACATACCCACGATCGGGCCGGAGACTTGATTGTTTATGTTACTTAATCCCGTAAGAACACACCATTTTTTTCTTTAAGCACACACGTACGCATGCATGCGTAGATACACAGACGGAGGCCGGACTTGCTTTGCTACTTTGATTATTCTCCTATACATGCATATAAATAGCACCCGATACTGCTATCCGTAACATTAATTCTTATAACTAGTCCGATTGTATTATACGTGCCTAATTTTAACCATTTTTTGTTCGCAAGACAAAATATATTTTAAATTTGGGTCGACCCAAAATACCCATCGGGCCAACGAGGCCACTTACTATTTTTATGTGGGTCGACCCGTGGCCTCACAAACTGGCCCTGGGGCCAGAGGGGCCGGGTCCAAGGCCAGGTCCGGGTCGGCCCATTCCCATCCTGACCGAATACCACCCGATCCAACAATCTCCAGGCATGAATCGCCCAATGGAGTTCGCCGGCGGAGCCTTCCGGAACACGACCGTCCAGCAAGTTCGATAGGGACCAACATCCGGTAGATCTTCATCTTGGCGCGAATAAGAACCAAGGACCACCACCATTATTCTTCAGCCTCGCAAGCCCCGACGCCGCAAGGCCACTCCCAGTAGAAACGGTAGCAACGAAGGAGGTCAACCAACACACAGCTTAAGGGTCGGCGTGGCCAAAGCCACCGTCGGACCACCCGTATCGCCGGCCCGAGTTGGATCCCGCGGCCCCGATCAGATCTGGGGCCAGATCAGAACGACCCCGATCCCTTCCGCCATCTGGAAGACGGAGGACAGGCACCGGCAGCGCCCCACCGCCTCGTCGCCGCCGCGCCGCCGAGAGATCTCAGACGCCGGCCAGACGACCGCGCCGCCCTGTGCCCACAGCCTGTGCCTCACCGCCTCCGTGAGCCGTCGCCGCGAGGCACCTCTCCTGCCCACCGTCAAGGACGGGATGGGCGCCGCCACCGCCGCCAGGGCCGGCTGCAGCGGCGGCAGGGGCTAGGATGGTGGGTGGCTGCTAGGGTTGAAGGGGAGGTGATCGCTGAAACAGTTTGGCTCCGTCAATTGCTTTCTGAGCTTCATTGTCCGATTCAGCATGCTACCATTGTCTACTGTGACAACATCTCGGCGATCTACATGTCCAGCAATCCGGTGAAGCATCGGCGCACTAAGCATATTGAGATCGACATTCATTTTGTTCGCGAGAAGGTTGCTCTAGGTCAGGTTCGAGTTCTTCATGTGCCTACGACAGCCCAGTTTGCTGATATCTTCACAAAGGGACTTGCTCCAACTCCTTTCACCGACATACGTTTCAGTCTCAACGTTGTTGAACCCCACGTTGATACTGCGGGGGGATGTTAGACTATAGAGTTTGTATCTCACACAACTTGTATTCCTCCGAGTCTTGTACAACAAGTTAGGTCTTTAGCCTAGGTCGGTTTCCCCTTCTCATATATAAACATTGTAATCCGGCTGATTCTATATACGAAACATATCAAGTTTACAGGTTCCTTATGTGGTCTAGGTTTATCAGGTTGGAGGAGGAGATTTAGGCACTGTTTGTTTGGGCTTCTGCTTCTGCTTTTGGGCTCCAAAAGCAGAAGCCCAAACAAACACCCAACAATTGAAAAGCGCGGTGTAGAAGCGCTCGTGAGAAATGAACTACGAGAGGGGACGCGGGAGAAAGCTGGGCAAGAGGTGCTTCCCGTAGCTTTTGAACTTAACATCGAAAGGGCATGTGAGTCTGCCACTGCCGTTTAGGGTATTTACAAATAAACTGCCACCGAGGTAGGTACGCACCGCCTGTCCCTGTCTGACCTCTACCCGCGTGAGTTGTGACCCAGCAACGCTGCTGCTCATTGTTCTCGTACATGCTAGCTCGCTCATATCCCTGTGCAATCTTGCTGATTCTGTACCGCTGTAGGTGCTACCTCCTATTAAAATTGTCCAAGCTCATATTAATCTAGCTCACGTACTAGATTAGTATTTAATTGTATGTTCGGTATATACTCCCACACAAATATATTTCGATTCAAAATTATTGGTACACGAAATATATACGCGTCGACGAGTACGTTCCATTCCCGTGACCGGTTTCGAATTTTGTGGAGTGTAGTTTCTTAATTTTGTATCGAAGTTCACATCATTTTTAGACAAATTTATCAAATTCTTTGTACTAGGTCCACCCTACTCAACCACTACCCTCCTGTCCCTCCCTTGCCATGGAAAGCAAGGGTTAGGGTTCCCCGCCGCCAGCGCCACCGTCCGCCGTCTCCGCCCTTCACCGTCCCCTCCCCCGCTCCGTTCTCTGCCTCCCCTGCTCAAAAACATCGTAATAATGAATTAAATAAGTCAAAAACAATTGTTTCGCTTCAAATCGGCACCTATATAATATCTTCAGCACTCAGGGGCATTCCAGACATTTCACCCAGGAACCAACAGCAACAACTGCCAACAGCACTCCTGCCAAACATCAAATCTCTGCTTCCAGCAGCTGCTTCTCACAGCTGCTTTTCCACAGCTCAACAGCTACAGCTGCTTCTCAAAAGCTGCAGCCTAAACAAACAGACTCTTAGTCAATTGCGATGTTTCTATGCCTTGAGCAGGTGATCCGTCAGTTCGATATCGATCTAGTTTACAGATTAGCACTTCATAGATATATCTTTATTTCGTTGTTTTACCTTATACTTACTCACTCCGTTCCTAAAAGAAAAGGCCTATAACTTTCTTCAAAAGTCAAAAGATGACCAAGTTTTTAGAAAAAAAAATATCAACAACTATAATGCTATGAAGATATCATATGGAAAATGTATTTTAAGATTTATCTTACGATACTGATTTTGTATTGTAGATGTTAATGATGCTTTCTATAAAGGTTGTCAAACTTTGTGTAGTTTGACTTTTCAAGCAATTTATATGCCTTCATAATTTTATCTGATGTGTGCGTCTTTGTTGCATAGCCACCAGCCGTGTACAAACTGGCGTAAGCATTTTCTCTGGCTTGCACAACTAGCGAGACCAGTTCACGGGAAAGCAACAGAAAAGAACAGGGGCTCTTTTTTCAAAAAAAAAAAAAAAGAACAGGGGCTCTTTTGATTCGTAAGATTTTTGGAACACACGAAGGAAAAACACATGATTGGAATGGCATGTCCTTTTTAATCCTACATGATTAAGAAACTGCGAGATTCGGTTTTCTTAATAGGGGATAGCGCTGCAATATATTCATCACTGGTGGAGTACAAATTACAAACATGACCCTGAAGGAACTGAAATGATAGTACAATCCTAAAAATTAGCACAAAGGACCCTAGAACATAAAACATAAAAGCAATCGTGTCCTTCTCCACCGTAGCAACAAGGACTCCGCCGTCGGCCACCCTTCTTCTCACCGGGGACAAAATGGAAAGGCGATGAGCACCGTCGGGAGTCCCTCAAAGAGCCTCCTCATGTGACGATCTCCATCATGAAGCAAAGACTCCCCATGGAGCTCCAGATCTAGCCACCTTTCTCGATCTTCCGCCACCGCCACACTCAGGGTGCCTCCAAGGAGTCTGCATACATGAGTGTACAACACTGAAAAAGTACGAAAATAATTGGGTAGGATGGGCTAAAAAAAGATGCAAAGACTGAAATAATGACGAGACATTAACACTATATATGAGTTATTCGAATCTCCATAATTTTGGTGATAACTTATTCGAATCTCCATCGCTCGAATTATCACATCATCAAGTCATTAGAAGTTATCAAACATCTTTCTACACAACTCGTTTTTGATGATCTTTGTCACCCGAATGTCCCTTTCAACTTTTTTTTGTCTCCATCAGTAAAAACAGTGCCGACTAATGAGATGATAAACCATAAAAAGCATGATATGCCTTTCGAATATGAAGACAATTTTCTTATCATTTCATCTTTATTTAACATTGCGATGTCACTATCCGCGCTAATCAAACCTTTCAAGAGGGGTTATGAACCATTATTTCTAAAATTCAGAATCCATCACCCTCCCCACTCCTTCAGCCGCATGAAATGCGTAATGTGCGTAAATTGTGAGTACTATATTCTGGTAATATTTTTGTTTGGTACATTGAACATTTATTACTGTCGGTTGATAATAATATATGTATTAAAAATATCAGAATTATGGTTGACTGCCAATTTTTTGCTAAACATTGCTTAAGTTTTGTGCCAACAACATTTAATATACTATTAGGACACGAATGAAGCTGAAACTTACTTATCGGGTACACAAATTTTTCGGTAGTAAAATATACAAGTAAATTTCGGTCATCATTTTTGAAAGACCAAAATGCAAAGACCGAACTTCCGGTTAGGAGAGCATCCACCCCACCCATTGAGGCCATCAAATTTATTCAGTTAGAATATCACTTGTCTTTTCTTTCAAAAGAAATCTGTTCATTTACTTGGTAGATGACTAGTGGTTCAGGGATCGGTCAAATGTAAATAAATCAGCACTGTCTCAAATTTCAGTTTCAAAGCAATGACGCATATATACATTACTCGTTTGGTTTTGTACTTGTCCCTCTGAAACAGTCTTCTTGTTTAGACTGATACGCCTCTGAATGAATACTTCTTCTCCAGCTTCGACCTCCCGTGTTGCAGTCCCTTTGTAATAGCTTACACAGCTGCTGGTAACAGGGTGGAGATTCAGATACTGCATCTTGGGAGATTGTGCCTTGCTATTGTGTAAACTCTACTGGGAAACATTGTATTGTTATCCCGCTGGAGATGCAATCTGACATAGTCACCTGCTATATATATATTTCAGCAACTGACTGCAGTTATCAGGCTTTCTCTATTTATTATACAGTACCTTTTCACAGGCCGGCGTGTGAAAGAAGCTACAACCTCCCTCATACTAGTTTATAAACCGACGCCAACTCACCATGTGCCGAACTGCCGATCGAGCCAGCATCAAGAAGTTTTATTCTAAGGCAAGCGCACAAATAACCGCCCGGTGAGAACAACCGGTGTACGGGCACACGTTTATTTATCTGCATATTAAATTTGTGATGTTCGTATGAAATGATGGTGAGAAAAAATATCATATATCTGCTAATACATGTATGATGATGCGTCTCTGTTGTAGAACATCACACCAGATTAAATTCAGCTTTTTTTTTTGACGTGAATTCATCTTGTTTTTATTAGTAGCAGATAAGCAATTTAGCTTAGGAGTGTCATGGTCGAGTTACTAATCCACACGTTTAAGCCCAGCCGAAGTCCATCTCTGTCCCGGCGCCGCCTGCCTCCTCTTTCTCGTTCCGTCCTGGCCGCAAGGACAAGCGCGAGTCTACCGGACGAGATCATCGTCTGGGAGATCCTCCTTCGCCTCCCCGCAAAACCCCTCCTCCGCTGCCGCTCTGCCTGCCGCGCCTGGAGCCGCATCACACGCACGCGCGACTTCCTCCTGGCACACCACGGCCGGCAGCCCAGCCTTCCACTTTTGTCCAGCGATGAAGACTTCGATCTCGGCTTCCACTACCATGACATCCTCACCTTGGACCACCAAGCCTCCACCGATGACGAGCAGCTCCACGCCGTCGCCAAGCTTGACCAGGCCTTCTATCACGAGGCCTCCTGCGACGGCCTTCTAGTCCTCACCAAGGTGGGCACGATTTGCTCTCCCCCTTGCCTCTCCATCTGCAACCCAACCACTCGTGAGTACGCTCCCATTGGGATACAGTGGGACTTCGTGGTCATGGGGATGTACTCACACCATCCTACCGGCGAGTACCGGCTTTTACTAACGATGTGCAACCGATGGTCCGAAGACCAAATTGGTTGCTATGTCTTCGCACTGGGTTCCGACCAACCGCCGAGGTACATTGGGTGGCCAGAGATGACGTTTGGAATCTTCCACGTACCAGTCCGGCTCCGTGATAACCTGCATTGGCATCTGGTGTATTATCCGAGTGGAAGAAACCCATTGATATGTGAAGGCAAATGGGTAGTAGTATTTGACACGATATCAGAGTCGTTTCGGCAGATGCGTTCTCCTATTGTCCCCCCCGGCTCTTATATCTTTGAAGTGGATGGCACACTCGGCATCCATAGCCGTAACTATTCCCTGGAAATAATTTATGTATGGGTGTTACAGAACTACGAAAGCGAGGTCTGGAACCTGAAGTACCGAATCAAATTGCCTATTGCCCAAATCAGGAGGGAGTTTGGTGGTTACTGCTGGGATTTGAGCGTTGTTTCAGTGTATAGTGGTGTTCTCTTGCTGGTCAGGGTTGAGGAGTGGCTGCTTCACGTGGACAATGATGGCAAAGTGGTTACCAATTTCCATCGTCGTCGAGGCTTCTCTATGTCTGGATGTCGGCTCAAGCAAAGTCTTGTTCAACATACCTTCTTTCCGGCTCTAAAAGGTTATGTTGTAAACGCTTCACCTTTCATTAGACCTGTTGAGTGAGTGGTGCTTTCTGATATGCCTAGCTGGTCAGTAGCGTAGCCAGGATAGAGCAACGCCCCAGGCCATGCTCATGCTACAGTGACAAATAGTGCAGAAAATAGCTACAGCAGTTATAATCAACAAAGAAATTAGCGTCCACGCCCCAGGCCAAGGCCAGTGTAGCCTAGGGCCTGGCTACGCCCCTGTAGCTGGTACCCTTTAGAACTACAATATCTATAAGCTGGATGGATTATATATATATGAGTTTGTTGCCTTGATGGCGTCTTTTTTCTTTGCTGAAGTACATAAAGTTATGATCAGAAAGTACTGAATGTTATGTGCCTGCACGAAATCTCTGCTTGTCTCGGTGCCCTATCGAGCTGAAGTGATGATCACTATATTTGTTGATGCTAAAATCAAACAATTTATTTGGCTTATTGTGAACTATTTGCCTACTAATCTTGCCTCATGACACTATTTTATTGTGCAAGGAAATTGACTTGGATTTATTTTAATTATTTAGTGGCTTAGTACTAAATTGTTAGCAAAACATATGCATCATGTCCCTGTTTCTTGCAACTACCCGTAAAATTTTACTGCACATTTACACCATTGTCACCACCATTTACTTCAACATGGACACGCCTGCAATATAGCCTCTCCGTATCAAAATATTTTTGGGCCCAACATGCATCTAGACATGTTTTAGTGCAAGAAACATCTTATATTTTGATACGGAGTGAGTATATGTCATTTCACCACCCCCTGCCCCCCCCCCCCCCCCACTCCACCCACGATATGCGGCTCCAAGTATCTGCAATCATGCACACCACTGTCTCCAACCTTCTCCTTATCACCGGTGTGTCGTGCCACAACCATAGCTTCCTGCAGCTCCTTCCTCCTCCCCCCACCCCCTAACAAACGCATATAGCCACACAAGGGCTAGCCGCATCCCACTATGTCGGAGACATAAATTTATGTGCAACTGAGGTTGCTGGATTTTCTAAAGTGCACACATAATCAATATCTAAAAAAACTGACCTTCCTAAGAAAATGTTGGCGCCAAGCAGTGCCGAGTCCATGATTACCGTTGCGGCCAATGCCAGAGGAAAAATTGAACGTGGATGGGTAAATCGGCCCGTGAAGCACCGGTGTTGAATATCCCCTCAGGAAGTGGAATGCAAGCAAGTCATTAATAAAACATTTTACATATTTCACCTTACATGAAAAATAGTTCATGTGTATTAGTTAAAATGATCGTGTTGTCAAACAAACTGCTCGGCCACCATTTTCAATAAATTTGATAAAATAATAATCCGTGTGGAGAAATATCTTTATGAAATATGTTCCTCTATTATAGAAAAGAATGTTAGTTAAATCGTTCAGTACGAATAGTGGTGATAATAAAATTGCAGTACATTAAATTTTTCTAAAAGTTGATTTGCTACGGACAAACTAAATAGATCCATAAAATATATTACATTTATATATTTAATATCTTAAATTATTAATTTTTATTTAGAATGACATCTGTCTCCATAGTCTAGTCTCATAGTTTAGATGTCTATAGAACTAAGACAATGTCCGTGCATTGCAATGGAACCAAAAAAATATAAACGGCATTATCATAACCATTCTTGCGGACCAAGTCCTGCACACAGACTCCAAATCTGTGACAACCTGCATGTTAGAAATTCGGCTATAATAAGCCAAGAATTCGTAGCTACCTCACAGTCAAAAAATAGATGATATGATGACTCAGTTTCAGAGCAAAACAAGCAGGTGAGGTCTGAAACTGGGCGCCGTTTCTGCAAATTGTCACGGGTCAGGAGTTTGTTGTGAATTAGTAGCAAAAGAAAAACTTGCGCACAGACGTGAACAAAAATGTTCCAGATTTTGTGCATACTCTTAGGAGCACTACCACCAAAATTCACAATGGAATAAAACGAAGATGATGTATAAACACCATCTGAAGTATGCATCCAAACAGTAGAGTCAGGTAAGGAGGAGAAGGATAAATCCTTCACAATGTTAAGTAGTTCAATCCATCTATTCATCAACATTTGATCAACACACCTATTAAAGGTTAATTTCAAGTTGAGACCATCCCAAGCTTGTGAGACAGTAATGTCTTTCTCGTTCACAATTTGGAAAAGATCATAGGAGGTTGCCAGGCAGCAATTGCCATGCCAGATGTCAAGCCAAAATTTCACCTAGGTGCCAACCCAATTTCCCAACGATAACCCATTTTACAAGCCTTAGCAGCCCAAGTAAAAGTCTTCCAGAAAGGGGAGCTCGAAGATTCAGCCCCCCAAAAAATATTAGGAGAGGAATTGTTGTATTTAAAATCCACAATCCTGTTCTAGAGCTGAGTGTCTGCACCAAAATACCTTCTAACCCAAGAAGCCATAAGACTAAGATTAAAGTCATGAAGATTATGGATCCCAAGACCATAAGATTTTTCCTGGGAAATAAGGCCCCATCTTGCGAGATGATGTTTATGATCCTCATCAACGTTACCCCAAAAATAGTGTGCCATCTGGGAGTTGATCATCTTGATGGCCCACTTGGGGAAACGAATGACAGAAAGAAGTTAAGTAGGGATACTAGAGATGCAAATTGTTAGGAGAGCAAGCTTCTTTCCATTTGGCTAAATATTTGCTGGTCTTATTCTCTTTTGCAAGTCATTGTATGCAGTCTTACCTAGTTACACAGAACAAATAAGGTGTATAGAAACAGAGGAGCAAATCCACAAACAACTAAGAAATGCTCGTGCTGAGTTTGACCAATCCAGTTCGTTGGGCCTTTCTGTCGATTGTCTTTTGGTAAATACGCAGACATGTCATGTAAATTTTCTTAGTTTCTTAGACTTGGCATCTATGTACCCTGTGCAAGTTCCTTACTCTATAATACCATGTAAGAGTAATTTTGTTGTCGTCTATTTCTGAATGATGAACAAGAAAGCACATACTGGATATGGTAATACAGGATTCAGACGTGCGATTTGTTCACACTGCCCATTCCAGTGACGGTGTTGAAGCACTAGATGTGGCGGTGTCTGCTCAATAAAGTCTCCGTTGCCAGCTAAAACCACATGTGGGGGATGACGGCTGCTCAGTGCCAAGCTCGTCGATCATGGCGGCTGAGAGTGTCGTGGGCTCTGTACCAAACTCGTCGCACTACTCCTCCCTGGCCTTCTTGATCGGCATGGCATCCAAAACCCTCCCCGTCTCCCTCGGGATGTCTATTTATCTGGAACTTTCTTCACCGATTGCTGATCAATTCCAGTTTTGGATCTTCATGAAAAATCATTCAATAATAAATGAGTAATGGGCCAACCAGAACTTCCATATAGTTATTGTAATATCTGTTGTCATTCACTAAACCTTATTTTGAAAACAGTGAAACCTCATTGGAATATTTGTGAGAGTTCACATAAACTTTCTTTAAACTAATGAAAGTTCATTGAACTTTCCAAAACAATTATGAAAAACTATTGAATATTTTGCAAGTTTGTACAATTAGTTTTCCTTCAGAGTTTAGCCTACCAGAGTGACAGAGCGAGAGGCTAAAACCGGGTGGCTTCGCACTGTCAGCTGAAACTGAATGTTGTCATCACAGTGAAAAATGACAACACTGACTCACATATTGGAAGGTTGAAGACCAAGGACTACAGAAGCATTGTTACAATCTTACAGATTTCATCATATCAGAGAGACGCGATGTCATAACGGTTGATCTGAATTTGTTTCGATTATATAACAGAACAACTAACGCCTCAAGTGGGCATGCTCAGACCAAAGGAGTGTAAGCTCAGACCAAAGGAGTGCCATTGAAAGTAGCAGCAAAACTAGTACTCCCTCCAATCCATATTAGTGGGCATAGCTTTGTCTAAATTCATATGTATCTAGTTAAGTATTTAGATGTATCTAGATAAAGTTGTGCCCACTAATATGGATCGGAGGGAATATTATGTATGCACTGGGCGATTGCATGCATGCAGCACTCGGTTCCTGCAAAACACGTCAAACAACTTTTCTATGTTTAGCAGTTTTGATGACTGCAACTTTTTTCCGATTTTTTTTTCAACACTAGCTGTTCCTTAGGAAGGTGTTTCATCTTCAGATTTTCTGGTGCAGATCTGATCAGCTTTAGCCCTTATCTTGTGACCTCCTTTTTCTAAATACGTGAAATATTGGAGACCGAGGTCTTCAACACTTTAATTTGACAACAACAATTCTATCACAATATGTATATTTCAATTGTAGAAAAGAAAATATTAACAAAATATTTCTTGGGACAAATCTCATGCATCCAACAAAACACTTCAACAAATATTATCATTGGTCACGGTTTAAGAAGTTATCCACAAAAGGATCGAAATAAGATATGTGTAGGCAGAAACCACAAGTTAACAAAGTCAATCATAATTTCATCAGAACGTACTCAAACATGAACTAGAGGAAAGACAATGACTTACAAACTAAAAACACGTGCACCTAACCGAAAACTAACACCGCTTAAAAGTAGAACAAGCTAATGTCTGAACAAAATACTACTACTACTGCATCTTATATAAGTCTAACAAGTAGCTAGCTGGAACATATATAGGACAACGACGGGCGTGCTGGTAGGCTTATTATTTTTCTAAGGCGATGAAGATCTTGTCGTTGTTGCTGATGCCGTCGTTGCTGGACTTGGGGACGACGGTGGGCAGCTCGACGTTCTTCTCCTTCTTGGGGGTGGACTTGCGGTAGCATCCGTAGAGCATGAGCTGTGCGAGGCTGAAGAGCACGCCGAGGCCATTGGGATGGTGATGTAGAGGTCGAACTTGATGAGAGCATAGGCGAGCCAACAGCATCCGTTGAGGAAGCCGACGAAGGAGAGCAAGAAGGGCATGTACTCGACGCTCTTGGTCCTGATCACTTGGAACATGACGGTGAGCGGGGAGGCGTACATGACGGTGTTGGCGATGACGCAGAGGATGCCGACGATCATGGAGCGCCTGTCGTGGGTGTGGGCGCCGAGGAGCACGCCGAGCACGAGGGCCACCATGAGCACGGCCTCGACGCCGAGCACTGCGAGCACCCGGAGGCGCTTCCTGCGGGGCGCGTAGATGAAGAAGGTGGTGAGGTAGATGACCTCGATGAAGATCCCGGCGCCGTTGATGGTGTAGACGAGGGTGCTGTTGGGGTGGACGAAGGGGAGGCCGTAGAAGACCCAGAGCATGCAGTTGAAGAGCGTGGCGAGGTAAGGGGTCGGGCTGAACTCCTCCACGTCCTTCTTCTTATAGATGTTCAAGAAAGTCGGCGCTGGCGAGAGGAAGAGCCCGGCGGAGATGACGTTGCCGATGATGCCGACGACGCTGCGGATCACGCCGCTGGAGACCATCTTGCTCGACGGATTGGACGGACGGCGGCTCGATCTCCGGTGACGATGCTTTTCCGGCGAGTTGCAGAGGTGCGGAAGGTGTCTGGCTTTGTGGATATAGGTCGACTATAGATTTTGTTTATGGGTAGTACCAGGTAGGTAGCTAGTACATGGATTTATATAGCAGATCAACCCAAGCCAAGACTCGTACGTGGACCAATACTTGTCGGTCACGAACGGCCGGGGTTAATCCTAACGAACTTATACAATACAAGGTGATGAACTGATCAGAGTCAGGCGCCAACACTACACGGAACGGGTTCACGCCGTGGTTAATCTAACACCTTTTCTCTTGGCAGTTACGTACAAACGGATAAGGAGACCGGCTCGATCTTGTTGCAATATCCATCAACACCAACTCGATCTTAGCTTGTTGAAAAATTAACCTGCTGGAGATGCAGATTTGGCACCGAGTTGTATGCAATTCAAACAACGAGGTTCTTTCAGATAAGGGGCCAACCTAACACGCACGCAGCATGCTTCGCCTGCTAGGGTTATTTACCACCCATCAGAGTTACAACACGGTCCATCTCACGATTTAAAAGCAAAAAAAAAAAAATCCCTCCATCCGGTAATAAATGTCGTTAAAAGAGATATATCTACACATATTTTAATACTAAATATATCCGTTTTTATAACATTTTTCACGACCAAATGTGACGTTTTAGAAGAAATCTTATTGGTTCTCGCCTATCATCTTGGAATGAGATACTACAACGTCTGGCATTGATCAATTTGACAGAGGGGACAGGCGATTTTCTATAAATTTATACAAGACTTGGCCCGGACACCCCAAAACAGTGTGTTATAGCCCACGGAAACGACCGTAAACGCCCGAAAGATGAGTTTTTACGACGTCGCAATATTCGTGTATCGGGGTCATGGGCCCCTTAAATCAGTCTCGGACCCCAAAACAGTGTGTTATAGCCCACAAAAAAGGCCGGAAACACCCGAAATTACGAGTTTTGACGACGTCGCAAAATTAGTGTATCGGGGTCATGCCCCCTGTAATCGGCCCCGGACAACCCAAAACAGTATGTTATAACCCATCAAAATGACCGTAAACGCCCGAAAGACGACTTTAGGCGACGTCGCAATATTCGTGTATCGAGGTCATGGGCCCCTGAAATCGGCACCGGTCCCCAAAATAGTGTGTTATAGCCCACGAAAACGCCCAGAAACGCATGAAATGACGAGTTTTGACGACGTCGCAATATTCATGTATCGGGGTCATGGGCCCCTTAAATCTGCCTCCGACCCCAAAACAGTGTGTTATAACCCACGAAAACACCCAGAAACGCATGAAATGACGAGTTTTGACGACGTAGCAATATTCGTGTATCGGAGTCATGCCCCCCTGAAATCGGCCTCGGACCCCCAAAAAGTGTGTTATAACCCATGAAAATGATAAACGCCCGAAAGACGAGTTTTGATGACGTCGCAATATTCATGTATCGAGGTCATGGGCCCCTGAAATCGGCACCCGGCCCCCAAAATAGTGTGTTATAGCCCACGAAAACGCCCAGAAACGCATGAAATGACGGGTTTTGACGACGTCGCAATATTTCGTGTATCGGGGTCGTGGGCCCCTTAAATCAGCCTCCGACCCCAAAACAGTGTGTTATAGCACACGAAAACATCCAGAAACGCATGAAATGATGAGTTTTGACGACGTAGCAATATTCGTGTATCGGGGTCATGGCCCCTGAAATCGGCCCCGGACACCCCGAAAAAGTGTGTTATAACCCATGAAAACGACTGTAAACGCCCGAAAGACGAGTTTTGATGACGTCGCAATATTCATGTATCAAGGTCATGGGCCCCTGAAATCGGCATCGGGCCCCAAAATAGTGTGTTATAGCCCACGAAAATGCCAAAAACGCATGAAATGACGAGTTTTGACGACATGACATCTTGGAATGAGTTCCACCGCTGGAACGCGTGTGCTATTTCTCCCCTCACTACGGGAAAATCTGGCATTGCCATGTAGGAGAACGACACGGCAAAAGCCATGCGGAACACGGCAAAGGATTTGCCGTGTCAAACCACACGGCAAAACGGACACGGCATAGATCGGGACGGCAACGTCGCTTCGCCGTGTGCTTTACGTCTTCACACGGCAAAGATCTTCGCTGTGTGCTTTTTATGTGTGTCGGCATAGTAAAGTAGTTGACGACGCAAGTGAGCTAACGGTGATGAACCATTTGTCGTGTATAAGTACAAAACACACGGCAATGTATTTAAAGTTCACCGTGTTCCTCTGCAAGGTACACGGCAAAGATTTGACTGTTTGCCGTGTGTCTCGAAAACAAACACGGCGAAAAACTCGCACGTTTGCCGTGTGTTCTGTAGAAAGACACGGCAATGACCCACGTCTTTGCCGTGTGGCGCAGGTAAACACACGGCAAAGCCACTCCCCAGGCATATCCCAGGTGCACACCTTTGCCGTGTGCTTTTTTGGTGCACATGGCAAAGGACATGTTGCTTTTCTATTTCGGGTTGTTTTAGGTTTATCCTAGCATTTCAAATAGACAATAAACATATATGTTTCCAGATCAACAATCTACATGCATTTATAGCATCTTCATCATGATAATACAAGTCCATCACAAGATCAACAATCTATAACAACTAGACCATCACAAGATCCATAATGACAAATAGTTCATGACAAGTTTCATAGAAAGTACAGAGTTCATAATACAAGTCCATATGTCCATAATATAACTCCACATGTGGACACAACGCCAAAGATCCACGTCACTCATGCACATCCTACAAGTTCAAAGGCAAAGAATGAGATTCACAAGTCATATGACAAGTAAAGGTAGAATGTTCTAAATTTTGACAAGGAACATAGCAAGTTATAAGGACTTCGGACAAGTAAAGTAACATAGCAAATATTAGTGCAGCTTCCTCACAGATTATGCATTATTAGTGCAATATGCTTGTTGTGAATCGTTCTAATTGGATTGTTGGATAAAACAAACCTAGAAGCGCATGAGGCACAAGTGTAGGAGAACTAACCTGGAGTCAAAGCTTGCGGGCGACGTTCGGATTGAGGAAGCAAGGCTAACCAGTCGTAGGAGGCGTCAGCGGGCTATGATCCTGATTTGATGGCCCATCGAGCTCCGCATTGTTGGTTCCAGCCGATGGTTTTCCCTACAACATGCAAAATTGTGAGCATTAGTCAATAAGCACTAGACATACATATGGAGAGATTAACACTTAATAAGAAAGACAAGTTACCAATGGGAAGGTGAAAGGAGGAGGAGCTAAATAAGGAAGAGTCACGCCACTCTGCTGAGAGGCCTACAAAATCAAGCTTCTATTAGCAAAAACTTACCATGAAGGTATCATAGGCTGACATCTTTTGTGCCATCCACTCCATCATTTGTTGCGTCTGCGTCAACTGATGCTGCTGCTGAGTCACCTACTCCTCCATTTGCCGAGCATGAGCCACGGCCTCCTCCCTCAGTCTCTTCTGTTCGGCCACCTCAGCCTACGTTTTGTCATCAAACTGTCATGAATGTTGCAATGGAAAACATGTAATGAAGTGTGGATGACCGATAAAGAAGAACATACCCGGATCTGGTCGATTGCTACAAGCGAAGGCCTTGGGCAGGTCTCTACTCGAGGCTGGTAGCTCCTCCTGCCACGACGAACCTGGGAGAGAGATGGAATGGTCGAAGGATGGACGGAGCCGTCACCAATCCATAAGCGGCCATTCGCCTTGCCTTGTCCCGCTAGTACGGCAACCTCAGGGTCAAAGGGCGAGGTGATAGGGTCCGCTTCCTTGCCATGCGACTCCGCGAACTTCTCCCGATACCCCGTATCCCGGAGACGGCATCCATCATTCGTCCACATCGACCCCGTCTCAGGATGCGGCTCCTTCCTAGTACGCTTTTCGGTCCAAATAGCAAACACGGTGGGCTCCACACCTGTCTCTTTTTTGTGCAAAAGAGAGCATGAAGATACATGAAGAGGGACGTCTTTGCGGAGTAAACGTGATGAGCAAGATTAAAGAATGTCTTTGCTCACCTTTTTTTGGATGCATCCAGCGAGGGTGAGGCTACCTTGGTGATGTGATCCACCTTCCATCGCGGCTTTTCGTCTCACACCCTCGTCGTGTTTTTTCTTGAAGCAGGCGCCTGTCCAATACTTTACCATCATCGTGAAGACTTCCTTGTTGGCCTCACCTACGTACTGAGGAGGAACCTATGTACACAAAATACACATATTAGTGAAATTAGACTTGGCGGGCACCAAGTCAACAATACACAAATGGAACTACCTGCAAGTATTGCCACGGCTCCATATGAACCACCCGAGCAACTTTCTTGCCTAAGTTAATCTTGTGTTTCTCGGCGTACCAAGTGCGGACGCATCACACACGCGCCTCGTGGTGCATGTCAGTGACTAGCCTCCTCGCACAAGCCTGAGACACGGATAAGCACTCCCTATGGTGATCTGGGTCCATGACGAAGTATTCCTACAAGGCGCCCGCTTACCCAGAAATCGCGGATCACTCCCTATGGTGCAACTATTGTCAACCTCGAAGTTACTGAATGATGAGAGGTCAAAGAAACTTACCCAGAAATCGCGGATCACCCTATCCTGGGCGTTCTCAAGCTCGCCGTCTGGATCTGGTGCGTAAGAGTAGTGCCTCCAAGTCCAAGCGACATCCTCGCCATGACCACGAGGTAGGGATACAATCCCAGGGAAATGCTTTCTTATGAGGCATCCAAGAATGCTCGCGTAAGTACGGGGCCCCTCCTTGGCATCTTTATATATGAACGACCTACACAATGAAAGCCAAAATGGGTATGAGAAAATGGTGATGAAAAGTTCAACATTAGAATACCAAAAGTGGATAAGTTGCAAAATAGTAAGCGAGTCAAAGCATGTACCTTACACCAGCCGGTACAAGCACAATAGAACCAACAATTTTTTTTCCAATACTCCAGGTCAGCGAGCGATGAGATCCCACGCTGATACACAGGACCTCCCCTAGCCACAGTGAGCAACGTGGGGTTAGTCTCAACAAACTCCTCCGGTGGCTCCCAGATCCTCAAGTCCTCCACCTCCTCATCATCCTCACCCTCGTAATCACCTGAATTGGAGGAATCATCGCCATCATCACGAAGAAAGCCCGGGTGAATCGCCTCCTCCTCCTCCTCCTGACTCACGAGCTCCTCCTCTTGTCTCGCGAGCTCCTCCTCCTCCTGTCTCACGGGCTCCTCCTTGGGTGTGGCAGGACTAGTTGGCCGTGTCCGAACCCTTGCATGCCTCGAACACTGCATTGGCTCCTCAGGTGGGGGAGGATGAGCTGACTGTCTCAAAGCGGATCTGAAGCTTCCGTGTCATGCCTTGACAATATACCGGTCAATCCCCTAACTTTGCGCATGGCCTTTTTCATACCCTTTGGCTTCTTTGCTGCTGCTCCCTCTCCTGGCATGTTTCAATCACCTGCATTCACAAAAATAGTATTTTATTAGTACACATTATACAAAATGATGTAGCTATATGAATATTAATAAAAGAAACAATAAATAAAGAAAAAAAATTAGAATGCAACAAAATACATACAAAACCATCCACGAGTGGAGAATACAAACATAGCATATAGTTCTTACAAATTGGCTAGCCTCACAATCACTATTACATAGAGTTCTCACAAATAGGCTAGCTTTACAATCACTATTACATAGAGTTGCTACAAACTTCAGTAGCATGTATCCGGATCAACAGTTGGACCACATGTTTCCTCATCGCTATCAGGCTCGCCCCACCAATCATCCACGTAACCTGGAGGCGGTCCTGTTGGCTCATTGGTGTCAAGGCCAGCGTGGAACCGCTCAAGCAAAGTCAAGTCTTGTTGGTTCTCAACATCCTCAACTCCATGCCTCGCAGTGTGTGCTTCCTCCATTTCTGCAGGTTCGTCTTCTTCGCCGTCTACGACCATGTCCTCATCGGTCGGCAAGTTGATAGTGAATTTACCTGGGAGCCCCTCTTCCTGAAAAAATGTGCCATCATATGTCGAGGGGTCTAGGCGCCGGTAATCTTCACTGTTTGGCTTAGGCGGCCTGCTGTGCGTCGGCACCGTGATCACAACATCCCATCCTGTAGCCATTTTTTGGGTTTTTGCACGGGTACGGGAGATAGAATACTTGATAGGCCTGGGTAGCCAAAATCTAGACATCATCTCCCACATAAACAGAGCTTCTATCAACTTCGACCCACCCAATTTCAGGATTGTGTTTCACCCGATGTGGGTCGAACCAATGGCATTTGAATATAACGGGATTTAGCCCTTTGCCAAAACCGTAATTCAGCTCGTATATACCCTCGACTCTACCATAGTAATGGAGTCCATCTGAGCCTTCACACAAGACCCGCTATTTATTGTCTTCGGTTGGGTCGGCTCTGTGTGTACTTATGGGTATGGAAGTGATGACCCACAAGTATAGGGGATCGCAACAGTCTTCGAGGGAAGTAAAACCCAATTTATTGATTCGACACAAGGGGAGCCAAAGAATACTTGAGAGCCTTAACAGCGGAGTTGTCAATTCAGCTGCACCTGTGAATAGTCTTGCTCGACACAGATTATCAGTAGCAACAGTTTTATAGCAGTAGTAGCGGTGAAATAATAGCAGCAGTAAAGTAAGACAGCAGTAGTGATTGCAGTAAACAGTAGGATTAAAACACTGTAGGCATAGGGATGGATGAACGGGCGCTGCATGGATAAGATAGCTCATATAATAATCAAGACATAGGCATTGCAGATAATAATGATAAAGCATCCAAGTACTAAGTAAACATAGGCATGTGTTCCGTATATAGTCGTACGTGCTCGCAATGAGAAACTTGTACAACATCTTCTGTCCTACCAGCCGGTGGCAGCCGGGCCTCAAGGGAATCTACTGGTAATTAAGGTACTCCTTTTAATAAAGTACCGGAGCAAAGCATTAACACGCCGTGAACACATGTGATCCTCACATCGCAGCCATTCCCCTCGGCTGTCCCAATTATTGTCACTTTGGGACCGCGGGTTCCGGACAACAATATGTGTATACAACTTGCAGGTATGATCAATAAACAGTGCATATCATTATGAAACAATAACATGTTCAGATCTGAAATCATGGCACTCGGGCCCTAGTGACAAGCATTAAGCTCAACAAGTTGCAACAACATCAATAAGTACTAACAACGGATACTAGGCACCATGCCCTAATGATCTTATAACTTATTACATGAACAATCTCATCCAATCCCTACCATCCCCCTCAGCCTACAGCAGGGAATTACTCACACATGGATGGGGGAAACATGGATGGTCGATGGAGAAGCGTCGGTGATGATGATGGCGATGATCTCCTCCAATTCCCCGTCCCGGCGGAGTGCCAGAACGGAGTTTCTGGTCCCCGAAATAGGTTTCGCGATGGCGGCGGCGTACGGTGATGTTTCTGGATGAAGTGGACGACCCCCTCGCGTTTTAGGTCAGAGAGGGTTAAGTAGTCGAAAGGGGGACTCGGGGAGGTGCCCGAGTCGCCCTCCTCAGTGGCTGGCGCGGTGGGCCCCAGGCCGCGCCACCATGTGGTTTGGGCCACTCGTGGCCCATCTGCCTCCCCTTCTGGCTCCGTGAGTCTTCTGGTAAAATAGGAGGTTTGCGATCTTTTCTGGTGTTTTTCCCGAAAGTTGACTTTCTGCACAAAAACAAGACACCAGGGCAATTCTGCTGAAAACAGCGTTAGTCCGCATTAGTTGTATTCAAAACACACAAGTTAGAGGTAAAACAATAGCAAAAGTGTTCGGGAAAGTAGATACGTTTTGGACGTATCAACTCCCCCCAAGCTTAGCTTATTGCTTGTCCTCAAGCAATTCAGTTAACAACTGAGTGCGATAAAAGACTTTCACGAACACATTTGCTTCATATGATGCATATATTCTCACTATATGAACAAATGCTTAGGCAATTCAAGATGAGGCAAATGCAAATAATGTCACTCAATAGGCATGTAAACTATGAAAAGATACCAACATACTAATAGCGACAAACATGAAACATATTAATTCACAAGATTGTAATGCTCATAATAGGATATGATAAGATGGTATCTCGCTTGCCCGTTTTTGTACAGCAAAACATAAATGCCCAGGCACCTCTGAAGTTCATGGGAAGACTAGAATCAAAGATAAAAGCATCAAAGTTATATCACAGTTAACCACATTCTGGGACAAGCACATTACACTAAGAATGACAACTATGCTCTCGAGAAAGTGCTCAAAGAAAGGATGGTGACTCAACATGAAAGTAAAAGATTGGCCCTTCGCAGAGGGAAGCAGGGATTATCATGTGCTAGAGCTTTTTATTTTTAAAACAGAAGCAAAATTGTTTTGGGAAGTGTTTGTTGTTGTCAACGAATGGTAGTGGGTACTCTAACCCCCTTGTCAACCAGACTTTCAAGAGCGGCTCCCATGAAGGATGTTATTTCTACCAGCAAGGTAGATCATCCCTCTTCTCTTTTGTTTACACATGTATTTTAGTTTCATTATGGGTGACACTCCCCCCAACCTTTGCTTGCACAAGCCATGGCTAACCGAATCCTCGGGTGCCTTCCAACATTCACATACCATGGAGGAGTGTCTATTTGCAAATTAAGTTGCTTACTGATAAATCAGGGCAAAACATGTGAAGAGAATTATTGATGAAAGTTATAATTAATTGGGACTGGGCACCCCGTTGCCAGCTCTTTTTGCAAAATTATTGGATAAGCGGATGTATATGCCACTAGTCCATTGGTGAAAGTCTGAATGACAAGATTGAAAGATAAAACACCACATACTTCCTCATGAGCTATAAAACATTGACACAAATTGAGAAGTACTTTGAAGGTTTTAAAGGTAGCACATGAAAATTTACTTGAATGGTTCGAAATGCCATGCATAGGTATTTATGGTGGACACTTTGGAATAACTTGGTTTTCATGGTTTTGGAAGCACGAGCAGCATTCCCGCTCAGTACAAGTGAAGGCTAGCAATAGACTGGGAAGCGACAATCAAGAGAGCAATAACCGTCATAATCATGCTTGCGACAAAATGAAATTAATTGAGACATAAAAGTGATACAAGAACTCTGAGTCAAAATAAATCATCAAGGCTTAATTGACTTTTGTTTTTCAGTCATATGCATGCATGAGCATGTGCCAAGTCAATTCGAATGAATTATTCAGAGGAGGATACCACAATGTCATACCCTCTATGAATAGAACAATGCAAGCAAACATCAACATAACATGCTACCACTATTAATAAATTGGGACCGATCATGAGAGAACAAGAACTACTAAGCATCCACTAAATGACATATACCTCACATGAACCAACTAAGCATGCTCACATAGATGAGTATATGTACAAAAATGAAAACAAATAGAGTTCATACCAGCCTCTCACCCCAACTCGAGTTGTTGTAGATCATCCTTATTGCTTTTTCACTTGTGTTGCTTCGAATGATAAGAATGAAAACCAAGCTCCATCGGAGTCACGGATGGCTGTCCAACTCTGAAAACACTATACAAAACCAAAAAGAAACAACAAATATTTTTGGGTTTTCGAGTTTTTGAAACAAGAGCAAAAAGAAACAAACAATAAAGCAAAATATTTTTGGATTTTTGAATAACAAACCGAATTTTAAAACTAAGCAAACTAATACTGAAACTTAAAGAAACAAATGAAGAGAAACAACAGAAATATTTTTGGTCTTTTTGTGTTTTGGAATGCAGCAATAAAAGGTAAACAATTAAAAAGAAAGAAAGAAAGAAAACTGCAACATGGATATACAAAGTATCGACAAGATATGATATGTAAATGAGTGAGATGTCGATATACCTCCCCCCAAGCTTAGGCTTTTGGCCTAAGTGGAGATCAACCCCATGGTGCCCAGGAAGTGGCGCCTCCATAGTACGACGAGGAAGGGCCCTCGTCCTGGTAAGAGCTGGATGACGCTCCAAGGTAAGTGACGGTGTAGCCATCATCAGGTGCTTCTCCCTCCTCCTGGTGCTGCTGGTGAAAGCCTCGCACTCTAAGCTGCTCCTCCAACGCCTCCTTGGAGTACGACCACGGTCTCCTGTGTATAGGGAACAGATCGGCCTGGGGCAAAGGCACTTCATATTCATCCCCGTTAGTAAATAAAACTTTGTAAACAATGTTTCCTAAATGAGAATTAGGTGTGACAAACTGATGGCCTTTCATAGCAGAAATATCAAGTCTGAAAGGGGTTAGCTTCTCATCATTAGGACTAACGGAAAGACCTAGATATGCGATAACTCGTGAAGCAACAATTCCTCCATAAATAGGTCCACTAGCAGCCAAACGGCGAGCAATAAGGGCACCAAGGTTGTAAGCAGTGTTACCATTAAGTGCAGCAGCAAGAAAAGCAAGATGATAATTAGAAATGTTACTGGTGTTTTCCCTACCAAGAATGCTAGTAGCAAGATAATAAACGAAATATCTAATGGCAGGGAATTGGATGTTCCTTATCTTGCCGCGCTGAGCGATGCGGTCATCGTCG
The DNA here is from genome assembly GCA_947311845.1 of Poa pratensis. Lineage (NCBI taxonomy): Eukaryota > Viridiplantae > Streptophyta > Magnoliopsida > Poales > Poaceae > Poa > Poa pratensis. The sequence goes on from CAMZMU010000039.1 coordinate 81,202,317, forward strand.
TTGGTCACTCCTCGGTAAAGTTCCACAAAGTCTTTGGTGTTCCCTGCAATCTTCTTTGCTGTACCTAAGGAGCAATATCTATGGCAGCACAAAAGTCTCCCAAGTCCATTGTAACAGGCCTGTCATAAATCTTAAATTGGACAGTAGGCGCATAAGATGAATTCACAAATTTAAAACTCTCAACAAAAGTTTTGGTGAGCCAATAATGTTGGTCGCCCTCATCCTGCATATAAGTGGTTAGGCCAACTCTCTGGATAAGGAACATGAAGTCATCAAGCAACCCTGCATTACGCAAAAACTCCATGCATGGAAAGGATGAAGCATTTGGGATTTGGTCATCCCCTCCATCTCCAATGTTCGGTGCAATGACATCCTCATCATAGGAACGCCTAACTCGAGTAGATGCCCTCAAAGGCCTTCTTGCTCTCTGAGAATCCCTTTCAAACACCTCCCCAAAGGTGTGGTTATGCATTTTCCTTTTCTGAATTTTTTAACAAACATTATAAAAAATGATTTTGAGACATACAAATGAGGGGAACTACTATATGAACTTGCTAGAGGACTAAACATGCATCAAAACTAATAATTTCAACATAGAACAAGCATGCATACTCACTTAACAAGTCACCTACAGCAGCAAAATACTCAAGGTATACTTACTAAACAAAATTCTACTTGGATACATGGAGGAGTCACATACCTGAGAGCAATGCCCCAAATCTCAGCAGCTGAGATGGGCTGAACAAAGAGATCGAAATCGCGAGGAAGAACAGCAAAAACTCGAGTGTGAGAGAGAAAAACGAGCTGAGTGATGCAAGAGGAAGAAGTGGTAGGTGGGGGAACTGCTGGAGGGCCAAGGGTGCCCCACCTCAGTGGCTGGCGCGGCCAAGGGGGCAGCCGCGCCACCATGTGGTTTGACCCCATGGTGGGTCCCCTTGGTCAGCACCAGGCACTCCCACGATGCTCTTTGAAAAATAGGACCAATGGTATAATTTTTACAGATTTTTGAAAACTTTCAATTTGCATGAAATCTGGATATTTAAATTAATAAAACTTGGGCAGAAAAATTATTTTTAAAATTCAAAACAACTAAACTTTTGCAACCTAATTATCACTACAGGAGGTAAAACAAAGTTGAAGAAAGAAATGCTGTTTAGCTCTTTCATGTATGCAAATACATTTGATAACAAGGTTGATCAAGTCTTGGCACCAAATAAATTTACATGACACAAATGATTTAAACATCATGAAACACTCATGTTACCTTGTATTGTATTGATATGGATCCAATCATAATGTTTTGATATCCTTCTTGATGATCATATATAGGGCAATCAATACTTCCCACTTTGATAGTTTTAAAATTGGAGATGGTATTGACTCCATAAATCTTGTCAACTTTCTTGGGGAAATAAACAGTATGTTCTTTATCATTAACATTGAAAGTTACTTTTCCTTTATTGCAATCAATAACAGCACCTGCAGTATTTAGAAAAGGTCTTCCAAGAATAATAGACATATTATCATCTTCAGGCATTTCAAGAACAACAAAATCAGTCAAAATTAAACAATTGTTAGCCACTTGAACAGGGACATCCTCACAAATGCCAACAGGAACAGCAGTAGATTTATCAGCCATTTGCAAAGATATATCAGTAGGTATCAATTTATCAAGATAGAGTCTCTTATAGAGAGAAAAAGGCATAACACTAACTCCTGCTCCCAAATCACATAAAGCAGTTCTAACATAATTATTCTTGATGGAGCAAGGGATGGTTGGTATACCTGGATCTCCAAGCTTCTTAGGAACCTTGCCATTGAAAGAATAATTAGCAAGCATAGTAGAAATTTCCTCATTAGGAATTTTCCTCTTGTTAGAAACAATATCTTTCATATACTTTGAGTAAGGAGGCAATTTAATAGCATCAGTCAAAGGAATTTGCAAGAACAAGGGTTTCATCCATTCACAAAATTTATTATAATGTTCTTCTTCCTTTGATTTTAGTTTCTTAGTTGGAAAAGGCATTTGCTTTTGAACCCAAGGTTCCCTTTCATTACCATGTTTCTTAGCAATGAAGTCTTCCTTAGTGTACTTTGTGTTTTTAGTATGCTTTTCAGGTTCCTTTTCACTAACTTCTTTATCAAGAGCATCATTTTTATCCTTATCACTATCAAGTTCATTACCACTTTCAGTTTCAGCATCAGAGATAGATATACTATTAGGATCATTAACAGTTTCAGAGGATTCTACAACATTTTTATGTTTCTTCTTCTTTTTCTTAGAAGGAGAAACTGGATTTTCAGCTAGTTGAGAATCTTGTTCAATTCTTTTAGGTGTCCCTCAGGATATAAAGGATCCTGAGTATGAGCTCCACTTCTAGTGCTAACATAGACAGGTTTTAATTTTTCTTTAGAAGCATTGGCTAACATGTCTTGTTGCACTTTAGTGAGTTGATCAATTTGAGTTTGAACCATATGGAAATGTTTAATAAGCATCTTAACATCATTGGAGGTTCTCTCCACAATATCATGCAACTTACTAATAGCTAGAGTTTTCATGCAAATGATTCTCTACTCTCATATTAAAATTATCTTGCTTAATAACATAATTATCAAATTCATCTAAGCATTGATCAGGTGGTTTAGAGTAGGGAATATCTCCTTCATCGAACCTGTGGAGAGAGTGAACCTCAATTATGGATGGATGAGGAATTGGCTTACACAAATCTTCAATAGGTGGAAGGTTCTTCACATCTTCAGATTTAATACCCTTCTCAATGAGAGTCTTCTTGGCCTCCCTCATTGTTTCATCATTCAATTCAATCATACCTCCCCTCTTCTTTGATATTGGTGTCGGTGTAGGTGTGGGGGTCGGCGCAGGTAGAGTCCAATCATCATAATTCTGGCTGATTTTAGCCAATAATTCTTCAGCTTCTTCAGGGGTTCTTTTCCTGAAAACACAACTAGCACAACTATCCAGATATGCTCTAGATTCAATAGTTAGTCCACTGTAAAATATATCAAGTAGATCATGCTTTTCCAAATCATGTCCAGGCCGAGCTCTGATAAGAGAGCAAAACCTTGTCCATGCCTCTGGAAGTTTCTCTTCATCTTCCTGGTCAAAGTTATAAATTCTCTGCAAAGCATCATGTTGAGCACTAGCAGGGAAATATTTCTGAAAGAAAACATCAAGCAAACCAGTAGGACTAGTAATAGAACCAGGAGACAAGTTGTTATACCAAGCTTTAGCATCATCTTTTAATGAGAAAGGAAAAATCTTAGCAACAAAATAGCTACGCTTCTTAATATCATCAGAAAATAAGCCACTCAAAGTAGAGAGCTCATTCATGTGCTCTACAGCACTTTCACTCTTAGTGCCACAAAAAGGAGTTTTCTCAACAATAGATATATGAGATAAATCAAGAGAAAAATCATAATCCTTATCTTTAATGTTTATAGGAGAAGTGGCAAACTTAGGATCAGGTGACAACTTGTATTTAACAGCATGTTGTGCAAGAAAATTTCTCATATTACTTGCACCAGTAGTAGCATTACATTTATCAATAAAATCATCATCAAGTTCCACATAAGTTTCATCAGGATCATCATCACAAGTATAATCCCTTAACTCAGGTGAATAAACAGGAGTAGTAGGACTTCCATTAGGTGTTCTAGTATTTTCAAGTTGTTTAGACTTAGCAATAGCAGCATCTAAAAGTGGACCTAATGAAATATTCTCATCAATCACAGTAGAAGCATCATCAACATTATCAGAGGCAATTTCAGATTCAGCAGTAGTACCAACACGTGAAGATTGTGGTGGTGTAACAAGTTGACTCAATACAGATGGTGAGTCAAGAGCAGCAGAGGTACTAAGTGTCGTACCTTTTCTTGTAGTGGATGGCAATACACGGACCCTCTCATCACGAGCTTTACCCATGATGAATAAATTTCAGCGAGCAATATAGATCACAAGTGAACTCACAAATAAAGCTATGCTCCCCGGCAACGGCGCCAGAAAATAGTCTTGATGACCCACAAGTATAGGGGATCGCAACAGTCTTCGAGGGAAGTAAAACCCAATTTATTGATTCGACACAAGGGGAGCCAAAGAATACTTGAGAGCCTTAACAGCGGAGTTGTCAATTCAGCTGCACCTGTGAATAGTCTTGCTCGACACAGATTATCAGTAGCAACAGTTTTATAGCAGTAGTAGCGGTGAAATAATAGCAGCAGTAAATAAGACAGCAGTAGTGATTGCAGTAAACAGTAGGATTAAAACACTGTAGGCATAGGGATGGATGAACGGGCGCTGCATGGATAAGATAGCTCATATAATAATCAAGACATAGGCATTGCAGATAATAATGATAAAGCATCCAAGTACTAAGTAAACATAGGCATGTGTTCCGTATATAGTCGTACGTGCTCGCAATGAGAAACTTGTACAACATCTTCTGTCCTACCAGCCGGTGGCAGCCGGGCCTCAAGGGAATCTACTGGTAATTAAGGTACTCCTTTTAATAAAGTACCGGAGCAAAGCATTAACACGCCGTGAACACATGTGATCCTCACATCGCAGCCATTCCCCTCGGCTGTCCCAATTATTGTCACTTTGGGACCGCGGGTTCCGGACAACAATATGTGTATACAACTTGCAGGTATGATCAATAAACAGTGCATATCATTATGAAACAATAACATGTTCAGATCTGAAATCATGGCACTCGGGCCCTAGTGACAAGCATTAAGCTCAACAAGTTGCAACAACATCAATAAGTACTAACAACGGATACTAGGCACCATGCCCTAATGATCTTATAACTTATTACATGAACAATCTCATCCAATCCCTACCATCCCCCTCAGCCTACAGCAGGGAATTACTCACACATGGATGGGGGAAACATGGATGGTCGATGGAGAAGCGTCGGTGATGATGATGGCGATGATCTCCTCCAATTCCCCGTCCCGGCGGAGTGCCAGAACGGAGTTTCTGGTCCCCGAAATAGGTTTCGCGATGGTGGCGGCGTACGGTGATGTTTCTGGATGAAGTGGACGACCCCCTCGCGTTTTAGGTCAGAGAGGGTTAAGTAGTCGAAAGGGGGACTCGGGGAGGTGCCCGAGTCGCCCTCCTCAGTGGCTGGCGCGGTGGGCCCCAGGCCGCGCCACCATGTGGTTTGGGCCACTCGTGGCCCATCTCGCCTCCCCTTCTGGCTCCGTGAGTCTTCTGGTAAAATAGGAGGTTTGCGATCTTTTCTGGTGTTTTTCCCGAAAGTTGACTTTCTGCACAAAAACAAGACACCAGGGCAATTCTGCTGAAAACAGCGTTAGTCCGCATTAGTTGTATTCAAAACACACAAGTTAGAGGTAAAACAATAGCAAAAGTGTTCGGGAAAGTAGATACGTTTTGGACGTATCAGGAAACGATACCCATTCACGTCATAAGCATCGAATTTGTTGACCTAACAGATAAAGCCTTTGGCGATTTTTCTCAACTCGGGTTTCATCTCTTATCCCCTTTTGCCTACAAGTTTACCATGAGAAGTTTAGTAGGAGAAGTGACCAAAGAATGTTGGCACTACCGGCAAAGTTATATAGAATAGTACTAGAGTCGAGAACCAGCTAATGAAACCGAAACCACCACCTTTTCAAAGAGATTTTTAGATTCTTTGTTGGTAGTACACCTTCTTAGGTTCCAATATTTTTGAGTGAATTGTCTATGCCAATGAAAAGAGGAAATGTTAGCCACAAACTTATGAGTTAATGTTTGTGGAAAACTAAGTAGTGAGCACTTACTTGATGTATGGCTCCACTTCCTTCATGCTTTTCAAGACATACGAGTGGATCAAGTCCACTCGGGATTCTTTATCATCTTTTTCTTCGAGCCACTTGATTTGCCACCTAGCCCTATGAAGATGCTAAGCTTGGGTACATCTTCAAGGTTGGCGGCATTGTAACGAAGGACTGGATTATGTCAAGTGGGAATGTTTTCATCATAGTGCTTTGTCGTGAAGTTTGAACACCTCCATGTTAAGGGTTGCCTCGGCTATGGATGCCTCAATCTTGCATTTATTGCCGCATTGTTCACGAAGGTTCTTCATTTCTCTCTCAGGCGCATACTGCCAACGGGTCTGCACAGGCCCCCTTGTAACGCCTCATACGGGAGATGCAAGATCTATGTTGCGTCGGATTAAAGAACCCCGGCGGAAGGAGTGTCTCTAGCTTGCAAAGCAGCTCGGGCGCCTGTTCATGTAGCTTCTGAACCACTTTACGGTCTAACTCCTTAGCGCAAAGTTGGCGAAAGAAAAGGCTCAACTCTGCCAGCACTCGCCAAGTCTCCTCGTCGACATAGCCTCGAATCATCACTGGCATTATACGCTCAAGCCATACGTGATAGTCATGACTCTTGAGCCCTCCTACTCACAACGTTTCCATGTTCGCCCCCCTCATCCAGTTAGCTGCGTACCCATCAGGGAAGAACAAGGAGTCCACAATCCACTGGAATATTTCCTTCCTTTCGGGCCGTGTAGGACAGAACCGGCCTTTGGCTTAGACCACTTGGTGGACATGACTCCAGGAGGCTTCATGTCCATCTTTGGCCTATCACACCATTGTTGTTTATTGATTCGCGCCTTAATGTTATCCTTCATCTTCTCAGTGTCCATGATTGTGCTCCAAAGGGCCTCGGCAATATTCTTTTCAGTGTGCATTACATCAATGTTATGCGGAAGCTCGAGGTCAGGAAAGTAAGGAAGCTTCCATAAGCATGGAATGTGGGTCCACTGGTGTGTCTCCCCATATCCCACAAAACCTTTCCCATTGGGGTTAGGCTGGAGAGCTTCTAACTCAGCCTTGATTTCTCTGCCGGTCTACAAACGTGGTCGAGGAGCATGGACAACAACGTTCTTTCTTGAACCTCTTTTTGTCACTCCTGAATTTATTATCTAGGTCAAGGAACTTTCGATGTTCATCAAAGCAAGAATACTTGCCTCCCTTCGTCAGCCAGAAGAAAGTCACAGCCTGCCTACACACTAGGCAAGGCCATTTCCCATGTGTACACCAGCCACAGAACAAAGCATGTGCTGGTAGGTCACGCAGGGATGTGTGATACCAGACATACATATCGAAGTGCTCCTTTGTTGCGGCGTCGTATGTTCGCACCCCACGATCGTTCCATCCAACAAGCAAGTCATCCACCAGTGGCTCCCGGTACACCCTCATGTTCTTCCCCAGGTATTTTGGCCCTGGGATTATCATCGACAACATGTTCTCGGATCTCATGCAGATGCCAGGGGGAGGTTCAGGGGAACAAAAAACACGGACCAACAACTGTATGTTGCAGCTGACATACCATATGGATTGAACTCATCGGTTGATATCGCAACTGCTACGCTCCTCGGGTTGCCCGCTTTCAATGGATATTTCTGTGCAAACTTCTGCCATGCTTCACCATCCGACGGATGTATCAGCTTCTCTTTGCGGTATCTGTTCCCCTCAACGGGCCATCGCATCTATTGGGAAGATTCCTCAGCCATGAAAAGTCTTTGGAGCCTTGGTAGGAATGGAACATACTGGAGGATCTTCTGGGGAACCCCAGTCTGCCTCTTTTGCCCATCACCGGTGTCGACCTCAAAGAACCTAGAGGATTTTCAATGGATGCAATATTTTCCGTCAGCATGTTCTTTTCTAAATAGCATGCATCCCTTTGGGCAAGCGTCTATCTGCTCATAAGTCAACTTAAGTGCACGGAGGATTTTAATCGACTCGTACATGTTCTTTGTCAAGAGGTGCCCTTGTGGAAGAAGCTGGCAACGACGGTCAGAAGATCATCGAAACCCATCTCTAGACAAGTTCTGTCGCACTTAAAGGCCATTAGGTGAGCTATGGCATCCACCTAGGTAACCTCTGTATGTGGATGAAGAGGTTTCTCCGCAGCAAACAAAGCCTCATAGTACTTCTTTGTGCTCTCCTCCGGCTCCTCAGGTGTCTCCGCCTCTACATTAGGGTTTTCAGACGCATTTGCATTAATGAAGTTATCTAAGCAGTCGTCAAACCCAGCATCAAATCCTCCGGCTGGCTGACTCTGTTGCGACTCTGTTCTAACACGTTTTGCTGAGCGTTCACCATGGAAACTCCAAACATGGTAGCATGATGTGAACCCATCTCTGACCAAGTGTTTACTCATTTCCTCTTTGACTGTCGTTTTGGTTACGACATTTGTTGCAAGGGCACAATACTTTTGCGGGTTTGGTAGGGATGGCAAAGGCATTGTCCTGAACTTCTCGGTCTTTTCTCTCCATTCATCAGTAAACACCCACCGACTGGTTCTGCCATTGTACATCCACTCACGAGTCTGCTCCACCTCTAATCAGTACAAAAATAGACATATAATGCTCTCAATTTGACATGTCATTAATCCGGTATTAATTCGATTAATTTTAACAAATACAGGTTTTACGACATGCATCCACCTATCTCTCTAGTAGGTAAAGGATTTCCTAATCCCACCAGAGGATGTGCAGATTGGATACGTTCTCCATGCTCTACCCCGCCCCGAGATAGAATTTTGGGAGCACCTCACCGTTGTTCTCCCGATACACGTCTCGGCAAAATACCGAGAGGATGTGCATCCGGAGAACAACAGGGAGGCGCTGCCGAAATCCTGTCTCGGAACGAAGCAGAGCATGGAAAACATACCCAATCTACACATCCTCTGGCTGTCCAACAATTGTGGAAAATCCGAAAGAGTTACAGTTATAATATGCTAAGACGGACAATCATGCATATTTATAAATTTGTAACCCTTCCGAATGGGAGACGCCTAGGTAACGCGACTGACTTGGTGATCTAGACCAAAATAAACCTAGGCACATTACAAGAGATGTTAAGAATTTATACCCTCGAAGCGTGATCGAATGTCGAAGAAGCTCCGAGACGCTCCTTCAAGAAGCCATGCGACGCTGGTCCCGGTGTCCACCTCGAACCATAGCCTGCACGAAAGAAAAAATTAGGGACATGACACACATACACCATCATCTACTTGCTTCCATGACACAATAACACCATATTTGTAAACCACGCCAAGAACAATTACCAGAACAATTACCACTAGAATCAGAACCAATCCATTACAACTAAACCTAGCCTAGCACATAATTAGTACCAATTTGTTTCCTGCAGGGAACCAATCCATTACTTGCTGCCATGACACACATACACCATATTTGTAAACCACACCGACTATTGCTGCATATATGGACCACATAAGGAAAACTAACCAAGTAATCAACAAAATATTCACTAGAACATGGCATATATGAGTAGATAAAAATACTACCAATTTATCACCTCAACTAGAAAATTAACACTGGAATCAGTACCAATTCATTACATCTAAAACTAATCTAGCACAGAATTAGTACCAATTTATTTCGTGCAGGGATTTATTTATTAAAAAAGCAAGAAATTACCTACAGGGGAGGGGAGAGCCGATCCGGAGCTGCTCAAGGCGAGCTCGGGAGGCGCGGCAGTCGTGGTCGCTCAGGTGAGCGTCGGGGAGAGGACGCCGAGCTGAGGTGAGCGGAAGAGGAGAGAGGCGCGTCCACGGCCTGGTGCGGCCTCGCGAAGACGACGATGGTCGGGATCGACGGCCGAGGGCTGCCGTCGGTGGGATGCGGCCAGCGAGCTCACCCTGGTCCGGCCGGCGAGCTCATCCTGCTCGTTGCCGGCTCGTCCTGCTCATTCCCGGCTCGGGAGGGGGAGGCGCAGAGGGGGGTGGCGGGGACGTCGTGCGTGTGGCGGCGCGGGGGGGGGGGGGGAGCTGGGACGGGGGCGGCGTGCGTGTGTGCGTGTCTGTCTGGCCGGGTCGGCGGATATAGCCCTAGTACGTCTTTTGCCGTGCATTACGCAAAACACACGGCAAACACAACTTTGCCGTGTTGTTTCGTACGTTGGACACGGCAAACACCTGATTTCTTTTTTTTCTATTTTCGATTTCATTATAACTTTATTAATCCAACAATAAAGATTGTCTTTCAATACCTAGAAAGAACTAGGGCCACAAGCAACTTTTCGATAGATTCACACACTGCGAAGTGCGGCAACGCGAGATACCCTAAATCGTGGGTCGGCGGTCTAGGCCCCTAGAATTTTTCCAAACGACAGTGCACCTGAAGGGGAGCTTCGAGCTTTAAGTCCAGAACCTTACTAGAGAGCAAGTGTTGCCGGTGAAGCCGGTCACACCTCGGAGTAGGATCTTGGAACTCTCCACCTTCCATCACACTTGTATACATATGGTATGGTACAACCTAGGTTTGGGCGGGATTCTGACGCTCCGGAGCACCCGCTTCGGCGAAACCCTTGATTTCGTTAGAAAAAGTCAAAGTTGCCGTCTACCCCCATGTCCGGAGTCGAGAGGGGGTAGCTCAGTGGATTTTAATCCTTGGTTATGTTTGGGTAGGACATAGGAACATGGAAAACCAAAATCTAGCCCAACTTTTCAGAATATTCCCTCCGGTGCACCCGGAGTGGGAGTTTTGAGCTATAAGTCCAGAACCTTACTAGGGAGGAAGTCATTTCGGTAGGATGGTCACACCTCAGAGTAGGATGTTGGACCTCTCCACCTTACACCACATTTATACATATGGTATGGCACCACCTAGGTTTAGGCAGGATTCCGACGCTACGGAGCACCCGCTTCGGCGAAACCCTGACCCCGCTGGAAAAAGTCAAAGTTGGCCGGCTACCCCCATGACCGGAGTCGAGATGGGGTAGCTCAATCGATTTTATCCTTTTTTGTCTTAGGGTAGGACATAGGAACATGGAAAACCAAAATATATCTCAGCTCTTCACAAGATTCACTCAGTGCACCTGAAGGGAGAGTTTCGAGCTTTAAGTCAAGAACCTTACTAGAGAGCAAGCGTTGCCGGTGAAGCCGGTCACACCTCGGAGTAGGATCTTGGCCCACTCCACCTTCCACCACACCTGTATACATAGGTATGGGACCACCTAGGTATAGGCGGGATTTCGACGCTCCGGAGAACCCGCTTCGGCACAACCCTTGATTCCGTTGGAAAAAGTCAAGGTTGGCCGTCTACCCCCATGACCGGAGTCGGGGGGGGTAGCTCAGTGGATTTTCATCCTTTGTTTTGTTTGGGTAGGACATAGGAACATGGAAAACCAAATCTAGCCCAACTCTTCAGAATATTCCCTCCGGTGCACCCGAAGGGGGAGTTCCGTGCTATAAGTCCAGAACCTTACCAGGGAGCAAGTGATGCCGATAAGATGGTCACACCTCGGAGTAGGATGTTGGACCTCTACACCTTCCACCACACTTTTATACATTGGTATGGCACCAGCTAGGTTTAGGCGGGATTCCGACGCTCCGGAGCACCCCCTTCGGCCAATACCTGATCCCCTGGAAAAAGTCAAAGTTGGCTGTCTACCCCATGACCGGAGTCGAGATGGGGTAGCTCAATGGATTTTATCATTGTTTGTCTTATGGTAGGACATAGGAACATGGAAAACGAAAATATAGCTCAACTCTTCACAAGATTCACTCGGCTGCACCTAAAGGTGGAGTTTCGAGCACTAAGTCCAGAACCTTACTAGAGAGCAAGTGTTGTCGGTGAAGCCAGTCACACGTCGGAGTAGGATCTTGGACCTCTCCACCTTCCACCACACTTGTATACATATGGTATGGTACCACCTAGGTTTAGGCGGGATTCTGACGCTCCGGAGCACCCGCTTCGGTGAAACCCTTGATTCCGTTGGAAAAAGTCAAAGTTGAAAGTCTACCCCATGACCGGAGTCGAGAGCGGGTTAGCTCAGTGGATTTTCATCCTTGGTTGTCTTTGGGTTGGACATAGGAACATGGAAAACCAAAATCTAGCCCAACTCTTCCGAATATTCCCTCCGGTGCACCCGAAGGGGGAGTTTCGAGCTATAAGTCCAGAACCTTAATAGGGAGCAAGTGATGTCGGTAAGATGGTCACAACTCGGAATAGTATGTTGGACCTCTCCACCTTCCACCACACTTTTATACATATGGTATGGCACCAGCTAGGCTTAGGCGGGATTCCGCCGCTCCGGAGCACCCGCTTCGGCGAAACCCTCACCCCGTTGGAAAAAGTCAAAGTTGGCCGTCTACCCCCATGACCGGAGTTGAGATGGGGTAGCTCAATGGATTTTTATCCTTGTTTGTCTTATGCTAGGACATAGTAACATGGAAAACGAAAATATAGCTCAACTCTTCACAAGATTCACTCAGCTGCACCTAAAGGAGGAGTTTTACTAGAGAGCAAGTGTTGTCGGTGAAGCCGGTCACACGTCGGAGTAGGATCTTCGACCTCTCCACCTTCCACCACACTTGTATACATATGATATGGTACCACCTATGTTTAGGCGGGATTTTGACGCTCCGGAGCACCCGCTTCGGTGAAACCCTTGATTCCGTTGGAAAAGTCAAAGTTGAAAGTCTACCCCCATGACCGGAGTTGAGAGGGGGTAGCTCACTGGATTTTCATCCTTGCTTGTATTTGGGTTGGACATAGGAACATGGAAAACCAAAATCTAGCCCAACTCTTCAGAATATTCCCTCCGGTGCACCCGAAGGGGGAGTTTCGAGCTATAGTCCAGAACCTTACTAGGGAGCAAGTGATGCCGGTAAGATGGTCACAACTCGGAGTAGGATGTTGGACCTCTCCACCTTCCACCACACTTGTATACCTATGTGATACGTCTCCAACGTATCCATAATTTCTGATGTTCCATGCTTATATTATACCATTTGCTACATGTTTTATACACTTCGTATCACTTTTATGCATTTTCTGGGACTAACCTATTAACAAGATGCCACAGTGCCAGTTCCCTGTTTTCTGCTGTTTTTGGTTTCAGAAAGTTACTTCTGGAAATATTCTCGGAATTGCACGAAACAAAAGGCCAAGTCCCTATTTTTCCAACACGTACACGGAGTCCGAAGGAGACGAAGGAGAGCCACGAGGTGGCCAAACCACCTGGCGGCGCGGCAGTGGGCCCAGCCGCGCCGCCTGTGGTTTGGGCCCCTCGGGGGTCCGCCGACATCGCCCCTTCGCCTATTTATTCCCCGAGACGTGAAAACCCTAAAACACCGAGCCTTTCATCCAGAACATATTCGCTGCCGCCGCCGTCGTCAACCCTAACTCGGGGGGTTTCTGAAGCTCTTCCCGGCACCCTGCCGGAGAGGGGAATCATCACCGGAGGGCTCTACATCGCCATGCCCGCCTCCGGAGTGATGCGTGAGTAGTTCATCCTTGGACTATGGGTCCATAGCAGTAGCTAGATGGTTGTCTTCTCCACTTGTGCCATCATGTTTAGATCTTGTGAGCTGCCTATCATGATCAAGATCATCTTATTGTAATGCTACATGTTGTGTTTGCTGGGATCTGACTTATATTGATACCTATGTGGAGCTGAATATTATATTATCATGTCTATGTCATTTGTGATCTTGCATGCTCTCCGTTACTTGTTGAAGCCTTGGCCAAGTGAATACTTGTGACTCCAAGAGGGGGTATTTATGCATGATAGTTGGGTTCAACCTCTATTTAACCTGGGATAGTGACAGCAAGTTCTAAGGTTGTAGATGTGTTGTTGCCACTAGGGGTAAAACAGCAATGCTTTATTCAAGGATGAATGTATTGTTTACATTACGCACATTACTTAATGCAATTGTCTGTTGCTTGCAACTTAATACTGGAAGGGGTACGGATGTTAACCGGAAAGTGGACTATTTAGGCATAGATGCATGCTGGATAGCGGTCTATGTACTTTGTCGTAATGCCCAAATGAATCTCATAGTAGACACCACAGCTCACACATGCATGTTATATGCACTTATCAATTGTCAATTGCCCAGCTGTAATTTGTTTACCCAGCATGTTAGTTATCTTATTGGAGAGACACCACTAGTGAACTGTGGACCCCGGTCCATTCTTTTACATCTGAAATACAATCTACTGCAATCATTGTTCTCTACTGTTTTATGCAAACAAACATCATTTCCATTCGATACGTTTAACCCTTTGTTTTCAGCAAGCCGGTGAGATTGACAACCTCACTGTTAAGTTGGGGCAAAGTAATTTGATTGTGTTGTGCAGGTTCCACGTTGGCACCGGAATCCCTGGTGTTGCGCCGCACTACACTCCTTCACCAACACCTTCGAAGCAAACCTCGTTTTCCTACTGGTTCGATTAAACCTTGGTTTCATACTGAGGGAAAACTTGCTGCTGCACTCATCATACCTTCCTCTTGGGGTTCCCAACTGACGTGTGACGTACAAGCATTGTTTCTGGCACTGTTGGGGGAGATATTCCCTCGTCAACTTAGAGCCACCAACACGTTTTCTGGCGCCGTTGCCGGGGAAAACCGAATTGCTTCTGCAAGGGGAGTCTCTCACACCCAATCTCTTTACTTTGTTATTTGTCTTGCTTAGTTTATTTTTATTTAGTCTTGTTTGCTCTCTTTATCAAAAACACAAAAAAATTAGTTACTTGTTTAATTCAGTTTGATTTTGTTTTTCAAAATGAGTACTCCTGAGAACACTAAGTTGTGTGACTTCACTAGCACAAACAACAATGATTTCATATGCACTCCTATTGCTCCACCTGCTTCTACAGCAGAATTTTATGAAATTAAACCTGCTCTATTAAATCTTGTTATGAAAGAGCAATTTTCTGGTGTTAGTACTGATGATGCTGCTGCCCATCTTAATAACTTTGTTGAACTTTGTGAAATGCAAAAGTATAAGGATATGGATGGGGATATTATAAAACTGAAACTTTTTCCTTTCTCCTTGAGAGGAAGAGCTAAAGAATGGTTGCTTTCTTTGCCTAGAAATAGTATTAATTCTTGGACAAAATGCAAAGATGCTTTCATAGGGAAATATTATCCTCCTGCTAAGATTATATCCTTGAGAAGTAGCATTATGAATTTTAAACAACTTGATAATGAACATGTTGCTCAAGCTTGGGAAAGAATGAAATCTTTGGTGAAGAATTGTCCCACTCATGGACTGACTACTTGGATGATCATCCAAACCTTTTATGCAGGATTAAATTTTTCCTCAAGGAACTTATTGGATTCAGCCTCTGGAGGAACCTTTATGTCCATCACTTTAGGTGCAGCAACAAAGCTACTTGATGATATGATGATCAACTATTCCGAATGGCACACCGAAAGAGCTCCTCAAGGTAAGAAGGTAAATTCTGTTGAAGAAACCTCCTCTTTGAGTGATAAGATTGATGCTATTATGTCTATGCTTGTGAATGGTAGATCTCATGTTGATCCTAATAATGTTCCTTTAGCTTCATTGGTTGCTCAAGAAGAGCATGTTGATGTAAACTTCATTAAAAACAACAACTTCAACAACAATGCTTATAGGAATAATTTTGGTAGCAACAACTCTAGGCTTTTCCTTCAAGTGGTAATGGTTATTTTAATGCTAGATCTTTTATGCCTAGTGAGGAAAGGATGATAGAAATTGAGAGATCAACTAAAAGCTTTATGCAATCACAATTTGAGCAAAATCAATTGTTTACAAAAGCTATGAATGAACAAACTGCCATGTTGAAGAATATAGGACAGCAACTCGAAAATATAAATAGTGAGATTTCAGGTTTGCAAACTAAGATTTCCATTGCTGAAAACCGTATTTCATCTATGTCTGAAGCTCAGTCCTCTTTGATTAATAACATGGCAGCGAAACCTGAAGGTCTTGATGAGTCATTTGCTACAGCAAATGCCATCCAAGTTCGAATTGATAATAATATTAGGATGTTGGCTGAATTGCATGCTAGGTGGGAAAAAGAGGAAGAACTTGAAAAAGAGAATAGTATAGTTAGAGTTTGTACTATCACCACCACTAGTAATGCTAATGTTTACATGCTAGTAAGCCTCCTACTATTGATGGTAATGTTATTGGTGTTGGTAATGTCTCTACTACTTCTGCAAAGCGTTTGAAATTGCCTAAAACTGCTGAAACTTTTTCTGATAAAAGTGCTGAAATTTTTCAAACTATTGGAGACAATGGTTCCACCACCATTGACAATAATGATTTTGATTTTGATGATTGTAACATCTCTGAAGTTATTATGTTCTTGCAAAAATTAGCTAGAAGTCCCAATGCTAGCACTATTAATTTGGCTTTTACAAAGCATATTACAAATGCTCTTTTGCAAGCTAGGGAGGAGAAGTTGAAACTTAAAGCTTCTATTCCTAGGAAATTAGAAGATGGTTGGGAACCCATCATTAAGGTAAAGGTGAATGATTTTGATTGCAATGCCTTGTGTGATCTTGGTGCAAGTATTTCGGTTTTGCCCAAGAAGCTTTATGATATTCTTGATTTGCCACCTTTGGAACATTGTTATTTGGATGTTTTTCTCGCTGATAATGCTATGAAGAAACCTTTGGGGCGAGTTAATGATGTTTTTATTACAGTAAACAATAACCTTGTCCCGTTGATTTTATTGTTATGGATATTGAATGCAATGCATCTTGTCCTATTGTTTTGGGAAGACCTTTTCTTCGAACTGTTGGTGCCATCATTGATATGAAAGAAGGTAATATAAGGTACCAATTTCCTCTCAAGAAAGGTATGGAACACTTCCCTAGGAAGAGAATGAAGTTACCTTTTGACTCTATTGTTAGAGCAAGTTATGATGTTGATGCTTCTTCTCTTGACAACACTTGATTTTCACTTTCTGCGCCTAGCTGAAAGGCGTTAAAGAAAAGCGCTTATGGGAGACAACCCATCGTTTTTATTTGCTGTTATTTTTGTTTTCTTTGAGTCAAGGAGTTTTGTTACTTCTGTAGCAACTCCTTTGTATCTTTATTTTATCGCAATGTTGTGCCAAGTAAAGTTCTATATTGAAAGTTGATGCAAGATTTGGATTTCTGCGCAGTGACAGATTTTTAGCTGTCACGGATTTGAGCTTATCTCCCTGTAGAAAATTCAAAAAATTCTGAAAAAATCACGCATATTCCTGAGATATGTACGCAACTTTCATTATTTTAGGCCAGATCCATCTGAGCAACTTAAGTGCCTCGAAAAAATTCGTCATTCCAGACTGTTCTGTTTTTGACAGATTCTGCCTTTTGTTTTGCATTCGCTCTTTTACTGTGTTTGTGTGGATTTCTTTGCTCCACAAAGCATTGGTGGCTGTAGCTAATGTCCAGAAGCTTTGGGATTGATTGTATCATTACAGAATATGAGAATTTTTGATTATGCACTAACCCTCTAATGAGAACTGTCTTGAGTTTGGTGTGAAGGAAGTTTTCAAGGATCAAGCGAGAAGGGTGATATTATGTGATCAAGAAGAGTGAAAAGCCTAAGCTTGGGGATGCCCCCGTGGTTCATCCCAACCATATTCAGAGAGACTCAAGCGTCTAAGCTTGGGGATGCCCAAGGCATCCCCTTCTTCATCAACAAACTTATCAGGTCATCTCTAGTGAAACTATATTTTAATTCTTTCACATCTTATGCGCTTTACTTGGAGCGTCTGTGTGTTTTTATTTTTGTTTTTGTTTGAATAAATTCGGATCCTAGCAATCCTTGTGTGGGAGAGAGACACGCTCCGCTTTTTCATGTGAATACTCATGTTCTTCACTTATATTTGTTGAGTATTCTTAACTAGCTACTGCAGTGCTTTTAGCTCCTGTTTTTCATGCATCTCTTCGAGCTGTTAGCACTTGTTTATAAATACTCTCTTGCTGCATTATATTATCATTTGGAGAGTTTATGTTTAAATAAATTGATTGGTGTTTGTTTGGAAGAAAGAAAATGCTACATGTAGTAGTTGGTATTGGAAAAGACATATGCATTCTTGTAGATCATTGTCTTGTTTCGATTTGATGCTTTGCAATTGTTTTGAGCTCTCAAGTAGATCATGTTTAAGCTCTTGCATCATGTAGTTAAAGCCTAGTAGTGGAGAACTACCGTAGAGCTTGTTGAGACTTGGGATGCATATTTGTTCTCTCTAAGGTCTAGATATTTTCTGGTAAAATGTTTGAGCAACAAGGAAGACAGTGTAGAGTCTTATAATACTTGCAATATGTTTTTATGTGATTCTTGCTGTACCGGTTTATACTTGTGTTTGCTTCAAACAACCTTGCTAGCCTAAACTCTGTACTGAGAGGGAATGCTTCTCGTGCATCCAAAACTTGAGCCAAAACCCATGCCATTTGTGTCCACCATACCTACCTACTATGTGGTATTTCCTGCCATTCCAAGTAAATATTTCATGTGCTACCTTTAAACTATTCAAAACTTTATTACTCCTTATTTGTGTCAATGTTTTATAGCTCATGAGGAAGTATGTGGTGTTTTATCTTTCAATCTTGTCATTTACTTCTGACAGACTTTCACCAATGGACTAGTGGCATATACATCCGCTTATCCAATAATTTGCAAAAAGAGCTGGCAACGGGGTGCCCAGCCCCAATTAATTACAACTTTCATTAATAATTCTCTTCACATGTTTTGCCCTGATTTATCAGTAAGCAACTTAATTTGCAAATAGACACTCCTCCATGGTATGTGAATGTTGGAAGGCACCCGAGGATTCGGTTAGCCATGGCTTGTGTAAGCAAAAGGTTGGGAGGAGTGTCATCTATAAAGAAACTAAAATACATGTGTAAACAAAAGAGAAGAGGGATGATCTACCTTGCTGGTAGAGATAACGTCCTTCATGGGAGCCGCTCTTGAAAGTCTGGTTGACAAGGGGGTTAGAGTGCCCACTACCATTCGTTGACAACAACAAACACCTCTCAAATACTTATTTTGTGCTCTCTATATGCTTTCGAAAACTTAAAAAGCTCTAGCACATGATTTAATCCCTGCTTCCCTCTGCGAAGGGCCTATCTTTTACTTTATGTTGAGTCAGTTTACCTACTCCTTTCTATCTTAGAAGCAAACACTTGTGTCAACTTTGTGTGCATTGATTCTTACATATTTACTTATTGCACTTGTTATATTGCTTTATGTTGACAACTATCCATGAGATATACATGTTACAAGTTGAAAGCAAATGCTGAAACTTAATCATCCTTTGTGTTGCTTCAATGCCTTTTACTTTGAATCTATTGCTTTATGAGTTACCTCTTATGCAAAACTTTTTGATGCTTGTCTTGAAAGTACTATTCATGAAAAGTTTTTGCTTATATGATTCATTGTTTACTCTTTATCTATTTGTTAGCAAACTATAGATCATTGCTTTGAGTCACTTCATTCATGACATGAGCCTTGCAATATATTGATCAAGATTGTGTGAAAGCATGTCTCCTCAGAAATTATTTGTTGTTATCGTTTTACCTACTCGAGGACGAGTAGAACTAAGCTTGGGGATGCTTGATACGTCTCCAACGTATCCATAATTTCTGCTGTTCCATGCTTATATTATACCATTTGCTACATGTTTTATATACACTTCGTATCACTTTTATGCATTTTCTGGGACTAACCTATTAACAAGATGCCACAGTGCCAGTTCCCTGTTTTCTGCTGTTTTTGGTTTCAGAAAGTTACTTCTGGAAATATTCTCGGAATTGCACGAAACAAAAGGCCAGTCCCTATTTTTCCAACACGTACACGGAGTCCGAAGGAGAGACGAAGAGAGCCACGAGGTGGCCAAACCACCTGGCGGCGCGGCAGTGGGCCCAGCCGCGCCTGCCTGTGGTTTGGGCCCCTCGGGGGTCCGCCGACATCGCCCCTTCGCCTATTTATTCCCCGAGACGTGAAAACCCTAAAACACCGAGCCTTTCATCCAGAACATATTCGCTGCCGCCGCCGTCGTCAACCCTAACTCGGGGGGTTCTGAAGCTCTTCCCGGCACCCTGCCGGAGAGGGGAATCATCACCGGAGGGCTCTACATCGCCATGCCCGCCTCCGGAGTGATGCGTGAGTAGTTCATCCTTGGACTATGGGTCCATAGCAGTAGCTAGATGGTTGTCTTCTCCACTTGTGCCATCATGTTTAGATCTTGTGAGCTGCCTATCATGATCAAGATCATCTTATTGTAATGCTACATGTTGTGTTTGCTGGGATCTGACTTATATTGATACCTATGTGGAGCTGAATATTATATTATCATGTCTATGTCATTTGTGATCTTGCATGCTCTCCGTTACTTGTTGAAGCCTTGGCCAAGTGAATACTTGTGACTCCAAGAGGGGGTATTTATGCATGATAGTTGGGTTCAACCTCTATTTAACCTGGGATAGTGACAGCAAGTTCTAAGGTTGTAGATGTGTTGTTGCCACTAGGGGTAAAACAGCAATGCTTTATTCAAGGATGAATGTATTGTTTACATTACGCACATTACTTAATGCAATTGTCTGTTGCTTGCAACTTAATACTGGAAGGGGTACGGATGTTAACCGGAAAGTGGACTATTTAGGCATAGATGCATGCTGGATAGCGGTCTATGTACTTTGTCGTAATGCCCAAATGAATCTCATAGTAGACACCACAGCTCACACATGCATGTTATATGCACTTATCAATTGTCAATTGCCCAGCTGTAATTTGTTTACCCAGCATGTTAGTTATCTTATTGGAGAGACACCACTAGTGAACTGTGGACCCCGGTCCATTCTTTTACATCTGAAATACAATCTACTGCAATCATTGTTCTCTACTGTTTTATGCAAACAAACATCATTTCCATTCGATACGTTTAACCCTTTGTTTTCAGCAAGCCGGTGAGATTGACAACCTCACTGTTAAGTTGGGGCAAAGTAATTTGATTGTGTTGTGCAGGTTCCACGTTGGCACCGGAATCCCTGGTGTTGCGCCGCACTACACTCCTTCACCAACACCTTCGAAGCAAACCTCGTTTTCCTACTGGTTCGATTAAACCTTGGTTTCATACTGAGGGAAAACTTGCTGCTGCACTCATCATACCTTCCTCTTGGGGTTCCCAACTGACGTGTGACGTACAAGCATTGTTTCTGGCACTGTTGAAGGGGAGATATTCCCTCGTCAACTCAGAGCTAGCACTATGGTAGGCACCACCTAGGTTTAGGCGGGATTCCGACGCTCTGGAGCACCCGCTTCGGCGAAACCCTCACCCCGCTGGAAAAAGTCAAGTTGGCCGTCTACCCCCATGACCGGAGTCGAGATGGGGTAGCTCAATGGATTTTTATCCTTGTTTGTCTTAGGGTAGGACATAGGAACATGGAAAACCAAAATATAGCCCAACTCTTCACAAGAATCACTCAGGTGCACCCGAAGGGGGAGTTTCGAGCTCTAACTCCAGAACCTTACTAGAGAGCAAGCGTTGCTGGTGAAGCCGGTCACACCTCGGAGTAGGATCTTGGCCCTCTTCACCTTCCACCACACTTGTATACATATGGTATGGGACCACCTAGGTTTAGGCGGGATTCCGACGCTCCGGAGCACCCGCTTTGGCGAAACCCTTGACTCCGTTAGAAAAAGTCAAATTTGGCCGTCTACCCCCATGACCGGAGTCGAGAGGGGTAGCTCAGTGAATTTTAACCTTGATTGTGTTAGGTAGTAAATATGAACATGGAAAATCACTATCTATCGGGACAAGAAGGCGGGGAGTAAAAAGGGCGGAAAAACAGAAGTGGCGCCCATTTTTCGCCGTGTAGTTGTAAAATACACACGGCAAAGACCTCTTTGCTGTGTATTTTAGAAATACACACGGCAAAGTATATCTTTGCCGTGTGTTTTACAGATACGCACGGCACGCACGGCAACCATTTCTGGCGGGAAATTGGTGGACACGCGCGGGAATGTAGTTTCGACGTCGCCTAAATCTTTGCCGTGTGTATTTTATGAAGGCACGGCAAAATAGGTCTCTGCCCTGCGTTTTGCATGTACGCACGGCATAGATTTCAGGCGGAAAATTGGTGGATACGCGCGGGATTGGAGTGTCGACGTCGCCCTAAATCTTTGCCGTGTCTTTTGCGGGGGCGCACGGCAAAGACCTTTGCCGTGTCTTGTAGACACAAGCAAAGTGTCTGTTATAACGGCGCCGGAAAGGGTGGCGAGAACGTACACGTGTCTCGGCTTTTACCGTGCGTGGTATTTTGCCATGTGTATTTCTATATGTTGCCGTGTATGCTACTTTGCAGGTCGGACACGGCAAAGTATCTGAGACACGGCAATGCCAGATTTTCCCGTAGTGCCTTCTCTGTCCAGAGAACCCCAAGAACACTAGTAGGGGATTGATCAATGATCGTCGGCATCCTCTGCGACATTTATAGAAAATCGCCTGTCCCCTCTGTCAAATTGATCAATGCCAGACGTTGTAGTAACTCGTTCCAAGATGCTAGGCGAGAACCAATAAGATTTCTTCTAAAACGTCACATTTGGTCGTGAAAAATGTCATAAACACGGATGTATTTAATATTAAAATATGTTTAGATATATTCCTTTTAGCGACATTTATTACTGGATGGAGGGAATTTTTTTTTTTGTTGCTTTTAAATCGTGAGATGGACCGTGTTGTAACTCTGATGGGTGGTAAATAACCCTAGCAAGCGAAGCATGCTGCGTGCGTGTCAGGTTGGCCCCTTATCTGAAAAAACCTCGTTGTTTGAATTGCATACGATCGGTGCCAAGTCTTGTATAAATTTATAGAAAATCGTCTGTCCCCTCTGTCAAATTGATCAATGCCAGACGTTGTAGTATCTCATTCCAAGATGATAGGCGAGAACCAATAAGATTTCTTCTAAAACGTCACATTTGGTCGTGAAAAATGTCATAAAAACGGATATATTTAGTATTAAAATATGTGTAGATATATCTCTTTTAACGACATTTATTACCGGATGGAGGGATTTTTTTTTTTTTTTGCTTTTAAATCGTGAGATGGACCGTGTTGTAACTCTGATGGGTGGTAAATAACCCTAGCAGGCGAAGCATGCTGCGTGCGTGTTAGGTTGGCCCCTTATCTGAAAGAACCTCGTTGTTTGAATTGCATACACTCGGTGCCAAATCTGCATCTCCAGCAGGTTAATTTTTCAACAAGCTAAGATCGAGTTGGTGTTGATGGATATTGCAACAAGATCGAGCCGGTCTCCTTATCCGTTTGTACGTAATGCCAAGAGAAAAGGTGTTAGGATTAACCACGGCGTGAACCCGTTCCGTGTAGTGTTGGCGCCTGACTCTGATCAGTTCATCACCTTGTATCGTATAAGTTCGTTAGGATTAACCCCGGCCGTTCGTGACCGACAAGTATTGGTCCACGTACGAGTCTTGGCTTGGGTTGATCTGCTATATAATCCATGTACTAGCTACCTACCTGGTACTACCCATAAACAAAATCTATAGTCGACCTATATCCACACACCCAGACACCTTCCGCACCTCCGCAACTCGCCGGAGAAGCATCGTCACGGAGATCGAGCCGCCGTCCGTCCAATCCGTCGAGCAAGATGGTCTCCAGCGGCGTGATCCGCAGCGTCGTCGGCATCATCGGCAACGTCATCTCCGCCGGGCTCTTCCTCTCGCCAGCGCCGACTTTCTTGAACATCTATAAGAAGAAGGACGTGGAGGAGTTCAGCCCGACCCCTTACCTCGCCACGCTCTTCACTGCATGCTCTGGGTCTTCTACGGCCTCCCCTTCGTCCACCCAACAGCACCCTCGTTTACACCATCAACGGCGCCGGGATCTTCATCGAGGCCATCTACCTCACCACCTTCTTCATCTACGCGCCCCGCAGGAAGCGCCTCCGGGTGCTCTCACTGCTCGGCGTCGAGGCCGTGCTCATGGTGGCCCTCGTGCTCGGCGTTCTCCTCGGCGCCCACACCCACGACAGGCGCTCCATGATCGTCGGCATCCTCTGCGTCATCGCCAACACCGTCATGTACGCCTCCCCGCTCACCGTCATGTTCCAAGTGATCAGGACCAAGAGCGTCGAGTACATGCCCTTCTTGCTCTCCTTCGTCGGCTTCCTCAACGGATGCTGTTGGCTCGCCTATGCTCTCATCAAGTTCGACCTCTACATCACCATCCCCAATGGCCTCGGCGTGCTCTTCAGCCTCGCACAGCTCATCCTCTACGGATGCTACGCAAGTCCACCCCCAAGAAGGAGAAGAACGCGAGCTGCCCACCGTCGTCCCGAGTCCAGCAACAACGACAAGATCTTCATCGCCTTAGAGAAATAATGAGCGTACCAGCACGCCCGTCGTCGTCCTATATATGTTCCAGCTAGCCTAGTTAGACTTATACAAGATGCAGTTTGTAGTAGTATTTTGTTCAGACATTAGCTTGTTCTACTTTTAAGCGGTGTTAGTTTTCAATTATTTCAGAAGCGTAAAGTATCTTTAGTCTGTCGGTCATTGACGTTCTTCTTGTTCACGTTTGTGTACGTTTCGATGATATTATGTAAAGATTTGTCCCGAGAAATACATTCATCATAATAAGGGCTAACGCTGATTAATCTGCGCCAGAAAATCTGAAGATGAAACCTTCCCGAGCTAGCAGCTAGTGGTGAAAAAAGTTCGACAAAAAGTTGCAGTCCTCAAAACTGCTGCATGCAATCACCCAGTGCATACAATACTCCCTCCGGTCCGTAAAAACTGTCGAAAGGAAATAGCGTGGACAGCACTTGTTAGACGACAAAATCTTCATCGCCATAGAGAAATAAATAGAGCTGCACACCCGTCGTCGTCCTATATATGGTTGACGCGCAGCCTCCGCCCCCGACCGCACGGAAGGCCCACTCCGGTGCCTCAGCCTCCGCCCACACGGACGACGGACCGCACCCCGCGCCGCTTAGCAAGGGCCCGACGGGCCCAGATCGGGCCCGCCAAGCACATCTGATTACGCCCACCTCCGGCGACGGCGCCGCAGCAACCTGCACCGCCGCCCGCAGACTCCACCGTCCGCCGTCATCTCCCGAGCCTGCCGGCTCGGCCTCCTCCACCCTGACCGGCGCCGCCCCCACGGGCCGGTCTTCCTCCAGCCAAGAGAAAAGGAACCCCACCCCCCCCCCCCCCCCCGACCACCTTTGTGGCAGCGGAGGGGTGCCGCCACCGCTGTGGCCGAGGCCGGCGACGGCAGCTGTAGAGGTGGCTCAGGCGAGGAGGGGCGAGTGGCGGCGCGGATGCGCCCTAGCGCCGCCTGGGGGAGGCGACGCGAGGGGAAGGGTTGTTGGGGGTCCTCCTTGTTAGACTTATAAAGATGTAGTAGTAGTATTTTGTTCAGACATTAGTATGTTCTACTTTTAAGCGGTGTTAGTTTTCAATTAGGTGCACACGAGTCTTTAGTTTGAAGTCATTGTCTTTCTTCTTGTTCATGTTTGAGTACGTTCTGATGATATTATGATTGGCTCTTACACATATCCTTTTTCTATCCTTTTGTGGACAACTTCTTAAACCGTGACAACTACTAATATTTGTTGAAGTGTTTTTGTTGGATGCATGAGATTTGTCCCAAGAAATACTTTGTTAATATTTCTTTTCTACAATTAAAAAATGTATATTGTGATAGAATTGTTTTATTCTTAATAAAGGATTTATTACTTAAAGAGTTGTGATAGAATCGTTGTTGGTCAAATTGAAGTGCTGAAGACCTCACGTATTTAGAAAAAGGAGGTCACAAGATAAGGGTTAAAGCTGATCAGATCTGCACCAGAAAATCTGAAGATGAAAGACCTTCCTGAGAAGCAGCTAGTGTTGAAAAAAATTCGACAAAAAGTTGGAGTCCTCAAAACTGCTAAACATAAAAAAGTTGTTTGACTTGTTTTGCAGGAACCGAGTGCTTCATGCATGCAATCGCCCAGTGCATACATATTGTAATTAGTGGTGTGAAATGCAGTAGTACTTTATACTATCATTGTATAGCTTATTAAACGACACTTTTTATGGACCGGAGGTATTACTAATTTTACTGCTACTTTTAACGGCACTCCTTTGGTCTGAGCTTACACTCCTTTGGTCTGAGCATGCCCACTTGAGGTAGTTGTTCTGTCATATAATTGAGACAAATTAGATCAATGGTTATGACATCGCATTTCTGTGATATGATTAAATCTGTAACAATGCTTCTGTCCTTGACCTTCAAATATGTCAGTTTGTGTTCTCATTTTTCACTGTGATGACAACATTCAGTTTCGGCTGACAGTGCGAAGCCACCCGGTTTTAGCCTCTCGCTGTCACTCTGGTAGGCTAAACTCTGGAGGATACGTAATTGTTCAAACTTGCAAAATATTCAATAGTTTTTCATAATTGTTTTGGAAAGTTCAATGAACTTTCATTAGTTTCAAAAATGTTTTTGTGAACGTTCACAAATATTCTAATGAGGTTTCACTGTTTTCAGAATAAGGTTAAATGAATGACAACAGATATTACAATACGCCGATGACACTCTGATCGTTCTCCAAGGAGATGTAGAACAAGCCAGGGTTTTGAAGGGTATCCTGGATGATTTTGCTCACACCACAGGGCTCAAAATTAACGTCTCCAAATCTACTTTCGTCCCCATAAACCTTACTGCTCAAGAGGGAGTGGAAATTGCGACAATTCTTGGGTCCGAAGTGGCTGCCTTCCCACAAACCTACCTCGGCTTGCCTCTGTCTGACGACAAATTGCCAAGGGAAGTCTTCCTACCATACATCTCAGCCATTCAGAGAAGAATGAACTTCTCCATGGATTTCGTAACCATGGGGGGGAGGCTTACTCTGACCAAATCAGTCTTGTCAGTGCTGCCAGCCTACCTCATGTCTTGCATCAGGCTGCCCCAATGGGTAATGAGGAAATGGAAAGACTTCTTAGAGCTTTCTTCTGGAAAGGCAAGAGTTCGCTACATGGTAGCGATTGCCTTGTTGCATGGGATTTCGTATGCAGAGATGCCAATGAGGGAGGTCTTGGCATAAAAATCTGCAGATTCAGAACACCTGCTTGCTGGCCAAATTTGTACACAGACTTCTCACTGAACCAAACTCCCCATGGGCGAGATGGGTTATGACGGTTCATTTTCAGAACAATAACCTGGGCGACAAAAAACATGATCAAACCAGAGCATGGAGACAGATCAATGACCTGGTTGACACCTACAGATATGCTACATGTGTACAAATTGGCAGCGGGGTTTGCACATCTTTTTGGAATGACAAGTGGACAACTAAAGGTCCCTTTGCAACTCAATTCCCAGCTCTTTACTCTCATGCCATCAGACCGAACATTCCTGTCTCTGAATGCTGGCAGAACGGAGAATGGCATATACCTCTGGTTCACATTACCTCTGACAGAGCAGAGCGTGAAAGAGTGGCATTGCTGGCCTTTCTAGCTACATGTTATCTTGACAATGAGGTTCTTGATAAGAGAGGGTGGAGGATGAATAACCATGACATCTTCTCTGTCAGAAATTTATATAAGCTCATGAATTGGGGGGGTATCACGCACGTGACAGCAGAAACTGTTTGGAAATGTGCAGCTCCGAAGAAAGGAATTTTTTTGCTTGGCTGCTGACGAGAGGTAGAATCAAGGTTAGAGCTAACCTCCTCAAGCAAAATATTGTGGATAATGACTCATGCCCTTTTGGTTGCACTGCAAGTGAGACAGCGGAACACTTTGCGCTAGAATGTGGTCGCACCAAAAATATTCTGGCCAACATGGAATTCAACTGCATGGGATCACGGAGCTGGAAGACATCTATGGAGAAGCTAGAGAAAACTCTCCCTCCAACAGAAGAAATGCCTGGGACATGGTGCTCACTGCCACCCTCTGGACTACATGGCTTTCCAGAAACAGGAAAGTCTTTGATGGAGTTGATTTGCCGGTGCTAACCACGACCAGGCAATGCGTTGATACATGCAAGCTATGGTCTCACAGGGCAAACAAGGAGAAGGATGCGCTCCTCCGATGGCTGAACTATGGAATGATAAAGTTCTTTCCTTTACGGCTGTTCTTTGTTCTCTGTTCTTTGCTCTTTTCGGTAAGCTCTCTTGCATGTACTCAAACCGCTAAGCTGCCTTAGCTCTTGTTTTTAATCAAAATAAGGTGGGGGTCTCTTCCCCCTCCGTCGTTCTTTAAAAAAAACAAAAAATAAGATATTACAATAACTATGTGGAAGTTCTGGTTGGCCCAATACACATTTATTATTGAATGATTTTTTCACGAAGATCCAAAACTGGAATTGCTCAGCAATCGGTGAAGAACGTTTCACATAAATAGACATGCCGATGGAGATGAGGAGGGCTTTGGATGTGATGCCAATCAAGAAGGCCAGGAGGAATAGTGCGACGAGTTCGATACAGAGCCCACGACCCTCTCAGCGGCAATGATCAACGAGCTTGGCACTGAGCAGCTGTCATCCCCACATGTGGTGTTAGCCGGCAATGGAGACTTTATTGAGCAGACACCGCCACATCTAGTACTTCAGTGCGTACATAGCATACATGCTCATCAGCGAGGCATATGTCGTTGTGGCACATCTACCAGGAGACATCCCCGTGTTGCCTTGGACCCTGATCTAGCCTGTCCCATCGACAAAGTCGATAAGAATGGAAGATCTACCACTTTCGTACCAACATCCTCGTTCCAAGCATCCATCTAGCTACGAGACCAGCATCTTCATGGATAACATTGAACGCTTGCGACACAAAGAAACTAATCTTGTCAGATCAGAAAAGCGGCGAACCAAACCTCCTATTCAGGCCAGCCGATCATGGGCATAGTGGTCAAGAGATAGAGACTGGTTTTTCATTATTCTCTGTGAAGGTGACTTGGTCGGCTTTGGCTCGCAGGGTCTAGGGTTTCCCTTTTATCTCAACCTTAGATAAACTTTCTCAGATTTTTGTGTCAGAATCGAGCTGTCAAATAGGCAGTCTAGAGTCTTGTACTCACCCCAACAATAAGGCTGTCAAATAGGAGAGGCACTAGTAAATTATGGCTACTTAAGTTTAGGTCAGGTGAACATGTGTTGTCATCGAAGCAGTGTTATAAGTAATTGCGTGCATCCGTAATATCTTTGGTTATTGTGTTGTTGCAGAGGTTGGGTGTAATTGGTATCTTCGCGATATTAATATATACTCTTTATCTAAAAAGTATTTGTACTGTTTTTTTTTTGCCTATCCGCTGCTGCGGGCATGCATGCTCCACAGTCGTGCATTGTTTCAGATTAGGTGGAGTTGTTGCTGCCAATACAACATAAGCAGGAGCACTTATCTGACCATACAACATGTATCCACAGATCTGGATTAATAAGAAGCCTAGTATCCTTTCCGACGTATCCGTGGTATGTTCAAGCCGGGGCGAAGCTCCCCTTCGGGCTTGGGGCCGTCTTCCCTTAATTTCTGCCAAAAATTTACATATGTAGGCCCCAATTGAATGGGCAGTATTGGATTAAATACTAGGGTATATATTCAAACGGCTGGAAAATAAAAAGGATGTTTGATTTTACGTAAGTACCTACTTTTTGGGCTAATATACCACGAACCAAGCGGGGCCATAGGTATTTCCTTGCAGCAGGTATTTCCTTATGTGTATAGTACAAATTTTTTCATGTTTTGGATAAAAAAGCACCAATTGGGCCGGTTAGGAGCTGCCTCAGCCGAGATAGGCCTTCATGGGCCGTGCGTGGGGGGTGGGGGGGGGGGGGGGGGGGGGGGGGGGCGTGAGGAGGGCCTCGTCGGCACTCAAGTCGCTTCGCTCAAAGTTCTAAAAAAAAAGGTCGCTTCGCCCAAAACAAAACAAAAAAGGATAGGACTACGGAGCAGCGCCGCTCGTTAGTCTCCCTAGCGACGGCTCCTAATTAACATGCATGCAGTGACGTGTGCGATGATATCATTCTAGATTTCCTTTTGATGTCTAACTTAAAAAAGTTTTATCACTCAAACCAACAATCCGATTTAAAATTCGCTTTCACCGTTGGCTTAGTCGCGACGAGATCTACGAAACTAGATCGCATGTTGATATATTTCGACAACTTCTTTTTTTGTCAGTAGTTACCAGATTATTATCATTCACTTATCATATTATAATAACTTGGTTACCAGGTTCCTGTACACCATTCTAGACCAATGTAAGGCTGCATGATACTACTTTTTATGGAATGATATCATCTTGTAGGTCTTGAAAATAGTTTAACTTTTAGTACGTATTATTGCAATGTATATAAAACGGCTACAAAATTATATTATAACCATGTACAATTATCATGGTAAGTGTTTGATGCTAATCTGGTTACCATAGTGTTTTAAAACTGTAAATGATGTGACAAAAAAGTTTGTCACACCCGAATATAGATGTCACAACTGTCAGAAATGTGTAAAAATTAATCTGATAACCATGTATAATTATTTTGGTAGCTGTATGCTGCTAATCTGATAACTGGTCCGAAAAAAAAGTTGCTCAAAACCTAGCAACATGAGATCTAGTTTTGAAGCCCTCGTCGAGACGAACCTAGCGGTGTAAACGGATCACTAATCGGAATAACGGTTTAGAGATTAAAACATTTTAAATTTTAAAAAATATGCAATTAATGTGATGATGTCACTAGATTTCTGCATGCATGCATGTGCTCTCTATTAGGGAAAAACACACGAAAGAGCCGCCGCCAGGAGAGACAGGCGGAGCGGCGCCTTTCGTTAGCTTTCCCCAAAAAAATCAGGTCGCTACGCTCGACCGTTCCCTGCGTTCGTAACTCCTCCATGACAAGTCAAAAAAAAAACTCCTCCATGCCTCCCCGCGGTTTGCACCTTACGACACACGCTGCAACGAGTTATTTATACCCACATGAGCTCAGCTGCTCAGGAGCACATCAGGTTGAGTGCCAAGGTCGTGAAGGAGGGCTCCAAATCCGCATCTAGGTGCCACTCGGAGAGTGTCGCAGACCGAACTGGGACACGCTTACTATGTGAGAATTTAGGTCGCCGATAACTTCTATTTAAATATGTTGCCATTAACACTATGTGAAGTGAAATTAAGCTTCAGATAATATAAAGTGTTGATGTTTCTAGACAATTTTGATTTTTTGCATCAATTCTTTTTTCTTTTCTTTTTTTGCAGTAGAGCTCGCCTGACCTCAACTGTTTTTTTGTCCTTCGCCTCTGCGTTCAAGTTGTTCATTCATTGAATATCTAGATTATTTATCCAGCTTTTCCGATTTACAAAATTAGTAATGAAGTTGGGATGTAAGTGAAAAAACTCGTGATTTTTTTTTGTCGTAAAATGGAAGACTAAGGAATTTGTGGTTCTCGGCTAGCCAGGCGGAGAGGAAATCTCTATCAAGTTTCTTTGACAACGCAGAGGAAGAAAAAATGAGATATGACTCGAGCATTCCACATGAGATGGACCTTAGTATTACAAGGAATAATATTTTTAGAAACTTTCTGTAAAAAAGAGCCTAGATGCAATGAGTCAAGACGCCACATGCGTAGGTAAAACCTGGATAGAACATGCGTGAACCACTTATCTACAATTAGGAATTATGTGTGTATTTTCAAAATAATTAACACACAGCTGACACACCTCGAATACTTTTATCACCTCATATGGTTTACTCTTATAAATTGTCGGAGAATGACTCCCACGAAACAGGGGCAGTCACACTCGCGAAGAGAGTTCGTGTAAGGGGCTGAACACGACGTCAATCAACCCTCATCCGGCGCGGCGACGCTGCTCGTCGTGCCTGAGGAGGGACATCACGGCAGAGAGAGACACGGCGCGTACCCAGGTTCACGGCCCTCTTGTGGAGGTAAAACCGCTACGTCCTGCCTGTCTGTATTGCTGCTTGTAGAGGTTACAGTACAGCGTGCTTGCCGAAGGCACTGTTGTGGCAATGGCGCGTACAAGGGGAGGGAAACTACTGTCTTCTTCTCCCTTGCGCGCAAGTAGCTAGACTAGGAGTAAAATGTGTTCGATCCCCCTTAGGGTGGTGCACCAGCTCCTTTTATAGGCGCCCCGGGCCTCCTCCCTGTCCTTGTGCAGCGGAGGGCTACCACATGGCGACAACGGTCGGGAGCACGGTGCACCGCTGCTTGGGCGTCCATGAGCGCGGTCCATGGGCACAAAAGCTGAGGCCGCAGCAGAGAGGCCGCCGTCCATCCAGGACGGCCAGCTGCTGCCGCAGAGGAGCGGGGGAGTCCCCACGGTGACGTCGCGTTTGGCGCGTAGCGCCGGCCTGCTCCCTTATCACCAAAGAGGAAAGCTTGGTGGTCTGCGCCGTTGCCCCTGCTTTGTTGACTCCTTTATCACCAAAGTGGGACTGTAGCTCCGTCGTCACCTGCGCAGAGGCGCGGTCACTCTGCGGCCGCTGCGGAAGCCATGTGCGCTCCGCAGAGCTTGCTTTACAGTGAAGGAACCCTCGCGTGGGCGGGAACGCCCTGTGGAGGATTCTGCGTTGACTTCCCTTCAGGGAAACTTCCTTGGAGAGGAGGCAGCGGAGTAGAGGCTCCACAGGCCCTAGCTGCCTCCTCAGGCCTCCGCGAGGCGATTCTGCCCCGCGGGCACCCCAGGCTTGCAGGCCTGGTCCTTAGCGAGATTCACTCGCCGAGTGTTGAGGGTTATAGAGGCCTGGCCCAGTACACCCTGGTTCTTACTGGGCTGACAGTAGCCCCCGGGCCCATGACGGGCACGACGCGGTCCAGGGGGCGCAGGCGAAGCGTCATGGGCCCAAAGTGTCCGGCCGGCCCGAGACACGTGGCGAGCGGTTGGTGCGTCTCGGCTTCTCCGGAGGAGGTGGGCGTCGTGGTGGGACCCACGACGCCTCGGAAACCGCTCTGAGGTGATATAAAGGCTGCCGCGGCTGTGCCGGCAGCAGTTCCGCCGCATTTACGCCTTTCCTTCTTGCATACACCTCCGGTGCTCCACTACTCCGGCGATTTCCGTTCTTCTCCGAGCTCTTCCGCCGCCCTTCCTTCGCGAGCCATGGGCCCCAAGAAAGGCAAGGCGGCGATGGTGGAGGCCTCCGCTGAAGCGCAGCGGGAGGAGGAGCTTGCGCCGGCTCTCATCGGCACTCGCGTCTCCACAGCGGAGGCGCTGGATAGGCTGAAGGTCCTCGTCGCCGGGAGGAATAATGAGCATGGCGCCAGCGGCGTCAAGGCGGCGCGCTTCGGCAAGCTGGCGGCGGGGTGGTACCCCATTTTCGTCCACACGCTGTTCGCGGCTTGGTGCCGCCGTTCTCTCCCTTCCTTGCGGAGGTGCTGGCTTTCTATCAGATCCAGCTCCTGCACCTCCACCCGAACTCCATCCTGATTCTCGCCATCTTCGCCTATCTCTGCGAGGCGTATCTGGGAGTGATGCCTCCGTGGCCTTCTTCCGGAGCTTCTACGCGCTCCGCAACACGGCGCCCGGCGAGCGGTCTGGGTGCGTGTCTTTCCGCATCGCAGACGGGATGGGCGCCGTCTACATCCCCATGTCGTGGGATGGCGACAAGGCCGTTACGAGGGTGACGAAGAAGGTGGAGGACTTCCGCCAGAAGTGGGTCCTCGTCGACGCCAAGGAGCGGAATGCCTTCTTCGATGAGCCTGAGGCGCCGCCGCTGAAGAACTCAAATTGGTCCAGCGAGAAGCCAGCACCAGAAGATTGCCCACTTGGTCTCGCGCATGAAGCTCGTCCGCGAGGCTGGCCTCACGGGGCAGATGGTCGCTGAGGACTTCGTGAGGCGGCGCATCGCTCCCCTCCAGGCGCACACGAAGCCGGTGTGGATGTACTCCGGCCCGGCAGATCCAATGCGCTTGCACCTCAGCGCCCACGCGCCAGACGACGTCGCCTCCATCTTAGGCACGCTCTTCATCGCCCCGGAGATCCCTGTTCCGGGCACTGAGCACCTGAGGCCCCTCCACCAGCTCACTCCAAAGAAGCGCCTCGCAGTTCTGGAGATGATGCCGACGTTCACGCCAGAGGGCTTGGAGGGAGAAGAGGCGAAGGGGGCTGCGGCGCCTGTGGTGGAGGAAGACTTGTTTGGCGAGTCCTCTGCTGCTTCAGACGCCGAAGCTGACGCCGCCGCCGGAGGAGTCAACCCCTCGTAGGGGAGGCGAGCTCTTCAAAGCAGGCGGCCCCTGAGGAGGAGATCCTGGAGGTATCGTCCGATGTGGACGAGGATTTTGTGGTGGCCCCGTCACGACGGGCCACAGAAGAAGAAGACGAAGACGGGACGATAGCGGCCCGGAGGCCGCGGCAAAGCGGTGCGAGCCCCGCACCAAGGCCATCCACGACGGGCCGCCAGAAGCCTGGAGAGCACTCCTCTCAAGAGGAAAGCTGGGCGGCCCCTGAGGAGCCCAGCGCTGGAGCCTCAACAGGCCTGCGGCGCTCGCCAACAAGGTGTGGGTGGACACCCGCGCCAAGTCATCTGGGTGAGTACTGCTTCTTCTTGACTCGTTCTTGCTTATCGAGAGTTCTTGCCTTTCTCGAGGATCTCACTGTCTTGATTATCAGGGGTCTGGTTCATGCGAAGCGCCGCCGACTCCGCAAGGCTGCGGACGTGCGGCGCGACGCTACGACCGTTGTTGAGGGGCCTACAGCGCCCCTTGGAGAGGAGACTGAGGAGCCCGTGGTGACAGTCACCACGGGCCCGGCTGTTGACGAGGCCATGAGGCCTGTGGGGGAGACGCCCCTTGAAGAAGCAACTGCCTCGCCACCTCCTGCCGAGAGTCAGTTTGAGGAGGCGGCGAAGCTCCGTCGCCGCCGCGCCCTGATGCTCCACTGGAGCCCCCAGAGACACCCGCCGTGGAGACGGCGGGGACCAGCACACAGCGCCGGGAGGCGCCGACGTCGAGATGGAGGAGGGAACTCCTCCGCCGCCCCCTCCAAATTCCGAGCCTGAGGGGGAGGCCACTTCTTCTGAGGCCGCAGCAGGCGAGGCTGCGGTTGAGCCTCTGGTGGCTAGGCCTCCCTCGCCAGCCCCCGCGGCCCACGAGGAGGTCGTCGTGGAGAACAACGACGCACAAGACGGTGGGGGCCCGCTCCTGTGGCCCCGTGCTGACCCTGGTCCAAGCACTGTGCTTTCTGCACCAGAGGCTGGCGCTGGGGCGGAGGACGTTGCGCCACGTGAGGGCTCTTGGGCCTTGGTCTTGAGCGACCGGAGCCGGAGCGGCGCGAGCCGCCAAGCTGCCCTCCGTTTGGTGAGGGGCACCCTAGACGGGCTAGAGACCCAACTTGCCCTTGAGGAGGCGGAGCTTGGCAGGAGGTATGACGCCCTTGCTGCTGACTGGGCCCGCTTCTTCGAAGTCAGGCGGCGGAGTGGCCCTGACGACCAAGCTCTTCAGGCGCAGCGCGACGAGGCGACGCGGCAGGCCCAGGAGATCCGCGAGAACGCGGAGCGCGAGGCGCAAGAGGCCTTGGCGCCGGTCCAGGCGGAGCGCAAGGCGGCTGCAGAGGATCGGGAGGCGGCTGTGGCGGAGCGCCAGGCTGCAGCCTCCGACCGAGCGGCTATCGAGACCTCCCTCGCCGACCAGCGCAAGGAGCTGGCCAGCCGCGAGGAGAAGATAATTTCTGAAGCTGAGGTGGTGAGGAAGTCTCTGGAGCAGCATCGTCTGTCGCTGGAGGCTCGCGAGCAGGCCATGACGACACGCGAAGCTGAGGTGCTCAAGCGTGAGGAGAAACTGGAGCAGGCGGAAACTGACATGAACAGAGAGCGTGAGGCCTTGGAGTCCCGCGAGAGCAGCTTGGCTGAGGCCATGGGCAAGCACGACAAGGAGGTGGAGCGGCACCGGGAGCTTGTGGAGAAGGCCAACCAAAAGCTTGCCGAGAAGAAAAAGGAGGCAGAGGCGGAGGCCCTCACCAAGCAAAAAGAGTACCGCACTGCTGTCACACAGGCCGTCTCCCGGGAGTATGCTGGGAAGTTCAAGAAGCAGGAGGACGGCTTCCAGAAAAAGCGCAGAGAGCTCGGCAAGCGCATTCGCCAGCTGGAGGAGTGGAACGCCAACTTGAAATCCTCGCTGAAGCGCGCCAAGGACGCTAATCTCCGCACGGAGCAGGCCCTCGAGCGCTCGGAGCAGGACCTCACAGCCCTGATGGCAGACATGCAGGAGCTGAATGCGCAGGTGGCCCCTGTTGTGGAGAGGGTCGAGGAGGCTGAGCAGAGCGCGGTGGCGGCACGGGTCTTGACGCAGCAGCGGGAGCGTATGTTCCGATCTTTGGTGACGCGCGGGAACGCTCTTGCTGCGAAGCTGGGGGTGGATGCTCCTGCCGTCCCCGTCCACGGGAACGCCGACGTGCCACGTATCTGACCTACTTCGACCAGCTCTTCTCCGTCCTTGAGGGCCCTGTGGCGGAACTCGACGATGTTGTCGACGAGGAGTGCCGCAAGCTCCTGCTGGTGGCGGTCGAGCGCGTCTTCGTCAACCTCAAGCGCCTATATCCATGCTTCGACTTCGAGTCCGTGACCGAGCCCATGGGGATGCTCAGACCGAGACGCGCCTCTTCAACTCGCTGCGGGAGGAGATCAACGACTATGTCAACCGCTTCAAGAGGGTCGCTGAAGAGCCGGCCTCTGGCGAGGAGGAAGACGTCGAGGAGGAAGGCGCGGAGGAAGATGACGCTGAGGAGGATGAGGCCGCCAAGACTTCTGCTTAAGCTGCTCCTGCCACAAGTCGCGCCTGAGGCGCAAGTTATCTTTGTTTAAAGACTTTGTTTCATTTGTGATGGTCTGTAAAACACTTTATTGTGCTGCAATGTGCGTGTGCCCCTCGACGGGCATTTTATCCCTATTCCATGCCTTTTTCGCTTTACGTCGTCAGGACCCGTCTCTTAGCGCTATGACTCCGCCACTACGGTATGCCAGAGCAATGACTCAGCAAGGCCGGGGGGTGTTTAAGGCTTAGAGAGGTAAGAGCTCTCGAGTCGCGATGCTCGAGGGCTCCCCTTTGACGCTCAAGCAGTCCATGAAATGCGAGGAGAAAATACCCGCCCGAGGGACGGAAGTTGCTCGTGAGAGGAAAAACACAACGCCTGAGGTGTAAGCGCAGGACTTAGCTTAGCGAGGTTCTGCCTCGTGGAGGGCGTTGATTTCCCTGAAGTGTGCTTCCCTCTTTGGGTCTGGAGCGTGACTCCACGAGCCTTGGGGGGACTCTTGTTCCCTGTGTAGGTTAGAGGTGGAACCAAAGCAAACATGGTAGAGAAACTCATGCGCGCTTATAGGTTTCCTCATGGGTGCCTCGCGAGGAGAGTAAGTACCAAAGGTCCTTAGGTGAGGTGGCAGGTTTGGGAGCAAGCCCCTGGGCCAGAGCTCTTTGGTGAGGTAACAGGCGTGAGAGCGTGCTCACGTGTTAGAGCTCGGATCCTTTTGGTTTTGCGGTGCTGCTGGGATGCTCCCGAGGCACAGTCACCGTACTCAGCCCCCGCTCGCGAGGTGCGCAAGGGGAAAGATATGAGCGCGAATGAAAACACAGAGTAATGAGAACTAAAACTCACCCCCAAAATATTACATAGCGGCGCCGCAGCGCAATGTTTCACTAGGAAACGAATTGGTTCGTTACACTTGGGCTTGCCAAGATAAAGTTTCCATGTCGAGGCATGGGGACCACATTCAGTGGCTGAGACTCTTCACGGCCTGCGGCGGCACGTTACAGGAAGAGCTCAGAGGGACTGGCCCTCAGAGAGAGAAGCTTTTGTGAAGCTTGGAGGTGAAGCTGTGCGCTTTCCTCTAGAGACAAAAAATGCCTGGTGTGATAGAGATCACGGGTAGAACTTGCGTAGATGCGCGATGTTCCAAGGGTTCTTGACCGGGATGCCGTCCTCCGTCTCGAGGCGCACCGCGCCAGGTCTGGCGACATGCGCGACCCTGTAGGGGCCTTCCCACATGGGCGAGAGCTTGTGGAGACCTTCCCTGGAGAGGATCCTCCTGAGGACAAGGTCGCCTGTCTCGAGAGTGCGCGGACGTATGTGGCGGCTGTGGTAGCGTCGCAGGTCTTGCTGGTATTTTGCCGCTCTGAGGGCGGCTCGGCGGCGCAACCCGTCGAGGAACAGCAGGTCGTCGTTGTGGAGGTCTTCTTGATTGTCCTCATTGAAGGCAAGGACCCTTGCGGACCCGTGCTTGATCTCTGTGGGGAGGACTGCTTCGGCTCCATACACCAGGGCGAATGGCGTCTCACCAGTGGGCTTTGTAGGGTTCGTGCGGATGGACCAGAGCACGGAGGGGAGCTCATCGATCCAGCCCTTGCCGTAGCCCTTGAGGCGGTTGAAACTTCTCGTCTTGAGGCCCTTGAGGACCTCAGCATTTGCTCGCTCGGCTTGACCATTGCTCTGTGGGTGAGCTACCGAGGCGAAACAGAGCTTGGTGCCGAGGCTCTCGCAGTAAGCCCTGAAGATGCCGCTGGTGAACTGTGAGCCATTGTCGGTGATGATGCGGTTTGGCACACCAAAGCGGCAGACCAGGCCTCTGATGAACTTCACGGCTGCCCTGGCAGGGATGGTGCGCACCGCTTCAACCTCTGCCCATTTGGTGAACTTGTCAACAGCCACGAAGAGGAACGGTAGCCCCCTTGCGATCTCGGGAAGGGTCCCAAGATGTCCAGCCCCCAGACCGCGAACGGCCAGGAGAGCGGGATGGTCTGGAGTCCCAGTGCAGGCTGATGGACTTGCTTGGCGTGGAACTGGCATGCATCGCAAGACTGAACGATGGTGACGGCATCTTGAAGCACTTGAGGCCAGTAGAAACCGCTCCTGAAGACCTTGCCGGCGAGGGTGCGCGCGCAGGAATGGTGGCCGCACTCTCCACTGTGTATGTCCCTGAGGAGCATGCGTCCTTCCTCAGGAGGCACACACTTGAGGGCAATGCCATTTGGGCGCTTGCGGTATAGGTCTCCCTCAGGATGTAATAGGATTTCGCTTGTCGAGCGACTCGTTCTGCCTCTGCGTCTTCCTCGGGAAGGACTCCTTTTAGCAAGTAGTCCTTGAGCTCGTCAACCCAGCCTGTTTCTTGGTGCACCATGGTTAGCATCAGACGCTCCCCTGAGGATGGGCCACAGTTGGGTGCGCCACCTGTGGGAGGTGGTGGGAGTACTTCGTCTGTGCTTGTAGCTGGTGCTTGCAGCGGCTGCTTTATGGATGCCTTGGAGAGCCTCTCTTCAAAGACACCTGCGGGCTGGGCCTCCCTTCGCGATGCGCGCTTGGCGATGTCATCTGCTTCCTGGTTCTCCTTGCGCGGGATGTGCATGAGCTCCATGCCCCTGAAGTGCTTCTCGAGCTTGCGGACCTCTTCAAGGTAGGCAGCCATATGGCTGTCTTTAGGGGTGTAGCTCTTGTTGGAGAAGTTGACCAGGAGCTGGGAGTCGCCTTTGATGAGTAGGTGCTTGACACCGAGGGCAATGGCAGCTCTGAGCCCGGCGAGGAGGCCTTCATATTCAGCGATGTTGTTGGAGATCTTGTCCATCGTGAAGCACAACTGGACGGCATAGTGGAGCTTGTCGCCTTTAGGCGAGGTCAGGACAACGCCAGCGCCTCCGTTGCGGCAGGAGAAAGCTCCATCGAAGTGCATGGTCCAGTGGCTTGGCGTCGTATCTCCAGGCGGTATAGTTTCTGCTTCAGGAGGCTCTTCAGGAGTTGGGTCTGTCCATTCGGCGACAAAGTCTGCCAGTGCTCTTCCTTT
Source organism: Poa pratensis (assembly GCA_947311845.1). Taxonomy (NCBI): domain Eukaryota; kingdom Viridiplantae; phylum Streptophyta; class Magnoliopsida; order Poales; family Poaceae; genus Poa; species Poa pratensis. The sequence goes on from CAMZMU010000039.1 coordinate 81,241,859, forward strand.
GATGACCCTTGTGGTGTCAAAACGCAAGTTGAAAGGCTGCAGCTCGATGTTCCACCCTGCTACGCGATCAGTGGCGTTGGGGTTGCGCAGGATTTGCTCCAGAGGGAATGATGTGACCACCGTGACAGGGTGGCCCTGGAAGTAGTGGCGCAGCTTTCTGGAGGCGATGAGCAGGGCGAGAAGGAGCTTCTGCTGCGTAGGGTACCGCTCGCGAGCATCTCTTAGCACAGTACTGACATAGTAGACTGGATGCTCGACAAGGGTTGTGGAGGGTGACGCAGCGTTGGCTCCCTCGAGGGACTCCTCAGGCCCTTTGGCGAGGTTTCCTTGTGGAGGAGTCTCAGCAGGGGTGCCTGAAGTAGGCTCGACAGCTGGCTGTGGGTCTGGCTCTGGGCCTGGAGGGACTTTTTCCTTGTCGGGAGGCTCTGGACTTGGAGTGGCTGCACTTTTCTTGGGGAGGACTGGCTCTTCTCTTTCGACCACCAGGACGGCGCTTGCGGTTTGTGGAGTGGCTGCAAGGTACAGCTTTAGATGCTCGCCCGTCCTGGGGGCTACCATAACTGGTGCGCTAGCCAAGTACTTCTTCAAGTCCTCAAATGCCTTGTCTGCCTCTGGAGTCCACTTGAAGGTGCCGGACTTCTTCATGATCTTGAAAAATGGCAGGGCCCTCTCGCCAAACTTGGAGATGAAGCGGCCCAAGCTGGCCATGCACCCAGCTAGGCGCTGCATGTCCTTGAGGCGGCGGGTGGCTGCATTTCTTCTATGGCCTTGATCTTGTCAGGGTTTGCTTCTATGCCGCGATGGGACACGAGGAACCCGAGGAGTTTGCCTGAAGGTACCCCGAAGACGCACTTGGCGGGGTTTAGCTTGATGTTCACCTTGCGCAGGCTGGCGAAGGTCTCCTCGAGGTCCTTCAAGAGAGTGTCTCCCTCGCGAGACTTGACTACGATGTCGTCAACATATGCCTCTGCATTTCTTCCCATCTGAGCCCCCAGGGCGATCCTCATGAGCCTCTGGAAGGTGGCGCCGGCGTTCTTCAACCCGAAGGGCATGCAAGTGTAGCAATACACGCCACAGGGGGTGAGGAACGCTGTTTTCTCCTCGTCCTCTTTAGCCATTTTGATCTGGTGGTAGCCTGAGAAGGCGTCCAGAAAACAGAGGAGATCACAGCCGGCTGTGGAGTCCACGATCTGATCAATCCTTGGCATGGGGTATGGGTCCTTGGGGCAGGCTTTATTTACATCAGTGTAATCGATGCAGAGCCGGCCTCCCCCATTGGGTTTTGGGACAACCACGCCATTAGAGACCCAGGTGGGGTGGGCAACTTCTCGAATAATGTCTGCTGCTTTTAGCTTTTCTACTTCTTTGATGATGAAGGCTTGCTTCTCAGGGGCTTGTTTCCGTGCCTTCTGCTTGACGGGGCGTGCGTTTGGACACACAGCTAAGTGGTGCTCGATCACCTCCCTTGGTACGCCGGACATTTCTGACGGAGTCCATGCGAACATGTCAGAATTTGCCCGAAGGAAGGCGACGAGCGCGCTTTCCTATTTGGGAGGTAAGCCAGCGCCTATGGTGACGCTAGCCCCCGAGCCCTCAGCCCCCGAATCGCTGGTGCTCAGCGACACCTTCTTTGTAGCAGCCTGCTCCTGAGAGAACAGCTGCTTCTTCTTCTTGGGCCTCGCGAGGGGCTCCAGGTCTTCGTCAGCAGGGAACGCCATGGCAGCAGCTTTGTAGGCGAGCTCGACAGCGCGTGTAGCGTCCTGTACGTGACCATGGATGGTGATGGTGCCGCCGCTGCCAGGGATCTTGACCATGTTGTAGGCGTGATGCGTGACGGCCATGAACTTCGCGAGGGCGGGGTAGCCGAGGATGGCGTTGTAGGGCAGGCCAATGTGCGCAACGTCGAAGTCGATGAGCTCGGTGCGATAGTTTTGCTGCGTGCCAAAGGTGACTGCAAGCCTCACTTGCCCCAGAGGCGAGATTGAGCCGCTGGTGACCCCTGTGAAGGGCCTGGAGGGCATAAGCCACTCGTAGGGCACTTGAAGCGTCTCAAAGGTCTCGACAGAGATGACGTTCAGGCCTGCACCCCCATCAATGAGCGTTTTGCCGACGGCGATATTGTTGATGGTGGGGGTGCACACCAGCGGGAGGGTGCCTACAGTCTTGGTGGACTTGGGGTGGTCCTTGGCGTCGAAGGCGATGGTGTACTGAGACCACTTGAGGGGACGCGATGTCTCCACCCCGGGCAGCGCTGCGTTGAGCTCGCGGGCGAACTGCTTGAACTGATTGTTGGACTTGGGCGCCTGAGCCCCGCCGAGGATGCACGCCATGGCGCCTCTAGGGGCCTGGTAGCCCCCAGGCTCCTCGTCAGGGAGATTGTTGTTCTTCTCAGCGGCGTTGGCCTGAGTCCCTTGAGGCTTCTGGTAGCCACCTTTGCGTCCGCCCTTGCGGTAGTTACGGCCTCTGCCGCGACCACCGCTGCCTTCTTCCTGCTCGCGCTTCTTGCTCAGTTGCTTGAGGTCGTAACAGTTCTCTGTCGCGTGGCCGCGCCTGTTGTGGTAGATGCAGAAGGGACGGTTGTCGATCTTCTTCTCGCCATCCTCTGCAGAGTCCTCTCGAGCGTGCTTAGCGCCGGGCTCAGCAGCCAGCACAGCAGTAGGCTTGCGCTTGGTCTCGTCACGCTTCTTGTGGGCCTTGGATCCCTCTGGGGGTCATCTGCAGAGGCCACCTTGGTGAAGAGGAGACCCTCTTCAGCCTTGGCACACTTGTCTGCGATGTCGAAGAGCTTCACGACAGAGGAGAGGGTATCGTGAATGCCGAGCTTCTCAAGCATCCTGCGGTTGGTGACGCCCTCTCTGAAGGCAGCAATGACGTGCGAGTCAGGGATGTTGGGGATTTTGTTGCGGACTTGGCTGAAGCGCTGGATGTACTTGCGGAGAGTCTCGCCAGACTTCTGGCGTACGGCGCGCAGGTCGTTGTAGGTGAGGGCGCGCTCGTACGTGCCCTTGAAGTTCGCAACGAACTGCTTGCAGAGGTCCTCCCAGGAGTCGATGGAGTCCTCAGGGAGGTTCAGGAGCCACGACAGGGCAGAGTCCCTGAGGGCGTGCGAGAACCAGTTCGCCATGACCTTGTCGTCTCCTCCCGCAGCTGGATGGAGGTGGTGTAGAGCTGCAGGAACTCGATGGGGTTGTTCGTGCCATCGTAGCCCTTGGGGAGGTCTGGCCTGAACTTCTGCGGCCAGACGACGCGGCGCAGGTTGCGGGTGAAGGCCGTGCAGCCAGTGGCGTACGTGGCCACACCGCCCTGGAGAGCTCTGCGGTTTTGGCGCCCGGCCTGGCCAATTTCCTCGACGATGCGCTTCTGGAGGTCCCGCTGGCGCTCCATCTCCACCCGCGCGTCCGGCGGCGTCCGCTGCACGATTTGACAATCATGCGGCGAGGACGCGTGAGAGGCGGCTTTGTTTGCCGCAGCCGGAGGTGGTCCTGGCGGAGGCGGAGGCGGAGGCGCTCCATGCGCGGCGGTGCCTGCGCGCCCGGAGTTGTGGTGCACCAGGGAGCGCGAAGGTGCTGGAACCGCGCGCGGCGCAGCCGCGATGTCGACGAGGTGCTGGAGACGGCCAAGCCAGTTGTCGTGCGCCTCGGCGGTGGGGCGGTAGCGGAAGAGCTCTGCTGCCATGAGCAGCGCAGTGTTTGGGCTGGGCGCCGGGCGTCCAAGCGTGGACGCGCTTTGGCGCCGAGATGGATGCGAGGACTCAGCGTCCTCGCTGTGCTCGTGGTCGACGTCTTCGTCGTAGCGGTCGTCCTCATCCTCGGGGTGCTCCACGCGTGGCTCCGCAGTAGTGCGCCCCGAAGCGCGGTTGGTGCGCGGACGGCCGCGTGGCCTGGCGGCGTGGACGACGGGCTCGGTCTCAGCTCGGCCTGACGCGCGCCGGTTGGCGCGAGCAGCGCGAGTGTCCGCCATGGCGTTGAGGTCGATGGAGGTTGAATGCGCGCCTCAGCCCCCTACCTGGCGCGCCAATTGTCGGAGAATGACTCCCACGAAACAGGGGCAGTCACACTCGCGAAGAGAGTTCGTGTAAGGGGCTGAACACGACGTCAATCAACCCTCATCCGGCGCGGCGACGCTGCTCGTCGTGCCTGAGGAGGGACATCACGGCAGAGAGAGACACGGCGCGTACCCAGGTTCACGGCCCTCTTGTGGAGGTAAAACCGCTACGTCCTGCCTGTCTGTATTGCTGCTTGTAGAGGTTACAGTACAGCGTGCTTGCCGAGGCACTGTTGTGGCAATGGCGCGTACAAGGGGAGGGAAACTACTGTCTTCTTCTCCCTTGCGCGCAAGTAGCTAGACTAGGAGTAAAATGTGTTCGATCCCCCTTAGGGTGGTGCACCAGCTCCTTTTATAGCGCCCCGGGCCTCCTCCCTGTCCTTGTGCAGCGGAGGGCTACCACATGGCGACAACGGTCGGGAGCACGGTGCACCGCTGCTTGGGCGTCCATGAGCGCGGTCCATGGGCACAAAAGCTGAGGCCGCAGCAGAGAGGCCGCCGTCCATCCAGGACGGCCAGCTGCCGCCGCAGAGGAGCGGGGAAGTCCCCACGGTGACGTCGCGTTTGGCGCGTAGCGCCGGCCTGCTCCCTTATCACCAAAGAGGAAAGCTTGGTGGTCTGCGCCGTTGCCCCTGCTTTGTTGACTCCTTTATCACCAAAGTGGGACTGTAGCTCCGTCGTCACTCTGCGCAGAGGCGCGGTCACTCTGCGGCCGCTGCGGAAGCCATGTGCGCTCCGCAGAGCTTGCTTTACAGTGAAGGAACCCTCGCGTGGGCGGGAACGCCCTGTGGAGGATTCTGCGTTGACTTCCCTTCAGGGAAAACTTCCTTGGAGAGGAGGCAGCGGAGTAGAGGCTCCACAGGCCCTAGCTGCCTCCTCAGGCCTCCGCGAGGCGATTCTGCCCCGCGGGCACCCCAGGCTTGCAGGCCTGGTCCTTAGCGAGATTCACTCGCCGAGTGTTGAGGGTTATAGAGGCCTGGCCCAGTACACCCTGGTTCTTACTGGGCTGACATAAATTTTCATGTATCTGCAAAAAAAATAAAGGAAACTTTTTTTAATGAAAAAGAAAAAAAACAAAGAAAAAGGGGGGAAAGTTCATACACACGGATACCATGTTGTGATGGTTTACTAGTATCGTCGATTCTATTGCATGATGCTTATGAAGGATTCCGCATGAAGAGCCATTACTATTTTCCAAGAAATGTTCAGTACTATTTTCCTAGAAATGTACTACAAAACCAATGAGACAGAAAGCTTGGCTCCCAACAGTGGCGGACCTTCTAAGAAGCTCTAATAGGATATTTGTTAGACTCGGTACATTTAGAACCCATATCAAATGTACATAAGGATACTAAACCTGGAAAAACAAACTAGAATATATGTAAATGGTATAAACTACTTTGTGGTCGAGTGCAATTATCTCATAAATTGTTTTGGGCTTTGCTTAAATTTTTATGGTACTCATTTGAATGAAATATATCAAACTAAAAGTTATAAAAATACAATTGCACCAGGATATAGAGTTCGACATTAGCATTGGTAAATTTTAAACATTAGTTGTTTGAATTCTTTAACATTGAACTTTGCTTTATAACATTACTAACAAAATTGTGTTGTTAGTGTTCTTGAATGTAACATGTCAAGTAATAATTAAAACCATACCTTTATATCATATGGATGAAAAAGAGAACTTGTCAAATTTAGTGATAGTGAGCTCGAAATAAGTAAAAAAAATATTAGTATAAATTGGTGATGAATAACATAACGACTACCAAAGGACTATGAATCGACAAACTACGACCTACCAAATTATGGAGAGAATATATGGGTCATGCCTCTAGTTCTACCATGTCTAGAGAGGCCTCTAGCCGTTAGAACAACTGGAGAAGCTGCGCAAAGTTCTTTGGGGGGTAGCGAGCAAAACCGATCCCGCGTCAACGCGAGACTAGACAAGGGCCACTGTGTTTGCCTGCCATCCTGGCAAGGGAGGCGGCGGCTAGGGTACCAGAGAATATGTGGATCGCCATTCTGATGGTGGGAGGGGAGCGATGAGAGGACCGAAGGAGGGACATGACCTGAACGGGGCATTAGACGGTGGAAGAGAAATAAACAAATTCAGACACCGTGGGAGACCAAGAACAATTTTACAAATTTACAAGTTACTCGTAAATAGTGACCGTTTTTTCATCCGATGTACAAAAGCTGTTAGCACGGCGGACGAATAGTTTTGTCATTTGTACCGGATGCGGTGAGACTCTTTGGTCCAACTTATATATTTCGATTCAACCAAACATTCATTTGTAAAAAAAGGAGAGACGAGAAACATTGTAAAATCAACTCACGTTCGGTGCCATGATACGTTCTTAGGACAACGTTCTAGTTTATCCACATGAAAAGCAAAAACTAGAGAAAACAAACGAAAAGGAAGGAAGGCAGAAATGGTCTCTATTCCTATCGGCCACTTGTCAAATCACTGTCCCTAGAAAATAGAGAAAAGAAAGAACCGAGAAGCTTGAGTGCCAAGGAATCAGCTCGCATCTGCGCCAAGTCACTCGTCAACGGTACAGTGACAGCCAGTACGAACATCAGCGAGGCCAAGAAAAATTCAACAGACCACATATGTACCTGCCACGCCAAGTGCTCCACGGGCTGGCAGATGGGCCACTGGTGTCGATGACCCCACATGTCAGTCAGCCGCTGAACTCGATGCGTGACTGCCGATGGAAGGCGAGATTGTTGTCGTGTGCAAGTGAGACCACGTGCTTGAATGAAGCGAAGCAGCGCAGCTACCTTCCGATGGAAGTTTGGAGCTCCCTCTTCCCCCATATAAAATGGTCGCCGGGAACCCCCTGCTTTCCAACAAAAAACATACACACATAACAGCTGAGCTTTTCATAAGCTGAAGAACAGAGTTACAGCGTGAGCTGAGAAAGAAAAGAAAAAAGGGGGAAAAGTAGTGGAGAAGTAGCCATGGGATTCTGCTGCGAGCCTTCGGATGTCAAGGTGATCCCCAAGAACACCTCATCCTCCTCCTCCTCGCCATCCTCGTCGTCGTCCGTTAACTCTTCAGGCGATGGGAGCATGAAGAAGAGGCAACCGGAGAAACAAGGGAAGCAGCAAGGTGTACGGAAGGAAGAGCTGAAGGAGAAGAAGAGGAGGAGCAACCTTGACCGTGCCGCGCTGACGACGCCCCACTTCCCCTTCCATTCTCGCCCTGGTCTCATGTGAAAAACCCATAAGAACTGTATAGCTTCAATTGTTTTTGTTGCAGTTTCGAGATTTGTAGTGTTCTATTCATTCATGGGGTCGGCTGTATTTGATGATCCAAATTGGAGGTGTTCCTTGTTATTCGGCTAGAGATTATGTTAATTGCCATCAGAAAATATTTGTTTCCCTGCTTTTTTTTGTTGAATTACTATCCCCAGGCTGGACTTAATAAACTCTTGAGTCTTGACATGATTTGTTGCTTCAACAGAAGGGAAGACTAGGTCTATTTCTTCCTGTTGAAGACCAGGACCAGACCAAAGCAAAAGCTAATGTTGATCTAATAAATAAAAGAAAAGTCAAAACGATATTGTAGCAATCTATTTAGTCATGCTCACAAACAATCAAATAGGTACGGCTCTGCTTTATCCACCTGATCATAACATGGCCAAACCAAATGGTTTGTTAGTGCAAAGGTATATTGTTTTTCACGACAAAATTGGTGGCTCAAATCAAATACCACATATGAATGCAGCTGAGAGTTTGCTAGGAAAACAGATCAAATGTGACTTCTGACAATGGTTTTCTCCAAAATCAATTACTTTAAGCTATATCACATACTGATATGTTGAGAAACAAGGGAAGCAGCAAGGTGTACGGAAGGAAGAGCTGAAGGAGAAGAAGAGGAGGAGCAACCTTGACCGTGCCGCGCTGACGACGCCCCACTTCCCCTTCCATTCTCGCCCTGGTCTCATGTGAAAAACCCATAAGAACTGTATAGCTTCAATTGTTTTTGTTGCAGTTTCGAGATTTGTAGTGTTCTATTCATTCATGGGGTCGGCTGTATTTGATGATCGAAATTGGAGGTGTTCCTTGTTATTCGGCTAGAGATTATGTTAATTGCCATCAGAAAGTATTTGTTTCCCTGTTTTTTTGTTGAATTACTATCCCCAGGCTGGACTTAATAAACTCTTGAGTCTTGACATGATTTGTTGCTTCAACAGAAGGGAAGACTAGGTCTATTTCTTCCTGTTGAAGACCAGGACCAGACCAAAGCAAAAGCCAATGTTGATCTAATAAATAAAAGAAAAGTCAAAACGATATTGTAGCAATCTATTTAGTCATGCTCACAAACAATCAAATAGGTACGGCTCTGCTTTATCCACCTGATCATAACATGGCCAAACCAAATGGTTTGTTAGTGCAAAGGTATATTGTTTTTCACGACAAAATTGGTGGCTCAAATCAAATAAGGAGTACCACATATGAATGCAGCTGAGAGTTTGCTAGGAAAACAGATCAAATGTGACTTCTGACAATGGTTTTCTCCAAAATCAATTACTTTAAGCTATATCACATACTGATATGTTCGGAAATTATTACGTTATTTTAATAGTTATAGGCGTGTCAGAAGGCGTTGTGACCCTGTGTAGGCGGTAGCATGGGCAACACCGAATGTTGCCTTGACGCATTGTTTGATCAGTGAGATTTACAAACAACTCAACTCTGTGTGGGATTTCAATTTGTAAATATTTTGAAATATTTACTCATAAATAGGTGAAAATAACAAGATGAACCAAAATCGAAAGAGCAACAAAAAAAATCAAATAGAAATCAGACACCTTGAGAAACCAACTAAGAAAAACAACCAAATAAAAAATATGGGAACTCCCCGCCAACACGTGTCAAGAGTAGGAGCACCCTGGAGTGCCGCTCGCAAAGAATGTCATCCAGGTAGTTGCTCCCTTTATTTGTATAAAATCATAAATAATTTCTCAATTTTCGCTAATTTAAGAAATTACGTAAAAAATAATTCCATGATGGGAAATGTTCAGTTGTTTTAGAATAAAAAATTTCACATATCAAAATAAAAAGCCATGTATTTTGAAATTAATGTTTGTTTAATGTACAACAATAATAATCTATATAAAAGTCATGTACCTCAAATGGTTTGATTATGCATCTAAGACTAAATACCCACATACTTTTAAGCAAGTGTTCATGTTTTATTTGCAAATGGAAACTTTTGTTGATTCTTGGCCATGTATCTAGATTGTATAAGCACAAAAGAGTTTGGCTTTCGGCACAACGTTTTATTCATGTACCGACTCTCTCAGACATGATCCTACACCGAAGGGGCTGTCAGCACAACATGCTCTGACAAATGTTCTCTTTGACGAATGTTTTCAGCTATGCCCCCTTTCGTTGCTTATAGGCGTGTCAAAGGCGTCATGACCATGTGCAGTCGGTAGAGTGAGCAATACCAAATGGTTCATTGGCGCAATGTTCACTCAATGAGATTCACAAATTGTTTTCGTTTTTTATAAATGTTAATATAGTAATATCGAGAAGATATCAAGTACACCCGATGATCCGACCTCTACAAGAACTCAATATCACGAACAATTCGAGACATCGAGGTTGCACGTGGCCAAATTATTAAAATAAAAAAGAAAACCCAAGATATGCAGGCATAAATCAGTTGTGCTTTTTATCAGATCAGGGCACGGTCGTACCGCAAGTTGCCGCCGCCACGGTTGGCAACACCGCCTTCGATCCTCTTGTCGTTGCAAACTTGTTGTTGCAGTTCCTAGCTATCTGTATCTGTAGGCAGCCACCGCGCTACCCTCGCAGCCATCGTGGTCATGCCACCAGCAAAAGGTTTTAGAGTCGTTGGCTCTGTTTTTAGCTCGGACCAGTTTGATGTTGTCTAGAGCCGACGCCACGCTAGGACGAAGGTCCCCACGCGGAAGAGACAGACGTCTTTTGTAAAACTTTTGTAAATTATTCTGTTTAAGACATCATTTGTAAAATATCACAAGTATTTAATCTCAAATAATTGAAAACAAATCAACCAAAACTCTAAGGAGAAATAGACACTAGTATGATGGACCGTAACTATTTTTGCGAAACACGGTACAGACGCAAACACTCACATGCACACGCGTACACTCATCTCTATGAACGACGCACACCCAACGTTTATGAGCACCTCCAAAATACTGAGTCGACGGATCAGATGCTGAGATTGACGAAGTCGTCACGCTGTCGAACGTCGTCCCACTAAAAATATTCCATTTAAATGAGAAACATCAGCATCAAACTAGGATCTAAACTCAGGACCAAGGTATAACCACGGTACTAATTAACTGTTCATCTATTTTGGTGTGTTCTCGACGAACACGCTCGATAAGATCTCCGCGAATAAGTATGAGTGTTGAGACTCTTCGCCCGATAAGTGCCACGAGAAATGGTTCTCTCATTCCAATCCACATGAAAAACAAAATTCTAAAATTAGAGAAAGGGAGGAGGAAGATAGGTCTTCACTCCCCTCTATGTCATTTTCCGTAGAAAAAAGAGAAGGGAAGAACCGAGAAGCTTGCCTGCCAAGGAATCAGCTCACCTCTCGCGCCGAGTGGTCAACGGTACTATCACTCTATCATCACCGAGGGTAAGAAATATTTAACGGGCTACATGTACTAGAGTAGCTTACACGCCACGTGCTCCACGGGCCGACAGATGGGCCACAGGTACGGTGGACCCGCGTGTCAGTGACGGTCTGCCGGACGGCGCGCGTGCATGATGCGCCGCGTACGTGCGTCACTGCCGATGAAAGCGAGACTGTTGCTGTTGCGGTCGCCACGTTGCAGGTGATCATCTGCTCGAATGAAGCGAGATGATGCAGTGATACTAGTAAAAAAATAGGGAGCGGAAGAGAGCTTCGAGCAGCAGCAACCTTCCGCTGGAAGTTTAGAGCCCTATAAAGAGCCCCTCCGCCAACAGAAACATACAGAGCAGCTGAGATTTTCATAAGGTGCAGAACAGAGCCACAGAGAGAGAAGCACAGTAGTGCAGAAGTAGCTAGGTAAGCTGCAGCCATGGGATTCTGCTGTGGCGCTTCGGATGTCCAGGTGCTCCCCAAGAACTCCTCCTCTTCCTCCTCCTCGTCTGGTGGCCAGAAGAAGAAGCAACGGGGGGTCAAGAGGGAGGAGGTAACGAAGAAGAAGAGAGCAACCTGGACCGAGCTCCTCTGGCGACGCCCCACTTCCCCTTGCACGCTCGCCCCGGCCTCATGTAACAAACTCACAAGTACAGTGGATATGATCTCGATCGTAGGATTTAGAATCGCTTCAGCTGTTCTGCTGCAGTTTCGAGATTTCTGGCTAGTGTTCTATTCACTCACGAGAATGGTTGTATTAGGTGATTCATGTGGAGTATGTTTTGTTAATTCACATCGAGATGTTGCTTATTGTCATCAGGCCTGCTTCTTTTGTTGGACTTATTCACAAGGCCATGTGAACAGAGCTTGGAGTCTTGACTTGCTCATCTCTGCTTCCACAGCAGCAAAGACTAAACGAGTGTATTTCTTCCCGCTAGTCAACGTCTCCTGCTTCAGTTTTAAAAAAAAATCTCCTGTTTCAGTTTAAAAAAACGTCTCCTGCTTTTATCCACCTGACCTGATCAGAACATGGCCAAACCCAACAGAGGACTGGTTGATACATTCATGCAAATTTTTTTTCACATCGAAACTCAGGGCTCAAGTCAAACATCGTACTACTATATGAACAGCTCGGATTTCGGCTAATGGAGTAAAATCGAAAGCAAAACAGCACCGCAAATGTATATCCAACATAAAACACTACGAGAATATACTCTACTGATTCCTATGGGTACTTCAAAGATTGCGCTGCACTCCCACATGTGATTTCGCTATAAAATATCTAAATGTGATTTTTGACTGTGGTTTTCTCCACCACAATGGATCCTTTTTCACGTGCTACACAGACGAGATCCAACTATGAAGGCTAACCTACCAAAAGTGCAAATGAACATAGAAAAGCAGCACTAGAAGAATACACTCCACTAGTTCCTACAGGTACTTCACAGATATGTACCGTGGTGCGCTGCACGCCCAAACTTCTATCATTCGACTGAACACTTATGTAGCTCTGGAACTCGTAGCTCTTTGGTCCGTTTGGAGGTGCCCAGCGTCGTGCCAACCTCGACAAGGGTTTCCAGTGACCTTTCGCTGTTCGCCACGAGATCAGCATCGAATTCTATCGCGTCCTGTCATCAATAAGAAGGTTAACTTGTGGATTTGGAACAAGAGAAACTGGACTGTCTGTGAGGCTCGTTAGCAGTATCTAGAAGAAGAAAGAAAAAAGAAGATAAAAATGAACAGACCTTCTCAAAGACGCAGATTACCGTGCTCCCTCCGAAGGAGAAATACCCAAACTGGGAGAGAAGAGGACAAATCAGGTAACTGAACAAACATGCACAAACAGCAGACAAGGAAATAGTACAAAAGAAAACCTCATCTCCCTTGTGGACGTAGTCCCCCTCCTTTTTCAGGAATGTGATACTTCCTACCATAGTTGCTCCAATGGCAACAAATGCCACCTAAACCCATGTTGTTACAAAAACAGTGCACGGTTAGTGAAGACAAAAGTTCAGAAAGCTACTGGTTTGCTCTAGTTGGTGCCAGCCTGCGGTGCAAATAAGAACAGACAACTAATGAGGAGCTAGCCTATAGTAGTAAGCATGGCAATGCTCCAGGCCGTTTTCTCCTCAAGATGCGGAGCACACACCATTGCTAAGAAGCAACATACACTGTAACTACCACCTGATACTTCAAAATGTGCAGAAAAAACCCACATTTAAGCATCTGCAAAAACAGATCCTGACAAATTATATTGGCAACCCCTGTAAGTATGATACTTACAGTTGCATTTAGCCTTGTTCATGCCACATTATTTACATCAAGTGTGCCTTTGGCCTGTTCATGCCCAGGAAGAACAGGGAAAAGGGACTCGAGCTATATAAGTACTGTACATAATTTGCAGTACCTTTGCTCATGAAAGATGAGGCAAAACATATCCAAAACAAATTGACAGGTATACCAGGAAAAGGAAAAAAAATGCAAACCTTTCCGAATTCTGAAGTTGAGATTATTGAGATAACTCTTTTATTCTCGGTGAACACATTACAGTACTTGCTGTTCACGGCAATAGGATTGACCTATCATATAAAATGACACGAGCCAATCATTTAATGCTAGAAAATGATGGAAAGAGAACACAAGTACTTCATTCCAAGATGAGTATTCTATACCGTGTACAAACATCCAGGGATTTCCACAAATTTCTCTACAAGTCCTGACACAGGTACATGAAACCTATGGTAGTCCTGCATTGTGAAATGTAAATTGCAGAATTCCAATATGTCTCGTACAAGCAGGGATCCATAGTAATGAAATTCAAGCTGTACCTGAGGTGCAAGCCGAAAAATTACCAACGACCCATTGTTAAAAGCATCATAGTGTGCATCAGCCCCTAGGAGACCTTCAATTGAAAATTTGCGACCCTAGGAGGAGAAGATTGAGCGCAATGAGACTCCAGTCAAACAATATCACAAAAGTATCAAATTGTCCTTATAAGAGATTCCCCTTCTAGTTAAAGAAAGTTACTCGACTAAAGCAGTTGCGCAATAATAAATTAATAATGTAAATGTATGCCACCCTGAAATGAGATTCGAACTGAATTTTTTCTCGAACACACCCAAATGTCTGTCATTTTGATCACAACTGAAATTTTTGAATCGCATTAATTAGTGTCCTAAAAGCACCAGACGAAGTCAACCAGTCATACTTATCACTAAAAGTATGACGTACCAATAAACCCATCGAAAGTATCACTACAAAGCATGAGAAAATTCCTTAACAGATCAAATGCCACTCTCTAGTCAACTGATGCGATCACTTGTACTCCATTCACCTTGGAAAAGAGTCTAAAGTAGACTAGTGGAAAGCTATCAAATGTTTTGCTTTGATTCAAAGTTTGTTATTAATATCAACTGGTAAAAATGTCTTTATGCGTTCCTATGTAATGGCTAGCGAGTAAGAAAGATGATAGGCATTATACAACAGATAAAAGTTAACAGAGGAAGTATTGTATGTCATTGACTATAGTATTGAAAGATTATTTTTCTAACTACCATGCAGGGCCCACACCAATCAAATATTTTCAGAACATATCATGTCGAAAGCGGATGATTTTTTAGAGATTAGATCCATCAACAACTTATTTCTCTCCATGTTCACAACTTACGATTTTACAGACATAAAATCTCTATAAATAATTATATCTTGTAATTTGCAGAAATAGCCATATTAGCCAACAATACCATACCTTAATCCAAAATCTTGTGCTCTCATCAACAGAACTGAAAGCCATTAAACGGCAGTCGGCAGCACAGGTAGCAATATTGTCCTGATCACTGTGCGCGATTGGCCTGGCACCCGGTTTCAATTGTCTTACGAAAAAATCATTGAATGTCTACAAAAGTAAGTATGGATTTAAAATTAGCATTTATAAGTAGCTCACAAAGTCACAAGTACATGTACAATAAATTAGGGTTCTGTGTTGATTTGAGACAGAAACCAAAAGCTTTTGGAAACGTGCACCAAATTGTGTTTCTGAAGTAGATCCCTAAGATGAGATGCATTTCTGACTTTCTCAAATGTATGAGCATAGGTGTATAGCAAAATAAAGTGAATCTGCTTGAGTGATCTATAAGGATAAAACCCTAGGGCCGGGAATGGTTTAACAACTACAATCCTGTACCCCTCAAAAAATTGTGACATAAGTAACCTTTTGAGGCAATAAAAATAAGCAGGCTCCTGCAAATACAAGCTATGAATCTGATGCACAAAAGAAACAGTGTAATTCAATAACTAATGAGTCATTTCCAACAGATGATGCATTAGTAGCCGGTCTAACATAAAATGAGCAAAGGGTCCTGAGCGCTAATTTAGATGAGGCCCGTAGCTGCAGCAATGGTGGTTGCTTTATGCATTAATCTATGCACTGACATAGAAAGCTAGATCAAAAAAGATGGTGCTATAAGGCGGAAAATATGGAGGAATGACATACCTTAAAACTTTCAATTGGGTCCTTGGTCTCATCCATATTAATTTGACCCTGAATTAATATGCCAAATATATCAAGGATTACAATGACAGTTTTATATATCTAAGGCAGAAACATTTGTTATAATAGGAAACGGTTCAGAAACAGAAAGTCCTGATCAGATAATGGAAAAACCAAGCACCTTCAGTAACTGGTGTACAGTTCTACAATAAAAACCCCTGTTTGGAATTACTGCAAGATATATTTGAATTATCTTTCTATTCAGGTGACGGCAAGCTCCAGAGGGTGTAATCTCCGATCATGTCACCTATGTGGAAAATCTGGTCGATGCACAGTACTTGTATTCGATAGTGGGACCCCCAACTACCAGTAGCTTATTGAATCCATCCCCTCAACAAAGATTTGTGGCAGCTCGCGGGTACCAAGGCACTGAAATGACTACCCTTGCACACCTGACATGTTATACCCTAGGGGTTGTGCTGACTTATTTTAGTTTTGTTTCTTGTTTACTTCTCATTTTGTTCTTGCTGCCAGTTTTTTTCCTGTTTGTTGTAACTGTCATTTGGACGCACTCCTAGAAATACAAAACGACACACATTTTGATGTGTATTTGAGAACAAAGATAACTCCCTACTTGCCATTTGACGATGCATGCTGCAAAAGAATAACAGTCCATACCATAAATAAATCAAGGAACTTTGGAATATCTTTGGCAGATTCTGGCGAGTTCATCTTCTTTCCTTGCTTCTCAGATAGGTTTTTCAAGATATCTTTGACACCTGCATGAGTTCATACCATAAGGTTTTCTTCGGAATCAGCATCCACTGAAAGGGGTAGTACAAGGCCATGATAAAGACCAACTATAGATACGAAAAATTGGTTTTATAAGTCATAACTGCATAATATCAAATAGTCACTCTCTTTGGTTGTACAAAAGAAATACCACAAAGTCTAGCAAAAATGAACCTCTGCATTTCTAATTAAAATGTGTGTAATACAGAGATCATCTTGGGGAAGTGCAAATCAATTGGTGATCAGTAGTAGTTTCATGGTCAAGTGAACAATTATTGTGAAAATTCGTTATTGTTCTGACTAGTAAGATTCACAAGACAACATTCTCAAAACAAAAGCATATGTGCAAGTATGAGTGGGGGCAGATTCAAAAGGTTTGAATCGATCCATATGACGTGCATTATTGAGATGATCTTCATTGTTCCACCGTACCAGTATTGATAAGAGTGAGCCCTACTTTTGATTGATATAAAGCTCTCATGGACAACACTATCTTCCCATCTATTGCTTCTTCAACTAGCCTCTTCGCTCGCCGATCGAAACCTAATTCATCGTCTCAAGTTAATGAAATAAAAGAGCAACGCAATCGAAATATTTGCATACTATATTCGAGTTGGTTTTTCATCAGGCCAATACAAAAATGATAAAGTTAACCCAACTAATGAGACGTACCAGAATATGGGAAGCAGTTGAGCCAGAGCGCAAACCAACATCATATGAGGAAAAATTAGCCCATTCACTAAGCTTAAACATCCACCTGGACATGACAAGTATTACTATATGACCACAGTATAAATTGCTCATATTTAAATGAAATTTCAAATATTCAGTAAGTGAATTGCCGTACCCATATGAAGCTTGCTTATCCGTCAGAAATCCCCCAGTCATAATTTGATTGCCAGTGCCCTCATCAAAGCAAAGTGTCATATGTATCATGTCATTTATTTTATCATACTTTCCAAGACTTTCACCACAGACAGGGCAGTTACTGATAATTGGTTCTCTGAAGAAAAAAAAGGAAAGAGCATAAGAAGTAATACTATTAAATGTCAGATCTAATCAATGTGATAATCTTGGAAACAGAACGAAACATGGGGAAATGTAGCTATTTGTTACTTCTCTTGTTGATCGGCTAGTAGGGCTGCAAGTTCATCCATGTCAACAATGTCATCGCCATTTGTATCAGCTTGGCGGAAAAGCTCTTCCATCTAAAGTATTGTAGAAGCTAATAAGATATACTACGCGCGCTTCCGAGAAGAAACCAGCTACGCAGCTACAACCATAAGGAACATAACCTCCATGCAATGAGAAGGAAAAAATCGAACCTTGTTAACCGCTAGTCCGTTACCAAAAGCTTTCATCAAGTCTGAGAATTCAGATAAGGAAAGCTTTCCATCTTCATTGTAGTCCTGCCATAACAAGATTACTGTTGTGCTTTGTAGGGTGGAAAATAAAGAAGAAGGAAATACATGCAATGTGAAAATGATAATTTAGAGGCATTTGAAAAGAAAAAATCTGTTCAGGTGACTGGTGAGTAAGAGTAACAGATAATAAGAATTAAAGCACATTGTCCTTGAACTGAATAGATACTAGCAGCAACCACGGCAACAATAGTAAATGGAGGTGCAACACAGTAAATAAGACATCTAGAAATACATAGACAACCATTCATTTTGTAAATTGGTGAGAATGGATACAAGGGATAGCTGATTGCAGAGAGCTCTGAATGATCTTTAATACGAAACCCTTAAGGGATCTGATTCTGTAGAAAGTACGATGTAGCTTTATCTTGATTCGCATAGTTTATACTATGATTCTAAGCTCAGACCATACTTCTAACCACTTTCAAGTGCTATACTCAAACATCACATGTTTTAGCTAATCAAAAACATCATATGGCACTACGATGTGCTCCATTGTTTAAGCAAGAACATAACCAATTACTGATCATACATGAAAACATAATATGATCAACCATTATTGAAAGCATACCACTATAGCTAAGACCCGACGTGCAAAGCTTTGTTCTGTTTCAACAGGATCCTGCGACAAAAGTACAAAAGTTAGTATTCGGAACATGGAAATGCTCCATGAGTGCTGAAAACAGAATAAAAGGGAACATAAAAGTAGTTACTTCGATGTAGCAGGATATGGATATGGTTCCCACGGTGTTACTGGACGACGATGGATCTAACAAAGCAAGGTCCTCAATGTGTTCGTCCTCCAAGTCCTGCAAATGAAAGTGTTAGTTGATAATATTCAGAATATCAAAACTGAAAAGACCTTCAGAAAGTTTTAAGCATTAACAATTTTTCTATTGTGGTACATTAAGGCCTTTTATACAGAAATGTTAAAAAGTTTAGGATAGATCAACAAAGTAGGGGAACACGATGTGGAAATAGTTATACATATACATATTTGAATTTTGAAATCAAAATATTCTACACAGTGCCACTCTCTCTAGTCTTGGATAAAATATTACCAGAGTCTTTCATGAAATAAGATAGAGGATACATGTTTCTTGAAAATAAAATAAGGGGAGATATTGTAACTAAAGAATGAGACATCAAAAACATCAGTGTTACCTTAGTGAGCAAATCGAAGAGATCAACTTCGCAGTAACCAACCAAGGTATTCTTGGAAAACCGGTTAGTCTGCAAAGTTGTGGGAAAAAAAGCAATGTGACTGGATTGAAATGTTGTCTTGACTTCCTGTCAGTTACTTATGTTGAAGCTGAAGCATATAAACGTGGAATTCTTAAAGAAGAATGCGGTTAGCAGCATATACCTCAAAAATGGATATACGTGCAACATGGGGTCCATTAGTTTCTATAACCACTTTCTTTTCCTGTAAATTTATAGAAAAACAATGTAAATCTGCATGGATCTATAATTAATGCAGCAAACCATGTTACTGGACAAAAAGCAACAAAAGGCATAGCTTACTCACTGAATTCCATACAGGCTTGTGAGTGCTGCAGAAAGCACCAGCAACGACAAGTAACAGAAACAGAAGAAAAAAAGGGCGTTAGATGTGTATCATACGGGCCTACACAGATAGTATATTCCAGATCAGAAGAAAGCTAAGGTAAGCAGATTCACAAAATGCAACAGTTGTGCATTTTTCGTATTTCGTTGACATAGATCATCAGAATTCAGACACTTGCCATTGCTCAGAAAATTTAGGAAAGGCAGGCTGCAACCATATATGCTGGGTCGTTTGCCTGTCACAGAACAGATTCCGTTGGCAGGAGCATTATCCTAATTCCTAACTCTTGTACTATTATCGCATAAGGCAGGGAGCTTATCTGCTTACTTTGGAACGTTTGAGCGATGGTACAAAAACCTAGTAGCATGTCGATTCAGTACAGAGGTTTATGGCTAACAGTTAACTCATGATCTAAACAAGCACAGAGAGCAAAAGAGAGAAAAAAGCAGATTCCCAGGAAAGGTTCTGCAACTTTCACTGCTCGCTGTTACAGATCATCAGGATTCAGATACTTGCTATCAAGTGAGAACACAGGAAAGGGCCTGCTTCACCCAAAATAAGCTGGGGCTTTTTGCCTGTTTTAGAACAGATTCCGATTCCAGGAGAATCATTCCTAATTCGGTAATTCCTAACTCTTGTACTAGCACTCAATATCAGAAGACAAGGGGCTTGTCGGCTTACTTTTGAACAAGTGAGAGATACTATGAAAACCTTGCTAGGCACATCAATCACCAACCAGTGACAGTACGGAGGTTTATGGAGCAAAAACGAAAGAGGAAAAGAAAGGGGCGTTACTGAACTTGTCGGATGTCTCGGTGCGGTAGGTGCGCTCCCCGAGCGAGAGGCAGGCGAAGAACTTGTCCTTGAACCGCATGTCCGCCTGCGCCAACACACCAGCCCAAAATCAAACGGAAGCAACGCAGAACAGAAACTCGCACAGAACCAATCAGAACCGCCAGTTTGCGGTTCCACAAACCGCCGCTCGAGATTGGCGGGGCCGAGAGGTGGAGCGCGGGTTTCCTACCTTGACTATCCGGATGCGCGCGATGCCGGCGAACTCGTCGGCGGCGACGCCGGCGGCGGGCATCCCGGCGTCACCGGCGGCACAGGCGCGATCGCGGCGGCGGAGGCGCAGGCGGGTGCGGAACCGCGAGAAGCGGGAGGGCAGCGGCGGCGGCGGGCCGTCGCCGGCGGGGGCATTGTGGCGGGAGGTCGAGTGGCCCATCTGTCAGCGACGCGGCGCGGCGCGGCGCGGGCGGAGTTGGTGGAACCTGACCAGCGCTAGTGCTGCGGTGGGAAGTTGGAATTGAGGCCGGCCAAAAGAGAAGAGAAGAGAGAGAAGAGAAGAGCCTTTCAACGCGCAGGGGGAGATGGGTGGGTCCCGCCTGTCGGCTTTCCCGAATGGGAAGTTACGGCAGGGAGACGGAACGGAACCGGCGGCGACTCCTGCTTTGGCCGCGAGTGTGCGGCTGCCAGAGATGGAAACGTTTGGTGTTTCTATTTTGAACGGGAAAGGGGCAGTGCGTACTAGAGTGAATTTTCTTGCCTCCCTTTGCCCCGGCAATGCACAACATAACCACTTAACCAGCACCATCCTAAGCCCGATCAAAATCATCACCATCAGTTTATCACACTATCAGTCTATAAATACAAGTCTCCTGTTTAGGGATGTCTTCAACATCAAGATGTGCACCAATTGTTGGTACTCTTCTTCTCTGCCGCATCAGAAGATTCTCGACACTGGCTAGCTGACTTGGAGGGAGAGAAGACCATCACGTCAGCTAAGCTAAACGCGACGGAGCACAACAGCCTCCATCAACCACAGCTCACATTGGCGGCAACCGCCTCGATGGATGAACTCTGCGGTAGAGCTTCAAGATTGTTCCTCGGTGCTCTGTTTGGGTACGGCGTAGTTGTGTGCGTGTAAATGTGTGATAACATTCCCTTCGACAAAATAAATGTGTGATAACATAGTTGTGGGGATGGTATTTACTTTCCTTTGCTCCCTAAGGTTCGGCATGCAATACTTCATTTGAATTGTGTTTCGACTACCCTATGCATTTGCAGGCCATCAAAGATCAACATTGAATTGTATCGTGTCCTTCCATGAGAATTATAGTTCAACTTGGAGCTATTATTTTTTATTAAACAATAAGAACACAATCTAAAATCCACACATCATTTTTCTCCCTATAAAGGTGAATAAGAAAACTGAAAGACGGAGATAATTGACCGTATTAATACATGCAAAAGAATCATCGTTAAAAAAGGGAAGTTAAAGGAAACACGATCATCTTTGCTCCAATGGAAACAAATAGCATTGTAGAAAACACTTGTTCACACTGCATACAAAATATAGTTACTATATTTATACTAACTTGTATGAGCCAACGTAGAAAGATCTAATATGATATTTGTTAGACTGTGTGCATCTAGAACTATATGAAAATAATTGTGGATACTAAAACTGGCACAAACACAAGAATATACATAAGTGTCACAGACTAGTTCATAGTTGAATGTTTGTTTGTTGTAAAATCATCTAGGCTTTGCTTATATTTTGGTGGAAACTCAGTTCAATGAAATGGCTCAAACTAAAAATTGAAGGGATACAATTTAACTACTATATAGAATTCTACATTAGCGTTGACATGTTTGCAATGCTAGTCTTCTGAATTCTGCATCGCCAAAACATTGAGTTTCAGTATTAGTAGTGTAGTATGTGGTTAAATTTTTAGTATTACTAGTGTATTTATGTGGTTAATATTTCTAGATACATTAAAAATTTAAAATTAAATTGTATACTTTAGACTGTATTGATGCAAAAGGAGATGGTAAAAATTTAGTATTAGGAGCTCGAATAGTAAAAAAGATTGGTATAAACAGTTCATGAATAACATATATCACCAGAAGAAAAAGACATAATGAAAATATTCAGTAATCCTTCCGAACTATTGACGATTTTGGTAGGGCAAAAGAATTCGACCTGATTCGATATTTCTGCTAGTGAGAAAAAGTGCTTTCGTGAATCCTTCTCTAGCAAGGCGGCGAAGGACATTAAGGCCATGTGGAGCATACTTTAGCCCCAGTCGAGATGCTCTAAGAGAAAATGGGTAGGTTTTCAACAGGTTTTTGTCCTATAGACAAGATGACCTGCACTACGGGTGATAGGGTAAAGGTGTCCGATCTTTCGATGAGATGGAGATACGTCGATTCTGGTGGAGTTTGACCTTGGCGATCCGACCACTACGCACAAGTACGCAGCGCCAATGCAATCGCTAAACCAATCTCCCGAGGTTACCGATCCTGCAGAAGCACGATCAGCCTGACCAAAAGGTCTAGTTCTACCTGCGATCGAGAAACAAGTAAGAACCAATAATGCAATCACGAATTACGGATGAAAGATGAACTTTATTGATGAAGGTGAGATTCTGCAAATGCGTAGTACATGAGGACTAGCCGACACTCGTGCCTATGGCGAAGACTAGCAAATAGCTGAGTTCTTTTAACTAAACAAAATCCAAGCCTAACCCCAAGACGGCGGCTAACTATTTATTGGAGAGTGGGGAGCCGGCGGCCTCCTGTGCGTCGTCGAAATCCTTGGGAGAAATAGGCTGAACCAGGCTCGATCCAAAAGCCCACAAATTGACGTGGTTGTGCTTGTGTATTGGTCCCACCAGGTCGATCCCACCATATTTGACATGACACGACCCATCAAATGTCCATGCATGGTAATTGAGAGGTCCCACCAACGAAAGCATCCATGCGTGACTTGATTTCCTGGATGGAGAGAGCTGCTAGCCTGCTATGTTCGAGCTGGAGAACGTATCCAGTGAAACGATGGAATTTATGCACCTGCTGCACCCGTACAACGTCGGCCTTTGGATTGAGAATTTCTATTGTGACCTTCTTACATGCAGATGTTTGATATGATAGGTGCAACAAATGGGCTTGCACTCTAGAGTAGCTAGAAGTGGCAACATGATCACAGAAGTTACATTTCCATTTGGTATTGCCCCCACCGATTTGTTTCTCTAAAATAGTGACATGCCTCCATAGTGGAGCCCTAAGATTTGGAGCTTGCTCTGCCATCTACAATCACTCAATAGAATCAAGAATCACTAGAGCACGAGGATGGAGGAAGAAGAGCACGAGGATCAGAGGAGGAAGGAGCTGGGACCTGCTAGGCTGCTACGGCTGCTGGAGAGGAGGACCCGAGGAGGCGAGGAAGCCAGGAAGGAGACGACGAGCTGCTGGCCTGCTGCTGGCTTCCGCCCGGCTCCGGCTGCCTGCTGGGTCGTCGCCGGCGGCGTACCTGCTACGGCTGCTGGAGAGGAGGACACGAGGAGGCGAAGAAGCCAGGAAGGAGACGACGAGCTGCTGGCCTGCTGCTGGCTTCCGCCCGGCTCCGGCTGCCTGCTGGAGTGCTGGGTCGTCGCCGCCGGCTGGGTCGCCGCCGGCTAGGTCACCGCCGGCCGCTGGATGTGGATCGCCGCCCAGGAGGGACGAGGCGGCGGCTCTGTTGGGACTCGGGGACGGGGGGAGGGTGAGAGGGAGCTAGGTCGCCCAGGAGCCTGATATGAGGCGGCTGTGTTGGTTGTTGGACTGAATTGGGCTGGGCCGTATCCAATTCGTGTCCAAAACGTATCGGCCCAGTATCCGAATTGTTTTAATTTGTTTTAATTCGTTTTAATTCTGATACGGTTAGAAACCGTATCGATACAGTATCAGAGCAGTATCCGTATCGGATACTGTATCCGATACGGACACGCGCTCTCAGCACCGTATCCGTGCTCCGTAGCTGTTGGACATCGTAAGTGTACTTTCTATTCAATTTTGTTCACAAATTAATGATCTACATAAATAGCACATCAACTTGTTTAACATTCACCAATTCAGCGGTTGCAAATGAGAACAGGATCGTGTAAGTGGAACAAACCATTTCAAGGAAGGCCATCAAGCTGGTGACTTCGTCAAATAATCGATCCCTTCTTCAATCCGAAAACATCATTACTACCTATATGAAAGCTGAGCAATTTAGCGCTCTCTCCGCGCTCGGGCTACTGTTCTAAGGAACAGTAGCTACAGTGTGAACAGTACCGCGCGGAGGGACCTGTTTGCAATTTTCAGAAAACTGAAGGTCTTTCTTGCAAAAAAGCCACAACACCTCTCCTCCCTCATCTCTCTCTCCCGTGCGAGCCGGAGGTCGCCGGCGACGCCGACGCGCCGCCCCGCGTTTCACTCCTCCCCACTCAAATCGACGGCCACAGCGAGCTCTGCCGTCGCGTTCTATCCCTCCTCGCCGACAGCCGCGTGCTGAGCCGCCCGAGAAGCGCCGGAATCGTCGCCGCCATGCGCTTGCTCGGGCCACCGCCGACATGGCCGAGGCTCGCGCCGCCGCTGCCCTGGACGAGGCCCAGCGCGCCCTCCACAATCCCGGTCGTCAAGCGAGCGCAGTGGCAGGTCGGGGCAAGAGGAGGGGGAACGGAGCTTTTTCGCCATGTCAGCCGCCGTTGGAGACAACGCAAAGATGAGCGCACATACAGAGCTTGACCTTCGCTGGCAGCCTGGCACGTCCTCGACTCCAAGGTGAGGGTCGCCCGTGACATCAGGTCAGGAGCGCGTCCTCGCACGCGACGACGCGAGGTCGGCGAACACGAAGAGGTCAACCTCCGCTGGGGCGTTCTCAACTCCAGCGAGTGGTCGCCGTGCCATCTGAGCCTCCCTGGCTCCCACACACTGCTCTACATCTCCATGTCCTCTTGGCTTCGCCGCCGACTCGGCCCCACCGTCCATGTTCCAGTCTGCCGTTTCCACGCTGCTGGCTCACGCCGCCCCGCTCCTCCACTCGTCAGTTCGCCGTCGAGCAGAGCAATGGAGCCTGTGCCCACCACTTCAGGGTCGGCCACTTCATCCTGTACATCCGATTGCCACAAGGAGCACCCCAGGTCGGCCTCCCACTCCAAAGCATCCCTCCAATCGATTCTATGTAACTGTTTTTATTTATTTTGGCAAATGTGTTGATGAACTGCATATTCTTATCTTCTCCGATGGGCTTGCATTCTTTTTTTCTCCTTTATGCCTTTTGTATTCCATTTTTTCAGAGGGTTAGGGTCTGCAGATTGATATTTGTGGTGGATTTAAGCATTCAGCACTATGTATAAATTAACCATTTATAAATGAATTAATCTCAGTATTGGAATCTATTTTAACGTTGTAGCTAAACATGAATCAATCAGTGCCTCTATACTGGCCTATTACGCTGGCGATGTGCAACACTTCAATGATTCCAAATATGGTGCGATAATGTTAAATGAGACAAAATCCTAGACTACCGCTTCCATGCCCTCCAAGAGTTATCCCATGATTTGTAGGTATGGATTGCTGAAATATATCGATTGTATCTTTCGAAACCTTTTTTTAGAACCGGACATCTCTTCTACGCAATTGTAGTTTTAGAATCAATCTCATGGCCAGCCGCATCTGCAATTTTAGTTCATTCCCTCCCGATTTTTTTGTGTTGCTCGATATCAATTGGAGTGTCATGCTCCAATCTCCCGAGTATGTCTCCCTTTTATCTTTGTTGATGAATTACCTGTACTACTCGCGCTGCAAAAAAGAGAGGAGAATTGGGCATACTACTCAATTAACAGTGTCAAATAATTCAGACGATGTGGAAGTTCGATTTTGAGTCACTATTTATGCTGATATGCTCTTTAGATTAGGAAGGATTTTCTTTTGTAACTTTAGCTATGCCTTCTTCGCCAATCATAGATAATTTATACATGAGTGTTATTTCCTTTTTAACGTGCATCATACTGTGGAGATAATCAGATGCTATATTCAACTATGTATTGATTAGATTTCATCCTTCTTGCATTGATATGCAAACTCAATATTTTCTAACGTTCTGTGTTCTACAGGTTATTATATCTTCATTCAAAATTTCAGTTAGCAATGTTGATTTTTGTTGACTGTCGGTATCTAATTGAGTCTGGAATACAGACTGTTTTTTGTCGTTGTACCTCATCTCATTTTAGTTGCTGTACAGTTCTCTCTTATCCCGGATGTTTCCTGGGCTTCAGAGTAAAAGACATAACTTATATCTATTTACATTTTATAGCACATAGGCTGTAGAGGCTAGCAGGTCATATCTGATGGTTCCAGAAGTTTAAGGCTGTCGTTGTGATATTTTCCCATGCAGGTGGAGTACCCATGCTACAGTTAATTTGATTTTGCTGGAATGTGTATATTGTCGATTTTTGTATGAACTTGATGACAATTTCTCGCCGGCAGCTAACATATGTAATGGAAGTTGTTTTAGCCATTCAGATTGCATACACGAGAGAAAGAAGTAGGCAGGTTCAATGCCAACAGAATTAACTCCATGACAACCTTGCAATTGTAAGGTACAAAGCACACTTAGATTACTGATATTCATGCTGTCATTTTTTTAATGTAAAATGTCTTTCTATTTCTAGGGTTACTCGAAATGGATGTCTGCGGCTAATTGTACCAGATTTACTTTATTTCCATGACATGATTTTGTTCCGGGTACAAAAAAGATAGCGAAAGTATAATATGAAAGAGCCAAAGGTGTATTACACCTTGGGGTGGTGGGTGATACACCCCAAAGGTATAAGTGATGGTTCCTCTGTTTCTTTAAAATAAAAATTACTCCATCTGGAATAACTGTCACAACTTATATATGAATTTTGTACTGCGACAGTATAGTCTCTGACAAGTTTATCAGATCGGAGGTAGTAATAAATAATTGGATGTTTTGGATATTTTGTTTCACAATGACTTTGTGAATCTATCTTCAACTGGTGCTTTTCTTAGTCATGTCTTTCCTTCTAGACTACTCACCCCATATCTTCTCCCCGCCTTGCACAAGATTTCTTTTCTAGATCACCTCAGAATTCGGTCGCCCCTCCAGTAATTTCAAGATTTCTTTTCCAGATTTTCTGAGGTTTCTTTTCCTTCTGATTTTTTTCAGGAATTGCGGCCAAGCTCACATGATGCAAGATTTGGAGGTTTTCATGAATGGAGCAAGGAGAAACTGAGGACCAACAATAAGCCTAGGTCCAGCCTTACAATGTAGGAATTATTCTCTTCAGGTGACACAGTTAAGATAATTATGTTGTGCTTAGCTTGATTCAGTAGAGTTCGTGTTTTAGCAACGTTTTAATTGTTGTTCTAACTTCAGTTTCTATATAGAGATGTACTTTTGAAGATAAAAAGGTGTCCGAACTATTAATACAAACTAAAGACCCTTTAGATACATTCAATCATAACCGTGAAACTGAAGTGTGCAGATCTTTTAATATAAACATATTATGATATTTCTGAGTAAATAAATGCTTAAGCCTGTTTGGAACATACTACAACCTGATAAGTAGAAATAATATGCTCTACAAAGAAAGATAGTGCAAGCTGCAGACATGGCATTCACATTTATGATTGGTTCAACTTCGCCCTGTTAATTAAGAACTAATTGGTGCATACGTGTATGGGCCCCCAACAGCCTTTTGTTGATTTTGAGTACTCGAGAGTCCATATGTTATTTTCCCTTCTATTTGTTCTTCTGTATCATGGCTCAAATTGGAAGTGGAGAATAATCAAACAAGGACTAGGTTCGTGGTTACATTAGTTAGCACTATCTCTACCAACTACATTGAATGTCGACATTAGTTTTCATAATTCTTTGTTGTTTCTCAAGAAAACAATTTGTTGTTCACTTGCAGAACTATGATTAGTAAATATATAATATTTCCTTTCATACAGTTCTTTGTCATGCAAGTTTAAGTAAGTATTAGTGCAGGGATGCCAGCCCTCAAATTTGTGTGAACTGCAGAAATACCAGGTTGGTGCTGGTGATCCATCAACGAAACAATCTAATAAGCAAAATATCTATCCATATCTTTATTATACGTTCTGATTAAGACTTTTGCAGGTCAAGCTGAAATTAGCGCCATGTTACTTCACATGAAATTTCCAAATGTTTGGTGAAACATACTGTACGGTTCCTTTTTTTCTTTCAGATGCATGCAGAGTTGGGTATTTCTGATATGTTTTATAGTGAGTAGATTGCTAAATGAACAGAAGGTATCCTTTATCAAATAAAGAACGGCTGCTAAGATGTCAAGCAGACCATGGATTTAATGTATAAATTCATATTTCTACTGTTGTTGTACTCATTACAAAAAAATCAGATGCACGGCAGACTTGGGTAGTTCTCATATGTTTTATAGTTAATAGAGATGCTTTCTATTATGTTTACTACTTGCTTTGTTCCTGGGGTATACGCGATCATCTCTCTACGTACCACATTGGTATGGTTTGTACAACTAATATTGTTCTTCTTGCAGCTGCTTCCGATTTGTCTTCTGTGCCCTCGCCATTATTGGGTTCAGATTTATTTTGCCTAATGTCAGCTGTTCGAGATGGCGAGGGGAATGCACGTCCAGTGGTTTCTTGACGTCAGCGGATCAATTATGTGCATTCGGTTGCTTTCTTCCGTCCACGTCCTCTTCTGCTGGTTTGCCCTTTGGTTCTTCGCAGTATCGGTCTGAAGGCTCTCTAGATTTTGTTTCTTCAGCTGATGATGTGCATGGTAACGTTGACGCTGTTCGTGCTCTGCCTTTTTTGCCTCCAGGTGCTAACCCTTTCGATTACTTATCTCGAGGTACGACCAATGGTTCCTTGTGTTCTTCACCAAGTATGTTCTGTATTTCTCATGTGTTCTTCTTATTAAATTGTGCTTATTTCTAATTCTTCTTTTTAATGTTTTCTTCAGTACCGCCAACTCCTTATGTGCCTGTGCGTAGAGGTTGTTATAACCGCCGGATGAGTATGGCTCTCTGTCGTCATCGACAAATGCTTCGAGCGGGGTTTAGGCCTGGTCATGTTGAGTTGCCTTTATCAAAAGATTTCGTCACGATGTTAAAACGTAATGTTTTGGGCTTTTTTTTGCTTTCTTTCGTGTTGTTCATCCTCTTGCATGTATTGTAACCTCTCTGCAATTACGTACATATATTGCTACATCTAACCATCCGAGATTGAGTTAATACCCATACTAAATGCACTACAAAAATCACAATCTTCAAAACCTACTTACAATATATATTGTGTCGCTACAACAACAAAACATATCGTACCTAAAATTTCTCATAAAGGACGCGGCATGTCGCCACGCCGATTTCAACTAGTAGCACATTAGCGAGGGACGCTCCACCGCAATGGAGCCTACGGTGATTGCGCGAGCACCCCTCGCCGTCGCCGCGGCCAGGCGCCTCCTCCTTGTCCCGCCTCCCCACGGCTTCGCGTCCATCTCCATCCACTCATCCATAGGTGGCGGAGGCCTGGGCAACGGCCGCTTCCTTGGAGGAGGCGGCGGCGGCGGAGGGGTGGAGACTCAGGTGCCGGGGCTGCTGCTGCTGCGGCAGCCGCCGCCGCACTCGGTGAGACTGGGACGGACACGGCGGACGCCGACGTCATCCTGCTTCACGTCGGGGTACGTAATGCTCGGTATCAATTCCACCCGCTCAATCGTACAGGATACTGATCGGACGCTGCTATTTTCTTGGTATGCATTGTGGACAGGGGATGTCGTGCGGCGGGTGCGCCTCCAAGGTGAAGCGGATTCTCGAGAGCCAGGTTCGTCGGCTTAGTCCAATCAGTAGCTAAATCTGTTTCAAATTATGTTTTAAATCTGGTTCAAAGTAGAATTTACTCTAGTCCCCGTAGTACATCACATCCACATGTTGTGGATGCAGCGACTGTAAATGTTTCATCACTTGCATGTTTTCTGTTTGAGCATGTCTAGTAGCTAACACTTCTCAATTTTTATTCGCTAATTAACAATGATTGCCTAATTCAGAAATCGGTTACTTAACTTCTCGCAGCCTGAGGTTGCTTCTGCCACGGTGGACGTTGACAAGGCTACTGCAGCCGTGTGGACAACGCCTGAAGCCAAGGAAACAGAAGACTGGCAGAAGCATCTGGGCAAGAAGCTTGCACTTCACCTAAGCAACTGCGGATTCCAATCTCATCTGCACGGTAAGAGACAGTTGTGCTCTTACCTTTCAAGTTTCAATCCAGTTAAACAATGCGTAATTAAATTTCACACACACTGGTCTGGTGCCACAGGTGGTAATATTGCTCCCCCTGTGAACACAAAATGTGGCCTTCTCTTAAAATACTTTTCTCTTCCAATTTGCAGATGAAGCAGAATCTCAAGGCGGACAAAGTTGATGCAGCATGAACAGTGAGTACCATTGAAGTTTTTTACTAATCAGAGGGTCCATGAAGGCAGTAACTAGTCTTGCAAAAATTATATATGCGGCTATATGAAATATGTCTTGTTTGAGAGTTCTGGAGTTCTAAGTCAAATAGTCAATCCATTATGCTTGTATGCCACATATGACAACTATCAGGGGTTCGGAGCATATCCCAATGCTTAGCACTGAAACAGATAAATTGAAATCCATTTTGGATCCTTTTTTATTATGAATAAACTGATGTACTACCTCTGTCCCCAAATATAAAACGTTTTGGTGGGCTGTATTTAGCCCACCAAAACATCTTATATTTGGGAACGGAGGCAGTATTTCTTAGAGTCAGTTTATTGCGTTTACCTTATATTCTATAACAATACAAAAAGAAGTTCGGAAATATTTGCTCTTTAGCATTGGCTAGTATCCACTAATTCCAAAACAAGAAAGCAAGAACACATTGTCAGGTCGAGCCAACAGCCCGTTTTAACAGTTTCACTTGAAAGGATGACTGCACTCATTGTTAAAAATACTCTGCTGCTCTCCAGTATGTATATCCAGAAGTATACATGAAGTAACACTAGGGAATCTCATCACAAGTCTAGTTAGCATTTAACAAACACCCTCATATGTTGCAACAGCTGTTATGCTTTTGATTTAAAGAAACAACAACAACGAACATGATGTGTGATGCTTTGATCCATTACTTACTGTGACTGATGGATTATCTTCTGCAATTGGGAGGCAACCTTCACATTATACAAGCATCAGCAATCCCCCAATCCCGACGCCATAGTATGTGAGTACAAGACGGAAACAACTCTGATCGATCGAAATGTGAATCCCTGCACCAAATTACGGTATATCGCATAGAGATGCACATTGAACTACAAAAGGAATAGAAATTTTTTGGACTGAACAAATTAGAGCATGACGTACCACCACAGCAGAAGCGGCAGCAACACGTGAGGAGCTTGGCGGCATCCCAGGCGAGCTCGAGCGCGCCCGCCACCAATGAGCCCCTAGACGACTCACGGTCCTCGAGCAGCGGCGCCCGCTGCTGGCCCTTGTCGTTGTCCTCGTCCTGCCCCCCGCCGCTGCGTGCGCTTCTTGCCACCGCACACAAACACATCAACGGGCGTGGTCGAGGAAAGGAGAGGCTCGAGTGGGAAGGAGAGGCTAGTGGGAAGGAGAGGCTCGAGTGGTACAGGATCTACGGCGAGACCACATTGGTGGTATTTTCTAACCCTAGCTCCCATGGCACAGCTCGCTCGTACAGAGAAGAATGGGGGAGAGAGACGATGGGGAATTTGGGACAGGATTGGGAAGGACGATTCGCGCAATTCAGCGGCACAGTGAGGTTCGTTTTGCAAAATGTACCACCAGTCCATCTCTTAGATGCATCCTGTCCCTTCCTTTCATATCCAACAGCTCAAGTGACAGGGTTTCAGCTGGTGCACGAGTAGAGCTGTTTCACAGGATACGTTCTCGTTCGAGCTGGTTCTCGGACAGACTTCTGACTTTTGATATCTTCGTATTTTGACACGTGGCTTATACAGCTCTTTAATAATTCTGCACAAGATAAATGATGGTGTTGTATTTTTGTCCCGTATAATATAAAAATATAATTTATGATCGTAAATAGAAATCACCTGTAGAATAAATCCGTGAGTAATAAATTTGGTCGTATTCGAGGTAACCATGTCCATATCAACGGGCTTTATATATATGCATGGAATCACCACATATGTGTATCACTTGAAAATTAATCCATTTCGTGGTAATACATTGTACTAAACTTGGAGTTCAACACCTTAGTAGGACGATTGAACACAATTACACTAAAAATAACCACCCAACGTGGCTCAAGTGTTGGTCGTGGTAATTGTCGTAAGGTCAGCGTGACAGATAGTAAGTGGCGACCAGTAGAGGTGGTTCGACATCTATCTTAGTTGTTAGTTCTAGAGGCAGAATCCTTGCCGAGGTGAAAACTTGCCTAGCGGTGTATTGGCTGAAGGCGGGCTCGTG
This sequence comes from Poa pratensis, assembly GCA_947311845.1. Taxonomy (NCBI): domain Eukaryota; kingdom Viridiplantae; phylum Streptophyta; class Magnoliopsida; order Poales; family Poaceae; genus Poa; species Poa pratensis. Next base: position 81,274,119 of record CAMZMU010000039.1, read on the forward strand.
GGCATCATTCCCTTGTTAAATAAGTCGTCACGTTTTTTCTCGTCTTCCTCATGAGGTTTCAGGTGGAAAGGCTAGATTCTTTTCGGTTGGGTTGCAACGAAATATTGGTGACATTTCTGTCTTGAAGGCGCCACCTTGGAGTGCATGGTCCACCTCCCTTCCGATGGTGGCAGTGGCGGTAGCATTTGATGAAGGCAAAGTCTGGTTAGTGTATGTCAAATCTCAGCGTGCAACGTTCGGTTGTGCGCTAGGGTGAACTCTAGACCGTGAAATAAGAACTCTCGGATAGGGGTCCCATCGTGACCCAGATCAATGGCGGAGTGGCGCTGCCTTGTCGCCCGAATGGTCCAACCTCGTCGGCATCGTGGTCTGCTCATGTGTTGTTAGTTGTTGTCTCATATTGTCGTCGAGCCAGACCCAACCTGTTTTAATTCTGCTTTTACTGCTTTTTTATTTACAAAGCCATTGGCTTGATCTTGTGTGTGTGTTTCTGCATGGAGCTGGTTCAGTATTTGTATCTTCTACCGATTTGACGGCATGTATTTGATGCCGGGTTACAACCTTTTGTCTCAAACCACCCAAGCAATGTTTAGGCTCCGTTCGGTATCAAAATATTTTTGAAATATAAAGAGAATACTTCGGTTTCTGAAAATACTGAAGTATTAAATACTTTGACGTGTTTAGATCCAATAAATAATGTGGTTTTAAAACTGAAGTATTCTCCAAAAGTGTAGTTTTTTTTTAAGTATTGGAGAAAGATGTCTGACCCTCTTTTTTTAGAAACTGAGAAAGGAGAAAAATCGTAGTATTTGTTTGCCTGGCGTTGTAATACTTTAGTTCCGAAATACTTCAGTTTACAAATTATTGTCCTACCAAACGGAGCCTTAGTTCTCTTGCCCCTACCTTTTTTAAGCAAATACCATATATATTAAACCAACAAATAGTACATGATTACATCGATTACAAAAACAATACTATAAGAGACGAGCAAATCTTTGAGATCTTCAAGCTCTTTCTTCTTCCGTGACACAATTTTGTACTTTTCTGAAGGCAGCCGTAGAACAACGAAGAATACACAAAACCACAGACCTGTGAATACCAATGAAGGTTCTCCCATACTTTTAATGTTGAGCCGCAATGTCAAGGCTTTGTGCACGTACGCAGCCATTAAATTAATCAAGCAACATCGGCAAGAGCACCAACACTGATATTCTAGGGACAAACAACCGAACAACTTTGTCGACGTCGTTGGAAGCCGAGAGAACGAATCACCATTGCCGAGGACGTAGTAGCCGAGACAGATATTGTGAGGACAATCCTCCTCGCGGCAATCATGAGAAACAATCCAAGATTGGTCTGGCGAAGCAAGATCTGAAGAACTATACCTAGACAAACTTAATCTTCCAAAACCACCATTGACGTCGGGGAGGAGATCTCGCCGTCGAACGAAGGCCGGAAAATTGCTTATTGTAGAAGATGTCATCTCCATTGATGAAAACGACGACAACCAAAACACTAAATTGAAACACTAATTTTATTAAAAACTCCACTCGTAGATCGGATTCCCCACCCCTCCCGACGCCGGCAAGGCCGGCCGGAGGAGGGGGAACCGATCTACGGTAGAGGAGGAGAAGTGGCGGCGGCTAGGCTTCTAAGTGGTGGCGGCTAGGCTTTCCACGATAAGGGTGGGTGTCCTATGCCCCTCTTGCCCCTACCTTCGTTTTGTATAAATCCTGAATTTTATGGTGAGACGGATCGATCTTTTAAACGATGCCATCCAAAAGAAAAAAAGAATGGTATGCCATCCAATTTGTTTCAAGCGAACTATGAATTAACGTGTACGCAGAACAAACCATGCGTGCTTGCGTATTTGACTGGACCCGGGAAGAAACGATACAAGTCAGAGCTACGGATTAATTCACGGATGATGCGCGCGGATTCATGGAACCGGTCCTCACCGTCGAGGTTACACGACCAGCACTCCGGCAGGAAAGTCTGACGATGACCTTTTAGATTTCTGGTCACATGACGCTTTCCCGCCAACCCCACTTGACTCTGTCCACCTTGTCTTCCTCGCGCAGTCGCCATATTCTGACGATGCCGGATCTTTTCATACGGACTAGCGTTAAACCATTCGAATATTCTGACGATGCTCGGCCGTGTCAGTGTTAAACATGCTGCCCACTCATCGAGTCCCGCCATATTCTAGTACTGAGTCCACTAGTACATACTCCATCCATCCTACGGATTTGCAGTATATATTGTCTTTCTTTCGTACGACAGTTTTGAATCCCTAGTGTTGGCACCGAAAACTGTCCAGCGCAACACCAGGATGATCGTCGTGCTTTCGTGACGACGGACGGATGTTTTACGAGCAAAACAACAAAGGGTTTCCCCTCGCTTTCGTGGAGGAGAAGTACGACCGTTTTACAGGACAAAACGGCAAAGATCATCCATGCCCTAGGGCTGCTAGAACATGGCGGTAGAACAGAAAACAGAACGTAAAAGAAATAAACGTAAACTGTATTATTGATAGATTCGATTGTCTAGCTTTTTCCAATCGGCCAAGACCCTTTATAACAGGGCGCTGGACTTCGCGTACACGGCAGGAGGGATCGTACAAGAATAGAACTCTAAAACTGTAACCGATCAGACTTATCTTTCCTTGAGTCGGTTGTCTCGTACATACCTGAGCCTGCACGTCCAGTTCCAAAGCCTGAGCAATTAACTCACGTACAAATAACGGTTGGGCCCACAAGGAAAATAATAATTTATCCGGCCACAATGCTAATGACTCCAGATTATTAACGGGTGATCTGCCATATGAATGTCGCCGTTGCACCTTTCAAGGCCAATTCCTTTAGCTGATCATCCGATCCGATGCTGGTTTAGGACTTGTCCTTGGAAATAACATAATAGCTCGACGTATTGCAGAATATTTACTTCATCTGAATCCGGCAAGTATTTGTCCTCGGCAATAACAGTCTAGCTCGATGAATCACTAAAATTCCTTCAGGACTTGTCCTCGGCAACACCAGCATATCTGATCTGCCGCCGTGCATTCATGCTGGATTATAAGCCTGCATTTTGAGCTAAACAGAAACTCCAAGCATATATATCAACAATAATCTGAACACCAGGCTTTAAGCTAATTTGGCCTGTAAAATACCTAGTAGCCAAATTATGTCTTCAACACATGCCCCCCTGTTTTTCGGTAGAACTTGTGTACCGAAAAATACTTTGCACCGGCCACAAAATTGCCTAGGGCAATGTTCAAAAAACACATCAGCCAAATATTCTTAGAGCGATATTATAAGTAACATATCGGCCATGGCATCATTAAGCTTCTTGCCAATGCTAGGATAAAACCTTTTCAAATATTTCATAAAAAACTTTGGACAACTCACTCCCCTTACTTTTTTCTCTGATCGGTTTTCAAATTAGCTATCACCAACAATTCTTTTTCAAGTGAGTCAACCGATGAGAAATCTTTGTCCAATTTTTCCATGTCATCTCTAGTCTGACTTGGATCTTTTAAATAATTAACTAAAAGAATTCTCCAATCACCTAGCTCTGAACTCTTTGCTAATTCGGTTACCTGGCACTCATATACCGAATCATGCTTATTATGTACTTCTAAATGTTGTACCGAACCAGAACTAGATAAAACATGCACAGAAATAACACCCAGCAGTTCGGTTTTATTTTCTACAGCAATTACCAAAATCATGTTCTAAATTATTATCTAATTCGGTAGTTTGTGAACCTTGCACCAAATTTCCTTTACACTGCATTTTATTGTTGCTGGACCGAAACTTCCTGCTGGTTAGATGTACCACCGGCCTCAAATCTTCTAATGTTTCTTGTATGTGGAGCGGCCGGCTTATCAGTACTAACACGTACATCTATTTCTCCTGAATGTGCATGCATGTTAGGCTGTAGACCGATGCCTCTGGCCGCAATATTATTGGTGCATGCATGCTTAAGCCCACCACGTACATTTTCTGCATGACTACTGTTGCATCATGCGATGAGTTGATAACCAAAGATCAGTCTCACTTTTGACAATAGCAAGCATCGGTTTTTCTAATATGAATTTTTTTTCTTTTAAATATGACAACCTGATGCTTGCTGTACTACTCACAACAAATCACTAGAAACCTCAATATGTGTAGCACCTATAGCAATAAAAAGTTCTAGCACGAATTGCAAAATTGTATTCGGCCTTTCTATTTGTGCAAGATTTCCTAAGCGGCATGAGGCTTCCTAAAAATAGTACCATAAGGACATAAATAAACAAAACCAAAGCATTGACTATTATTTCTAAAACCGAATCAACAAAATATAATCTCCATGGTACTAGAGAGACAAGTTTAATACTATGCTCATCACTGATGCACAGTAATGAAATTAAAAACAATTTGGCCTTTCATATATTTCAAAGATTCATAAGCCAAATTTTCAAAACATATGAATAAGCACAACTTCTAATGAGCACATACCTTGTCTCGGTTTCCAATAATACTGAGGACGATGATAGAAATCCACACCGGCCATGATTAGAAAATGATCTTAAGGCAATAAAAGAAACACCGGCCTTATGTCTTTGCTTTCAAAAGATATACACTGTTCATCCACTAAATTATATGCATGGCCGAAATAAATAAATAACAAACCTGATTATGAACTCCAATATTTCGGCCTCATGGATTAGAAACAAAAATGCAACTAACCAAACGAATAATGGTTTGGCAATACCCCTTCATGATGTGAATAAATATAATGCATCCATGGATCAAAATAAGCCCATGGCGGGTAACCAAACATACCTCGGGTTGAATTCCATGGCGTAGGCATAAATAGTGAAGTAGAATAATATGGAGGATGTGCTGGCCGAAATTCTTGATGATGAGACATAACTCTTCGGCCTTGTTGCTTGTTGGTTCTATTATTTTTGTTCTTCGTCCTTGTCGCTCTTTTTGCAACAGGAGCTTGCACATCCTTCTTGCCTTGAGTTTTTTCCTTAGGTACCCACGCCATGTTATGGCTCTTTAGCTTTTCAACACTAAGTCGTTTCAGTTCCTTCTCTTGCCACCTTGATAAACCGAGTGGGCATCCCGGCTGCGATTTTGTTTTGCATTGTGGCAAATCTTTTTTAGTCTTAGGCACTTTCAACTTGGCTTGTTTTGACTCGACAATTGGGTCTTTGAAAGTTACTCGCTTCACTTCCTTGCCCATAGTAGCCAATGTCAATTCAATTGGCTTTTCATTATTTGGTGTTGAGTCTGAAGTAGCACACTTGCGTCCATCTTTTTTGACTCGGTATACTTGCTTAACTACTTCTTTCCTCGCCCATGAGCCCCGGACCGATTCTTTTTTAGTGACACGGTCTTTGTCATATGACTGTTGATCACTTGTTGATCTTTTTGGAGCTGCAAAATTTGGACGAGATGATCTATAATTAGATGGATAACGTGCCCGTGAGTCATACCTTTCCCATGGTGGATATGAATAAAAATCAGCGTAGGGAGGTATCCATGACATCGGCATTGGTGGCCCAAAAGGATAATATGAATTTGCTGCATTGTATTCATCCATCCGCCAATCCCTATCTTTATTCTTTCGCCTTGGGGGTGATCTTGATACTTTTGCACTACCTGGCCGATAAGCACTTTTTGCTTCATTCTCCTTTTGATATTTTTCCAATAACTGCACAGAAGTAACTTTTGACTTCTTCTTTTTATGCTTATCATGGCCTTTTTCTTTCTTGATCCTGCAGGCATCGATCTTCGAATTTTCTTGTTGCCCCCCAGTGCTTGATGTCTTCGTTGTAGCTTCAATAGAACTCTCGCCTTCAAGAATATTTGTAATATGCTTTTCAACAATTTCTTCACTTGTAGGCTTGATCCCATCATCTTCGTTGTGTACCTGCTCATCATTACATGAATCGGCTAGAAGTAACCGATGCAATACATTCTGTTTATCAAGGCCAACCGAAATAGATTGGTCCCCTGTTTGAATTTCAACAAATTTCAATCGTCCTTTATCAACGGCCGATTGTACTATTTGATGAAACATGTTACTATGATCAAATGAATCATGCAACTTACAATACACTCGTCCTTGTAATGATGGCACAACGTTGTAATCAAGAATTCTAATATAATCATTTTCTAGCAATATATCAAAGATATGATCACACGTTCTCAACTCGAAGGTATGCCTTTTATCTTCTAGCCGATCTTGTGGTGAGAACGGCTCTGAAATTGAGTAACCAAATGGTTCAGATTTTACCTCACCCCATTCGGCTATATGTTGTCCTTCACATTCTTTTTCCGATGTCTTTGAATACACAATTATATTAGCATCGGCTTTCTTGCAAGACAATAAACTTGGCTTTATATTTCTGAAATCAAAATAATTAGAACACATATGCCTCACTTGAGACCAAACGTTAGCCAAGTATGAAATAAGCAAAGCTACCCATGTAGATATAAAATTCATATGAAACACTAGGGAAAACTTTGGCTGTAATAATTTGTTACTATCAGTCTCTCTAAAAGGTACAACATGTTGACCGATATGTTCTGTGACAATTACATTGCTAACAAATAAATTACTTCTCTCGATTGGTCTTTCATAGCTTATGAGAAATTTTCTAATAGACGCATCAATAATAAAGTTTTGACCAAATCGGAATATAAGTAAATTATTTGCTACATGTACCTCTTTGAAGACGTTGGAAGAATATGATGGTTGTATAACCTGAATAATAATACCTTGCTCCGCCTCTAGATAATTTTCCAACGCATTGTCTTCTTCTTTCTCTGGATCTTGTGCCTCTTCACTTTGATGTTCTTTGTCAACCGAACATTGTTCGGCTATGCTTTCAATTTCTTTGGCACGAAACTCGTTGGGCAGCATAAAAACTCCCTCATATCCAGAAAAATCACACACGGCTGCCTCGCCATACTCATCACATAAATCGTCAAGCGTGACGGCGAGCCGGTCACCCTCAATCTCACTTTCGGATTCTTTCGGCCATGGGTTGCCGAAATTCTGCACTTGTGTAAATGACATACCATAAGCTGCAGTACTAGATGAAAATACGCTAGCTCCTGTTGAATTTTCATTAAAACGGCTACAACCTTTGTCAGCGTGTACATCTAATTTAGCTCCACCTGAATTTAACTCAGCTTTAACTAAGTCAGTTACTATAGCCGGAGCAATCTTCAGATGCAGACTGGACTCGGTATATGTATCATTTACCATACTAGCCGAGTTAACCTTTATTCGTTGATTAAGTCGCAGAATCTCATCTCGAAGTATTTTCTTCATCTCGCCAAAAGATTCATTAGCCCAATCTTCCAGTGATTGCCCCCCGATGCTTTCATTTTCTTTTGGCAATGCAGTGCTGCCGAAATTCTGTAACTGTACAGGGGACGTATCATAAGCTGCAACACTAGATGAAGGCACATTAGTTCCTACTAAATTTCCACTTATTCGGCTATAGCCATCGCCAAGGTGCGGAACTGAATTATAAACATCAGTAGTTGCATACGGTGCTGACAAATTACAAGTATAAGGTGCAGCATATGATGGTTGGGAATAATTGGCCAAATAACTAGAAGCAGCATGTCCAATTTCCCTATCTATCGGCATGTCTGAAGATGAACTAGCATATTGTAAATTATTTGCCGATGAGTAAAAAGATGAAACACTTGATTGCATGCTATTAAAATTTTCAACATTAGGTGTCTCATATTGATTAACCGAATTCATCATGTTGCTCATCGGCATGCAAATTGCTGGGGTTGCCGATGCATGAGAATTTGGATCTACATGTTGTAAGTTGCTAAAATAATTTGAGGCGTATATATTCTGTTGCATCGGCTCTTGCACGTAGTTAAAACTAGGGCTAGCCGATCCAGTATGCATATCAGAATTTCTAGCAATATCAACATGAGAATAATTTGGATCTACGTAAGAATACTGAGGATACATGTTACCGTCGTAGATCGCAGCTTCTTGATGACGCTCTCTTCGTAGCAAGAACGGGCCGGAGACCGCTCGAAGCTTCGTCCCCAGCGGAGTCGCCAAAATGTGTTGGCACCGAAAACTGTCCAGCGCAACACCAGGATGATCGTCGTGCTTTCGTGACGACGGACGGATGTTTTACGAGCAAAACAACAAAGGGTTTCCCCTCGCTTTCGTGGAGGAGAAGTACGACCGTTTTACAGGACAAAACGGCAAAGATCATCCATGCCCTAGGGCTGCTAGAACATGGCGGTAGAACAGAAAACAGAACGTAAAAGAAATAAACGTAAACTGTATTATTGATAGATTCGATTGTCTAGCTTTTTCCAATCGGCCAAGACCCTTTATAACAGGGCGCTGGACTTCGCGTACACGGCAGGAGGGATCGTACAAGAATAGAACTCTAAAACTGTAACCGATCAGACTTATCTTTCCTTGAGTCGGTTGTCTCGTACATACCTGAGCCTGCACGTCCAGTTCCAAAGCCTGAGCAATTAACTCACGTACAAATAACGGTTGGGCCCACAAGGAAAATAATAATTTATCCGGCCACAATGCTAATGACTCCAGATTATTAACGGGTGATCTGCCATATGAATGTCGCCGTTGCACCTTTCAAGGCCAATTCCTTTAGCTGATCATCCGATCCGATGCTGGTTTAGGACTTGTCCTTGGAAATAACATAATAGCTCGACGTATTGCAGAATATTTACTTCATCTGAATCCGGCAAGTATTTGTCCTCGGCAATAACAGTCTAGCTCGATGAATCACTAAAATTCCTTCAGGACTTGTCCTCGGCAACACCAGCATATCTGATCTGCCGCCGTGCATTCATGCTGGATTATAAGCCTGCATTTTGAGCTAAACAGAAACTCCAAGCATATATATCAACAATAATCTGAACACCAGGCTTTAAGCTAATTTGGCCTGTAAAATACCTAGTAGCCAAATTATGTCTTCAACACCTAGCTCTGTTTTCTTTTGCATTGGGAAGCAAATCAAAACAAAACAGCATGAAAGACTTTCAATAAACAAAGAAAAACAAAATAAATAAAAACTGTGGGCACTGAACCTGGACGAGTACGATGTTTGTTTAAACGACTATGTATTTTTAGGGATATGATTAAATACACACCTCTGCATGTAGTACTAAATCAACATAGTGTACTATCGAGTATCGACGACAAGCCAATTGAGGCCATCAAACATCCACTACTAGGGAAAAGGCATTATGTGGCGCACCACTTTGCCTTTCTGTGGCGCATGGTGGGTGCGCCACAGAATTGGCGCCACAAAAATGTGAATTCTGTGGCGCACCCCTACCCCGGTGCGGCACAAAATTTTTTTTTGAATTTTAAAAAAAAGGGCGGCCAGATCTAGATCTGGGATTTTCAAAAAATTCAAAAAAAATCTTTAAAAAAAATCAGAAAAATTCGGAAAATGAAATAATTTGGAAAACCCTTAATATTTGAATTTTTTGAACATTTTTAATACGCCAAGCATATCTCAAATGATGACTTCACAGTAGGTCACCCATTCTCAGATTGCTCCAACCCAAGCACGCTTAACTTCTAAGCTCTATTCAATTCAGCTACCCTTATAGTACTCAAGTTCTTATTGATAATAGTATCATATCAACCCTCTTAACCCTTGTGTATGTGTATATATGTGTGTAGTTTATGTGTGGTATGTGTATATATGTGTTAATTTAAAAAAAAATCAAAAACTTCAAAAGTTTCAAAAGGAAGTTCAAAAATCCCAAAAAATTCAAAAAATCCAGAAAACTTCAAAAAATCCAAAAATTCAACAAATCCAAAAAAATTGAAATTTTTAAATTTTTGAATTTTTTTATTTTGTAGAAAAAAATCTTCTTTTTGAAATAACTTTTTTTCCTTTTGGAATTTCGAGAATCTGAGAAAAGTTCACCGGGTAAACCCTGATGAAATCGAGCTCGAATTTTTCTCTAGTTTTTTTTATATATTAATCGCATTTTTTCGACGTCGTATGCAAAAGTTATGGCCGTTTTACATTTTTTTTCTGGTTTTTGCAAAAAAGGTCAAATTTCATATTTCAAAATTTCTATACAAACTAGACACTAAATGATAGTATGACTCGTTTGGTTGCTGTATACCAGCATGTTTCGAAACGTTGAACTATGTGAATTTCACAGTTTCAGTTAGCAGTCTGTTTCATCTTGTCCTGCAGGAATGCATTCTTTGAGTCCTTATGGTTTCTTACAATGTGGCATACTATCTCTTGACTCTGTTCAGCATGCATGGAACTGCTCACTTCACGTTTCTTGCTTGCAGTTTTCGAAGATGCATAATAATACTAGGATAGTTTATTACTTTGGATTGTTAACATGAATGTTTTCAGCGCGGATGGCATCTACTCCCGTACAGGTGTCAGGCGACCGCAACCACCTTCTTCTGGTTCCTCCTGCCACCCTAGCTTCACGCATCTCTAGAAGAGAGCACCGACGAAGACAGCCGCATCTCCTCCGCTTCCTGGCCAGCCAGCGTTTGTGCTCCTATCTGTCTGATTTCTGTGTGTGTTGCCTAATAGCTCCTACCATATGTAATATTCTGTATGTTTTTTTTTGATATATTAAACGCATTTTTTCGACGTCGTATGCAAAAGTTATGGCCGTTTTACATTTTTTTCTGGTTTTTGCAAAAAAGGTCAAATTTCATATTCAAAATTTCTATACAAACTAGACACTAAATGATAGTATGACTCGTTTGGTTGCTGTATACCAGCATGTTTCGAAACGTTGAACTATGTGAATTTCACAGTTTCAGTTAGCAGTCTATTTCATCTTGTCCTGCAGGAATGCATTCTTTGAGTCCTTATGGTTTCTTACAATGTGGCATACTATCTCTTGACTCTGTTCAGCATGCATGGAACTGCTCACTTCACGTTTCTTGCTTGCAGTTTTCGAAGATGCATAATAATACTAGGATAGTTTATTACTTTGGATTGTTAACAGGAATGTTTTCAGCGCGGGATGGCATCTACTCCCGTACAGGTGTCAGGCGACCGCAGCCACCTTCTTCTGGTTCCTCCTGCCACCCTAGCTTCACGCATCTCTGGAAGAGAGCACCGACGAAGACAACCGCATCTCCTCCGCTTCCTGGCCAGCCAGCGTTTGTGCTCCTATCTGTCTGATTTCTGTGTGTGTTGCCCGATAGCTCCTACCATCTGTAATATTCTGTATGTTTTTTTTGATATATTAAACGCATTTTTTTGACGTCGTATGCAAAAGTTATGGCCATTTTACATTTTTTTTCTGGTTTTTGCAAAAAAGGTCAAATTTCATATTTCAAAATTTCTATACAAACTAGACACTAAAACCTAACTAAATCTCAAAGGATTTTATTTTTTGAAGATTTTAACATTTTCTTTGAGTTTTTGCAAAACTATGCGCCACAGAATTGCTGATTTCTGTGGCGCATGGCCTCGATGCGCCACAGAAAGGACACATTCCGTGGCGCATATACAACATGCGCCACATAAATCAGCAATTCTGTGGCGCATCGAGGCCCCATGCGCCACAGAAAGGCACATTTCTGTGGCGCATGTTGTACGTGCGCCACATTTCTGTGGCGCATGTGGTTTCCGTGCGCCACAGAATTCCAAATTTCTGTGGCGCATGCAAAACTATGCGCCACAGAAATTTTTTCTGTGGCGCATGGCAATTTGGTGCGCCACAAAATGCCATTCTATAGAAAGGCAGTTTCCTGGTAGTGATCTCTCGGCCATCGCGCCGAGGCTGGTTCGGTAGTAGGAGTCCCGTGTCCCGACCGCCCCTACCGTTTACCAGCTTCATCTAGCTAGTATATATATTTTGACTACCCATATGGTGCATTCATCCATCAGGCTCCAATTACATGTCTTTGACTCTAAACACATAAACGTCTGCATATTCCAAGTCCACGATGATGTCTCTCTACAATTATTCAACACTAATTCTAACACAGTGGTTGCCCAAGTGTTTGTTATATTGGAGTAAGCTAGGGCTTATATTGGAGGTTCTTATTTTCATATGAGTATCAGTTAACTAAACACAATTATCATCTACATAGTTGTATAATTTTCTATACATTATAGTTACTTCTGTTGATACTACTGCGTTGGGAAGCTTTATTCTAGAAAGCTCTTTTACGATATTTGTTAGACTTGGTGTATATAGGACCCCCATCGAGATACTCTTAGATACTAAAGTACTCACAAATACATGTGGACACCCTATAGTACATCTGAGCGGAACCAATTAATCCGTACATGAATGCCATTTTATTGTCGTTTTAGGGTGACGGCCCTAGCTAGGAATGCTATATAGGGGACATATCAGGTGCAAATGACATAAGTTCTGAAAATCTGCAAATTTATGTTCATATCCCTTCGATCATGTACCAATGGTCAGATCCAAGTCTGCCATTCCACCACCATGCTGAATGTACTTTTCTCATAAAACAACCTGTAACTATGGGCCCTTCACAATTTGACATGGCTGCCATTCATCGATTGAGTTTTGAAGATTCCAGATTTCCTTAAGAACTTGGCACCGGTACAGGCGATTTTGATCAATTTATTCAACAAGACTTCTGAAACCTTGATTTTCTTCCCGAAAAATACCTGCATATACGATCTACAGAGATCATGTGCAAGGAAAATCATTGGACTTTTTTTTGTTTATTCTTGATGGTGTTAGCTTTGTAAATTCAGATCTGATTGTGAACACCCAACTTAGAATAGTTCACTTTGGGCAGATCCGTGTAGGCTGGTCTCGTGCAGGACTGGTCGCCGATCGGATGAAGAAGAGCTTTGTGGCAACCAGATCGGGAGGTGCTGGCTGTAGGCTGTAGGAGACACCGAGACAACTGAACCGAACCAAGAACGTACCGTACGCATCTGGCTCGTCACCAGTGCTTAATCTCTTATGTGTTCTTCACCCACGCCGTCTTTTTTCTTTGAATTAGAGCAGAGTTTATTGGGGGAGGATTGGACAGAGAAGGTGATGGCCGTGGGTTTCTGGGGGTGGGAGACTGAGAAGGTGACGTGATTCAAGGGGCTTTTACAAAACAGACGGTGGGACATTGGTGAGAAATCAAGCCGTCGGTACAGGATCTAACGGTTACCAACGTGATTTTCAGATTTGCATAATCTACTCTGTTTTCACCTGATACGTTCCCTGCTATATAGCGTGTCATGTCAAAAATGAAAGTTGAATGTAGACAGTAAATTTATGCGTAAAAGATTACACTTTGAAATAGCTAGAGTTTGTTTGCCAAGCATTTTTTTCTTTTGTCTCTTAACAGTTAACATCATATTCTACATGTAGCTTACGCACTAGTTCATGCCTTAGTTTAAACTTAGACATAACCCATTTTAGTGAGTTTTCTCAAATTAAAATAATAAAATACAATTTGTTGCAAGAAAAATAAAGTTACCCTTTAACATTGGTGTATTTATAGTTATAATTATAGAAATTGAGTAAATTACATAATTTAGGTTGTGAAATAAAAAATAGCTAGTTAAGAATTAGTGATAGCATATATAAAGAAATAAAAAGTATTCGTATAAATATGTGAATATATTTCTCGTGATTTATCTACTCGAAACATATCAAGAGGATGGATTTTCAAAAGCCAATCCATACACACATCACTCCGACTTGACAAAGAGGCCTCCGTGCCGAGAGGAGAAGTTGAAGGTTGCTAAGACAAAATGGCAAATCACACGTGCCTCGGGCGGGTGCGGAGTCGTGAGAAGCGAGATAACAATGGCTACAATGGCAAGTATATTCCTCTTTGCTTCCATGGTGTGAAGTCGTGAGAAGCGAGATAACTGGTGCCTCCGAAACTACCCTCTCATCCATAATGTATTGTCTTAAATATCGTTTTTCGTTGTGATGCCTGATCAACCAATAACATGTACTATAATCAGTAAATCACCATCCTCTTTATATACTCCCCCGTCCTAGTTTGTAGGGCATAATTTGCAAATCTCTTTGACCAAGGTGGTAGCTAATTGGGGCTAAAAGTTTACATGCATTGGTGGGAGAGACAACTAGCCAATTACTGTGAGAAAATTAAATGCAATTGTGCCTAGGAGGTGGGAGGTTTTGGGATAAATTGTTTTTGAGATTATGCCCTATAAACTAGGACGGAGGGATTAGTTCAAACTGAGATTTGCTGGGTGGGGTACTAAAAGGACAGATACATTTCTACCTCCATGAACCAGGGTATGTGTGCTTTTGCTGAAATTAAGTGTATGTGTGATTAAAAGACCAAATTCCTGTTGGTGCGGCACAAATGCATTATGATCCAATTATGTAGATGTTGACATTTTCTCTTATATATTTGTTAAAACTTAGTAAATTGAACTTCAGCTATATGTTTATGTCTTATATAGTGATTGGAACGGAGATAGTACTGTATAGCGGATCTCTTAAACAATTGCTTAAGTTTAACTGTGAATTTACGTCACACATGCGGCCATTTTGAAAAGATATAAAACAGGACAAGGTTTTATTTTAAAAACTTAGGGCAACGTAGTCATAAAGGTACTCACTGAGTCACGTTTAGGTGGTCCTGGTCCACCCATTTTTCGAGGTCTAATTTTGGCAAATTTAACTTACCAGTGGTGTATCTATTAGTAGTCAAAATTAAAACACGAAAAAACGAAATAACGAGGAGAGGACACCACGTACGTGTGTTTGAATGGAGTAAATCCTATGCCTAGAGGCACGTCCGTAAGACCTAAGTTTCGCACGCGTTTCTTGGACCGGATCACGGCAAGTCAGAGCTTTTGTGACGGGGTCATGGTTCGCGGAGGATGTGCGTGGGTTCATGGAATGGAACCAGTCATCGTCGTCGAGATTAGACCACCGGCACTCCGGCAGGAAATTAATTATAATAGACAGTGACTGAGGCTTTATAGATTTCTCAGGGCATCTCTAGTCGTTCGGCCCGCCAGGCCGAAAAACGGCGCTATTTTGGCCCGTCTGAGGTTAACGGCACTATTTGACGTCCTTGGGGCGGCGTTTTCCCCAGTCGCCGAACACAGGCCGCCCCCAGCCGGCGATATTCGCCCAAATTTGACATACAAAATTGTATAAACATTTCGGCATACAAATCAACACACAAATAGTTCAACATACAAATCCACACACAAATAGTTCAACAATGCAAACAAATAGAACAAATAAAACTAGGCATCCGCATTGCCATTGCCTTTGCGCCTCCACAGGTGCTCCACCAGATCATTCTGCAGCTGTGTATGCACCACCGAGTCTCGAATCTCCTGACGCATAGCGAGGAATTTTGCCCATGCTGTCGGCACCTGGTGATTTACATCTGCAAGAGGACCCTGTCTGTAGTACGCCTCAGTGTCAGCCACCGGATCATTCCGCCTCGCTCTCAATGATCATGTTGTGCAAGATCACACAACACTTCATCACCTCAGACATATTGGCCTTGGACCAAGTCAGAGCTGGGTACCGGACAACAGCGAATCGAGACTGCAGCGCACCAAATGCCCGCTCAACATCCTTCCTACAAGCCTCCTGGCAGTTGAAAAACCAAGCTTTCGCGCTTCCTGACACAGGGTTGGAAATAGTCTTCACAAATGTTCACCACTTTGGGTAGATGTCATCTGCAAGATAGTAGGCCTTGGTGTACTGGTGTCCATTGATCTCATAGTTCACCGGGGAGTATGACCCTCAACAAGCTTGGCAAACACATTCGAGAACTGTAGAACATTGATGGCATTGTGTGTTCCTGGCATACCAAAGAAGGCATGCCAAATCCATAGATCTTGTGTAGCCATAGGCTCAAGAATCACACTGCAAACTCCTTTGTGCCCTTTGTACATCCCCTGCCATTCAAATGGATAGTTCTTCCATGCCCAATGCATGCAGTCGATGCTTCCAAGCAACTCAGGGAAGTCTCTTGCTTCATTGGTGGCCAGGATCTGGGCAGTGTCTTCCGCATTGGGTGTTCGCAAGTATGTTGGCCCAAACACTGCCACCACTGCCCGGCAGAACCTGTTCAAGCAATCAATGGCAGTGGACTCGGACATGCGCAGATAATCATTCTGCGAATCAGCGGGAGCACCATATGCAAGAAGTCTCATCGCCACCGTGCACTTCTGAATGGAGGTAAATCCTACCGTGCCAGTGCAATCCATCTTCAACTTGAAGTAGGTGTCGAACTGTCGGATGTCATGCATGATGTCGAGGAAGAGCTTCCGTTTCATCCTGAAACGACGCCGGAACACCGCCTCGTCCTGCGTGGGGTTGTGGGCGAAGTAGTCGGATTAGAGGATGCAGTAGCCTCCGTAGCGCTGCCTCGGCTTGCTCCTGCGGCGACCGGCTTTGAGCCACCACGCCGCGGCCTCGCCTCGTTTGCGAGCAGACCGGCAAGACAAGTGAGGATGAGCAAGTGTTCTTCATCGTCGATGGCGGCCGAGGCTTCCTCATCAAGCAGTTCGGCGAGCAGCTCCTCGTCGTCGGAGTCCATGGCTGGGCGGACAAAACGCCGAACACCTAGCAGGCGAGGTGGGTGTGAGCCTTCCCGAGAGCCTTCCTTGCGGCTAGATCACGGCGGAGGGACGAGAGGCGGCCGGCGGCATGGATTGGGCGAGAAGGTGGGCTTCCTACCTGCTTGTATGCGGCGGAGGTGGGAGTGGTGGTGCCGGCGACGACATGGCGGCGACGCAACGAGATAGAGGAAAGGGCGAGACGGGTGGGGAAATGCGCTATCTCGCCGACAGTGCTGGCCCACGCGCGCTTTCACCCCCAGGCGGAACCCAATGGGCTAGGTCTGGCCTGGGAGCGCCGGTGCTAATTTTGGCCGAAACGACGCTATTTGGGTTCCTGGGGGTGGACTGGGAAGAATTCGGTGCTATTTGGCCAAAACGGCGCTATTTTCAGCCCCGGGGGCGCTGGGGGACATGGCTGGAGATGCCCTTATCACCGACTGACTTGTTGCCCCCTACAGCACCACTTGCCTATGTGTATATATGTCCACTTGTCCAACCTTTTTCATTCTAGTGAATACTTTACATGACTATGTTCGGATTTAGATGTGCTCGCTGTCAGTGGCAAACATGGTACCCACTCAGATCCCGGCCGCTACATATTTTACAAGAGCTGTCCTCTAGCAAATAGCATCACTACACTAATAAACAATACACTATATCTGTATGCATCATGCATAAGAGTAGATTAACGAACACACTCTGGCTAGCTTACATCCTGCCGCGTACTAGATTACGAATCTCAAACCGCAAGACAACTGATTCAGGTTGATTGAGCTGAAGAGTCGAACAAATTTGCTTTAGCTTTTAGCATTTGTTTTTCTCGTTTCTGCCTGCCCTTGTTGTGTTGTGGTAGCGTGGAGTCTTTGTCTCGAGGCAGAGCAGGAACGATACTACTACCGAATTTGAAGAAAAAAAAAAGACAAACTAAAAAAGAATTGAATGGAAGGAATCTGGCCCCTGTGTACAATTCACGCGCACATGGGCTGGCCGGATTGTAAAGGCGAGCGCGCTACGGCCTTTGGCCCAACTCTCCATTCGAGCGCCGTCCGTACGTGACGTACGTGGAGGCCGCGAGAGAGCTTACCTTATCCGCCGCCGACGCGATTTCTCGTGGAGCCTAGTACGTCGCGGTTTGTTCCTGACGCGCGGCCATGGAAGCTCTCGCCTCGTCGCCGCGTGCTCTCTTCTCCCTCACGTCGACCACGCCGACGTCGACAGTGGCGAAATGGGTGCCGTCCGCGTCGTCGGCCTGCAGGCGTGTCAAGGTCGCCGCCGCGGCCGCCGACCCGGCCGGCGAGGCGAAGCCGGCTGCGGCAGCCCCTGCTGAAAGCGCGGCACCGGCGCCCAAGAGGATCCTGAAGAAGAAGCCCGTCTACTCCAGTAAGATCGACGCTTCAAGATACGCAGTACATGCGCATTGATTCAGTTGCAGCGATCGAGCTAGAGCTTATCAGCCATACATAGTGCGTGTCCTCAGTGGCTCAGTTAACTAACTGAACTTCTGCACTGCATCTGTTCGTTCGCTTGTGCAGTGAAGAAAGGGCAGATCGTGCGCGTCGAGAAGGAGTAAGTATCTAAACAGCATCAATGTAAGCGTGTATTTGACTATTTGGTCGATGCACTCAATTTTTATTTTTCCAAAATTTTCATTAAAGTCTATCCTGCATGATGTCCAAAACATCTTGTAGTATAAATTTGAAACACTGCTTGCGACTATTTTTTTCTCGACTGACTACTTCAACAATAGTGAGTAAATTAATTTGCTGGCTTCTGCTTATTTTCCACATGATATGTTAATTTCAGTACCTCTCAGTGGGGCATCCACCCTTTTACAAGGGGCTGGACTACATCTACGAAGATCGTGGCGAGGTAATTAGTACAATAGTCAACTTCAATGATCCTAGTATATTATGACATCAGTAATTGTCTGGTCAAGATTTCATTTTTCTAATCACCGCTTCTCGAGTGCAGGTTCTGGACATTAGAGTCTTTGAAACCGGAGAGTATGCCCTGGTAACTATACCCACTTCATGATTTATCTTTGGTTGTTCATTATATTGCTTGACTCGATAAGTTTTAGATGAATCTTAGTCATCAACATTGGTCTTGTAAATGTAGAAATTGTAGAAACACTAATCTTTGTTGTTGTATTACGGTGACCCTCATGGGGTATATAAAGAGGTACAAGGAGGGAGATAGACTTGGAGTACAAGTAGGTATAGGAGTCCTAGTCTAATCCTAACTCGTACACGTACGTGTATTCTAACATTCCCCCTCAGTCGTAGCGGGAGTGAAGCGGACGATTGCGACTGGCTTTGAAGGCTTGCGCATCCGTCGTTCCTCCTCTCCGTCATCATCAACTACGTCTCGGATGGTCTTCCTCTCTTCCCTCCCGCAGTCACAGCGGGAGTGGCGTGGACGCAAGTGACGACGCGGACGCTGTTGACTGGAGTTGTTGCCGATGTGTTGCTGTAGACGTTGCCGTTGATGTCGATGTCGAGGTAGCCGATCGTGATGTTGCCGTGGTCGAGGTGTTGTGGTCGATGTAGTACTCGTCGTGGTCGTTGTAGCCGCAAATGCCGGAGGCGCAAAAAATTGCGCAATTTTTATGACGGGCTGCAGTTGTGTTTTTTAATGACGTTTTGCACCCTTGAGGGGTACCGTCGGGGGCGTCTTGCAGATGTCAGAGGACGCGGTCATAAGTGAGTCCACCAGTTTTGCCAGGACTGGGGGATCCCACCGAGCACACAACGGTTTTGCCAGAACCGTGCGCGCGGTTGTATCGTAGGGGCTTTCACAATTGTGATGCCGGGTTTTTGTATGCAGTCTTAGCCGTCGGACGCGGTCGATGCCGTCGTCGGTGTCGTGTGGCGCCTTGCAGTAGTACTGTCAGAGGGCGGGTGTCCATCCTTGTGGACGATGTAGCGGCGGCGGCTGTGTGTTGACGAGGTTTGTCGATGAAGACCACGTTGATGTAGACCTTGGCGATGATTTGTCGGCGATGTAGCAGCAGGCGTGATGTAGTACGTCACTTGGAGGCGTCCCTCGTGGTGGCGAAGGTGTAGATGCCGTGCTGTCGGAGAGGGCGATGAAGTCCACACCGGCCTGCGTGTGGTTGATGTCGCTCCTCATGGATATGCTCGACGAAGATCTTGGCTGTAACTCGATGTGACGGTGTCGTGGCACCCGCGGGAGGTTTATGGAGTTGGCTTGGCGTGGCCATCGGCCATGTTCATGAATTTCCTTCTGTGCGTAGCTTGCTGGTGCATGCATGCATGTCCTCGTGCTTGTCATCTTGTCACCTAGTGCATGGACGGAATCTGATTGGAGTGCATGGCGCCATGGAGAACTTGTTGATGTCGATCTCCCTTCGTGCCGCCAGTGGGGGCGTGCATGGGGCTAGAATCTCCGGCCGCTGCGCGTGATGAGGAGCGCCAGGGGCAGCTGCGACCACGCGACGGGCCGTTTCCGCTGCTTGATTTTTAGATAAAGGGATTTTATTACTTAAGAGTTTTAAGCATTACACCCGGCCTCTGCATAGCTAAGATGCACACAGCCACGAGTTCACCAGTAACCAATTCAGAACAAAAAGTAAAAAGGCGAATTACATATCATAATGAGAAATTGTAAATCCGCCTAAGAAGTTGGTAGGTCTATCCGGAGTCTATGTTGCCATCCATGCCGGGAGAATAACTCCCTGGCCGCAGCCTCCAGTCTCGACGCCACCTCCAAAAATAAGTCTCGGTGCTCCACACGCTGCAGGGCCGACCATGCTCGTAGCGTAGCTGTACACCGATAGATAACCTGCATAACAGAAGCATTTTTATCGTTAAAAACCTTGTCATTTCTACATAGCCACAGCGACCAAATAATGGCAATCGCGCCCATCCTACAGAAGAGTTTAAACCTAGGATCCACGCCATTTAACCAGTTGCCAAAAATGTTTGCAACAGTACGCGGTGGATGTAAGGTAGAACCTATCTGGATGGCTGACCATATAGACCTGGCGAATTCGCACTGGAAGAATAAGTGTTTAATGGTCTCGTCATGTTGACAGAAAACACACTTTTTACTTCCGTGCCAATTACGCTTGGCAAGGTTGTCTTTTGTAAGAATTACACCCGACGAAGATACCACGCAAACACTTTAGTTTTAAGTGGGATCTTCATCTTCCAAATTTTGTTATTATCCTTAATATCGACTGGCACTTCGGGTAGAATTAAGCTCTATACATGAATCAACCGAGAATTTGCCATTCTTCGTAAGATTCCATTGAAATTTATCTGGACCTTCCGACAATTGGACTGAATCCAATCGGATGAGCAAGGCATTCCAGGATGCTTGTCTCGTTCCAAGTAAACTTCTTCTGAACGAAACATCTGGTGGGGAGGTACCCAACACCTTCGCGATCGTGTCGCTTTTGTTTCGTACAATAGTGTACAGAGCCGGATATTGTTCTCTAAGGGTAGAATGGCCTAGCCATTTATCCTCCCAGAAACGAATTTCCGATCCATCCCTAATTGAGAAAGATCCATGTTGGAAAAAAAACTTCTTTGTAGCCATGAGGCCAGCCCAGAAGTGTGAATCGCCAGGTTTCCAAAAAACCTGAGAAACAGCTTGATCTCCCACATACTTTCTCCTAAGGAGGGTTTGCCAAACTCCATCTTCCGATAGAAGTTTGAAGAGCCATTTACCTAGCAAGGCTCTATTCTTGACCTCAAGGTCATGAATTCCGAGCCCTCCTTGGTCTTTAGGGCAACAAACCACACTCCATTTAGTCAGACGATATTTTTTCTTCTCACAATCCCCTTGCCAAAAGAATCTAGACCGGAAATAATCCAATCTTTTTAAGACTCCTTTGGGCAATTGGAAGAATGAAATCATGTACAGTACCATGTTTGTTAGTACCGAGTTTATGAGAACCAATCTTCCACCCAGGGATAAGAGTTTGCCTTTCCAGCTATTTAAGCGTAATTGAAGTCTTTCCTCCACCTTTTTCCATTCAGCATTTGTAAGTTTCCGATAATGAATCGGAATACCCAAATAGTTGATAGGAAATTGACCTTGCTCACAGCCAAAAAGTTCAGCATACAAGGCGCGTTTTCTCGAGCCTCGCCAAAGCAAAACAATTCACTTTTATGGAAATTTATCTTAAGACCCGAAAGTTGCTCGAATGCTGACAAGATCAGCTTAAGGTTACGAGCTTTTTCGATGTCATGTTCCATAAAAGAATTGTATCGTCAGCATATTGAAGAATCGATAAACCACCATCTACAAGATGTGGAATCACTCCTTCAATTTGACCCTCAGATTTAGCGCGTTCGATCAAGATAGCCAACATATCAGCCACTATATTAAATAGTATTGGCGATAACGGGTCACCCTGTCTGAGGCCTTTTTTCGTTTGAAAGTATTTGCCAGTGTCATCATTGACCTTAATGGCTACACTTCCTCCCGAAACAAAGCTATTTATTAACGCGCACCACTCAGTAGAAAAACCTTTCATTCTGAGGGTCTGCTGAAGGAAAGACCATTTGACTTTATCATAAGCTTTCTCAAAATCAATTTTAAGAATTACCCCATTCAGCTTTTTCCTATGTAGCTCGTGAACTGTTTCATGTAGGATCGCAACTCCATCAAGGATGTTGCGGCCTTGCATAAAAGCCGTCTGAGACGGACGAACCACATGATCTGCCACACTGTTCAGTCGAATCGTAGCCACTTTGGTGAATATTTTAAAACTAACGTTAAGAAGGCATATAGGTCTAAATTGTTGAATCCTTTCTGCCTCGTTAACCTTAGGTAATAAAATTATCTCACCAAAATTGAGACGAAACAACTCTAGCTGTCCATTGTGAAGACAGGAACAGTTGAAGTAAATCAGACTTGATAACATCCCAAAAGTTCTGGTAGAACTCAGCCGGGAAACCATCAGGTCCAGGTGCTGATTATGTTTCATTTGGAAAACCGCCATCCTCACTTCCTCCTCTGAGTAGAGTTTAGTAAGTAGACTATTTTCCGCATCTGAAACCTGGGGATATCCTCTGTTCGAGACTCATCCAAAGTGAAATTTCCTTCCTCTGGAGCACCGAACAGGCCTTTATAGTAATTTGTAATGTACGACTTTAGTTGTTCATGGCCCTCAATCGTTCCCTCATCCTGGACTAGAGAATGAATGCGCTTTTTCCTGTGTCTGCCATTGGCAATACTATGGAAATAGCGAGTATTCGAATCCCCTTCTAGGATGAATTGGGCTTTAGAACGTTGATACCATTTTAACTCCTCCTCTCGCAGTAGCTTCGCTATCTGTGCATTGGATTGGCTCTTTAGCTCAATCTCTTGCGCGGATAGTAACCGAACTTCTGCTAATGCTTCTAGAGCATCAATTATCGAGGAAAGTCGTTCCTTCTCTTTTTTAAGTAAACCAGAAGTATGACGAGCCCAGCCAACGAGGTGCGTGCGTAAAGCACGTATCTTGTTGTTCCACCGCTGGATAGGCGTATCACCCGCAACTGGTCTTTCCCAAATTCTTTTAACCATCTCATGGAAACCCTCGCGGTGCAGCCACCCAAGCTCAAACTTGAACCGTGGCTTACACTGTGGTCTGGTATTCCAGTGGTCAAAAGAATGGGAGCATGGTCTGACAATCCCTCAATACGTTCTAGAGCCCGTACCGACACCAGTGGGAACCTAGATTCCCAATCAGTATCCATCAGTACACGGTCTAGTTTCTCGTATGTGGGTTCAGGGAGAGAATTAGCCCAAGTGAACTGTCTCCCCACCATTGTTATCTCTCTTAAGTTCAAGCTGTCGATGACTGCATTGAACAAAAGAGGCCAACGGTTGTCAAACCGACCTTTACTTTTCTCAAACGGAAAACGTAGCATATTGAAATCCCCACCAATGATAAGGGTGTGGGTTATCTTTTGCCAAGTTTACCATTTCACAGAGAAAAGCAGTCTTAGCCGCTTCCTGAGCCGGCCCATACACGCAACAAGACTCCAAATGAAATTATCGGATTTATTACGGATGTGCATTTTAATATGAAAATCACCATCCGTAACATCCAACACTTCCATGGTATCAGTCCTGATGCCTAGTAGAATGCCGCCGGAACGGCCATGAGGGGGACGCGAGTACCAATCAAACTCTATACCGCCCGAAAGTCGGTTCAATAGAGATTGCGAAAACTCACGTCTACCCGTCTCAGAAATAGCTAAGAAATCCAAATTATGGTCCCGAACACAACCAGCAAAGTGCAAATATTTAGCCAAGTCACCAAGACCTCTGCTATTTGCAAACATGCCATTCATTGGGAAACCGTGGGGGATTTGGATAACTTGGCCCGTTTCCGAGACTTGTTAGTGGTAGATTTAGATTTCCGACCGGCTGCTTTTAACTCATACAATGAGCTCAAACCGTCGTCATCCAAACCACCCTCCAACACTTCACCAATTAGATGAGAAAGAAGCTGACCATCTGATGTGGCATTCGCTTCTTCTTCATCCAAATAGGTGGCTGTCAACTTAGTCGAAGCTTTAGGAATAACCGTTAGACGGTCAACTTCCATATGCCTCAAGACATTAGTTGAAACCTCTACTTGTTTCTTACTACTACCAAGATTAAAACCTACACTATTAAGCTTGGACTGAATCGAAATAGGAGAAAACGAAAGAAAAGACTTTGATTTATTTCCGTACCTAGAGAGTCCAAGTTGTGAGCCGCTTTACGACGCATAGCCTTCTTCAACGAGTCCTCGTCCGTCATGGAAGACCCATCCGCCGCCACCCCAAACCTCTCACTACGACGGATCGGAGTGACTCCAACGGTAAAGACCGTCGTAGTGGGTGGCGTGTACGCGGCGAGACAGAACCCGTCTCCGTAGGCGTGGTCGCAGAAGAAGCAGAAGCACCCTCGTCCCTCAACAGACCCGGTGAGACACGTCTTATCCTCGATACAATCTCAATCCCGCGAGGGGTTTGCGGATGAGGATTATATGGAGTAATAACCATGGTAGTCCTCTGAGTAGTTGGCTGCGAAGAGGTCCCAGAATTTGCAAGATTGGATACACCCGAGGTTTGGTTCCCATTCACATCCAAGCCCATGTCACACGAGCGACGAGCCCGCTCCCAGTACACCTTGTAGCGACGGTGGAGATGGGCCCAAGGTCCAGGACGGTCCCGCTCGTCCGCATGATCGCAATTCCCAGCACGCAAGTTGGCCACGCTCCCGGCGCCATGAGCCAGAAAGGGCGGCGGTGCAGCCGTCGGTTGCGGGGGGCGCCAGTGCGATGCCCACCAGCCCTGGCCCCCACGACCTGCTGCTGGAGAGGAGTCGGAGCGGCGAAACGTGTGCCGGGCATCCGCGTCCCCCCACCGTGCTGCGCGCGAGGCGGAACCGCCATGAGGCGAGCCGGCGTCGCCGCGACAGAGGCGAAAGACCTCTCCCGCCGCAGACCCGGCGGCGAGACTTGCGAGGACGATGATGAGCGGGTCGAGTCGTGGGCGAGCGGAGACGAACTTGGCGAGACGATGGAGTCCGAGACGAGTGGAAGTCGGCGTTGCGATTGCCCGATCGTACCCCACCGTAGCGAAGAAGAACTAGGGCATCTCCTGGACGGGCGATAGAGATACGCCCATGGGTTTGCACGGTCACGGGCAACCGCGCGATCCCGCGGTCCCACCGCTGGTGGCGCGCTCGTCCCCGCAACTTCCGCCGCCGGCGATGTCGCCACGGCCACCGCAACTTCCGCCTCCGGCGAAGTCGCCACGGCCACCGCCACCGAAGCCGCCGACGACGATCTCTCCTTGAAGGCCTTGTCGATGAACGTTCCAAGGATGGGCGGCGGCGAGTTGCGTCGAGGAGGAAGTGGTCCTCGCCACGGTCCCATCCTCGGCGGCGAGCGCGTGAGCCGCAGACCGGACGGCAAGGAAGACGGTCCACGGCGCCAGCGTCGCAGCGCTCCTGCCGGCTCCACCACCATCCGCTCCGGCACCGGATCCCTGCACACAGCCGAACCAAAACCCTCACCTGAGTTAGTCGTAGACGTGGTTTCCCAAACTCTGCTCGCCGGCGAGGGGAAGCCGGCGTCCGTCCAGAACTCCTGGACTAGCTCCGCGTCCGAACGAGGAGAGCCCTCCAACACTGCTTCCAGCGCGACCTGCACGGCGACATGTCCACCGTCGAGCGCGTCGAGTCCGGACGGCACTGCAGCGGGATCCGCCTCTAGCCGCGACTCCTCCCCCAGCGATCCATGGTCGAGTTCCCCGGATGGTTTCGCCGTGAGCGCGCCGAGGCAGGCAAACCGTGAGCCGGAGCAGTCCGGCCCCCAAGCCGCCGGTGCCAAGGTGGCGCGGCGTCGCCCCGCCATCGCCCTCAGCCGCCCGCGATTTTCGGATCGTAACTCTCAGCACGAACGAGGATTGTAGACAGTGGATGAAGATTGTGCCCCAGCGTCTCCACACATCGACGGTGAAGTGGCCGGCCGGCGTGTGGTGAGAGCGAGCCGTCGTCGCGGGAGGTCGGGATCGCCTCAGATGCGATCTGGGCTAGTCACTCTCAATCTAGCTAGCTAGCCTCTTTTGGTTGATGCCGCCGTGTATGCTTGCACCGGTCGATTTTGCTGTCGATTTGTGCACAGTATCCGCCGGATGTTTGAGGTCGTGAGATTTAGGGATTTATTGGCTAAACTGATCTAATCTATGGAATTGAGAACTTCGAAATTGAATCTAAATCTAATCTAAGAACCGATCTAATCTTTGATTTCGATCGGGTGCCGCGCCCCCGGGGAGAGGAGATTAATCTCCCCGGGGGCGGCGCGTTGCGGAAGTGGTGGAGAAACCTAGGATCGGTGTCGTGAGACTAACCGCTCTGATACCATGTAGAAATTGTAGAAACCCTAATCTTTGTTGTTGTATTACGGTGACCCTCATGGGGTATATAAAGAGGTACAAGGAGGGAGATAGACTTGGAGTACAAGTAGGTATAGGAGTCCTAGTCTAATCCTAACTCGTACACGTACGTGTATTCTAACAGTAAATTCTTTGCAACTGAATTATGGATCTATATTCTGCAGATCGCCTGGGTGGGGATTCCCACCCCTCCGGCGTGGCTACCGACTTATATGCTCATCAAGGTACAGTCAACCGTTGCACTCCAGTTATTATTTTGGACATAGACATGGTCTATCATATGACCATCTAATACTATTTTCGAAATAATATCTCACCAAAAATATTTAACCTCTATTGACATGGAAGTATAATTGCAATGAACCTACCGAGATAATGTCCATAGATAGGACGAGACTAAATAATTTTTGGTTGCATTTGTGATTGGAGTTTCTTTCCTTTGCAGTCGGACAAACTCGACTACGAGAGAATATGATGGATGGCTCCACACAAGATAAGGAGAGACGAATGTTTTGTGCATATAGATCGATGTCACTACACATCAATGTTGTGTAGTTGCTCCATATCTATAATGTGAAGCAGTTGTAAATCGAAGACATAAGAGTGAAACTATTGTCTTATTTGCAACTTCCCTTTTGTCTTATATCTTGGTTTATCGATGATCATTCCATTGATCTCGATCATCCGGTATTCGATCAGGCATAAGCTTAAGCAAATGTAAAATATGTGATTTGATCATAATAAGATACAATTTTTCTTGGCTACGTGTGAATGCTTCCATATATGGGTTTTTGAAAAAATTGCGTGCAATATTTTGAATTAAATCAACCGATAATTAATTTGGATTGCTTCGTGTGTACCAACTTGTCTTGTATTATCTTTTTGGGCTAATGATGATTTTAGTTTAATTTTAGATTCTGCGGAAAAGAATAGGTCCAATCCATTCATAACAAACAAACAAAAATCAGGTTTGTACACCTACCTATAAGTTATGAGAAATTAGTCGTTATGTTCGTTCACCAATGTAAGAAGTGGAGAAGTGATAAATTTATCCCGCTATCCGCAATAAAACATGTACTTTAAGGACTACTAAAATTATACTAACTTTTGAGGTGTTATTACTTTTGATGTAAATTTTTTGGTTACCGAGGAGGCCTTGTTTGGTACTAGAGTATTTTAGGGGATTGGTGGGGATTATCCCGGTCAAACCCGTGAATCCCCATATATCACAAAACATTGTTTGGTTCTAGTGTATTGGACAGATATTATCCCCACATTTTTCCACAAATCCCCAAACTCTAGTTCATTTTTTCTCAATCCCCTAGGGGATCCAATACACTACCCCTACCTAGTGGATTGGATCTAGGGGATTGGGTAGGGCTGGAATTAAAACTCGAAACTCGCGAGTTAAATGAGTAGCTCGGAACTCGACTCGGCTTGGCTCGAACTCGTCGCTAAACGAGCCGAGCCGAGTTTTCATTTTAGACGCTAAACGAGTTCGAGTTAAACGAGCCGAGTTCCGAGCTACTCGTTTGGCTCGTATAACTTAGTAAAAAAAATAAATTGTTACATCATTCTTGTCTTTTGTGAATTATTTTACCTAATTATCACAATTTAACGACTAGATATTACTTGATATTGTCATATTGTTATAGATTGTAGTGATAATTACATCATACAAGTCCAAATAATTAGAAAAATATACATAAAAACTATTATAATGCATGTTAATACTTTTATCGAGCTAAACAAGCAAACTCACGAGTTTAGCGAGCCGAGCCGAGTTCTAGTTCTGAAATCGTTTGTTAAACGAGACGATCCGAGTCGATCTCACTATTGACCGAGCTTGGACGAGTTGAGCCGAGCTGGCTTGGCTCGGCTCGAATTCCAGGCCTAGGATTGGGTGAAGTTTAGGGTTTCACCCAATCCACTAGAAGATTATCCCCACCAATCCCCTAAATACTCTAGTACCAAACAAGGCCCCGATGACAACTAGAAAAAGTAAACCCGGAAAATCCTTTGTCATGTCTATCAACACGATGCATAAGAAGAGATGAATTAACTATTATCATGTTATTATCCAAGTAAATGTCTACTCCATCTAGTCTTCGTTTAAATTCGGCATGATTTCAATTTAACAATCTTGCGTGTACATGTTTTCAAATTTAAATTTAGACATTTTTTGAAAGGTAAATTTTGACATTTTATTGGTACGGTACTAAGATTTGGGTAGTAGTAGATCGATTTGACAGAGAGCAACAAACCCAGCAGGAGGAGAAAAGTAAACCCGGAAGGAAGGAGAGTCATGGAGGCGAGGGTTGCAGCAGGAGCGCCGCCCAGAGCCGACGAGGAGTCCGGCCTCCTCCCCCGCTCCCGCCCGCCGGCATCCGAAGCCCGGAGGCCATCCTCCTCCTACTCCGCGCGCCGCGCGCCGCCTCCGCCGGCGGTGTGGGCGACGGTGGACGGGCCCCTGGGGATGCCGCTGGAGGACGCGGAGGGCCACGCGCGGCGCTTCTTCCTCTGGGCTTCGCCTGCCTCCCCATGCTCTGGGCCATCAACTGCTGCTACTTCTGGCCCGTCCTCCGATCCCCCGCCCCCGCCGCCTTCGCCCCCATCCGACCCTGTAAGCTGACCCGATCCCGATCCTCTTCGCCGTCTCCTCATCGTGTAGGAGTAGGAGATCTCATCTTATTTTGACGGTCTCTGCGGTCGCCTTGTTTTATTGGAAATTGACCTTTACTGCTATCGAACTGGCACCTTGGTGATTTGCAGAGAATGCTTAGTTGGTTGCTGGAATTACCAATTTATCTGTAAACTTGCGATTATGTGGTCTCTATAGTGCCGCTTAGCCGTGTGTGCGATTTAGGGAGAACTGGGTGCTCTACTCGCTGTATGAGTTGGAACTGAGAGCATCATGCTGTCAAACCGGAGGCCTCTCTGATGGAGAATTGGTTGTTAGTGCCGGTCGATTACTACAATTTCAGTTCAGTAGCATGGACCCTGATTATGGTTCGTTTGCTAAGGCGTATTTGCTGGCTGCTATCCTAGTCAGATTTTAAGGAGATGGCTAATCTTTGCATGAACGAAGATATCTTTAGCCAACCTAGTTACTTAATATTCATCTCACAGTCACAGTGGTGAGTATCACTATCACTGGGAGAACCCTACAAGTTCTTTGGTATTCTTTCAGAAGAGCAATTGTTTGACGAGTAGTATTTGTTTTCTAGGTTCTGTTGGTAGAGGCAGATGGGGTATGAATTTGAACACAGTGGATGTTTATTGTTCATTAGTAGTTTGGCACTGCAGTGTGCATTGCAAACTGCCTGGTCTTGTACTAAAACGAAAATTATCCCATAATGACTATAGTGGAGGTGGTCTGAAAGTTGCCATCCTTAAGATCAAATTTTATTACGGTTAATTCAGAGAAACTTGCATGTTATCTTGACACTTGTATGTTACCAAGCTCCAACTAAAACATAATCGCTAGAGATGAACAGCTCAACAGAGTAACGGGTAGTCCAAATTGGCAGAGTGAACATGGTTAAGTTAGTTGTATTAACATTGATAAAAGTGTTCACGTATAAATGGTTTCTTGAAATAACAGTATTCTTTCCTACGTATGAAGCACAATTTTGTGAATCTGTGAAATAACTATTTTATTTATTTATTTCTTTCTTTGTGACGGTATTTATTAGACCATGTAGACATCATGAAATGAGTGCAGAAATTTTGAGTTGCTTTTCAAAAATTAAAAAAAAGGATTTTAGTTTGGTGTCATGACAAATATGTCGGACTCCGTGATCTGAGTTAGTTTGTAACTTCTCAGCAGCATTTTCCCTGATGCTAGTAGTTACCACTAGACTTCATCTTGATATATATTCCTTTTAGAGAAGAAGCACACATTTTTCTTTCGCTGTCATTTGTGGTAAAATTTATAGTTGAGCTTCCTCATGGTGTGGAAAAATATTGGTGCTGAGGTTTTCTCATGGTATGTCCGTATGACATGCAAATACGAATGTTGCAGCTTTGTGTGTAATCTACAGGATAAATAGGAATTGATAATAATCTTGGTGTTAGTCTGCTAGAGTCAATTTAGGGTTAATATGAATGGTGTTATCTGTATCTCTCGCCATATAGTTTGTATCATATATTAATATGGCCCTTTAGCTTACACTTTGGTCCCTTGCACTTACTTTCTTACACTGTCGTCTTTCGGTCTTCATGTCATTTGCACTTCCTTACACGTTGGGATATAATCCTTTGCAGATGTCGTGAAATCCGCGATTGGCTTCACCATCTTCGCTGCGGTTCTCCTCACATGGGCCACGACTTTCATCGTCGGAGGCGAGCGCCTGTTTGGGCCAGTGTGGAATGATCTCGTGATGTACAACGTGGCGGACAAGCTTGGTCTCACCGGATTCATGGGGTAGATTCCACTGCACTCATCCATTGAAGAAGGGCTGGCGTATGGTTGCTCCAGCCATTTGATTGGTCTCACTGGCAGGGTAGTATCTGGTGCGTTGATGTTCTGTATGGTTGTCATCACACTGAAGACGAGTGTTGTGCTCCTGACTCCTGAGTAGTGCCACGGGCCCGTAGAAGCCCATGTCGAGTAATTAAAGATTTTATATGTAAATGGAGCCCATTTCAGCGATGGCAAAAAGAATAACCGAAAGCCAGCTGAAAATGTACTCCAGACGAGCTCTGAAGAGCTGGCCCCGTGGCTGACCGTCTCTTAACTATGCTTCCAACACGTTCTACTTTAACGTATTCTAGCTCTACTCAACTTATTATCAGTTTCTGGTAGTCGCCGGAGCTTTCACGGATTGGTTGTCTTTTATTTTGTGTGTTTCCGTGAGTTGAAACTTAAAAGGCCAATTATTGTTGATAAATCAGTTGGTTTTAATCATGGCATAATTGTTTTCCATCAAGTTCCCTTGGCTAATGAATAATGATCATGAAGTTAGCACGAGCAAGGCCAAGTTTAGAGATCCCAGACCCAGATATGCTAGACATAAGTGGTGCCCTCCCGGGTTATCCAAAACAAGAAAGATTATAGCAGCCTCAGTGTTACCCGATGAGGATAGCCATGATTGCTACATCATCTACCCCACTTTCTACATTCCCCGCAACTGATGAAATCGGTGCTCACATTACAAGATAGTGAAGAAATGTATGAATTTGACCCCCACACTGATCAGAGAAGGTATGCATATTCTGAATATGGTTAATTACTTGCTGAATTCCGTGCCATAGGCGAGCAGGGGAAGGTAGCACAGCTGGACTTCAATCCTAAGAATGCCATCTCAAGAAGCCGAAGGAGCCTGTTAAGGCCCAGTTCTTTTGGTCTTAGGCTTGTGCACAAGCCATCTTGACTGGAGCTGCCCAGAGAAACAGCGGTGGAAATAAGCTCACGAGAAAATGCAGTCCAGTTCTTTTCGGCTTCTCCTGCCATAGCTTATTGTCCGAGTTATATAGTAAAAAGTCTATAACACCCTTGGAATCAATTTATGATCTAAATAATATTTTGATCACAAAACATCATCTATTCATCAGCAACGCTGTGCACCATTTACATCAACACACACACATGGAATATACTAGTTCAAGAAAATATAAACAGAGAGAAAAAAGAGGAACAAGATCTCGACGAACATGGATGCAGTCCAGCAGCTCGACTCGGCGGTGGGACTGGAGCTCGGTGCTCGCGGGTGGTTGGCTGGAAGATGGTCGCAGCGGACCGTATCGAGCAGGGGCGACGGTGAGGCGGCAGGCGGCGGCGCCGGGGCGCTGTGGAGCTCCGGCCAAGCGGGAGGAGAGATGCGAACTGTGGGGTGACATGCGGCGGCGGGTCGGGAGGGGCGACGGTGGGGGAGACAGTCGGTGGCAGCGCCGGGGTTGCTCCTGGCGGCGGCGGCGCCGGGTTTGCTCCTGGCGGCCAGTGGTTGGGCGGCTCGAATAGGTCGGCGGAGGCGGGGGCGGGCGGCGGAGGCGCGCGGCGGCAGCTCGAGACAGAGAGCAAAGCGAACAGCTGCTCGGGAGAAAGGAAAGAAAAGAGATGCCCGGTTCGCCTCTCTTCCCAGACCCAGATATGCTAGACATAAGTGGTGCCCTCCCGGGTTATCCAAAACAAGAAAGATTATAGCAGCCTCAGTGTTACCCGATGAGGA
Organism: Poa pratensis; assembly: GCA_947311845.1. Lineage (NCBI taxonomy): Eukaryota > Viridiplantae > Streptophyta > Magnoliopsida > Poales > Poaceae > Poa > Poa pratensis. The sequence continues at coordinate 81,306,785 of CAMZMU010000039.1, forward strand.
TAGCCATGATTGCTACATCATCTACCCCACTTTCTACATTCCCCGCAACTGATGAAATCGGTGCTCACATTACAAGATAGTGAAGAAATGTATGAATTTGACCCCCACACTGATCAGAGAAGGTATGCATATTCTGAATATGGTTAATTACTTGCTGATTTCCGTGCCATAGGCGAGCAGGGGAAGGTAGCACAGCTGGACTTCAATCCTAAGAATGCCATCTCAAGAAGCCGAAGGAGCCTGTTAAGGCCCAGTTCTTTTGGTCTTAGGCTTGTGCATAAGCCATCTTGACTGGAGCTGCCCAGAGAAACAGCGGTGGAAATAAGCTCACGAGAAAATGCAGTCCAGTTCTTTTCGGCTTCTCCTGCCATAGCTTATTGTCCGAGTTATATAGTAAAAAGTCTATAACACCCTTGGAATCAATTTATGATCTAAATAATATTTTGATCACAAAACATCATCTATTCATCAGCAACGCTGCGCACCATTTACATCAACACACACACATGGAATATACTAGTTCAAGAAAATATAAACAGAGAGAAAAAAGAGGAACAAGATCTCGACGAACATGGATGCAGTCCAGCAGCTCGACTCGGCGGTGGGACTGGAGCTCGGTGCTCGCGGGTGGTTGGCTGGAAGATGGTCGCAGCGGACCGTATCGAGCAGGGGCGACGGTGAGGCGGCAGGCGGCGGCGCCGGGGCGCTGTGGAGCTCCGGCCAAGCGGGAGGAGAGATGCGAACTGTGGGGTGACATGCGGCGGCGGGTCGGGAGGGGCGACGGTGGGGGAGACAGTCGGTGGCAGCGCCGGGGTTGCTCCTGGCGGCGGCGGCGCCGGGTTTGCTCCTGGCGGCCAGTGGTTGGGCGGCTCGAATAGGTCGGCGGAGGCGGGGGCGGGCGGCGGAGGCGCGCGGCGGCAGCTCGAGACAGAGAGCAAAGCGAACAGCTGCTCGGGAGAAAGGAAAGAAAAGAGATGCCCGGTTCGCCTCTCTTCCCAGACCCAGATATGCTAGACATAAGTGGTGCCCTCCCGGGTTATCCAAAACAAGAAAGATTATAGCAGCCTCAGTGTTACCCGATGAGGATAGCCATGATTGCTACATCATCTACCCACTTTCTACATTCCCCGCAACTGATGAAATCGGTGCTCACATTACAAGATAGTGAAGAAATGTATGAATTTGACCCCCACACTGATCAGAGAAGGTATGCATATTCTGAATATGGTTAATTACTTGCTGATTTCCGTGCCATAGGCGAGCAGGGGAAGGTAGCACAGCTGGACTTCAATCCTAAGAATGCCATCTCAAGAAGCCGAAGGAGCCTGTTAAGGCCCAGTTCTTTTGGTCTTAGGCTTGTGCATAAGCCATCTTGACTGGAGCTGCCCAGAGAAACAGCGGTGGAAATAAGCTCACGAGAAAATGCAGTCCAGTTCTTTTCGGCTTCTCCTGCCATAGCTTATTGTCCGAGTTATATAGTAAAAAGTCTATAACACCCTTGGAATCAATTTATGATCTAAATAATATTTTGATCACAAAACATCATCTATTCATCAGCAACGCTGCGCACCATTTACATCAACACACACACATGGAATATACTAGTTCAAGAAAATATAAACAGAGAGAAAAAAGAGGAACAAGATCTCGACGAACATGGATGCAGTCCAGCAGCTCGACTCGGCGGTGGGACTGGAGCTCGGTGCTCGCGGGTGGTTGGCTGGAAGATGGTCGCAGCGGACCGTATCGAGCAGGGGCGACGGTGAGGCGGCAGGCGGCGGCGCCGGGGCGCTGTGGAGCTCCGGCCAAGCGGGAGGAGAGATGCGAACTGTGGGGTGACATGCGGCGGCGGGTCGGGAGGGGCGACGGTGGGGGAGACAGTCGGTGGCAGCGCCGGGGTTGCTCCTGGCGGCGGCGGCGCCGGGTTTGCTCCTGGCGGCAGTGGTTGGGCGGCTCGAATAGGTCGGCGGGGGCGGGGGCGGGCGGCGGAGGCGCGCGGCGGCAGCTCGAGACAGAGAGCAAAGCGAACAGCTGCTCGGGAGAAAGGAAAGAAAAGAGATGCCCGGTTCGCCTCTCTTCCCAGACCCAGATATGCTAGACATAAGTGGTGCCCTCCCGGGTTATCCAAAACAAGAAAGATTATAGCAGCCTCAGTGTTACCCGATGAGGATAGCCATGATTGCTACATCATCTACCCCACTTTCTACATTCCCCGCAACTGATGAAATCGGTGCTCACATTACAAGATAGTGAAGAAATGTATGAATTTGACCCCCACACTGATCAGAGAAGGTATGCATATTCTGAATATGGTTAATTACTTGCTGATTTCCGTGCCATAGGCGAGCAGGGGAAGGTAGCACAGCTGGACTTCAATCCTAAGAATGCCATCTCAAGAAGCCGAAGGAGCCTGTTAAGGCCCAGTTCTTTTGGTCTTAGGCTTGTGCATAAGCCATCTTGACTGGAGCTGCCCAGAGAAACAGCGGTGGAAATAAGCTCACGAGAAAATGCAGTCCAGTTCTTTTCGGCTTCTCCTGCCATAGCTTATTGTCCGAGTTATATAGTAAAAAGTCTATAACACCCTTGGAATCAATTTATGATCTAAATAATATTTTGATCACAAAACATCATCTATTCATCAGCAACGCTGCGCACCATTTACATCAACACACACACATGGAATATACTAGTTCAAGAAAATATAAACAGAGAGAAAAAAGAGGAACAAGATCTCGACGAACATGGATGCAGTCCAGCAGCTCGACTCGGCGGTGGGACTGGAGCTCGGTGCTCGCGGGTGGTTGGCTGGAAGATGGTCGCAGCGGACCGTATCGAGCAGGGGCGACGGTGAGGCGGCAGGCGGCGGCGCCGGGGCGCTGTGGAGCTCCGGCCAAGCGGGAGGAGAGATGCGAACTGTGGGGTGACATGCGGCGGCTGGTCGGGAGGGGCGACGGTGGGGAGACAGTCGGTAGCAGCGCCGGGTTGCTCCTGGCGGCGGCGGCGCCGGGTTTGCTCCTGGCGGCCGGTGGTTGGGCGGCTCGAATAGGTCGGCGGAGGCGGGGGCGGGCGGCGGAGGCGCGCGGCGGCAGCTCGAGACAGAGAGCAAAGCGAACAGCTGCTCGGGAGAAAGGAAAGAAAAGAGATGCCCGGTTCGCCTCTCTTCCCAGACCCAGATATGCTAGACATAAGTGGTGCCCTCCCGGGTTATCCAAAACAAGAAAGATTATAGCAGCCTCAGTGTTACCCGATGAGGATAGCCATGATTGCTACATCATCTACCCCACTTTCTACATTCCCCGCAACTGATGAAATCGGTGCTCACATTACAAGATAGTGAAGAAATGTATGAATTTGACCCCCACACTGATCAGAGAAGGTATGCATATTCTGAATATGGTTAATTACTTGCTGATTTCCGTGCCATAGGCGAGGGGGAAGGTAGCACAGCTGGACTTCAATCCTAAGCATGCCATCTCAAGAAGCCGAAGGAGCCTGTTAAGGCCCAGTTCTTTTGGTCTTAGGCTTGTACATAAGCCATCTTGACTGGAGCTGCCCAGAGAAACAGCGGTGGAAATAAGCTCACGAGAAAATGCAGTCCAGTTCTTTTCGGCTTCTCCTGCCATAGCTTATTGTCCGAGTTATATAGTAAAAAGTCTATAACACCCTTGGAATCAATTTATGATCTAAATAATATTTTGATCACAAAACATCATCTATTCATCAGCAACGCTGCGCACCATTTACATCAACACACACACATGGAATATACTAGTTCAAGAAAATATAAACAGAGAGAAAAAAGAGGAACAAGATCTCGACGAACATGGATGCAGTCCAGCAGCTCGACTCGGCGGTGGGACTGGAGCTCGGTGCTCGCGGGTGGTTGGCTGGAAGATGGTCGCAGCGGACCGTATCGAGCAGGGGCGACGGTGAGGCGGCAGGCGGCGGCGCCGGGGCGCTGTGGAGCTCCGGCCAAGCGGGAGGAGAGATGCGAACTGTGGGGTGACATGCGGCGGCGGGTCGGGAGGGGCGACGGTGGGGGAGACAGTCGGTGGCAGCGCCGGGGTTGCTCCTGGCGGCCGGTGGTTGGGCGGCTCGAATAGGTCGGCGGAGGCGGGGCGGGCGGCGGAGGCGCGCGGCGGCAGCTCGAGACAGAGAGCAAAGCGAACAGCTGCTCGGGAGAAAGGAAAGAAAGAGATGCCCGGTTCGCCTCTCTTCCCAGACCCAGATATGCTAGACATAAGTGGTGCCCTCCCGGGTTATCCAAAACAAGAAAGATTATAGCAGCCTCAGTGTTACCCGATGAGGATAGCCATGATTGCTACATCATCTACCCACTTTCTACATTCCCCGCAACTGATGAAATCGGTGCTCACATTACAAGATAGTGAAGAAATGTATGAATTTGACCCCCACACTGATCAGAGAAGGTATGCATATTCTGAATATGGTTAATTACTTGCTGAATTCCGTGCCGTAGGCGAGCAGGGGAAGGTAGCACAGCTGGACTTCAATCCTAAGAATGCCATCTCAAGAAGCCGAAGGAGCCTGTTAAGGCCCAGTTCTTTTGGTCTTAGGCTTGTGCATAAGCCATCTTGACTGGAGCTGCCCAGAGAAACAGCGGTGGAAATAAGCTCACGAGAAAATGCAGTCCAGTTCTTTTCGGCTTCTCCTGCCATAGTTTATTGTCCGAGTTATATAGTAAAAAGTCTATAACACCTTGGAATCAATTTATGATCTAAATAATATTTTGATCACAAAACATCATCTATTCATCAGCAACGCTGTGCACCATTTACATCAACACACACACATGGAATATACTAGTTCAAGAAAATATAAACAGAGAGAAAAAAGAGGAACAAGATCTCGACGAACATGGATGCAGTCCAGTAGCTCGACTCGGCGGTGGGACTGGAGCTCGGTGCTCGCGGGTGGTTGGCTGGAAGATGGTCGCAGCGGACCGTATCGAGCAGGGGCGACGGTGAGGCGGCAGGCGGCGGCGCCGGGGCGCTGTGGAGCTCCGGCCAAGCGGGAGGAGAGATGCGAACTGTGGGGTGACATGCGGCGGCGGGTCGGGAGGGGTGACGGTGGGGGAGACAGTCGGTGGCAGCGCCGGGGTTGCTCCTGGCGGCGGCGGCGCCGGGTTTGCTCCTGGCGGCCGGTGGTTGGGCGGCTCGAATAGGTCGGCGGAGGCGGGGGCGGGCGGCGGAGGCGCGCGGCGGCAGCTCGAGACAGAGAGCAAAGCGAACAGCTGCTCGGGAGAAAGGAAAGAAAAGAGATGCCCGGTTCGCCTCTCTTCCCAGACCCAGATATGCTAGACATAAGTGGTGCCCTCCCGGGTTATCCAAAACAAGAAAGATTATAGCAGCCTCAGTGTTACCCGATGAGGATAGCCATGATTGCTACATCATCTACCCCACTTTCTACATTCCCCGCAACTGATGAAATCGGTGCTCACATTACAAGATAGTGAAGAAATGTATGAATTTGACCCCACACTGATCAGAGAAGGTATGCATATTCTGAATATGGTTAATTACTTGCTGAATTCCGTGCCATAGGCGAGCAGGGGAAGGTAGCACAGCTGGACTTCAATCCTAAGAATGCCATCTCAAGAAGCCGAAGGAGCCTGTTAAGGCCCAGTTCTTTTGGTCTTAGGCTTGTGCATAAGCCATCTTGACTGGAGCTGCCCAGAGAAACAGCGGTGGAAATAAGCTCACGAGAAAATGCAGTCCAGTTCTTTTCGGCTTCTCCTGCCATAGCTTATTGTCCGAGTTATATAGTAAAAAGTCTATAACACCCTTGGAATCAATTTATGATCTAAATAATATTTTGATCACAAAACATCATCTATTCATCAGCAACGCTGTGCACCATTTACATCAACACACACACATGGAATATACTAGTTCAAGAAAATATAAACAGAGAGAAAAAAGAGGAACAAGATCTCGACGAACATGGATGCAGTCCAGCAGCTCGACTCGGCGGTGGGACTGGAGCTCGGTGCTCGCGGGTGGTTGGCTGGAAGATGGTCGCAGCGGACCGTATCGAGCAGGGGCGACGGTGAGGCGGCAGGCGGCGGCGCCGGGGCGCTGTGGAGCTCCGGCCAAGCGGGAGGAGAGATGCGAACTGTGGGGTGACATGCGGCGGCGGGTCGGGAGGGGCGACGGTGGGGGAGACAGTCGGTGGCAGCGCCGGGGTTGCTCCTGGCGGCGGCGGCGCCGGGTTTGCTCCTGGCGGCCGGTGGTTGGGCGGCTCGAATAGGTCGGCGGAGGCGGGGGCGGGCGGCGGAGGCGCGCGGCGGCAGCTCGAGACAGAGAGCAAAGCGAACAGCTGCTCGGGAGAAAGGAAAGAAAAGAGATGCCCGGTTCGCCTCTCTTCCCAGACCCAGATATGCTAGACATAAGTGGTGCCCTCCCGGGTTATCCAAAACAAGAAAGATTATAGCAGCCTCAGTGTTACCCGATGAGGATAGCCATGATTGCTACATCATCTACCCCACTTTCTACATTCCCCGCAACTGATGAAATCGGTGCTCACATTACAAGATAGTGAAGAAATGTATGAATTTGACCCCCACACTGATCAGAGAAGGTATGCATATTCTGAATATGGTTAATTACTTGCTGAATTCCGTGCCATAGGCGAGCAGGGGAAGGTAGCACAGCTGGACTTCAATCCTAAGAATGCCATCTCAAGAAGCCGAAGGAGCCTGTTAAGGCCCAGTTCTTTTGGTCTTAGGCTTGTGCATAAGCCATCTTGACTGGAGCTGCCCAGAGAAACAGCGGTGGAAATAAGCTCACGAGAAAATGCAGTCCAGTTCTTTTCGGCTTCTCCTGCCATAGCTTATTGTCCGAGTTATATAGTAAAAAGTCTATAACACCCTTGGAATCAATTTATGATCTAAATAATATTTTGATCACAAAACATCATCTATTCATCAGCAACGCTGTGCACCATTTACATCAACACACACACATGGAATATACTAGTTCAAGAAAATATAAACAGAGAGAAAAAAGAGGAACAAGATCTCGACGAACATGGATGCAGTCCAGCAGCTCGACTCGGCGGTGGGACTGGAGCTCGGTGCTCGCGGGTGGTTGGCTGGAAGATGGTCGCAGCGGACCGTATCGAGCAGGGGCGACGGTGAGGCGGCAGGCGGCGGCGCCGGGGCGCTGTGGAGCTCCGGCCAAGCGGGAGGAGAGATGCGAACTGTGGGGTGACATGCGGCGGCGGGTCGGGAGGGGCGACGGTGGGGGAGACAGTCGGTGGCAGCGCCGGGGTTGCTCCTGGCGGCGGCGGCGCCGGGTTTGCTCCTGGCGGACGGTGGTTGGGCGGCTCGAATAGGTCGGCGGAGGCGGGGGCGGGCGGCGGAGGCGCGCGGCGGCAGCTCGAGACAGAGAGCAAAGCGAACAGCTGCTCGGGAGAAAGGAAAGAAAAGAGTTGCCCGGTTCGCCTCTCTCGCGCGGTGGCAATTCCATGTAATTTGGATGCCAGACAGGGGCAAGTCAAAAAACGGTTCGCTGCAATTTGCGGGAAGCTGCCGGCTGCCGCGGGAAGTAGGGGGTACCCAGCTTTTTCTCACTGTGAAGGATTTGCATAAGCCGGCTTCCCCCGAAAACGGCTTAAAATCCAGTTCTTTTGAGCTTCAGCTTATTTTCACCTAGAAGCCACTGAGAAGCTCCAAAAGAACTGGGCCTAAGTAGTTGAAGCAAGTGTACGTTAAGGGGCACATGAACGGATCACTGGTTGCTAAAATGTTTGTTGATGGCGGTGATGTGGTGAATTATGACATACCCAGGTCTTGAAGGAATTGGGGCTACATGGTGATAATTTAAGTAACATTGGACTGACACAATGCTTAATGTGTTAGAAGGAAAAATAGTATTTGCATCGCTCTTAGAACAACGGTGGTGCAAGTTATTTTTTGGCACCCAAGATTTGCCGAAATATAGGAGGCATGTGTTCAGACACAAATTGTCACGGGATGAGCTAAAAAGAGGCACAAAGGTTGACAGGAGTTTAATGGAATCAAATTGAATATTGAATCCCACCATTGGATAGCTCTCTCCGAAAATATCAATAGGCACGGATATTACTCAAATCGGAGCTCCGATGAAGTTCGGAAGATTTTTTTATTGACAACCAATTAATGCTTGCTTGCACCGAATCGCCCTCAAGGTCGCCTCGAATGGAAAAGTGGCCAACATGAGTTATTCTTCTTTCAAGGTATTCAACTTTGATATTTGAATCATCTCAATGCAACGTCGTATGTGATCCGTAGGGATGAAACAAAAAAGGTATTGAAGAAGGCCGAGATGTCCTCCGCGCTGTGTCCGCGACCTACTGTAAACAACCAGAACATAGCCCGGACTGTCCGAACATTCAAAATACGAACGACCATCAAGATGACCTCAGATGAAAAGTGTTAAACATCAATGTTGTTTGTCTTTTCTTTTGGCGTCATCTCGTTCGGAATTTGTATTACAGTCTCAAAACGGGTACAGAAGGTACAAACGGTTTTGACTCGAACAATTACAAAAAGTTTGGACCAAAGCATCTGAATTGGAGCCAAAGTAAGGTTTTGCACGTGAATCCAAACCTGTTTCTTGCATGAAAAGTCCAGCAACCCCTTATATACTTGAGAGGTGACGACTGATTAAATAAAAAGAAAAACGCAATCACAAAATCAATATACGAACTTTTCCATTCGCACTAGTTTGCTGCTTCTCATTCTTCGACGTTGTTCGTGTTCCCCCATTGTCCTGCGTACCGCGCACGCTTCCGGCGAGTCTCCTCCGGCCTCGACGCACGCCATTGTGTACGACGGACGAAGGATGCGGACGAGCTCGGCGTAGATGGTGAAGCGCCACGCCTTGCACACGCGGGTGAACCGTACAAGCGGCTCCACCGGCAGACGGGCGAGGATCAGCGTGACAAGCTCGTGAGGTATGTACGCCATCTTCTCCGTCTTCTTTGCTGCCGTCTCTGCGGCGGCGTCGTCCATGGCCGGATGGATCGATCTTCTATCTCAGGATCGATCGAGTTGGTCGAGTCTCTCAGCCTTGCCCTCGATCGGTTGCGTGTCGCCATGACGGGCCGGTATATATCCTTCCTTGAGATTCGGTATCCGCAATGGATTACGAAGCCCAGCTGACCAGGCCCAAACCGTGGCAAGCACGAAAAGTATGGCGAAATGGCCCTTGTCTCGTGATGCACAACTTCATCGCTAATGCAGGCCCATCCCGTTTGTTCATGCGTCTATAGAACTAGATGAGATTAGAAACGTTCTAAATAAAATTACTAACTACACCATTGCATATGGAGGTTGCAACGTATGGGAAACGGTCCTTCGGGACCGATCCTCTGTTCAAAAAAAAAGGAAGGCTGGAACAACTACAGAGAAACGAAGGGACGAATCTTCTAAAATCTGGTCCATGCTTCATTTAAAGAAAGTTTGGGTACCCAAGCAAATACTCCCTCCGATTCAAAATACTTGATTTGGATTTGTATAATTATGGATGTATCTACACATGTTTTAGTGTGTAGATACATCTATTTTTGGACAAATCCATGTCAAGTATTTTAAAACGGAGGGAGTAAACGATACTGCAATTTCCACATTAATTATAGCAGCCTCAGTGTTACCCAATGAGGATGACGTTTATTGCTACATCATCTACCCCACTTTCTACATTCCCCGCAACTGATGAACTCCAGAACCGGTGTACACATTAAAAGATAACGAAGAGATATGTATGAATTTGACCCCCACGCCACCGATCAGAGAAGGTATGCATATCAATATGGTTAATTACTTACCTGCTGAATTTCGTGCCATAGGTGAGGGGAAGGTAGCACAGCGGGACTTCAGTCTCAAGAATGCCGTCTCAAGAAGGCAAAGGAGCCCGTTAAAGAATTGAAGCAATTGTACGTCAAGGGGCACATTAACGCATCACCGGTTACTAAAATGCTTGTTGATGGCGGTGTTGTGGTGGATCTTTTGACATACCTGGTCTTCTAGTAGTAGGGGCTACATGGTGATGATTTAGTAAGACCAATATGGTGTCTAATGCGATAGAAGTAAAAGAATTTGAAATACACATATTGCCGATTTAATACTATCACCATAAGAGCATATGGCCGATGAAGTATTAACATCACTCTTAAAACAACGATGGTGCAAAATATTTTTTGGAGCGCAAGATTTGCCAAAAAAAGAGGCATGTGTTCACACCAAAAATTGGCATGAGACAAGCTAAGAGGGGGCACAAAGGTTGACACGAGTTTAATCGTATAAATTGAAATATTGAATCACATAATTGGATTTCCCTTTTCGATAATATATATAGATACGGAGATTACTCAATCAGAGCTCGGATGCGAGGAGTAACAATAATGAAGTTTGGAAGTTTTCCATTGACCATCCGTGTTTGCTTGCACCGAATCGCCCTCGAGATCGTCTTGAAGGGAAAAGTGTCAACATGTAAGTTATTCTTCTTTTCGAGATGAACAACTTTGATATTTGAATCATCTCAATCCAACGTCGTTTGTGATATGTAGGAATGAAACAAAAATGGTATAGATGAAGGCCGAGCTATCCTCTGCGCTGCATCTGAGGTTTCAGGCTACGGAAATCCAAACAACCATCAAGATGAGTAGATGACGGATGACCTCAAATGCAAAATAAAATAAACATCAACGTTGTTTAAACATCTGAACTAGACCTAAGTAAGGTTTTGGATGTGAATCCAAACCTGTTTCTTGCACGAAAGCAACGACTCCGAGGTGACGGCCAATTGAATAAAAAAACAACGAAATCAATCTACAAACTTTTTCCTTCGCCCTAGTTTCCTGCTTCTCATTCTTCGATGTTGTCCGTGTTGGATAGCATTGAATCAACGAGATCATAGGGGCAGGCGAACCGACGAGGTCATCTAACAACAACCGCCACACATCCAGAGTCGAGACGGGGTCTCTCAGACGTGTGGCCGGGTTTCAAATTTCAAAAGCACTCGCCGCATAGTCCTGCGTGCCGCGCGTGCTTTCGGCCCGGCCTTGCGCTCGGCGCGCGCCTTGGTGTACGCACGATGAAGGAGCAGGTATCGCTGAGTGTGGATGCGGAGGAGCGCGATGCGGAAGGAAGCGTCGGCGTGGATGGTAAATTGCCACGCCTTGCACACGCGTCTGAACCGTAGCAGCGGCTCCAGCGGCAGACGGTCGAGTATCAGCGTGACGAGCTCATGACGGGCCAAGCCTCCGGCGACGGGCCTCCGCTTCGCTCCGAAGTTAGCCGCTCACTTTATAACTTTATATGAATTTGGAACACAACAAAATAACAGACAAGACTCAAGAGGGCTTGCCTAATCTGGTCCACATCTGCCGTCCCTCCGCCCGACAAACTTTTTAATCGAGCTGTTACGAAAAGTTTGGACCAAAATATTTGAATTTGACCCAAAGTAGGGTTTTGGACGTGAATCCAAACCTGTTTTTTGCACGAAAAGTCCAGTCACCTCTTATATACATGGAGTGATGGCCTGTATGGAATAAGAAAAAAATAATCACAAAATCAACCTACAATCATTTTCCTTGGGGCTAGTTTCCTGCTTCTTGTTCTTCGTCGTTGCTCGTGTTGGATAGCATTGAACCCACGAGGTCACAGGGGCGGGCTAACAGACCGGGGGTATCCCACAGACGCCGCACTTCTAGGCGAGGTCCTTTACGGACCTGTGGGGTTTCGAGTTTCAAAAGAAACCGCCGGATTTGTCCCCATGCTTCCGGCGAGTCTCCTTCTGCCTCACGCTCGGTGTCTTCGTTCATAAATAATGGACATGTATAATGTATTCCTTATTGAGGCGGATGCGGAGAAGCTCGTGGCGTCTGCAGAGAAGGGCGCGGCGGAAGGAAGCGTCGTTGGAGATGGTGGAGCGCCACGCCTTGCACACGCAGCAGAACCGTAGCAACGACTCACCTGGCAGACGGGCCAGGATCAGCATGACGAGCTCGTGAGGTATGTACGGCATCTTCTTCGTCTTGTCTGCTGAGTCGTCCATGGCCGGATGGATCGATATGCCTATTTCACGATCGAGTCGGGTCTCTCAGCCTTGCTCTCGTAGTCTCGTTTGCGTGTCGCCAGGAATATATATGTTTAATAGGGATCCAGGAATATATATGTGGAATCCTTGGATCCGGTATCCGCATCTGATTACGAAGCCCAGATCGAGCAGGCCCAAACCGTGGCAAGCACAAACAAAATATGGCGAAATAGCCCTGTCCTTATAATTGTCTAGTGACGCACAACGTCAGTGCTAATGCTCCTTTGCTAGGAGTATACTCATCTGCTTACTAATTAATAGTTTCTGCTGCCTAGACCGGAGATTCCGGCAGCTTTGCTTTGTTGGTCTAAAGAGACAGTGAACTACGTTAACCATTTGCTTTCATAGGGATCCTGATGTGTCCAAGAAATACTTTCTTAATAAAATCAATTTATCTAGATTTGAAAATTACAGAGTGTGATAGAAAGTTACTGTCAAGCTTAGGTAGCTTTGATACATGAGGAGAACGACGACATGCAAGACTTATTTAAGCTCCAGTTAAGATCTTCAATTTTTGTTTTAACATCATTTTGGGCCAGCAATTGTCTCGCAAACTCGTAGCAGACCCCACCCATGTCATGCTCAACAGAAACAAGAATCCAATCACCATCTGCAGACACAAAATATAGCAGCTCAGCTCTTAATTCAACACGATAACATTTCGCATACCCCAAAACACAAGCGTAGAAACATGACCATCACTCTTTTTTAAGAACACATATCCATTTAAGAATGTTCATGGTAGGTAGCCTAAGCAGCATGGGGCACGGGGGAGTCGTCGGCGTCTCAAGCGAGAGCAATGTGTCGCGAGAGATATGCATCGGGGGCGAACAAAGAGTGTGAGAGAGTGGGGTTTGTACCGGGCAGGTGGAGAAAACCGTATGTGAAAATGATTCAGTGGAGAAAAAGAAAAGAAAACCTAATTTTTTGGCATAACAGAAATTATTGATTACACACTGTGAGGGTAGATTAAATACTAAGATACATCTATATTTTTACATTTCCTCATATACTTGGCGGGGTAGCAGGTACCATAAATAAATATTAGCTAGACCATGGATGGAACTGACCATGCTACATCAGCAGCTTGACGTTTACATGCAAACTTTCCCAACAAGCAAGTCGAGGGGATCACCATTACCACCAAGATACCAATATGGTTTGGGAACATGCCACCGGTTTTTCTTTGCAGCATCACCCTCTGTGTCCATGTCGAGGCTATTGGGATGGGCTAATTCTTTTCTGGACAGAAGATTAAACCCTCTCTTTAAAACTTTTACAATTTTGCTCCTTGGCAGAAAAGGAGTTGGTCCACTTTCATCATAAAAGTTCATGCCAATAAAACTCCCATCTTCAAAATGAATAAGGGGCCCTCCAATTCCAACCTTCTTGATTTTACAAGTGGACAGCTTGAGTTCTTTGCATGAACCCTTGTCTTTGTTTCTTCTGCACTTCAGTTTACCTTTTGCAGCCATTAATAACCCTCATGTTCTTTGGTTGGACGCCCAATAGCTACCACCTCCTTAGATTTAGATGACTTTGGGACTTCGAAAATATCTTGTGCAAAAACAGCACCCAGGTCATTAATGAGGCTGACAATGGCAATGTTGTAACCTTGATGGTACATAACCAATCGCCCCGACACATGTTCTTCTTGAGAGAGAAACACCTCAATCGTCAAGGTCGAGTCAATCTTGTCATCAACATCACCAGTTCTAAACAAACTGGCCGATGTAAGGACAAACTGGCCGTTCTTACTTGTTATAAGCAAACCTGTGCAAGCAAAAAACCTCGTGTCTCCCTGGAATGAAGAAACTGAGACGACACTTCGAGATAAATTCTGGACAACATCTTTTCCAAGCCTTTCCCAGATAGACTCTGGACCATAGCTATAGAGATCCCAAGGAAACCCTTCACAAGCATGAAGTTCACCAAACATCTCTTCAAACGTACCAAGTAAGCTCCCACAGAGCTCAAACACGAGTGGTGGTGGTAGGGGATAGCCCAAGGATTTTAGCATCAGAGATCTTAACTTAAATCCCGTAGGGAGAACGCTCTTTATACCTTTAGGCAAAGAGTATTCCGGAAGAAGGTAGTTTCAGTCACCGACTGAGCGAAACGCTGCAACGCTTGATCAACTAACTTTGTGGGCAGAAATTTTACATACACTTCAACCGCAGTAGCTTCAGCCTCAGGCACTTCAACCATCATCCCAACAAAGTGTTCATCTCCATCTTGGTCACGTTCTATAACCGGCCCTCCAAGTCCAGCCTGTTGAAAGTGGTGAGGATTACAAAGGGAAAGGTTCATGCCAAAAAGTAAGAAGAAAAAAACAAGAGTGTACCTGTGTGATAACACCACGGCAAGACGACACACCGGCTTCAGCGCAATAAGAAGGAGAATAACATTTCGCGCCCATCAAATCACCACCGTAGGTACGGCCAAGTGCATATAGGTTAGGAGAATCTGTGTTTGGTAGCCGATCCACATCAGGCTCGGTATTCACAGGGTATACATGTGCTAGGGTGAAGGCCGTGACAATAGCAATATTGTCATCATACAGTCCCAGGAAACCAGAGATAATTTCCTTATTAGGAAGACGCACTCGAACCTGTCATGAGATCGAAAAACCTCAGTACAACAACTACACTGGTTGTTTGATCACGATTAGCTTTTATAGATGAACAAAGCAATAATATATCACTGGAAAACTACGAGTAGCAGCACCAACCCTAAGGTTATCATCTCTGGTTCTATTGCTTTCAAAACTTTGGACCAAACACCTGGTGGTCACAAATATCGTATGGTGGATTTGAAGCTTATCGTTAAGATACTGAACAGCTGTTCCAGAGCATGCGTATACCATGACTTCTCCTGCACAAGATGGTGATTATATTTTCAAGTCAATCACTAGGAGGGACGAGTGAATATGAACTTGAAGAAAACCATAGTAGCTTAATTATACGTATCAGAACAATTTTTTTTTTTTTTTTGAAACGAGGCAAAAGCTTTGCCTTTTATATTGATATAGGAGAAGCAAACATGACACGGCCGAGGCCAAAAAGGAAAAAGACATACAAGACAGGGCGTGCTAGACGAAGGATCTCATCCTACACCGTCTAATCTCTCAGAAAGATATATCGTCATATCTTCAAAACACAACTACGCGGCGCGATCAGAGGATCGGGAAGCAGATCAGGCGGAGACGTCCAGCGCCGTCGGTGGCGGGAAATCGCTTCCCCCTGGGCCAGCAAGGCCAATCAAAGCTTCATCCGCTGCCGTCATGGATGGCAGGTTCAGCCTGAGGAGGGTCCTCAACCCGTTGATTGCCGAATCAGAGAATGGAGCCTTCTTGCAGGTGTTCGCGAATTCTTTCGTAGCCTCCACCAGGGGCATATTTCCAAAGTCGAGCCCCATTTTCTTGTGGAGGACACGCTGCGCTTTGCCGACCGCTGGGAGTTGTGGCTTCGCCGCGAGCCTGCTGCTGCGACGTTCGGGGTCGGGCAGGGCCGCAAGAGCACGAGACATTGGCGGAGTAGGCGTGGGCAGCAGCGGCACAGCCGGCAGGCTGAACAGGTCCGCGACGCAGCGAATCGCGATGCCAGATGAGGGAGCGTCATCAATATCGGCAGCGAAGAGGTTCCCAATCGCAGCAGCCTCCGCGTCAGCGTCAATGACGTCAGTGACGAGCTGAAACTCCCTCCTCGCCAAGTCGCCGTCGTCATCAAGGCCGTCTTTGTGCGCCATCTCCTCGCCGTCCAGCAGCAACTCAACCTGATCCAGCTCGGCGAGGCCTGGCAGAAGCTGCTCCATCTTCCCGTCAACAACCTCATCCTCATCATCGTCACTAGCAAATCCCCCATCACACCGCTCGTCACCAGGCGAGATCAACACCGGGTCTTGTCCAGACAGCAGCAGGTTAACCGGCGCTGCAATGGAGCTGATGAACTGCAGCAGTTCACCACCTTCAGGCACCAAGCCGTCATTGTGCACCACCTCCTCGCCGTCCAGCAGCACAACCAGTTGACCCTGGGCGTCGAGGCATGGCAAGAGCTGTTGCATCTCCCCTTCCACATCCTCACAGACCGGCGAGGGTGCAAGGCGATCATCCAACAGGGTAGCTTCAGCGTCCTCTTCAGAAACAACATCCCGTGATGGCTCTGAGTCTTCATTGACGACAGCGAACTTGACGACGGCATCAACATCCGGCGGCGTCGGCGCCACGCCGGAGTTGATGGATTGGTCGGTCACGAGCTCCATGAGCTCGGCCCGAAGAGATGCCGCCAGGTCGGAGACGGCGTCAGCAATGCAGCTCTTGAGCTCCGCGCGGAGCATGGCAGCCTGCTCAGCAAGCACAGCGCGCAACTCGTCTGCCTGGATCCCGACGCGCGTGGGGGTTGGAGCAGACGGAAGGCCGAACGCGTGCTCCAGAGGAGGCCACGCAGCCGAGTCGATGTCGTTCATGTCCATGGGTGGCAGTGGAGGAAGCACGGGCGAGTTGGAGGAAGGCGACGGCGAGGGCGCCGCGGCAATGAGAGCCCACGACAGGGCCCCAGGCGCCGATGGAGAGGAGGCCGTCCGACGTGGTGGAAGGCGAGCAGTGGAGGGCTTGGCGGTCTTCTTGGCGGGCCGGAGCGGACAATTCCTCTCCCGATGGCCGGAGAGCTTGCAGGTGAGGCACCTAATTGGGTCGCGGCAGCCGGAGGAAAGGTGGTGATGAACAGGAGCGAGACAACGAGAGCAGAGCCCCTCCGTGCGTCTTTTGAAGCGGAGCACGGCCGCTTCATCACGGGCGGAGCGTGGCATGGGGTCGACGCGACGGGCGCGGCGCGTGGTGACCAGCGCCCCGCCAGCCGGGCGATTTGCAGCCGGCCTTGAAGAGGGCCTCGATGGCGCATCATGTTGAGCAGCACGGCGCTCATCGAGTCGCGCGCGGCGCGAGAGCACGTTGATCCAATCTCCATCAGGCGACCTGCTCCCGGGTCCAGAGGGCGCAGGGATGCAGAAGGAGACCGAGCGGGGCGGGCGAGCAGGGGCGCAGGCCTTAGAGGCGGCGGAGCGGAGGATCCCCTTCAGGGTGCAGCTGAGACAGTTGACCTTGAGGGCGCGTGGGGCCCGAGTCATGGACGACGGGGCGGAGGTCGCGGAAGCAGCCGCGACAGAGGGACTGGCGGCCGGAGGCGCGCCGATCGCCGGAGGCGGCTGCAGCTCGGCGCGGTCGCTGCGCGAGTCACGGGAGTGGTCGACGTTGACCCGCGCGCAAGCCGCCGGCGGAGGAAGGACCAGCACCAACGAGCCCACCACCAGGCTCTGGAGGCGGCGCGCCTGTGAGGCAGGGGGCGACGAAGCTGGCGTTGAGGGCGAGGCGCAGGCCCGGCGCGCCGGCCGGGCGGGAGACGTGACGGCGGAAGCAGCCGATCCAGATCGCGAATTTCTCCCAGCTGGAGCGCGGCCGAAGAAAGCCGGCCGAAAATTAGGTGGGAGTGTGGAGGGAGGTGGTGGGAGCGGGCTGGGGAGGCTACGGTGGAGGGCAGCGGAGCAGGTCGCCGGGGACGGCGGCGGCAGAGGGCCGCGCGGGCAGCCGCCGCGGGCGTCGCGGGAGCTAGGAGCAACGGTCATATCCTACCCTCCTTCCCCCATGAGGTTCTAACTACCCGTACGTATCAGAACAATTACCGCTGAACAAACCAATTGAGACAGCACTGTTCTTATGATAGTGCAAAATCTCGTTGAAAGGGAGACCGAATGGTTTCTCATTGAATGGAGTGACTTGTGGATCAGGGTGATCTTTCGCGTGCTTCTTCCAAAGGCGCTCCATCTCATCTTCGTACTCCTTTTTAAGAGTTTCTTGAACTAAATGTATGATCAACCACCACACCGGCCGTCAGTACGTACGCTAGCACTTAATTAGAGGGTGCAACTAGTAATAAGTAGCCATGGAATTAAAGGAAGAACAAGGCAGCAGCAGCAAGAAAGCTCGAAAATCAAATAATCAACTCACACTTGCGCTTCTTTATCATGTCCGCGTCCCACTCCCTAAAGATGCTGACTCCCTCCTCCCGACTAGCCATGGATTTTGTAGTCGGAGCGACCAAGGGAGAGAGGGTTGCGTGGATTAGCTGGGGATGTAAAATAACGACGGCGGATCTCGAATAGAAGGACGATGTCGTCCGGCCGTGTGCGGGATTTCGCAGCGAAAGTACCTGGCGGGTGGCGGCTAGGGCCTAGGGTTAGAAACCCAAACTGAGCCGGGCTACCTAGATAAAACCGAGTATTTTTTTAGATAAAGAATGTATATTAATATCACGGAGATACAAATTACACCCAGCCTCTGCAACAACGCAACAACCAGAGCTGTTACAAATGCACACAGCTGAAAGACAATAAGAAGAAGAAATAAAAAGAAAAGTCCCGCTACAGAGTTACAGTCATTGCAGCAGCCGCACAACCACCACCAAGACACCACCTGATGTCCAAATCTTCAAAAGCAACGTCTTCAAGAAGAACAGTGCCAGGCACAACCAATTAAGGCCAGACCTTGGGTTTTCACCCTGAAGATAATAGTCCCCGCTCTCAAAACAATGTCTTCAGCAAGAGCATTGCCAGACACAACCAATTAAGGCCAGGCCTTGGATTTTCACCCTGAAAGGTAGAACGTTGAACTTCACATGTGATGTTGCCCCCACTAACATACCGCTGCTCCGCCTCCTGCAACTCCAAGCAAGTTCCTCATCGACGCAAAGCCTCCAACCGCCATTTGCTAGTCCTTTAATCTCAGCTTTCATGACATTCCCCGCCTCTGACTACACCATGGATTTGCCCATGATGGCACAGAAGCAGAGCTTCACGCCGCTCCCTCCGGCGTGACCGAATCCCTCCGATCCAGCAATCTCTAGGAATTAGCCCATGGATAAAACCGAGTATGTCACAGGACCGGAATCAAATCGCTGAACGATCACGTCTCGACTCCGCCGACTCATCCCATGCAATGTACGCTAGCGACGGCAACGGCATCTGTCTCCCCTAGGACATGCATTATATTTAGGGTCCAGTGGTCCGTCTCCCGCCATGAGAGCCGTGCGACAATGGCATCTACGTCCACGGCAGTGGGCGCGGAGGGTTTGGCCACGGTGCCGGAGTGGCCTTCCATGGAGAAACGCTGGCCCGGCAACGGTCGGATTGAGGAAGAGAATTGTTAAGCACAAGGCTCTTGCATGGACGCTAGGATAAATGGCCTGATACTTTTCTGTTTAAGTGTCTAGATAAGCGCCCAGCAATGCACATGCCCTAAAGGACCAGAAACGCGGAGTGAGGTGTTTTGTAGGACAGCTCCAAGGAGCCCGTATTTCTAAAAAATACAAAATCATATTTCTACGTTTAAAAAAATCTAAAACAAATTCGTAGATGTCGATAATGATGTCTTACCTGGTTGTGGAAAATTTGAAGCCAATTTTTTATTCCATCCTACAAAAAAATAACAAATTTCTAAATCTGAGGTGGTGAACAGTGCACAATTATAAAATAATCAGATTTGTCAGAATTTGTTATTTTTGTATAGACCAGAATACAAACTATTTCGACCTGCCATTTTGCACGACCGTTGTTTATCTCATTAGCAACAACTTAAAAAAATTGGAATTTTTTGAGACTTCAAAATGTCTATTAAAAAAAGGCTCCATGATGCATGTGCACCAAATTGACTTTCCGCAGAAACGCCCCCTTATTGACTAGACTCGCATAGATGAACTTTAACATGCATCATATTTAAAAATTGCTGACAATTTTTCTTTTCTTTTCCCTGTCAAGCTATGGCTGACGGTGGGTTTGGTAATGCATCTGCGTTTTTAGCACAGATAATCAGCTGTAACCTGGATTTACGTAATGCGTCTCAGTTTTTTTACGGGAGACTGTACCTTTTCAGGCTACACGAAGTAAGTTAAAGTTGGATTTCGTCTCGACATTTTCTTTATGCAGAAATTCAGTTGTATTGCTTGGCACATAATTTCTTCATAATTCAGTATTCACGCATTTGTAACACTAGTTAACGTGCACGTGCAATTGCACGATCTTTTATCCCTATGAATTAACGATGACATGCTGCATGGTTCAAAATGCTCTTATATGTCCATAGAGTGACCGTCGCGGTTATATACATTTTTCGATATAAGTCTCAATGAAACAAAAACTATTATTTGAAAAGATCTTTTGCTAAATTTGAAAACCGTATAGACACATCCATACCCACTTGCTAATCAGGCGGTATTGAGCACATATATTTCAATAACGTCCTTGAAATAATATGCTCACAGGCCATTTTACATGATTACAGCGCATTTCAAAATCTTTCATACAAAATGTGGAAGAAACCTCAATGCATCAGTGCATCGTGCATTGCGATTTATGATGACTAATCTATCTAATAACAATTGTTCCCTAGAAACTAAATAACAACCATCAACAAACTTCAAACACAATTCCATCATGTTGAAGCAAGCTAGCCGCCACCACCGCCCTCATGACCACATGATGCCCCGGATGTGTGAACATGGTTGAAAAAAATGCGTCCAGGCCATCCCATTTTCTCCTCAAAACAGCCTAAGGACAATCCACTATGCAATATAACATCATATAAATCGTAGGCTCTATTATATAATACAATAATACCATGTTATATTTCAGCTAACAATGTAAGATCACACATGAAAAAAAAATGAGCATGTCAATGTTATGTATTTTTCACCAGTGACCTGGGTTAAGTCAGTTGTTTCACACATGGGGTTAACTTATGAACATATGCAATCAACTAATTCTCCCAGCAAAAAAATAAACAGCTCAAAGGAAGAGCTGCTCGATGAAACGCTCAATAAATTAGTAATCCTAGAAAATATATAAAAAATGTAATCATCTAATTGATCCCTTCTTGTACTGCAAGATAAACTGGACAACTTCAGAAACATGAGAAATGCTTCTTTTGAACCATCATGAGAAATGTTTCCTAGCACACATACAATAGGAAAAACAAATGACAGAGATAACACACATGCAAAGAGAAATACATATATGCAGAAGGGAGAGTTCTAGCAAATCAGCCTTATATTGAACATTTGACCTTTGATATGTGTTGGAAATATACCCTAGAGGCAATAATAAAATTGTTATTATCATATTTCCGTGTTCATGATATATGTTTATTTTCCATGCTATAACTGTATTAACCGGAAACATAATACATGTGTGGTTGCATAAACAACACCTCGTCCCTAGTAAGCCTCTACTAGACTAGCTCGTTAATTAATGATGGTTATGGTTTCCTAACCATGAACATGAGTTGTTAATTAATTAACGGGATCATGTCATTAGAAGACTGACGTGATGGACAGACCCAACTAAGCATAACAATATTGATCGTTTCATTAAGTTTTATATTGTCATGCCTTTTATTGTCAAGTATCATATTTCTTAGACCATGAGATCATGTTATTCCCGGGTGCTGGAAGAATACTTTGGGGACATCAACCATCGCTTCGTGACAGGGTGATCATAAAGGTGTCTTACGGGTATCTCGGAAAGTACTTGTTGAATTACATGAATCAAGACTGGGATTTGTCCATCCGTGTTTCGGAGAGATATACTCTGGGCCCACTCGGTAGTGCACATTCGGTAAAGCTTGCAAGCACATGACTAATGAGTTAGTCACAAAGAATGTTGTATTACGGAACGAGTAAAGATTACTTACCGGTAACGAGATTGAACTAGGTATAGTGATACCGACGATCAAATCTCGGGTAAGTAAAATATCGCGTGACAAAGGAAATTGTATACGGATTACAGTAGTCCACGACATAGTGGTTCAACCGATAAAGATCTTCGTTGAATGTGTGGGAGTCATTATGGATATCCTGGTCCCTCTAATGGTTATTGATCGGAGAGGTGTCTCGATCATGTCTACACGTTCTCGAACCCGTAGGGTCACACACTTAACGTTCGGTAACGCTAGAGTAGCTCTGGGATAATTTTGTTAATGGTGTCCGAATATTGTTCGGAGTCTCGGATGAGATCCTAGACATCACGAGGAGCTCCGGAAGAGTCCGGAGGTAAAGATTTATATATGGCAAGTTGATTTCAGGGTTCCGGAAAAGTTCGGGATTTTTCCGGCAGAGTGTCGGAATGTTCTAGAAGGTTCCGGAGGGTCCCACTGTGGGGCCCACCTGTACCCAACGACCAAGGGTGGCCCACTGGTCCATTTGACCAGGCCTACTTGGTCCAAGTGGTCAATCAATGGGCATCCCTTAAATGGGGGGTTACCACTCTTGAAAGAGGGGGTTACTACCTTTTAAAGGAGAGGGGGTTACCACTCTTTAAAGAGGGGGTTACTACCTTGAGAATTAAGTGGCTGCAGCTCCCTTGCCTATATAAGAGATGAGAGAGGCACACCATGTGATGCGAATCGCTGCCGCATCTCCTCCTTCCTCCCGCGCACCGCTTGGCGAAGCCCTGCCCGCGGGAACACTCCACCATATCCACCACCACGCCGTCGTGCTGCTGGAATCGATCCCACCTACTTCTCCCTCTAGCTTGCTGGATCAAGAAGAGGGAGACGTCATCGAGCTGTACGTGTGCAAGCCTCCGGAGGTGCTGCTCGTTTGCGGTGCTGATCGGATCGAACATCGTCAACAACTTCACCGAGCTGCGTTGAATTAAACGTTCAACGCGCGTGTTCTTCGAGGGTATGATGAACTACTCTCCCCGTTACTGGCATCTTCTAGATTGGATCTTGAGTGTTGCTTCCGCATGAGAGAGAATTTTTTGTTTTCTATCGCGCAAACTCCTACAGTGGTATCAGAGCCGGATCTATGCGTAGATGTTTTGGTACGGGTAGAACACATATGTGTATGTGGGCGTTGATAATCATGTTATTACTTCCTTTGTGTATTTTGAATCTTAGTGGCATAGTGGGATGAAGCGGCCCGGACTAACTTTACATGTCCACGTACATGAGACTTGTTCCACGACTGACATGCAACTTGTATTGCATAAGTGGCTTTGCGGGTGTCTGTCTCTCCCACTATAGTTAAGATTTAATCTACAACGGGTTGTTAATAATTTGTTTATCACCGTTGTGGTTTCATGTTCGTAGGTAAGATCGGTTCTTTCTTCGAAAGCCCTAAGCCACGTAAAATTTGCAAAGAATAAGGGAGAGGCGTCTAACTTGTTTTTGCAGGGGTGCTTGTGATATGGTATAGCCCAAACTGTTCATATGATATATTTGTGATGTATGAGATGATCATGTTTTGTAATGTTTCACGACTTGCATGTCGATGAGTACGGCAACCGGCAGGAGCCATATGGTTGTCTTAATTAAAAATTGTATGACCTGCGTGTCAACTTCAAACGCCATGTAATTGCATTATTTATCGCTATGAGTTAGCAATATATGGGATGCAACGTGGTGGAGACAACCAAGGCGCCACATGAACATGGCGCCATGATGGAGATCATGCCGGTGCGTTTAAGATGGAGATCAAGACGCAATAAAAGGGCTATACCATGTCACATATTTTTTATGCATGTGATGTTTATCCTTTTATGCATCTTATTTTGCGTGTGCACGACGGTAGCATTATAAGATGATCCCTCGCACGTAAATATCAAGATAATAATGTGTTCTTCCTTAGTATGCACCGTTAAGAAAGTTCATTGTTTCGAAGCACCACGTGATGATCGGGTGTGATAGACTCAACGTTCGCATACAACGGGTGTAAGCCAGATTTACACACGCAAATACTACGGTTCTACTTGGCGAGCCTAGCATGTGCAGACATGGCCTCGGAACACGTAACCGAAAGGTAAAGCACGAGTCATATGGATGATATGATGAACATGTTGATGTTCGCCTTTGCAGCTGCACCATCTCACGTGATGATCGGTTATCGGTGTAGTGAATTTGGTTTGTGTAATCACTGAAACGACTAGAGGGATGTTGTTTTGAGTGGGAGTTCACGTAGTAATTTTTGAATTAACATGAACAAAATTTATCATGAACCACCTATCATAGTGTATTTGCATAATTTGTACTAGACTTTGGCATCCACAAACTACCTTACACGTAGATTGTTAATTGAGATAAAACTGTTTTGATCTGGCAAAACCATTATGGACTGGTACCGTATTAGGTGAATTTAAATAAGAGTCCTATTGTAAATTTTCGGTAATACCTACCTAGCTCCATGTGATTAATGATTGATTGATCTAAAGAGCAAATGATTCCGACTTAGTATCTAGTGTCATGCTTGCTTCCATGATACCTGATCTTCAAAAGAATGTTTTGAGTATCAGGTGATCTAGGATCTGAAAAGAATTGTTTTCAGAAACAAGCGAGGAGTGAAAGATATATTGATATCTAGAACCCTGTTTGTCGCAACATGACTGAGTGTAATTTATTGTGACAATGTGCTTATATTATTTGAATATATGCAAGGATTGAAGACGCTAGGCGTTTGAATCATCCCAAGACGTTGGGCACTGACATTATCCTCTAAATTCCTTCCTTTGAGCTATAGTAGCTTCATCACAAAATTGTTATGATGGGATGGATTAAAAGTGTGGGTAAAAATCGTTTACTATGCTTGAAGATTGCTAAGGGTGGAATAGGCATGGAAGAATGCTAATAATATGGTGATATTAGTGAAACAATCAACTTCAAAAATATGACTCCATGGGTGATAGTATATGACTAACACGCCAAGGAAAATGTGCTAGTTCGACTGGCATTGTTTGATGTTGAATGATTCTTCTGTAAAGGAAAGGGAACACTGAAAATAGAATTACAAAATTATATGGCAGAAAAGAAAAGACTGGAAAAGTCCAGCTCAGGAGTATATGCATGATATACAGGTTATAGATGTATTACTAGTTAACAAAGTATTTTGGGGTATTTTGATACTAGATTGGTTGGTATGAATTGTCATAGCAACACAATGCAAGAAATACAAGAGCCTGAAAGAACTAGTAATAGATGTCAAATCGATCATGACAAGAACGAAAATAAAGTGTTATTGTGTTCACTGTCGCATCGAAACAAACCTTCAAGATTTATTTTAAGAACTTAATAAGTTGTTATTTTGTTCCTGCTTATGGTGAGAACAAATGAGTTGTTCACACTATGACCATGTTCCATAATTGATGGATGAGTAAATATAAATCGTGTTGGTAAAATAAACATCTATAAGACTAAATGCTAAACATCGCAAGACGTAAAATTAAAGAATTTCACTTAAGTTGTGACACTGCCGTTTTAGTTCATAATGGAAAGGAAAACATGAAGGAACTCCATGTTGATGGACTTTCGGAGTCATTTTTGTTTTTGAATGAATTGACGCTTGTGAGATCTCTTCCAAAAGATGACTAAAACTCCGTTCATAGGCCAAAGTAGAACGGACGAGATTGTACATATTGATGTACATGGTCCATTATGAATAGCCGTGTGTGGTGGATTAATTTTTCTTCATATTCCACCGATGATTTGAGTAGATACATGAGTATATCTATTTAATGAGAAAGGAATTTGACATTTTTGAATTAGTTCAATGTATTGTTAGTATGAAGTGAAAAAATCATCGTAACAAGAGAATCAAGTATTTATGATTGGATCATAAAGAATAAAGTTTGAGTTACGAGTTTAGCGAAACATCTGAGGAGTTGCAGAATTGTTCCACAACTTATCCTTCTCGAAAACCCCACAGAAGTATGGAGTGTTAGAGAGACATTATCGAACTTTGTAAGACATGGTAAGATAAATAAAATGCCATTATATTTTTGTAGTTTATGCTTTAGAGACTACCGCTTTTACACTTAAAAGAGCACCATCGTGATCCGTTGAAAATGACACCATACGCGTTATGGCTTGGGTAGTGACCCGAATTGTCTTTTCTTAAATTTTGGTATGCATAGCATGTGTAAAATGTTTACAACCAAAATCGGATAAATATATGTTTATAAGGTTATCCCAAAGAATCCGTTGGGTATTTCTCCTATCACCAAACCTAAGACAAATGTTGTTTGTCAGAAAGGGTAGATTTCTCGAGAAAATTGTTCTTGCGAAAGAAGTGAGTGGGAGGACAGTGCAACTCGATGAGATTAGAGAATCATCATTATCATGTCAAGAGTAGCGCAGCACTAGAAGTTGTTCTAGAGTCTCCTAATTTGACTAAGTGGAAGACACTACATGTGTTGTAGTAACTTCGAAAGAGTTTGCAAACTGAACCACGAAGGTCGTAAAACTTTGTGCTTAGACCAACTTGTGGTTTGAGAATGAAGTGTTGTTTTGACAACAAAGGACCTGCAAATTATAAAGGAAGCGAATGATGGGCCCTGACTTCGTAAATTGGCTGTGAGTCATTATATCCGAGATAGTATCCATGTATGAATGTCAAGTATGTGACTTGGCAATCCTTTCAGAAGGCGTGAATCCTCATGGTTGCAAATGGATCTATATAGCAACAAGACGTGGATGTTTACATCCATTGAAAGTTTAACTTGTCGAAAAGGTGTTTGCGACAAAGTTCAAGGAGTTGACTATGAAAAGATTTTGATCTTCCGTAGTGATACTTTCGTCTTTACGGATAGTTCTAGAAAAAGTTACATATTCTGATATGGCAGTTGAATAACAAAACAACTTTCCTCTCAAGGAAGGCTGATTAAGGATGTGTACGTGACACAGTCTATGAGTTTTGTAAAATTCAAAAGGGTTTCTAGAAAAGTATGCAAACTTCAATGGTTGAAATGAGCATAACGAAGTTGGAATCTTTACTTTCATGAAGCTATCAAAAGAGTTTGATTCCATCATGAATAGTGAAGATACTTGTAGAGTTACAAGAAATTAAGTGGGAGTGCTTAGACATATTTCTAATACTTTATGTAGATGACATATAGTTGATTGGAAAATATGTATTTTAAATTTACACGGTTAAGATTTCATATTGATGAAAGGCTTAGGCTAAACATTATATTGGGCATCAATATCTATAAAGATGGATTGAAGCGCCTGATATGATTGAGCCAAAGTACATAGATGAAGTATTGAAGTAGTCAATATTAAAACGACAAGAAAGTGTTCTTGCTGCATGAAAAGAATTGAGCAATATCAAGTGTTTTGACACATGATGAGCAAAATTGAGATTTCTAAGTCATGTGTTCCATCATATGTACACAACCAGACAAGTCCTATGCTATAAAGTGTTATACCAGGATAATTCATATGATGATTGGACAACAGTAGGAAAGATCCTTAAGTAGTTTAAGAAAAACTAAGGATGTGTTTCTATATGCAGTAATGACAAAATATTCGTTGTAATATGTTACACCAATAGTATTGTCATTGATCCAAATAAATATATCTCAATTACAAGATGTGTTGAAGGGTGGCACAATAGGCTGGAAGAAAGTTCCATGCTGGTTTTGAATGAATTTCAAAATTAAAGTATTGTGATAAATACTACAACAAAGGCTAAGTATATAGCGTTGTGTTGACAACAAATAAGGCGTTGTTTTGACAACAAATAAGAAGAATATTTTTGTGTCAGAAAGTTCTTTAATGAACTTGGTGAATTTCCAAGAATGCTGACACTATGAAGCAACGTTTTCACAAATGTTGGTAACATTAGTTTAAGCTGAGGAATTAAGGTCTCACCGGTTGACCAAATATATACAAAGCCATCTCATTAGAGAATGAGTGATGCGTGGAGACGCTAAGAGATGCAAATACAAACGGACCTAAACATGTCAGATCTTTTGATGGAGTTTACCACATGCGAAGCATAGAAATAACACTTGAATGCCATAGGTGTTAAATGCTTACTTATTGACTGGATTATTGACTCTAGTGCAAGTGGGAGACTGTTGGAAATATGCCCTAGAGGCAATAATAAAATTGTTATTATCATATTTCCGTGTTCATGATATATGTTTATTTTCCATGCTATAACTGTATTAACCGGAAACATAATACATGTGTGGTTGCATAAACAACACCTCGTCCCTAGTAAGCCTCTACTAGACTAGCTCGTTAATTAATGATGGTTATGGTTTCCTAACCATGAACATGAGTTGTTAATTAATTAACGGGATCATGTCATTAGAAGACTGACGTGATGGACAGACCCAACTAAGCATAACAATATTGATCGTTTCATTAAGTTTTATATTGTCATGCCTTTTATTGTCAAGTATCATATTTCTTAGACCATGAGATCATGTTATTCCCGGGTGCTGGAAGAATACTTTGGGGACATCAACCATCGCTTCGTGACAGGGTGATCATAAAGGTGTCTTACGGGTATCTCGGAAAGTACTTGTTGAATTACATGAATCAAGACTGGGATTTGTCCATCCGTGTTTCGGAGAGATATACTCTGGGCCCACTCGGTAGTGCACATTCGGTAAAGCTTGCAAGCACATGACTAATGAGTTAGTCACAAAGAATGTTGTATTACGGAACGAGTAAAGATTACTTACCGGTAACGAGATTGAACTAGGTATAGTGATACCGACGATCAAATCTCGGGTAAGTAAAATATCGCGTGACAAAGGAAATTGTATACGGATTACAGTAGTCCACGACATAGTGGTTCAACCGATAAAGATCTTCGTTGAATGTGTGGGAGTCATTATGGATATCCTGGTCCCTCTAATGGTTATTGATCGGAGAGGTGTCTCGATCATGTCTACACGTTCTCGAACCCGTAGGGTTGCAACAAAGTAAATATTTGTGATAATATTCGAACATATACTGCAACAATTCTGACTTGTGCGCTAGTCATAGATATTGTTGCAAAAAATGGCTTCATATTGCAAGAAAACATGTATGGGTTGCAATATGGCAACTTTGTGTTACAATAACTATTACATATTGCGACAAATTGTAAAATTTCAGACAAGAAATAGTTCGATGAGTCTCTTATATAGGCGGATGGTCTATAAATTTGAACGCAGTTGACATATATAATTCATTGGCAGTTTGGCACTAGTCTCAACGCACATTGTCTGGTCTTCGAAGAAACGAAATTACCCTAGAATAACTGTAGTGGAGGTGGCCTGGAAGTAACAAAGATTAGCTATCTATGTGATAACATTTATTTTGGGCATGTAGACAATCAGGAAATGACTGGAGAAATTTGAGCTGCTTTTAAGAAAATGAAAAGGGGATTTTTAGTTTGTTGTCATGACAAGTGTGAAGTACGTCGTCACCTTATCCAGTTTGTATTTTCTTTTGCATTTTCCTACAGCGTCCATGTACATTTTTGCATTTGCTTACACGTTCTAATAATATTGTTGCTGATGCCGTTAAATACGCGGTTGACTTCACCATCTTATCGTGGTTCTCCTCACCTAGGCCACGACTTTCGTCGTAGGAGGTGAGTGACTATTAAATTCGAGCCAGTGTGGAAGGTCTCATGATGTACAGTGTCAGTGAACAAGCTGGTATCAACGGATTCATGCGGTAGATTCCGCAGCATGTGTATGTCTTCGAGAAGGTGGAGATCTGATGTCTCATCGGATTCGCAAGTGTTTTTTCAATTACGTAGGGGCCGTATTGAGTAATCAAGGGTTTCGCAGGATTTCGAGTGCTATCCATTAAAGCTCTGAAAAAGAAAAGAAAAGAAAAAAAACAGAACTTAGCAGAAAGTATGCTCCAGAAAGGCTGTGAAGAGGCGTGTCTTTACTAGGTTGCAGCTACATTCTAGTTTCATTTCATTCTTAGAGTACAACTTGATATTTAACCCGCAAAAAAGAACTTTGATATTTGGATCACCTTAATCTGAGGTGGTATGTGATTTGCAGAGCCGAAACAAAAATCAGGAAAGAAGCTTGGATTGTCCACGGTATGTCCACGACTACTATGTATACCTCACGGACATAGCATCGGACTGTCCAGGGTTTCAGGCTAAGGGAAGCCGAATCTCGAAGTTAAAAACAGAGCCGAACAACTGTAGATGACATCAGATGAACAGATGTTAAATATTATTATAGTTCTTCTTCTTTTTGTAGATGAACAAATTTGCTTTTGAAGTCCTCCAGATCGAGTTTAATGTTTACAAACTCACAAGATGACCAGAAGATGCATCTAGTTTTGAACCAACAGTTACCGAAAGTTCCGACCAAACCATCCGCGTTGTACCCAAAGTAGGGTTTTGGACACAAATCTAAACCTGTTTCGAAAATTCCATCCACCGCTTATATACGTGAGGAGTGAACACCCATTGAACAGAACAACAACACACGATCGCAAAATCAATCAACAAACTTCTTCTGTTGCTCTAGTTTTCTTCTTCTTGTTCTTCGGTGTTCTTTGTCTTGATAGACCATATCCGCCGCGCGTCCAGACTTGGCCCCTCCCAAACTTATGAGGTCTCGGGTTCCAAAATCACTCGCCAGATTTTCCTGCCTACCGCGCTTCCGACGGACCACCTCGGATGACCTTGTCTTGCTCGGTCGCTTGCTAATCTCGTAAATATGAAGGTACAGGGATAGCGTCCGGAGGCGCTCGCGCGCCGCGCGGAAGGAAGCGTCGGCGGAGATGGTGGAGCGCCAGGCCTTGCACACGCGGATGAACCGTAACTGCGACTGCACCGGCAGACGGGCTAGGATCAGCGTCACGAGATCGTGAGGTATGTACGGCATCTTCTCTGCTGCCGTCTCGGCGGCGGCGTCGTCCATGGTCGAGTCTGTCGGCCCTCGCTTGGGTACGTGTCGCCTGGACGGGCCATTATATATGTGCAACGAGATTCGGTATCCGCATCGGATTACAAAGCCCAGATCGAGCAGGCCCAAACCGTGGCAAGCACAACGTCAGCCTGTCTCTTATTTAACTCGTGCATTCATCTTGCTAAAATACTCTACTACTGCTAATTACAATAGTGGTCTTTGCTCATCTAAAAAAAATAAAGTCTTTGCTGCCTTTTTTTTCGAGACTCCCATGCCCGCAGCTAAACCATTTGGTGCTTTCATGAAAATCACGATGAAGGGGTCAGTTAAGTATCTAACCGCCCACTAATTCAAATGATGGCTGACCGTTTGCTCATGCGTCTAGAATGCCCTACAAAAGCCAGCCTCTGAAGTTTTGGAGCCGGATATGACATATGAGTATATGACGTGCTGCTAGTCCTGGTCGTAGCCATATGCACTAAATGAAGAAAAACAGTAAGCTGTTGTTTAGGAAAAGTTCATACGATGCAGATTTCGATGGCACCAGGTTCTGGTAACCGTCCTCTTAATCTTCCTGCAAGCCTTGCGTATAGGTTAGGGACGTGCACCGGCCGAGGGAAAACGGTGTTAGAAACGGTCATCATCTAGCAGATAGGTCAGCATCTCAGAGACGAGATCAACGTGTTGCAACGCTGAATCATAGCGGTGATTCGACTGCAGATATGTCAGCATCTCAGAGATGAACTCATGAGACATTTACGGCAGACAGGTCAGGACCTTAGACCCAAATCAAAGTTAGAAACATATCCAAACGACAATTAAGATATCATCAAGTGAAGAAAGCGTTAAACATCAAACTGTTCTTGTTTTCGAGGCGGGCAAAAAACAATTGAGTCATCTCGGTAGAAATTCGTTTACACCCTCAAAAAGAGTTCGAAATGTACAGACAGTTTTGAACGGAACTGTTACGTAAAATCCGGAGCAAACCAAGGTGAGGGGCGATTCAATAGAACAACAACGCAGAATCGCAAAAATCAATCTTCACACCTTTTCCTTTGCCCAACCTCTCTTCTTCTCGTTCTTGGGCGTTGTTCGTGTTGGAGAGCGTGTGGGGTTTCGGTTCCGAAAAGCACTCGCCGGGTTGTCGTGCGTATCGTGCTTTCGTCGATTCTTCTCGAAGGACGACGACGTTGTCTTCTTAAGTATCATGGTTTCAAAATCACTCTCGTCCAGCCGCCTTGGATGTCGAGCTCGGTTCCGGTCACGCTGGTACGAAGAACTCGAGTGGAGGAGCAGGATTCGCGCCAGGAGGCGCTCACGCGCGGCGAGGAAGGAAGCGTCGCTGGAGATGGTGGAGCACCACGCCTTGCACACGAGGATGAACCGTAGCTGCGACTCCACCGGCAGACGGGGCTAGGATCAGCGCGACGAGCTCGTGCGGTATGTAGGCCATCTTCTCCGTCTTCATCGTCTCGGCGGCGGCGTCGTCCATGGCCGGATGGATCGAGTCTCTAGATCAGCTTTGCCCTCGATCGCTTGTGTGTCGCCGGGACGGGCCGGTGTATATATATGTCAAATCCTTCCTCTCTTCTTTTTTTTAGAACTTGTGGAATCCTTCCTTGAGATTTCTCATCCGCATGGGATTACGAAGCTCAGATCGAGCAGGCCCAAACTAACCGTGGGAAGCACAAAAGGGTCTCGCCATGCACAACGTCAGCGTGTTTGTTAATTCCTACTTGGCACAAACTAGTCATACGAGACCAAAATAACCAAACGAAAAAAAAACTTGGAGATGGAAATAAACACTACTCCCTCCGATCCAGGGCTCCAGGCTAATGGGACGATGGGTCAATGATGTTATGGACAGAAGATTAAACCCCCTCTTTAAAAGTTGTACAATTTTTCTCCTTGGCAGATATGGAGTTGGTCCACTTTCATCATAAAAATTCATGGCCAACAAAACTCCCATCTCAAAACGAATAAGGGGGTCTCCAATCCCAACTTTTTTTATTTTACAAGTGGACAAGTCTTTACATTCAAACTCTGAAACAGCAGCAAAACATTAAGCACAAAAATCATGCAATCACTCACAGTTCCGATTCTTTATCATGGCCGCTGACTCCCTCCGCCCGACTAGTCATGGACTTTCTAGTCGCAGCGACCGTACGTAACCATATAAGCACCTCCTTCAGGAGGCGTCGGCGTCGGCGGCAGGAAGCGTCGCTGGAGATGGTGGAGCGCCACGCCTTGCACACGAGGATGAACCGTAGCTGCGACTGCACCGGCAGACGGGTTAGGATCAGCGCGATGAGCTCGTGAGGTATGTACGGCATCTTCTCCGTCTTCTCTGCTGCCGTCTCGGCGGCGGCGTCCATGGCCGGCCGGATAGTCGAGTCTCTCGATCGAGCTGGTCGAGTCTCTCGGCCCTCGCTTGCGTACGTGTCGCCTGGACGGCCCCGTTATATACTGGAATGAGACTGGGTATCAGGATGGGATTATCAAGCCCAGATCGAGCAGGCCCAAACCGTGGCTAGCACAAAAGGCCCTTAACTGACTCGTGCGTTGGTCTTGCTAAAATACTCCACTACTGCTAATTAGACAATTAGTAGTCTCTGCTGCCTAAACGGGGACTCCCATGCCCGCAGCTTAACCATTTGCTGCTTTCATGAGGATCGTGATGAAGGGGTCAGTTAAGTAACTAACCGCCCACTATTTTTTTTTTTTTTTTTTTTGAATTTTTCATATATATAACCACCTAAGCCAGCAGACCGCCTCATTAAAAATCTTCCAGTCCCCTCAGATATCCTGGAAGAAAAAGAGTGCGTCTGATACCTGCTGCTTATCACTGTTCAAACAACGTTACATCATGAATTACATCAGGAACTATAAAGCTAGGGGATCACCATCCCAAATAAAAGAGCTATTTGACTCATAAGCAAAGCGAGCTAATCTATGCGCAACTAGGTTTGCATCCCGACTACAGTGTCGTACAGTAATCGAACCAATATTTGTAGCTCTAACGAAGCAGTCCACCAAGATAGCAGTGAAAGGGCTCCCAATTTCAGTATCTTCGTTATAGGCTTGACACAATTCCAGGCAATCAGACTCAATGATGGTAGGGGAGCAGCCCATTTGCTCGATCAGGAACCGCCCACTATTTTAAATGGTGGCTAATCCGTTTGCTCATGCGTCTAGATGTGCTCTACAAAAGCCAGCCTCTGAAGTTGTGCAGCCGGCCATGGCCTGCTGCTAGTCCTGCTCGGAGCCATAAGCACAAAATGAAGAAAAACAGCAAACTGTTAATTAGGAAAAGTTCATAGAGCATGACGATTACCAGAAAAATACCAATATGGTTTGGGCAGGCCACTGGTTTTCTTTGCAGCATTACCCTCTCATTACCGGATTTTTGCTTTTCTATGAGTATGAAAAATATTCGGTAAAGGCAAAAAATTACTCGGCAAATCATCTTTGCGAGCTTTTCCCTCGCAACTAAGCAAAGAATTTCCGAACTGTTGTGGCAGAAAAAATGACTTAACGGGAGACGTTCCAAATGGAACTACCACGTGTCCATCGAGTTTGCCAAGTGTCTTGTGTTGATATTCGTCAAACCCGATACCATTTAGTTTTCCAGGGACTTCAGGCGTGTAAAAATTCAATTGGTTTGCCGAGTGTTGATTAGGGGACACTCGGCAAACACACATCCGCCATCACGTCGGCGTTGCAGCAGGCTCGGCTCCACGTGTCCCTCGTATTTGCCGAGACTTTTTGTATTTTACCAAGTACCGTTTGTTTGCAAAGTTTTTTTTTCCTTTACTGAGTATGAGATAGTGTGGAGTGTTTTTTTCTCGGCACTCGGCAGAGCGGTCTGTTTGCCGAGTTCGGCAAATAGTTTTTGCTAGTGTTTGTTTCCATCTCCAGGCTAATGGATGGGTCAATGATGTCATGTACAGAAGATTAACACCCCCCTAAAACTTGTACAATTTTGCTCCTTGGCAGGTAAGGAGTTGGTCCACTTTCATCATAAAAGTTGATGGCCAACAAAACTCCCAAGGGGTCTCCAATCCCAATCTTTTTGATTTTACAAGTGGACACGTCTTTACATTCAAAATCTGAAACAGCAGCAAAAAATCAAGCAATCACACACAGTTCCACTTCTTTATCATGGCCGCTGACTCCCTCCTCCCGACTAATCACTGCCTTGAGGATCAGGAGGCGTCGGCTGAGGCGGAAGGAAGCGTCGCTGGAGATGGTGGAGCGCCAGGCCTTGCACACGAGCATGAACCGTAGCTGCGACTTCAAGCAGGCCCAAACCGTGGCAAGCACAAAAGGCCCTTAATTGTCTCGCGATGCACAAGGTCAGCTCGTCTCTTGTTTAACTCTTTTGCTGCTTTCACGAAAATCACGATGAAAGGGTCAGTTAAGTAACTAACCGCCCACTAATTCAAATGATAGCTGACCGTTTGCTCATGCGTCTAAATGTGCCCTACAAAAGCCAGCCTCTCAAATTTTGGAGCCGGATACGAATAGTATACACAAAAACAGTATACATCAACTCCACAAGCTGTGCAGAAACTTTACAACAAAACAAAGAATCGGCAGGTCTGAAAAGGGAAGAAAAACAAAGCGTTTGGAAAATGAAGGTTTCATTGGCAGCTCAGGTGGAGAAGAATATGCAAGGCTTCCTCTTCATTCCTGAATAACATGGCATTCCAACGTTTCCAGATGATCCAAATAAGAGCAATTAACAACATTCCTCCGCATACAAACATGAGCGTACAAACACATCATCAGGAAGGAGGGCATACAGTCACAAGGAAGGATTACAAGTAGAGTCTCTTTGAGCTACCACAGCCCAAGCATTCAACCCCGCGTCACTCACACCTACTTGGAACAAACTAGTGGTACGAGACCAGAATAACCAAACACAAAAACAAGTCTAGAACTGGAGCATTAGGTTGGTTTCCTCATGTTGCGCCCTGCCCTGATCACTTCGTCCACAAGCAGTAGCTGCGAGGCAATGATGGGTCTGCACCAGAAACAGTATTCGTCAGGTTAACATGCATCACAAGAAATAATATTCCTGTTTTGGAAGAATGGGTCGATTGAGAAAAAAGCTTCATCACGTACCCGGAATTGATGATCTGGCGTTTCACGATGTAGTTGTCGTAGATACCTTCCATCTCGGGTCGACTGGTTCCCCAGAGTTATGGTTCAGTCCCACGACCAATCCACGATCATGCTCGTTCTGTCAGAAACATCAGGAGCAGTTGAATCTTTCTGACGCCCAAACTCAAGATAAGAGTGTCGGGAAAGACGACAGAGAAAGTAAAAGTGACATACCTCCAGAGCGACAATGACGTCCTGGGTATCTAAACCCGAATTCTCGGCTAGCGTCTTGGGTATAACAAGCAGAGCATCGGCAAATGCCTTCACCCCGAGTTGGGCTCTCTGTTGTTAAGATTACAAGTTAGCGGCATACTCATATTGCTACAGTAAAAAAGAGCATGTAACTTGTCCAGTGCACTTACTCCTTTAACGGTTTTCTTCACATTGTCCATAAGATGCTTCCTTGCAGCCATTTCAAATGCTCCAGCACCCTAATGAAATAGAAAATATAAGATGACAAATTTGCACTCTCAACAAGCCGACGGTTAACCAAGATCCAAAGCAAATAAGCAAGATCCTGAAGCAACAACATAAGACAGCCCACGATAATAAAAAGGTTGTTATAAGCAACAGGTAAAACAGCTCCTACGCCCATAAGAAAATAAATTAATCGTAACCAATAAAATATCAATAGCATCAACGCTATTATCTCTAAATTGTGTAATACTTCACCCCACCAAATAATGCAAAGAGTGCCTCAAACATAAGTTGAATGCACTAGGATAACATCCAAAGTGCATATGTAATAATAATATTATTATGCTCAAGTAGAGACCATGAAGTTCCAGGCACCTCGTGAGAACTAAGAGGTCCTAATCAGAATCGATGCCAGAAGTGGTTAGCCCTGCTCTACCTAGGAGATTCCAGACCAACATATCTTTATCATAACCTATGCCAAACGGTATTCAAATGTGCATATTTAGCGGAAAAAAATCTTTTGATGCTGTCTTGGGGAAATCTACAAATCATACCAGCACGACAGCTTCGTCCTCAACTGTATTCTTAACAGATCTTAGGCCATCTCGAACGGCATCCTTAATTTGTGCAATGGTATGGTCATTGGGTCCTGAAAACGATGACTTATGGTGAGTTTACAACATAGGTAATATCAGAAAGGATCTGGTTGTTTCTCAAGAATAAACTAACCTTTAATCAATATAGTGCAAGAATGGGGATTTTTCACATTCTCCACAAACGTGTACTTCTCTTCTCCAAGAACATGCTCATAGACAAGCCCAGCCCAGCCAAGACAGTCTTCAGTCAATTCATCGACTGAATTGATGGCTTCACCACCACATGCTAGCACAAGTCTTTCCATGTTCCTCCTCTTTGCTCTTCGGAGAGCAATAATCTGCAGCATGCAAATTCTTGAGTTTATAATGTTACAAGGCTACCACACAAAAAACTTGTCACGGTTCAAAATTAATGTGCATGGATTCAAAGCTGACTGAATTTAATGCATTGTCATAACTTGAAATATCGATCATCATGCTTAGGTCTTTGTACAGTTACATGCTCTGTTAAGTATTTCTACATGGGTTCGCCACTGATTGCTCCGTGGCATATAGAGTAGCATTATGTATAATGTTAATCAACTTTCATGTTCCGAGTTCAGCTGGTGACATCATGACACACAAATTCTTATCTAGACAAATCAAGGTTAAATATAAGTGAATTAGAACCACCATGTAGAAACAAGTCAGAAATGGTTACCCCTGCTCTTGCTAGGAGATCAAGGGATGGAGGGTCAATGCCCTTTTGGTTGATCACCACAAAATTCTTGTCAGTTCCTGAGCAGACCTGCGTGTCATGGAAACACATGAACAATATTTTCCAAACGAGAGAGAGAGAGAGAGAAACTAAGCAAAATACCTTATTTTTCAGTTCAATGATCTTCTTGACACGTTCATCAACTTGACGCCTCTCTGCAGAAACCATCTTTTCTCTTTGTTCTGCGTTTGAGTAAAAGAATCCTGCATTTATTTCACTGAAAAACTTCTGTGTCAGTTAAACAGTTCCCTCAATGATGCATGTAAAAAAGGAAATTTAAGTACTGGTTTAAACTCAGCACTTGCTGCTGCGCACGACTAGTTGTCCCACAATATGCAAGAAAATAACAAAATTCTGGATAATTCCAGGCATGCTTCCACATGTTTTGACAAATATTAAAGTATGAACCTTCTTAATCTGGTGCAGCCAAAATATATATGGTGATCAAGGAAACTAGTGCATGCAACAGAGCAATCTATTCAAAAGAATGTACCTTTTTTCATATTCCAGTGATACATTAGCGGTCAGGATGTAACAATTCTCTGCCCTGCGCTTCATGTCAGGGTGTCGAGAACCATGGTCAAGGACCAGACCCTCAATCTACAAAAAAAACACTAATGTAAGCGCTCTGATGTTACATTACAACTAAGATGCGTTTATTTGTGCGGAAAACATGTTCACAGAACCGAAAACAACTATAAACAGGTAGCCATGTTCACAGGCTTGTGACTGAAAATACATGTGAACTATTTATCAAAAGGTCTATTTAGTTCAGAAAGATGTTATATTGTTCAGAAAGATGTTATATTGTGCACAGATTAAAAAAAAATTACATACCAGACGCGTGTCCACGTCGAATTTGTGACGCATATGCATTATTTCCACCATAAAAAGATCAATTGGTTCGTCGGTTTGGCGGATGCACAGGACCTATATCAGGGAACATGATAAGAAAGCAACTTTGCGAAATAAAAACCTACAAAGCACTGTAAACGAAATCTAACATTACCGCGTTTACAACAATATCAGTCAATTGATCAGCCAGTCCTTCATACAGCTACAAAAATAGCGAATTTTGTGTAAAGACTCCGTATCCGTACTTGAGAGAAGAGTATGGTATGTGTGCGTTCATTTACAAGGAAAAATGGTGAAATAGAGTGAACCACCTTTGTCCTAAGAGTTGTTCTGGCTACCATTTTCAAGATATCCCTGTCAGGCTGATCACCCATAACAACTGGTGTCTTGAATGTCTCAAGAAATTCAAGAGTAGCTTTCTTGGCAACCTCAAAGC
The DNA here is from genome assembly GCA_947311845.1 of Poa pratensis. NCBI lineage: Eukaryota > Viridiplantae > Streptophyta > Magnoliopsida > Poales > Poaceae > Poa > Poa pratensis. The sequence continues at coordinate 81,345,818 of CAMZMU010000039.1, forward strand.
CATCAACCAAAAACCGTGGATGAGTACCTGCAAACATAACAATCAGTTACTATGAACTTATAGCAAGGAGCCAACTAAACTATAACACAAGGGTTTTCCCTCTAAGAAACGGACTGCAATTAGAGGTAATATTTCCTTCCAAGCTTAGAGAACAAGTTTTTGGCCCTGTTGTGTAGCAACCAACTGGGAAAAGTGTGCCCAGAGCATATTAATGTCCACAAAGAGCATGTGCTACAAGAGTAATCCCTGTCTTCAAAATACTACTTAAATTAATCAAACAGTGTTACTCTCTATCTTCAGTTGGCTGTAGATCTGGTCAATTAGTTCTGCTAAATTCACATTTAATTTAAAAATCTTAGGGATGCAACCACCATAGAACATCGACAGTGGCACAGGATGACAATTATTAATCTTCACTTGTCTGTGTCTGAAAGTCTTTTCACATGTGAAGATTTCCTAACTACGTAAAAGCACTCATTCTTACTCTTAATCAACTATATAGGTGCATGAATTCAGAATACTAGCCAATGATCCCCAGCAGAAGAATACTGTTCAGACAGATTAACACTAAACACTGGACAAGCATTTAGCAATTACACATTTGGCCAAAAGGGGATGTCCCTCTGAAAGGACAACTAACTGTATAGCTCCTTGCTTATAAGTTCATCGGTTCCTCCTAGATGCCTAACGAATATTTTAAATGAATAAGGCAAATTTGATGCAACAACAATCATATCAACGATCAGTTCATCAAGGCAGATAAGAGAGTACGGAATCCCATAACCGTACCTTCTTCGATGCATCGCTCGGACTGCTTCATAAGCTCCCCGATGAAAAGCACGGTGGACGTGGTGCCATCGCCGCTCGTGTCATCCTGCGCCACAGCTGTCCTCGCAATCATGATTGCTGTCGGGTTCTGGATTTGCTGCAAATAGCAACACAAAAACCTAAGAAACCAGACGATAGAGCACCGAAAGGGTCATCACCAGTGTCACAGTGAGCATATTTCCGTACCATTTCTTTTAGGAGGGTGTTCCCGTCCTTGGTGAGCTTGATGTCGCCAGCTCCACCCACGAGCCTGTGCGTCAGAAATCAAAGTGAGTCAGATATTGCAAATATGACTGTCGCCATGCGTATAAGAGGTTGTTACCTAAACATCTAACCATGAACACTTAATTTTATACCACAAGAGCTTAACAGAGTGACAGCAACTACCTAATTAGAAACCCCTACTTAGTCAAATCGGCCATAACCGAAAAGCATTGCTGAAAGCATACTGCCCTGACATGATTCCTTCTAAACATGAACAGTTAACAGCACGATCCGCCACATCTCAAACAGTGCAACAAGGATCGAAATGGGGAAAAACTCCTCTAAGAGTCGCACTCAAGTGACGGATCACGGGACTCCGGGATGGAAATGCGCAGATCAACTACAGCCATGTCAAGCCTGCGGGCTAGATCAACCGCGATAGAACGGACAGCGCCCAAATTCCGGCACAGAACATATCACCTCGCGAACTACCTAGGTGGAGCCGCGCTAACAGTCCCAGGGCACGCAAAAACCTAGAAGAGCTCGCGGATCCATAGCATGATCTATGGGCTTCGCATCGCCGCGTCTGGCGTCTAGGTCTAGCGGGCGATAAACTTACATCTTGATGGTTCCCTTGGGTCCGAGGTTGGTGCAGAGCACCTCCTGGAGGCCCTTGGCGGCGTTGATGTTCATGTGCAGCGCGGCGGACTTGTTGAGCACCTCCGCGTTCTGGTTCAGCATGCGGATCGACATGGCCGCGGGCGGCGGGGGCGGGGGCGGAGGGCGCGGCTGCGCGCGCGGGGAGGGCGGGCGGCGGATCGCAGCGAGAGAGAGAGGGGAGATGTGAAGAGGAGAGAGCGGGGTAGGGTTTTGGGAGAACAGCCCTTCCAAGTAGACCTGATGGTTGCTTCCAGGCCCTTCCTGGGCTGGGCTGGGCCGGGCCGGCCCTTTTTGGGCTGTTTTGCTCTCAGGCCGAAATTGTGACATTCTTCGACAAAAAAAAAGGTAGCCACAAATACTCCATGGTGGACTTTGCATCCATGTTTCTACACAATCAGTTACAAAACCCCCTCAGTAGAGATTTCTCGCTCCCGGACTCAAGTGATCCCAATAGTTAAAAGAAGTAAAAGAATCATATTTATAAGTTTCAATAAAATCTGAAAAAAATCTTGCATATTGCCAACGATATATCCCACGAACGTGCGCAATCTCAGTTTGAAATATTTTGTGTTCTGTTCTATACAAAAATGACAAATGTGTTGATCTAAATGTACATACTTTAAATCTCCGAAATATACAAGATCAGTATTTCGAATCAAAATTTTGTACGTTTGTGGGATACATCATTAGCAACATGCATGAATTTTTTCAGAGTTTTCTAAAACTTAAAATATAATGTTTGATTTTTTTACCATAGGAAGAACTAGAGCTCAAGTGCAAAAGGTGTTTACCGCAAAACCCCCGTGTTGTAGAAGTTGTTGAGTTTGCCTGATGTCCCTTCTAGTGTTTCTTTAACTCCCTCCGGACCCCGGCGGCGAGACTATCATTTCGAACTCGTGTCTGATTCCGCTCGACCTAAGTCTAGTATTATTCTCTCGCACTACGCAATATTTGCCTTCTAAGTGAGAAGGAGACAAAGGAGGAGGTAGTGTTTGATCATGTCTGGCCATCAATCAAGCATGCAGGGTGACCCATCTTTCCTCCTTAGAAGACTATATGGGTTCTACTGAGATGAGCTTCCGGAAAAAGGTTGTAACATATCAATCCTATTAATCCCTAGGCCTGGATGTGACAGACGACACCGAACTTAATGCTTTGTTCTGTTTTTTAATAACCAAGATAATCCCGCGAGACAGAACAAGGCCAAGGTTGGACGATGGTATCCATAGTGTTGCGAGTGTATGGCTATGGTGACGCAAGGACACGTTGATCTCATATATCACTTCAATCATGTGAACCTGTTTACTAATAATACTTATTATTATCTTCATTATCCATTTACGTGTACGCAACTGAAACCCTTGCCCTGGCCTGTTTTAATCCATTAAAACACCCCTTAAAAGGAGCAAGATTTGTCGGTAAACAAAAGTTATTTAATCGTTCTAGGGAATAAGCTTTATACTACATCAGAAATTCAGATCGAATGTGTTAGTTATCGCACCGAAAGTTAGGCGAAACAAATCCATATACCCGACAATGAGGTGACTGAAAACTCTATAAGGTCGGATTTTAAGAGATCGGAGAAGTGCTGGTAGAAATCAGTAGGGAAACCATGTGGACAAGGGGACTTGTTATGTTCCTTTTTGAAAACAGATTTTTGTACTGCTTCCTCGGAATAGGGAGGTGTAAGGAAAGTTTTTTCCTCATTGGACACTTGGGTGATATCACTAATTCGGGACTCATCAAGAGAGAAGATTCCTTCCTATGGAGCACCAAACAATCATTTATAATAATTTGTAATATATGCTTTGAGTAGCTCATGACGTTCATTCTTACCCTTCTCTTACTAAGAGAAAGAGAATGAAGTTTCTTCCTATGTCTTCTATTTTGACATTGTGAAAGTATCTCGTGTTTCGATCTCCTTCAAGAATGAATTGGGCTTTCGTTATGATACTATTTAAGCAAGCAATGCCGACACTCCACTAATAGATTAGGCCTGATGCAAGTATAGAGCTTGCCAACATAATTCTCTGCTAAAGCTTTATTCGAAAAACCTTCCTTTCTTAAAGTGTTTGACACGGCAGCTTGGTGTATTTGGAAAAAAAATGCTTTTATTTTTTACAAGTTAAATCATAGTCCTAGATTTTAGCCATTTTTATTTTAAAATGGGCATGTTTCTTATTTCTGACAAAATGAAGGGTGAGATTAACCACCTTAATCAAATGCATGGACACACGCTAGTGTTCAAGGTTACGCCTTTTGTACCACCATGTCATCTATTTTAATTGATTTCCTTATTTACAAATTTTACTCTCAAGCATTCCCTATAGTTTTCAGTTAAAAAAAGTTGGTTCGGGCATGTGCAACCCACATGACTAATGATTAAGTTATTTCTACAGTGTAGTGCATAATAATTTATTTCTACAATACTACTGCATAATAAAAATATGAATAATAATAATTAATAAGAAAAACGTGACATAGACGTCCAAGGAGTAGCACGAACATCCTTAAAACGCACTAATAAAGTCCATCATCAAATAAAGTTCCACGATTTCTGCATGGCATTGAGCATCAAAGTAGGCAGTTCTTGCAAGGTCTTTACTACTTAAGATAATCGAAGATGCAGTTGAGCGCCTCGGCCGTCGTAGCCTTCCGACGTTCACCGAAATTCCAGAGCTCCGGCACAGGGTACCTCTCGGCTCGGTTATACCCCCGAAGCTCAGCAACAGCCACCCTAACTGAACTGAACACAATGTCGCCGTACTCGTTCCGCAGCTGCATCAGCATGGCATCATCTTCATCCACCACTTCCTGCACAAACCAGGATATTTTCAATATATACACGGCTATGGTATGATCCGATACAACAAGGCAACGATTATCCTTCTGATAACGATCTAATTCAAGAATATAAGCACCTGAGTTTTGCCATCAACTTCGACTGTCTTGAAAGGACGCCAGGACGGGTTCTTCAGTACATCCTGCCAAGCCGAGAACAGCACAGAAGCCTTGGCCTCAGGGTCGTCATCTGCATTACCGTACTTCCTTGTGTCAAGCTTCATGCGCTGACCACTATTCCAAAAGACCGATCTGATGGAAAGGGCCAGACAATTCACTTATACACTTCAACACCCCCTCTCACGTGTGACTCAGGGAGGGAGAGGCCAACACGTGCAACCGGAAGAAAGCGACGGCGCGCGAGTCTCAGAGGTATGGCTCAAGAGGCCTATACGTGGACAAAGAGGGGCAACAACAATTTAAGAACAAATTGCGCAAATCAGGACTCGAACTCGAGACCTTGGCTCTGATACCATGTCAAGCTTCATGCGCTGACCACTATTCCAAAAGACCGATCTGATGGAAAGGGCCAGACAATTCACTTATACACTTCAACACCTTGATGATCAGTTTGTGCTTCAAAAGACCCTGCGCATCAATCAAGATTTCAAGGTGTAGATCGATCACCATTTCGTTAAGCAAAAATGGTCCTGCCATATAGATGGCGGAAATGATCTATACGTACGTACCTCTATCAGTGTTTTTCGAGCATCTTGTAGCTCTTCTGCTGCAACCTGAAGAACAGGCAAAATTGTTATGCTATCATTCTATCAACCTTCGGTCTTAGTGATATTTCTTGATTGAACGAATGAACAAGCGAAAGCAACCAACAAGTCAATAACTGAAAACAATATTTTGTTCTAAAGTTTTCACTTGGAAGGAGGAAATGTAGACCTTATTGTCCTCCTGCAACCGTGCGATGGTAAGTTCCAACACATCGGTGTTCGCCTCGAGCTCAGTTAATTTCTCCGTAAACCTCTTATGCTTGGATTCCAATATGTCAATAATTTCCCTAAACCGGCCAGCACTTGCAGCTAATTCTGTTTCTGCGTCCTGGCCTGCTGCAGCTGTGAAAAGTCACGGCGTGGGCATTCATTCAGATTGCAGAGATCCGTTCATTATCTAGCTCTGTCGCCAGACGCATGTACAGATAAACGGAGATGGTAACTGAGAGGAAAGGGAAACTAAAGATACGCTGACCACCTAGCTGACCTGGAGGCATCTCGTCGCCGGCGGCCATTGCCTCGTGCGGTGGCGTTCTTGGCATCTTGCAGCCGAAGGGAAGAAGAGGAGAAAATGAAACAGTAGTTTTGTGTGGCAAATGCATGCACATTTCCTTTGAAATATGTGAAGACTTCTTTTGAATGTTGTGAACATTTGAACTGAGATGTGTATCAACATTTTACGCATGCATATGGCCTTTTTTGACAATTCTACAAAAAAAATCATTACGAGTAGCATGTACATTGTATTTCATATATTTGAACAAATTTCACAAACTGAATCGACAAATTATAATGAGAGACACATAAATTTTCTTATTGTGTATTTCTCAAAATCATATTTTAAAATGTTCCTAGTTGAAAGAATTAAATATTGATTTTATTATACATATGTGTTAAAATATGTTGGTTAGTATATCATTTTCTTCAAATATTTACATTAATTAATTCTACTACCGTGTTCGCACACGAAAAACGTCACCATCTTACCCTCAGCGTCGAGCACGATACACAAGATAACGTAACCATGGGAGCCTCGCCAGCATTGCCATAATCAAAACAGTTGGCAAGATACCGTCGGGATAATTTGCTACTTTGCACCAAATATATATACTCACTAGAATGCCGCTGGTATTTGGGCAAAAATCGTGGGGTTGGGGAGGATGCTAAAGAGACTTAAGTCATTACCAAGATTTCACCACCACCTCTACATAGCTTCTAGGGCACAACAACATATACATATGCAATTTATATGAAGGAAAACCATCGTGACATACTTTATTACATTCTTGATAAGGAGATTCAAAGTAAAGCTAGGAGGTTTACCGACCTAGTTACGCAGGACGACTGATCAGAGAATAAAGACATACTAATCTCGCACGCTACACTGTTAGTACCAGAGTACCGATTGTGTTGATGTTTTGCTATGGTAGTCACTGTTTAGGCTGAAGCTTCTTCTTTTTTTTGGCAAAAATTAGACATAAGCTGATTGTGGCCTTTGTTATAGCCATGCATAGCCTACAGGATTACATGGGCCTTCGGGTTCTCATGAAGAGCTGCGCTAAAAAAAATACTATGAAGAGTTGTCTAAATTCCCTAAAAAATGAAGAGTTGTCTTAAAAAAAAGCTACTACGAAGAGCTCTTGAGAGCTGGTCGTTAGCTGACTGTCTCTTTTAGTTGCAGTATGATCGGAACACGTTGTATTTTGCATATTTCTAACTAGCTTGAGCAAGCTACGAACAGAAAGTCGTACCTATCAAGAACGCCAAGTCAAAATGAAGCTATAGGCTGCTCGTAATAATAAATGAATCTTGAGCTAGGTCAGGTCAGGTCTTGTATCTACAAGTTGCCGCAGCAGCACTTTTTGTTGGCAATTTCTTTCTGTTTTCAGGGAGTTTCGTTCTATTTCTACAGCATTGCTAGCTTCACACATCAATCAATTGGGGTTAGGGATATGATTAAACATGACGCCAACGATGATGATCCATGATCCAGCTGTTGGAGTGAGCTTCACGTCACGAGAGTGCTTGCACATTTTGTCCTTGTGTGATTAAAATGAAAAGGTGTACTACTGCTCCGTACAAGCCATGGAGTTAGATTATGTGACACTTGCGCTAGATTATGTGCACAACCGGGACAAACCCAGGCAGTGTTGATCCTGATTAGGCCAGACGAGTTAGGGGTCAATGTCCGATTAAAGAAATGGAGATTTTTTTTTTTTTTGAGATGATAGCGAGGGTTAACTGATTGTGTGCATGTGCATGTGTGACGTTTCACTTTTTTTTTACCTCTAGCCCTCAACTACTTAGAACTGAAAAGATGTCTCGGAGAAAACCGAAAGATGCTCAAATTGAAAATCATGTCTCTATTAGAAAAAAAACTACTCCCTCCGTTTCAAAATGTAAGTCACACTATTTTTGTGCTGGTCTTTGTGACTCAACTTTGACCATTAATATATACTAAATTATATGAAATGATAATGTATAAATGATACCGTTGGATTCGTCTTTCAAAATTCTTTCATTTCATATATCACTATAATAATTTTGTGTACATATTATAAATACAATTCCTGGTCAAACGTGTACATCGTTGACCAGTGAAATTAAAGGACGCCTTATATTTTGGGATGGAGGGAGTATGAATGAAACCAGTAACAAGCGAAGGCGTAACACCCCATGAAATGGCTGTGATGCCCCTCCGAAAGGAGGCACGTGGTCGTTTGACTATTTTTTTTATAAATGGGGCTTTAGTCCTAATGAGTTTGAAAAATTACACCCGGTATTTGAATAACTAAGATGCACATAGTCGTACAAATCCAACGAAAAAGAAAAAAAAAGATGGCGAAATACAATATGTAGATAATGAATCGCCTGAAAACTTGGAGGCCCAATTCGAAGATCACGCCACCACTCACGCGGGATAAAAATATCCCTCAACGCGTCATCCAACCGTGTATACACCTCCATACACATGTCTCGATTTTTCACCCTTTGTGGATGCGACCTTGAACGAAATAAATGGGTACACCAGTATATTACCCATACAAGAGAAAATATTATCGTTAAAAACGTTGTCATTTCTATATAGCCATAACTACATAGCCATAACGACCATATTACAACAAGCGTTCCCATCCTAATAAAAGTTCTAAACTTATGATCTATGTCATGTAGCCAGTTGCAAATAAATTTGAAACACTACGCGACGGATACAAGTCAGAAACTATCTGGACGATTCACCATATATATCTAGCAAACTTGCACTACAAAAACAAGTGGTTGATTTCCTCATGCTAACATGATACACATTTTGCACTTCCGTACTAGTTGTGTTTTACAAGGTTATTCTTACTAACTAGTTGAATGCCCGTGCGTTGCTACGGTGGCTCAAAAATATTTCCTCGACACACATTTGAACAAGTAACAGATTTGATAAAAAGAAGTACTTTACGGATTTCGGATTTTTGGTGAATTCCCATAGAAATCTCGATTTAGCAATAAAAATCTAGCGGGCAAAAGGAAATCATGCTATTTGTTGAGAATTTTTCTTATAACAGTTCTGGATCACGAATTTCTGGACAGCATATCTTTGATGAAACGAATTGAGTTATATAAGAAAACCATGACGGAAGAAAGATATTGCTGAAATTGTACTCTTCCATGAAATTCTACTCCCTCCTTCACATTGCCCCATAGCCTACACATAACTTTAACCAAGCTGATTGGTTGAGCAGGTCAAAATGGGCAACCTGAATGAGCAATATGTTTATACTTATACTATGATCTACTTTATCTTAGAATACACAACAATTTCTTCAACAGATTATTCTATAAAAACATCTGAAAGAGCAACGTGCCGATAAAATTGCAGATCATCTCCGACTCCTCATGTTACTAATGATAACAATTTAGAATACACCACACCCATACAAAGTTTAAGCTCTAAAAGACATTTCTATTATCCTGCATCACTTGCCAAGCTGCCTGCTTGCTGCTGACATATTGAGTTTCTGAAGCTAAAGGAATCCTCCAAGAGTGATGATAAAACAAAGCAGGGTAATCTTTTCGACCGAAGAAGGCCAGGGCTGAAACTCACGTTTTCCATGAGCTGACTTTAGTTCTTTGAAAAAGGATACAAAGAACACAATAAAAACAGCCAAAACGAACATAAGTACGTACAGATGCAACTACAAAAGAATGTTGTTTTACCAATACATACAAGTATATCAGGTTAAATACCACGTCCATTGCTCCCTTGGCTGTTGCCAGATATTCATTGTAGCCATTCCTCGATGGGTCAATATTAAAAAATAGTGAATAAGCTTACAACAAAATCGGCTGTCTAATTCTCCCTTGTAACTCGTTTATCCTTTCACGTTACTCCTGGAGCCCGTTACTTGTATTTCACATAGGTGGCAAGGGAAATCAATGCAATGAAAATTTGATTATTTTGGGAGAAATTGCAGTACAAGGTAAATATTAAAAGCTTCAGAGCAATTTAGCATCATATTAAAACAACTGAAATCCTAAATATGTCAGCAAACCAAAAATGCTATTTAGAAGTTTCTAGCTATGAACTGTATCCTACATGATTCATTTGTTCTTGAGAAAAGAGGCCTATCATTATTGTAAGAAGAACTTACGGCTAGAACTAAAGGAGTGCAACTGAGCAGTCAACCCAGCATCAGGAGCTACAAACAGCCACCAACAGAAAGGGTAGCAAGAAAAGGAAAATTCATCAAGCAGCACAACCATGAACTTGGCGGCCATTCTTCAGAAAAAAATATAAATAGTAATGATACAATAAGACTTTCTCTTATGTGGATTGTCGGGTTAAACACACTAAGCGGCTGGAAATGATAAACATTCTCACCTACAGCATGTTTTCCAGTTCATCACGACCAGCATGCTCCTTTTAGTGATGAACTTCTTCTTCCAATCAGGCCGTAGGAAGAAGACAATTCTCTCTTTTTCTTGCTCTTCACTCACCAGCCCGCCCGCTTTTCTGGTCATATGCCGTAACAACAGCAAAAAAAGTAGTATTAAACAAGAGTAATAGTTCACTACAACAACCAATTAGATCAAACCTTATGACAATTCAAAAAGCTCATCAACTATATACTATGGTATCCACAAAACTATCATGAAGATACAATTCTTGCTACATCCTTTGCATATTACTTGACGTGGGAATACAACATAAAGAAATATCATTTGGACAAATGCCATCAACTCTAAACAGCAACTACAAAATATAGACCCTTCTGGACACGGGAACATAGCATGAAGGCAAATCATTTGACAAATAACATCAACCCTAAGTAGCAGCTACCAAATATAGATCCCTATAAACCTTTATTAGATTAGTCCCTCAAATCCAGTTAACATGCAAATAGATGAAATGCCATGTGTACAAAAAAGGGCACTATAATTAAAGGAGCTCACGTCCATCAATAGTTTATCATTAGTGCTTTAAAAGAGGATAGCATGTTATATCCAGCCCAAAACATTGTTTCACAGTGCCTTGCGTTTCAAAGATGGTTAGCTCCAGACAACCCAAATGTAGCACTACGGTGGTGGAAGTGGTTACCAGCTGTGCTGGAGATGTTTTCTCTGCCTTCACATCCTACGCATATTGAAAGAAACGAATGAGGATGGTAGGTGCCTCTGCCTGATGTTGAGGTCAAGGATCTTGGGCCAGGTATCGAGGTTGTTCTTGGTTTTGACACATGATCCTTCTCCTAAAGTTGATCAGGTACCTAAATTTCAAATAGAAAGCAAAAGAGGGTTAAAATTACTACACAGATAAGAGAAGCTCGTCCAATGTACAGTTTCTTTTTTGAATCGAATGAGCCCCCTACTAAATCATAGTCGACACATCTTAAAGTGAATATCGAAAGCAGTATAGCACTCTTTTTCCAGGTCATAAGAATATATCAAAACTATGCATTTTTCTCACATTCAGACCGCAGTCTCATCCGTGACAAATTTAACCAAGGATATGGGTAATCCAATGATGATCAGCCTTTGTAAGCAAACGTCCTAATGGCATGCATGGAGACCGCTTTACATTTAAAGGAGAAACATGTTTGATGAAAACCGGAAGTGCTACTTTTTCCATAGTGTAACTTAATCACTAAGAAAATAGATGAAGAATCAATGTATATACCTGAATTCATCAGCAGCTAGCATGGTCAGTTCATCTTCTTTTACAATTGAGTACACACAAATCAAGCATCGCCAATCTGAGCAAAACAACAACAAAATTCTTACCCCACTCTGTTTGTTAGTTAGTCCTTTTGTGGAAAATTATTTAAGTCTGAAATTGAATGAAAAATAGTATCACGGTCACGCATCTGGCGGATAGAAAACTGTAAGATTCTTACCTTATCTCTGCTGAACTCGAATAGGTGACTGAGATACCGTGCACATTGCTTGAGCATTGAGTTCCCTTATTTCTCCAGCTCCATATATCATACAGCTCCTCGTTCCACTCGTTCAACATCCTCTTCAAGAGGACCAAGATCTTATCTTCGTCACAAAGCTACTCAAACCTGATCTTCATTAGATTTGAGTCCATGTCTGCATGAGCATAATCCATTCATGCCCACTCTTCCAGGTGTCACTGTTCTCAAAAACGGATTCAGAAATCAACACACATCAACCAGATAGGGAGAGAATAAGACCTTCGAGCTAGCACCTACCAGGCAGGTGCCAACGATGAGGGAGCCGATGCTGCCAGACCCTTCACCACCACGGCAAGCCTGCAGACGACGAGCTCTTTAGTTTTGCGCAGAGGAGGAGTCTGAGCTCACCGCAGAGGAGGAGTCTGAGCTCACCGGGTCACGCGGAAGACGCCCAGCTCGTTTGGGACCACGCAGAGGAGGAAGAGGCCGATCTCACCGGGGTCACGCGGAAGACGCCCAGCTCGTCTGGGACCGCACAGAGGAAGAAGAGGCCGATCTCGCCGGGGTCGCGCGGCGGAGGCAGCCGGAACGGACGGTCGACCGGAGGAGGAGTCTGGCGACCTCAGCCCGTCAGGGTCACGCGGAGAGCGCCCAGCTCGTCAGGGTCGCCCAGAAGAGGAAGAAAGACACCGATCTTGCCGAGGTCGCGCGGAGGAGGAAGCCCGGCTCGGACGATCGCGCGGAGGAGGCCGTCGCGCTAGGTCTAGCCGCCACGCTCGCACGTACAGGTCGCAGAGGAAACGATACAGGGAGGGTTTCGAGAGGTATTTTTCGCTGTCAAGCGATAGCAGGCCGTGGCGTTTTCTGGCCCATATTTCTGCGAGCGACGGCAGAAAATAGTGGCAGAAAATGGGAGGGACTACCAACGTACGTCCAATTCTCATTTAATAGTAAAGATGATTACTCCTTTTGGCACAGATCACACTTTAACTTTAAGTTTTTAGTGATATCTTTATCTTTCACTTTTTTTTAATTATCGACTGGCAACTCAATGTTGATCATTGCGTTATACATGGAATTCATAGATAGTTTATCATCTGCATGTAGATTTTACCGAAATTTACCGCTCCCTTCGATACTTGGACCATTGCGAACCAACATAAAAGAGCATGCCCTGCTGCAACTCAATCCAAATAAATGTCGCATGTACATTATATTTGGTGGAGATGACTCCAAAACTGTAAAGATCTTTGGCATCTAGACATAAAACAATGGAGTGAACAAAAAAATTGCTTCTCAATGTGTGATGATTCAAAAATCAGGTTTTGCAAATTCCAATTATAAAGGCTGATTTTGAAGATGAAATTTGTTGGATACACACACGTAACGCATAGTGCACCTTTTGTTGTGAAGTAGACATTGTTAGGATTAGTTTTTATGTCCAAGCGCCGTATGGATGGGTCACGCCTCTTACTTTATGTCGGTTCTCTATGTCGGTTCCCTATTTCGATACCTCTAAGAGGCGTCCCTTCACCTTGTATAAATACCCAAATCCATCAATAAAGAGAACACAAGTTTCAGATCATTCCTTTGCATCTCGTTTCACTTTAACAGACAGAAAAAGGACAACAAAAGAAGCCCACGACACTGACACGTCGGTCCCACTTGTCAACAAGCGATCGAATCGAGGAGAATATTCCTTTTTTCCTTGGAAGGCAGAGGAGCGTCACTGACACTGCTGTAGTACAGTAGTAGTAGCTGCTACAGGCACCCGAGCAAGAGCTGTCCGAAAGAAACACAAAAACCCCAGCTTTGGAGGGCGGCGGAAGTGCTCCGGCGAGAGCGCCATCGGCTTCCCTTCCCCGCGACCTCCGCCGCCGTCTCCGTCGCAGAGGGAGCTCCTCCTTCCCGCCTGAAGGCAGAGGGTCCTGCATTCGTGCGCCGTCGCCGCCGCCGTCCGTCCCTCCTCCTCCGCCGCCGCCTCCTCCTCACAGCCGCGCCGAGACCGACGGCCAGAGCCAGCGCGCGCGCGAGAGAGGAGGGGGCTCGTCTTCTTGCGTCCGCCATGGTGGAAGTGGTAAGCTCCGATTCCCCGCCCCGCATTGCGTCCGTACGTAATCGAGCTTCTGCTACTACTCAATTTCGCTTTCCTCATGTGACAAATTAAAAAAAGATCTGCGCTTTCCAAATCGATTCCTTTTCTGTTATGGACGAGAGGGGCGGCGTTCCGTTAGTGCAGGAATTGCCCGTTCAGAGAAATCACTCCGTCAGTATAGCAGTTCCCCGTTCCCCGTGTTGTGTTGGAATAATCTAGCCGTTTGGGTTCAGACTTCAGAGTCTAGCTGTTTAGTTTCAGGCTTAGAGAGTTATTCTGCTGATTTCTATTTTCGTTGGATGAGAACGTGAGCAGTAAGTTCCGATCCAACAGAGGAGGAGGGCGTGGACTTGTTCCAGAACATGGGATGGCACGGCCTAGTCGGGGGCATGATCCCACACGTTGTTTGTTCATCTTCAGAATAGATAGAGAAGAAACAAGAAAAGCAGTCAGTTCAACACTGCACCAAATTTAGTCTCTGTTTTCTGTCTAGAGTTAACTCGAGCTCAAACTACGTGTTGGCTGTTTTCTCTGTAGAATTGGCCCATCATCGCAGCAAATGAGCAGTGAGACCAGTGTCGGTGTGTGTGTGAGAGAGAGTAGCAGCTATCTGCTTCTGTCGGATATACAGATGCAAATCACAATTGCGTTCCCTCATACCGATGACAAAGCTCTTTGATGTTCCATACATCTACTCAACTGTTTGTGCATGCAGTTCTGGACTGTTTGTGAGAACTGTTCCAAGAAACTGACAGTAGCAACTACAGAGAAGGTATAAGAATTTGGCACTTGGTAAAGATGAGCTCGATAGCACCTTCGCTGCTGCTTGTCAGGAAACTAATGGCTAATACATTTTAATGACGACATGCTCAATTTGGTTTCTGCATTAGGCATTAGCAAGTTAGTAGTCTTCACATAAAGAAAGAAATGCAATTTTTGGCACAGTATGCAGCCTACATGAAGTATCGATTGTCCATGAATTAGACCTCTAAATTAAGGATGCTAGATGCAACCCTGTAGCATAATGGATGTAGCATTAATAGGTGGTGAAACTCCTACTGTGACTTAATAACGTAACTGTACACTTGTCATAATATGTAGTTCCTTTGTTAACCCTATGGATAATCAATGGCATGAACTGGAGCGAGGATGTAGCAGTAGGTGGCACACCAAAAAGATGTGGATGTAGCAGTAAGTGGCAGAAGCTATACCACAACCTATTTTTCTACTTATCATAGTTAATACCTATATCTAGCAATTAAATAAAAATACATTGCTGATCTCTTCAAGCAACACCGTGGTTAAACTTGTGTTCAGAGGCACCTTGGACAGCAGCATAATTCCTCTTGTCTCAACTTTGTATACGTTCAGAGTACGGATAGAGAGCTACATAAAAGCTTAGTAGAAGAAAAATAGCAAATGCCAAACTGAAAAGGATACGGAAACTCAGCTAGCTGCGGGAAAACCATAACAACCTTTTGTGTTTGCTCTCCGAAGTAGCTCGGTAACATGAGATAGAACTGATAATACGATATGTATAATTGTACTTAAGGTGGCATGGCGTCCAAATGCAAAACCATGGAGTAAATGGAGATGGAGAACAGAAGAGAAAGCTTACCATGCTTTTTAATTAGGTGTCGCACTTTCTTTTTTTGGCTATAGTTCAAGTGTCTTACCAGAAGAATAGATAACACATATTCTGGATTTACTAAAGTAAGGCCTGAACTTGTGATGGTACTAATTTACCAATTTAGGAGAACACATGTAACAATTTGTAATCATCAAACTTGATAAGCAGAGGGTAATTTGAGAAACAACAACTGGGCCTTCTTTTCAAAGCATTATGGACTTATGGTTGATCCTGGTTACACGACATCTACCCACCGAAGCTCAACTTTGAGACAAAAGAAAAGTAAAACATCCATAAAGTAAGTTGCGGAACAGCTAGGAGGATAATACTACTTAACAAATCCACGAATCAGGAGATAATAGATTGAAGCATATTTTGCAATCATCTTTATATGTTATAGTTAACTAGGAATTAACCATTATGTTAAATGAAAATTCGGTGAATCTGAGGTATCTGAAAACATGCACAAGAATAGATTTTGGTAATAAAAACTAATCGTTCTTTGTCTGGTTGGCTCGCGTCTATTTCTTTAGGAGGTTTGCAAAGGGTATTTCTAAACATACTATTGTCTATTGCTGGCATTTAAATAGAGCATTTCCAAACTATGCTAATTTATTTATTAGCATCTTTTTACTACTTGCTTTTCCAAGCCACAATATTGCCTTGCTAAGCCTGAAATGATCAAACAACTAGTGTATCAGGGCATGAAACACAAACCATCACCCAAATGGATTGATCCACAGCTTGCCTTAGAAGATGTGACCGGCAACGGCAACAAAATATATCTCTTACTATGTTATCTCTGTTAACAACGAAATGGAGCAGATGTAGATGCATTGTTCGGATTTAGGAATGTAAAAGGTCTGACACCTAAAACCTTCCCAGGTGAATTTAGTTCTGAACTGAACAAAGCTCATACTCCCTGTATGAACTTACCAAACTACACTGTATAAGAATCTAGTTATTGTTTTGATGCTTACCAAACTTCTTAGCAAGGAAGGTGTCACCTTTACCATTGTTAAGGGTGCATAGAAGTACTGAATGTTTGAGATAAATTGCAACCAAAATCAGAAAAAACTACACTGCACAAAATTTAGCAGCATGGGATAAACTCCTACGTATATAGAAAATGGAATATACATACAGCACATGTGATACGATTAACTGATTAAGAAAGCTCTTAGTTCCTGACTTCGTAGATTAGATGGGGCGTTCCATCCTTATGTATGGCGCATGATTATTCCCCTCATTGTACTGCGTGGTAAATTGAATTTTCAAACGATGCTGGACACCTTGGAATTGATTTCGTTTGGCTTAACCTACAAGTATATTTTTTGACATGGTTAACCTACAAGTATTGTAGATGATAAACATGGCTTTCAGTAAGAGCAGGTTGAGATTCCTCGAATTGACCTTTAGATATAAGCCAAGCAACCGCTAACCCCTGCAAGCAACTGCTCACAGAAACAGCAATAACACATAGCACTGCAGATGCGAGAAAATCTGCATCATAGTAGCCAGATAATGTGTGTAGCTAAAAGAAGCATGTATCTTTCGATTGAATTGCCAATGCAAGAAGACACTGAAAGTATCTTCCCCAACAGTCGATGTGTGTTGGTTCTCTTGTCTGAACATTCTACTCTCTAAATTACAAGCATACAAGGCATTTATAGTAGGCTGAACTCTGCAGTCGTTTTTTTCTTTAAAACAAATAACAAAAATTCGAAAATTAAATATATTACCAGATTTTGGTAATGAAGTTAAACATAACATTACAATTCGTTCTTAAAAGCACATCTATAATAATAAGAAATGTGCAAAGGCATCGCTTTGACATGAGGACCGTGAGAAGATCATGAGTAGGACGTGGGGTGGGAGAACTTATCTTTTCTGTACTGGTACTGATCAAAGCATGCTTAAATCATGTCACAGGTCTGGATTAGTGATACCGATGATAGTGATGCATCTGAGTGGGACATGGATGGTGAGGCTGAGACCTCGTCGGCTGCGGCCTTGAGGAACTTAGATGCTCCTGGGCCATCCACCCTGGTACGACGAGTGGTAAATTATATTAAATTGTGTCATTTAGCATATGAGCTTCCTGTTGTTATTATTATGATTCTGATGTGGTATCATGTAACTTCATGAAGGATGCTAATGGGTGTTTCAACGGGAAAACATCATCTGATTTAGTTGAGGAATATGTGGGAATGGGTTTCCCGAAGGAGCGTGTCTTGAAGGGCATGAAAGAGATAGGTAAGATTAATGTAGTCAATTTTAATTTCATTTTTCGTGTTTGTCTTTGCAACTTCTCTTTTAACAAATTCTTATGCTTTTCAGGGCACAGTGATGGAAATGAAATGCTCAATTACCTGCTCACGTACAAGGTATTTGTCCATGTGGTTCTTTTACTATTAGTTGGTATGAGTAAAACCAAAAACATGATAGCTTAATCTAGATGTCTGCGAGGTGCATATGCTTGCTTTGTGGCATGAGCAAAGCGTGTCTTTTGCCTCACTGACTCAGAAGTTAAATCTGATTAGGTTATGCCTACTAGGTTCACCAGTCCATGAATGTCATGGTTAGCAACTGAAGCTATTCTCTACTTGGTATGACTATTCCCCGTGAGAAAAATACAAGCATCCAATTCACACCTAGTTCCTTTCACCCAACAATTCTTTCATCCTTTTATCATGTAATAGTGTAGTATCTAAGAAAGTGGGGTTGACTACCATCAAACCAGTACCTACCATAGAATAATCAAATGAGTGTATTATTGTCCAGACCTGATCTTTGATCTTGACAATTAAAAAAAGTTATTTCTAGGCGGCACTTATCTTCATTTCTTATGCATTTGAATATGATATATTTGTGTTGTGCCTTTTTGCAGGACTTACAAGAAATGGCAGAGAAGTACGAGAAGATTAAGTCCCTACAGGAAATGGGCTTTACTGGAGAGGAAACAGATATGGCGATTAGCATATGTGGTAACGGCTCTCTCTTCAGTTTGTTGATCCGATCATGCTTTGATGAAAGGAATCTTATGCTATATTTTTTGTAAATTTTCTTAGGTGTGGATGCCCCTCCTGATGTATTAGTTGACTCAAATATGCATCACAACAGGAGGTATCTTTTCGTTTGACTCTTCATCTCAATAAGAAAATTGTTTCGCTCTTTTAATTTGAGCCAAACACAGATATTATGTATAACTAGTACCATGGCCCACGCATGGGAAACAACTTCATTGTTGCAATTTTGTGATCTTGTAATTTGAAATCTCTATTATATATCAGTAGTATTATTACTAGTTTGAATGAGAGTCGCATTCAATACTTAAATGCTCTGTAACAACTACTGTTACTTCTCCACTCTTTACTGTCCATGGATGCTTTTACTCTCACTAAGTATAAATAGTTCACCATATGGCAAAGAAGTTAATAAATAAACAGATAATTTTAAAAGTAATGAAGTTTTATGTGGAGAATTGTCTCACTTGGTAAAATTGATACTTAGAACTGAATAATAGAAAATCTAGTATTCGTAATTTTTTCTATATCCTGTTTCATCCATTCCTTGAGTTCTCCTGACAATCTTCTCTCTTCAACCCCTAGAACAGAAGATAAGTTGAATTTATTTTTAAAATTGTTCAAAATGTAGTTATACTGTATGTAGCTAACTGATTAGTTAGAAGTATTTTTCATTGCCAATATTTTTCTATTATACGTTTTCTAATATGTTTGTTGAGTATATGTAATGATGTGCATCGAGGTTTATTGACTTATAGAATAACAATACTACTTCCTATCCGTTTTAAACTTCGTAGAAAATGAACTGGGCATGTACAATTTGCTAGTACAACTATATCGGGTTGGAGGAAGTATAATTTTCTGTTGTCAGCATATCTAAAGGATTTGAAGTATGAAGTATATACTTGTATATATATACACAAATTTTGTTGACAGATTACATTACAGCTGCTAAGATAAAAGGGAATATGCTAGCTAAAAGATCTAAGAATTCGTAGAATTATTAACTTGCTCCATATTGTACAGTTTGAAGCCATCCGTCTAGTTTAGAATAACAGGTTTGTTTCCCGAGACCAACAAATGCTTCAGGATAACCGGTTTATTAGTTTTGTGGA
This sequence comes from Poa pratensis, assembly GCA_947311845.1. Lineage (NCBI taxonomy): Eukaryota > Viridiplantae > Streptophyta > Magnoliopsida > Poales > Poaceae > Poa > Poa pratensis. The sequence goes on from CAMZMU010000039.1 coordinate 81,365,349, forward strand.
TGAACTAATCGTCACTTATATGATCTATAAACTAAACGGAGTAAATCTCCTTACCTCATGATACATAATAAAAAATACCCTGTATTATTGCATAATATACATCCACGTACCTTCAGAGAGAAAGGTTAGGAATCTAACAAAGCCCTTGCTAATTGTGCGGTTGCCATGGCCAATTCCAGAAGATGACCGTATCTCTGTATAGATGATTTTGAGTACAGCAGATACTCTCTTTTTTCTGGCTCCATCATATATTCTTTTGAATTTACATTATTTGTAGGCTTCTAGGAGGTCCTTTGATTCCTTTGGAGCGAGAAAAAGAGTAAAATTCCCGCAGCCGGTGCGTCTACCTAAGCAAATGATCGGGTTTAGTCTGCCTACTGACAGGCATAGGCTGCCGCCAGTCAACAGAATGCTTCCCGAGGAAGTAATGGGACGCCCGTTTTTCTACTTTGAAAACGTGGCACGAGCACCTGCAGATTCATGGAGTGATATTTCGAGAACTTTATATCAAATTGAACCAGAATTTGTAGATTCGATACACATTTGCGCCACTGCAAGGAAGCGGGTTATGTACACAACCTACCGATTGAGAACAGATATCTCCGCCCTCTCCCTCCTAGTACTCTCTTCGAAGCATTCCCTGAGTTCAAGCAGTGGTGGCCTCAATGGGATACAAGGCGTAAACTCAACTGCCTACAGACTGTTGCAGCATCCTCAACGGTGACAGAGCAGATTCAACGTCTTCTTTCAACCTCAAGCAACCCACCGGCTGCAAGTGTTCAGAAAGAGATTAAGGGCCTGTGCAAAAAATGGAATTTAGTTTGGACTGGAAAGAACAGGGCTACTCCTCTCGAACCTCAGGAGATGGAGCGACTACTTGGATTCCAATGTGGCCACACAAGAGCAGCCACCCGGACAGAAAGGTACAAGTCCCTTGGAAACACTTTCCAGGTGGACACTGTAGCTTATCACTTGTCCGTGCTAAAAAGGATGTTTCCTAATGGCATGACGGTTCTGTCTCTATTCAGTGGGATTGGGGGGGCAGAAGTAGCTCTCCACCGCCTAGGGATACGTATGAAGGCAGTTGTGTCTGTGGAAATATCTGAAGTGAACAGGAGCATATTCAAAAGTTGGTGGGATCAGAATCAGAATGAGCCAAATAGCGAGTTGATTCAGCTTGAAGACGTGGAGAATTTGAGCAAAGAAACAATCGAAACACTAACTAGAAGACTGGGAGGTTTTGACTTGGTGATTGGGGGAAGCCCCTGCAACAATCTCACTGGCAGCAACCGACACCACCGCGTTGGTTTACAGGGCAAGGAGAGTGCTCTGTTCTACCAATACTTCAGGATACTGCGTGAAGTCAAGTCTGTAATGGCAACGATGTAAGCGTGAGGAAGGCGGCGCGCTGCTGCTTCTCCCAAGGTACTGCTCTGCTCTGAGATTCTTGTTCTTACTGCAAAACTTGTCCCTTTTCTTGTTCGAGATGCCGATTTGATTGAATTCATAAATTTGTTAGTCCCAAAGATCAAAGAAGTATGGATGCTAAATCTGAGATCAAAATATCAGTTTGCGCATGATTTTTAGATGGCTTTGTTCTCAGATCTTGCAGTTGTAGCAACGCTAGCCAACTCTCTGTGATCACTTCTTTTCTTATGAATGATTTCCTACATCTCTGAATATTTTCTCCGATGCTTATACATTATATCGTTGGAGCTGCATATTTTTCTGGCTTTTTCTGTGTGATGACTGAAACTGTGATTGTCCAGCAAACACTCCGCAATAGAACTTCTGTGGTACATATGTTGTGTTACTGCTGCTGCGCTGCGTTCCACCGAGCACCAGTTGCGTTCTCACAATTTGGCTGTTCTCATACTTTGGTGAATGTGTATTTGTTTTCTCTAGAGCCTCGATGGTCCAGATAGATGATGATGAAAGCCCCGGGGCATTCATGGCGCCGTGCAAGAAGGGAGCTGCAGGAGTGCAAGACTAAAGAAGGATTTCTCCTGGCACTAAATGGAACTGCTGCAGTGCAAGACTAACGAAGAAGTCCTCTGGCACTTTCTTCTGACTCGGGCATAAAAGTAGTTCAGAGAACCTTTTTAATCTTAATCTTGCAAAGCTAATTTGCTACTCCTGTTGCTAAGATAACAAGAAGGAAACCTGTTGTTAAGCTGCAGTGCGAGACTAATTTGCTACACTGTGCTTATATTTTTTTTTAAGTTTGTCTTTGTGAATCCCTTCTAGTTATGTTTTATCGATCTCTAGTTCCTGTGTATCTTTTCCAGAAGAGAAGTACTTGCATGAATGATGAAATTTGTCTCTTACTTATATCGAAGTTTCATGAGTCATATATATATTTAATACTATAAAGTAGTGGTCAAAGAAATGTTTTGGATCTGAATGCATGTCAGCAAGTTGCTGACACTGAATGCAGAACAGAACAATACTGAATCAATGTCAGTAACTTACAGTGTCATTGATTCAGTAAGCAAATTAGTATTGTTCTGTTCTGCATGAATCTGAATGCATTCAGTATAAGTAAAGGATTGGAAAAGGCGTCCAGTACTCATTCCATTCCAGCTATACCCACATTTTCAGTGTAGAAAAAAAAACTCTGTCGCCACCCAGTTTATTAGTTCTGAACGAAACCCAGCTTTATTAGTGCACAAGATAACTGTACAACAGAGAAAATTATATGCGAAACGGAAGACTAGAACATCATCTTCTTCAGTAATGAAAGACAAAACCTAGCTTTATTAGTGCACAAGATAACTGTACAACAGAGAAAATTATATGCGAAACGGAAGACTAGAACATCATCTTCTTCAGTAATGAAAGACAGCACTGAACACCATGAAATCCAGCACAGCTCTCGTGTCACCGTGAACTCCGCAGAGATGATAATCCAGTTTCGCAAAACGAAATATCCATTGCTGAAGCTGCCGATGAGCTCTGTCGTGTCACCTAAAATACCCTTAGCCTTATTAATTTTTGTACTGCACTTCAGATACTCCCTCTGATCCCAAAAAAGGTTCGCACTGTGTACGTACGATTTGTGCTAGCTAAGTTGCTTTCTCCCGACTATTTTAACGGATCGGAGGGAGTATTTAAAACGAGTCAAGCTGTCTGTCAAATGGATAGACAGCTTGATGTGAGGTTCAATCTGCTGATGACTTGAGATTATGATTTGACAACGCGTCAAGTCTTCTCAAAAACTTATTCTTGTCCTATTGACGACGCGTCAAGTCTTCTCAAAAACTTATTCTTGTCCTATTGCAGCTCCTAACTAACGGATTCTTTACTGTTCATATGAGCTTTTCTTGCTTTTTAAATTATATCCTAGGTAATAAAAATTGCACGATTAAGTCAAGCTAGGTTCATGCACAGCCTATCTTAAACTTTCACCTGAAAAAAGAGGTTGTAGAAAAGGAAAGCCTTGTCACACATGTACGAGCGTGTACATGTCGGGACGTGCACGTACATACGTACTACTCCCTCCGTTCCAAATTAGATGCCATCCATTTGCCCAAAATAGACAATTTTGGGCAAATGGATGACATCTAATTTAGAACGGAGGGAGTACAAGGCATGTCTTTCACTGGCTCGAAAATTACTGCTCCTCCTACATTTCTATGGCTATGAACCAATTGCCATTCATGTCGACTCTCGTCGCTGTCTCACTCTTAGACTAAAAATTGAACAATGGTGAATTTCTGGAACTTATTACCATGTCTGACTCCAAAACAAAAGGGGCCGCCGACTCACATGACCAAGACCACTCTACACATCTATCTTGAGCCAAGGCGTGGTGATTGGAACCATAACCAATCAAAGCCGTTGTTTTTGGACGTGCCCTCTCGACGCGACTCTGCGTGCGTGCGTTGGTGCGTGCTCGCAGGAGAGAGAACAGGGCAAAAAAGTCAAAATCGGTGTACTGAAAAAATGTTTGCAGATAGGTAGGAGATAGAGTTTGCGAGTTCGGACTCCATCTTTTATCCTTTTTGCAAGAGAGCCGAGGCGCGTAAAGAACTCGTGCGTCATGCATCAGCTTAATTGTAAATTTATTCGATGATCTTACTTGCTTATGGTTCCATAGAAAAAACAGACACGCTAAAAAGAGTTGGTGTTCTCTAAAAATCCTTTGAATGAAAAAATACTATGAACAAACAAAATATCGCAAATAAATTTAGAATTTAAATCACCGACTTTTTTTGAATTCCAAGATGGCAACTACACTCAACAAGGTTCATACGAACAACCCTTTTTTACATCCACCCCACACATATATATATGCACTCTTGTCCTTTGTTAACCATAAATCTTAAAGTCGCAAAAGATTGACACAAAGCCTCCAGAGCAATCAGATTATCCATGAGAGCCATCTTGGCTAAATCATGTGCTCGTAACAAATATGTGGCCATGTAAAAAATATGTTGATCACTCAGCGTATGAGGGGATGGCCGTTACGGCTCCGTCACAGTCACCCCCACCGGATCCGGCAATCGGAGATCGTCTCCGACATCCCTCCTTTATGTCTCTCTTGCTTGATCCCTTGTGCACTCTAGTGGTGCATAGTACCGATGGGGACTCGACCAAGGACCTGGGGTGCACGGGTGCTTCGCGAGCACCATGCGTACTTCACCTCGCTGAAGGCAGATCTCGTCTGAGTGACGCCAGCGGATGAAATGCTTGAGCGGGCTCTGGCAACGACCAGCGCGGGAGTGCATGTCCAAACCATGGGCCGTAGCCCAAGAGCTAAATGAAGTGGAATTGGCGGGCCAAGGGATGGAGGATCTCCCCCCCCCCCCCCCCCCCCCCCCCCAACACGTGTCCTCCCGTCAATTGTGACCAGCTAGGTGCATGTGTGTGCCCTACTACATATTCTCTTGATTCGCCAACCGCCTTTGATATTCCTTCCCTATGTGGACATTTCTGGTCTGAGGCTAGGGTTTTGCCTAATCTTGAACTACTTGGGGTGGTGGAGGGGCAAGGTAGCTTGGGCGTTTTTCTGTCGAGACCCCCAATGTGCCTTCGAATGATGTTTGTAAGTGCCGATGGATGAGAACAAGGCAAAGTTCTAGTGGTAGGGGTCACAGTGGTGCATCATGTTGGCCAAAATTTGAATCCTGTTAGGAGCAAATATTTGGTATCTCGCCCGGTGTACTTACTATAAAAAATATGTTACCGGGGCTAGTCCTGACTGGTCTCTTTTTTCTTGTAAGTTCTGGTGGAGAAGCTCGATAAAAAGATGGGCTGTTTGCCGAGCGTCCTGGATTTTTCCAAAGAATCGAGGCATATAAATCAAGATTTGATATTTATTTATAATAGTTTGCTCACCACATATGCCATGTGGTCATATAGATCAAGATGGTGGTACTTTGTTGGTATGGTGTGACTGCAGGTGGATCAAATGAACTATGGAGTAAACCTCTACCAACCTGCTCACGCAAAACAAGTCAGCCAAAGGAAACCCATCACATCGCTTCCGAACACTGCGCTACTACCGTCTTGTCGAGGTTGTCACAAGCGCACCACAGCAGCGCCTAGCCGCTTCCGGATGCATTGACCAGATGCAATACCTAGGCCTGATCGGACGCGCAGCAGCTGTGCAGCACGGCCGCCGAGATTGTCAAAAAAAATCCAATACTTCTTATACCTGATTTTACATCCTGATGCTTATAGTTTCAAAAGTTTATCGCAAACATGGAATTATTCTGCTGTAAGGAGACATGGATTATATAGTTCTGCAGTTATCTAGAGACACAGGGACCGTGGCTTGATGAATCAATCGATTATTACGGATATCATTAAACATGATGCCAAATGATGATGATCCATCTGTTGGAGTGAGCTTCACGTAAGCGCATGCAGACCGTGGGCGACGTTTTTGTCCCTCTGATTATAAAAACAAAAACAAAAAATGTCCTTTTCAATGGATCATTGATTTGCTTGTCTTGTCATGTAATCCGTACAAGTCTTGTAGTTAGATTACGTGACACTTGCTTAAGATTACGTGACACTCGCAGCAGGACAAGCCAGCCGGTCTCCTAATTAAGCCAAGAGAGCTGGGGTCAGTGTGTGATTCAAAATGGGAAGGATAGCGAGGGTTAGGTGACCTAAAACTGCCACCGGGACACCAAGCAACATACATGTGTGCATACATGTGTGATGTGCCATCTTTTTTTTTTCTTGAGGGAGATAGTGTGCCACTTCTTTAAAGTAAAATGCATGTAGGTCCTGGAAAAATGTCCTAACATATTTTTAAAAATGTGAGGGGTGAGTTTTACTCGCTATCTACACAAGGTATATTTTCAGTTTTTTTTTAATGTAAGAGCATGTTTTTTCGTTAAAATATTTGAATGTCACACACGTTTGGTTAAGCATGCCGTCATCGCCCTTATCCTATCTATATATTACTCCAGTCAAATTAGTTAGCCTAGTTTTTAAAGAATATGAGAGTACATATTTTTTATCGGCAGTTCGACATGAATGGTTAAACAACAAACTACTGCATTTTTATATTGCATTGCATCTTATATATTTTGAGAAGAAGTCGGAAGATTCTTTGATGACTTAGATTATCATGACGATCGATGACTACACGTCAAGCCTTCTCAACAGCCAGTTCGGTCCATTTGGTCCCCTGTTACTGTAATGAGTTCTTAATTAATTGTCCACAGCTTCTCATTTTAAGAGATATTGTCCTTGATGTGGGACATGTACTACACGATTAAGACAACCCAGCTTCTCATAATCTTAAGTTATTCTCTCACCGCCAAAGGACCTTCTGCAATGTGGCAATCTCGCTTTTGGAGGTGGCGGCTTTGGTGCGGGAGGAGTTGGCGATGCGGGCTTTCACCCACACGCAAGATCCTGGAGACTAGTTTTTGTTGATTTGCATGTAAAGGGATTTTTTCCCTAGCTCATAATTCTGTACATAATACTCTTTTCTATCTAATCGGATGACGGATATGACCGTCTTAAACCTAAAAAAAAAGCTCGCAAAAAGGTAAAAGTCAATTAAAAATCAGTGCACATTTCTGTGGGCATGAACCGACCAGACATTCACGTTGCACCATTCCCAATCCAGAACAAATCTACTTTTAAGCAACGGCCTTTTTCGCCGTCTCATATTATAATCTATTTTGATTTTTTAGTGACGGTGTTTGAAAGAGAAAAAATGCGAGAAGTTGCCATATGTAGAACTTAACAAGATTGCGATCTTGGTTAGCTGGTCAAGGGAAGGTAATTAACGCGCAATTTCCTTGGTTCGGTTTTCCCTCACCGTCGAGAACTAACAAGATCGCCGTTGGAAAGGCTGCAGCATGGGCCCATGTAAATCTGAAGATAGTTACGCTTCGTTTGCGTTGGTGCGTGCTGGCGAGAGAGCCGTACATAAAGTGCATCAACCATTTGAGGATAGGTCCTCGTGGAGTTGTGTTAACCTGCAAATGGTCTTCGTTTGCTATGACTGATTTATATACGAGGACACAATATGTTTTGGGGGGATTGGTGATCAATTCGATCGGCATAATGATTCACGCCAAATCAACTATCGATGGCAAATGTGTAGTTATACCAAACATTTTTAACCGATCAGAGGGAGTACCTCTTTTCAATGAATAAGATGTATTAATTTAGTCAAAAGTCAGCGTCTTGTAAATTTTATCAATCTTATAGACAAAAAAATGGACGTATTTTTATCTAAAAAAAAATACAGCGTACCAAATCGATATCAATATATCCACCATATATTAAACATATTTTCATAATTTATTTATTTAATACTATAAATGTTGATATTTTCTTCGATATGCCCAAACTTAGTGCATTTGGAAGTTTAACTAAATTTATCCGCCTTGTTCATTGGACGGAGGTGGTATACTTAAAATAAAGCAAACACAAAATCTACAAACCAACTTAAGATATCAATATAAGGTATATTTTCATGCTTTTTAAAAATGTATGTATGAATTTGCAACATATATTCATATGTCTTTGAATTCATTATGATACAACCTATTACAAAAAAGGCTTCAGACAAAAAACAGTTGTATGGAACAGGAGATCCCCGGCCGCTATCATTAAAGGTTGTTTGCCCTTTTCTATTTATGGATCTTCCCAGTTCATCAGTTTCATACACATCACAGCGACAGGTCGATCAGAGAGGTTCATGACGCGTCGTGACATGACCGTACGCGATGTCCCTCGTCACCACTCACCAAGCCTACATTTGGTCAAATGAAAGCCTACATTGATTTTACATATACGATTTAAGTTGAGTCAACATGATAGGAGATTTTTGACTCCCAAGTTTCAGTGATCCTCTTATTTAAAAAATATCAAAAAATCAAATTTACAGGTTTTAAAGAATTGAATAAAAATTTGGATGTAGCCAATGGAGTATCTCAAAGAGTGTGGATCTGAGTACGCATATTTTTAAATCTCTAAATTTTAATATATTTTGTCATTTTTGTGTAGCCCAAAATACTAATAATTTTGCATTGCGATTGCCATGCTTGTAGGATATATCATTACATATGTCCAATTTTTTTGAAACATGTAAATATTATTTTTAAATATTTTGAAAAGAGCACTGGAACTCTCGGCAGCTAAACACACTTTCCGTTCAACAAAAGCATATGTATTCGAACGATTGACTTGTACTTGCTTTTCAAGTGTCGCAGACACGTTAATTTGGTCGAGTTAATTAGTCGGCATGGTCAAATCCATGCCGTCCGTCATTGACCTTATCCTAGCCTCTTATTCCTAAGCTAATTAAACGAGTTTTAATAGTATTCCACTAGAGAGAATTTTAATCAACATAAGGATTTAATTAACTAATTAGTAGTACATTTTTATGTTCCACTTGTTGTATTTTAAATGAGTCAAACTGTTTGTCAATTGGACACATAACCCTGCCAGCTGATGTAAGCTGGTTCAGTTCACCTCCCACCCAGCTTAGACTAAGAGCATCTCCAGCGGCCGTAAGACCATCGCCGGACGAAAAATGACACGTCCTAGGGCCAGGAAAAGGACGCGTAGGGGAAATTATTGGACGGTGCTTTCGCCGGCGTCCCCGACAACCCCCAGCGCGTTGGGTTTGGGTTGGGTTTACTGGGGCTATTTTGAGGTGTTGGGGGGCTATGGGGGCACGGCTGGGCCTTTTTCGCCGTTTTTACATTGCCGGTGTTAAAAAAGGGCCTCTGTGAGGCTCTTGGGGATTGCTGGAGATGCTTAAGAAGTAGTCGATGGAGAATCTGCTCATGACTTGAGATTATTATGATTTGACGACGCGTAAAGTCTTATCTCGACAGCTATAATTCAATCCATTCTAGTCCTCTTGCTTTTAGCTCCTAACTAACAGGGCCTCTTTACTGTTCATATGTGCCTTTGATGTAAGCTAGGGAGGATCTCTTGTCCTCCTTGATGCATGCATGTGGGCTCTTCCCTTCTTTAAATTATGTACATGTATCTCTTAATTAACATTGCACGACTAAGACAAGCTAGCTACATACATAGCCTTAGAACTTTCACCGGATAGAGGTTCCGGAAAAGGAAAAGCCAATCGATGTCACACTAAATGTCGGCACGTACTACAAGTCTACAAGGCATGAACTAGACTTGTTTCGAAAATTGCTCCTCCGAGATTTCCATGGCTATGAACCAATCAACACATTCATGTCAGACTCTGGTAGTAGTAGATGTTTCATTGTTGAAAATAAAATTGAAGATTGATTAAATTTCCGGAAAGGTATATTCATGTCAACTCCAAAATAGAAAAGGCGGGCCGCCGACTGGCGAGGTGTATTAGCTCTCGGTGCATTTTAAACGTATTTCAAAATTTCAAAAAAATTGCAACAAAAATATTCGCACATATATCTTAAAATTTATGTGTGTTCACGAAGTCGTTTCACGAAAAAAAATCGAACGTTTTGTGATTGTGTAAAAAAGATAAAATTGTGAAACATGAGGCTTTTCACGAGACATTTTTTTCGTCTTTTCTTACACAGGTCACAAAAATATCGGTTTTCCACGAAACAACTTTGTGAAATCATAGAAATTTGAAGATGTATCCGCGAAGTTTTATTTCAAAATTTCCATATTTTGAAATGTGTTTTTTAAATGCGCCGGGAGGCAAAGTTGATTTCACGGCCGCCGACCCAATATACACATGACCATTCTACAAATCTATCTTGATTTTTGAGTAAGTAACGCGTGTGAAAGCGAGCAAAGGTGTCGCCATATGTGAAACTTGGTAGTAAGATATCGGCTGCGTGATTCTCACTCTTCGAACCATGGTCTGGTTTTTTCCTTGCTTCGAGAACCAACTGAAAGCCGTTGTTTTGGACGTGAGGCTGCCGCGTGGGCCCGCGAAAATCTGGCGGATGGTTACACCCTTCGTGCGTTGGTGCTGGCAGGAGAGAGGGAGGGGACAAAAAGGACAAAAGCGCATCCGCTAGTACAGCAACTTTTGCAAATACGCCCTACCTATTTATGTGGAACTGAAGCGGGGCCTCACAGCTACGTTTTGTTTACAGACAAGGACACGATGATTTACTTCGACACGAGTATGTTCTGGACACACGTTGGCCTAGGTTGAAGCTCGATCAAGTTTGTGATCATCTTTGCAAGAGAGCTGATGCATGCAATGCAATGAACTTTGGTGTCAAAATAATTTTAACTTTTTCCACGAACATATCTCTGATTCCCCCTGGAAAAACCAGACAAATAAAAAAAGATTAGAGTTCTCTAAAAATCCCCCCCCCCCCCCCCCCCCCCCCCCAATCCACTGATACACAAACAAATACCCAAAAAAGAAAGTGAAAAAACATAGTAATACATATTGCCCCATTGGAAACTGATTATCTCTTATACGTAAATAAAAGGAGAAAAATAACAATCTCGAAAAAAAGGAGAAAAATAAAGGCATGCCTGTTCCTTCCTAATGGTCAACCACTAAAATAAGAAAAAAGAAGGGGTCAGAACAAACACGGCTTGGAACAACATGGTCGCCGCCTCTTCCCATCCGCCGCAGTTGTGCTCCAAGGTCGATTCGATCCCACGACAGAGCTGGCCGACACGAGGTTGATTAGCGACTCATCTACCCATTGCAATTATAATGGACGCCGACGAGCCGCCAGAAGCCAGGTTGGCGTGGTGGCTCAGCAATATCTGACCTCAACTTTCATCTTGTTTTTTTCGTATATCTATCGTCGATGTAATGTTGTGACATACTTTAGCTGACTCAGCCTAGCTATTTGTTTCGATATTTTTTAGAAATTCTTCTCCGGAAGCACCAGATCTATTCGTTTCACTCGAGAAAGTCATTTGCTTCACCAGTTCAATATGCGATATCAAATCGTTTCCTTCCATGGATGCGACTAAAAAAATTGTATTTGGCAGACGTTTTGTAATGGTTTATTGTGATTTTTTTTAGAACTATTCAGTGTGATAAAAAAGTGTGAGGAGTGTAGGAGAGGTGTGTGCATTGGGCTCGTGATCCCGCAGAGAATGTCTCAAAGTCTGAAGCCGATTCTTGTTAACGCGTGAAGGTAAACAGAGGGCAATTTGGCCTCTTTGGTGATGGTCAACCACAAAAAATAAGGAAAGAAAAGGGGCCAGAACGAACACGGAAAAGTACACACACAACCAAGGAAGGAAACCACTGCTCCTTCCTTCCTCGTCTCCGTCCCCTTCTCACGCGGCCGCACCACGCCACCGTCCCTACCAAATCCCGCCGCCTCTTTCCATCCGCCGCGCCGCCGCCCTCATCCTAGTCCCGCCTCGGAGCCATCCACGCGCGGCCGCCATTGTCATAACCCTCGTTTGATGGACGCGGACGAGCCGCCAGAGCCCAGCTCCCGCCTCCCGCCGCCACCCCTCTAGCCAGCTACCTAGGGTTTTCTCCCATGGGCTGCACCACCTCGCACGACGCCTTCGCGGTCGCCGCGTCCAGGGCGCGGCGCCGCGCCACGGGCCACACCTCCTCCTCGCGGCGGGCCACGGACCCCGCGGCGGTGTGCCGGGAGCGCGTGGCGCTGATCCAGGCCACGGCCGACCGGCTTCGCGCTCGCGGCGGCGCACGCGGCCTACTTCGGCTCGTTCGGCCGCGTCGGGAACGCGTTCCGGCGCTTCGTGGCCGCCGCGCTCCACCCGGCCGCCGCCGACCCCGCGCGTCGCCCGTGCTCCCTCTCCCGCCGTCCCCCGCCAAGCCGGTCACCACGTCGACCCTCCCGCCGTCCGGGTCCTCCTCCTCCACCGTCTCCCCGCTCTCGCACTCCCTCTCCGACTCCGACGACGAGGACCTGCACCCGCTCGACCACTCCAGGCGCGCCCGCGTCCATTGGCAGCAGCACCGCCACTACATGAGGAACTCCGCCACCGTGCCCAACGTCGTGTATGAGGACCCCTACGCCGCCGGGTACGCCGAGGGCCAGACCGGCTACGGGTACCCGTACGGGCCCTACGGCGAGGCGGTCGCGGAGGACGGGAGGAGGCCGCCGCCCACGCCGCCGCCCCCGGAGACCTCGGCCTCGACAACGTGGGACTTTCTCAACCCCTTCACGAACTACGAACAGTTCCTGGAGGACTACGCCCGCGGCATTGGCGGCGGAATCGGCTTGAATCTGCCCGCCAATAACAGCCCGAATTACGCCGAGATGAAGCGGATGGAGGGGATCCCGGAGCTCGAGGACGAGGCGGAGCTGGAGGCCAAGGCTGCAAATCCATCCTCCTCGGCAGCTGGAGATCAAAATGTCAAGGGGAAGAGACCGGTTCCTGCCACCAACGCCAGTTCTTCCAAGGACAAGTCTCCTCCTGAGGTGAAGATTTCCAAAGGAGAGTCCTCTGAGATAAAACCGCAGAGCAAGGGATCATCATCCGATCCCAAGGGCAACGGGTCTTCTGAGGTGAAGGTGCAGAGCAAGGGATCATCCGGTGCCAATGGGGAGACGGAGAAACCAGTACCCCGGAATGATTCGGCGCCGCCGAGCAATGCCAGCGCGAAGAACAAGAAAGGGGGCAGGAGCGATACATCGAGCTTGAAGGGCATGGGCAGTGGTGACATCGACGGCGGCAGCTCCACCGCGAAGAAGAAGGGTGTGGCATTTGAGAGGATGTGCCGGTCGTCGATGCCGATGGGAATGGGGGCAGCCGCAGCAAGTCGACGCATCCGGCTATGACCGTGAGCAGCGAATCGTTCTCGCCGTTGCACACTGGGGAGAGGGATGTCATGGAGGCGACCGAGGAGGTCAAAGCACGGTTCCAGGATGCAGTGAGCTGTGGTGATGAGGTATCGAAGCTGCTTGAGGTGGGCAAGGTGCCTCATCGGTCAACACCCAAGGTTCTTAGATGTGGGTAATGAATGCAGTGTTTTTTTTTTTTGAGCAAAATATTTGAAATTTTGTGGTGTGATGGTACATTACAATGTGACATGTGCTACTTTTTCGTGTGCAGATTTCTCTTCAAGTCTTACTGTGTCGTCCTCTTACTGCCTCCCAAAGCGCCAAAGGAACTCAAGAAGATTACCAAGCACCACTTCGGCTTCATCATCAGCCAATGGTAGAACAAGTCCAGAACTGAATCTGTCGTCGACTCTGGAGAAGCTGTGTGCCTGGGAAAAGAAGCTGTATCAGGAGGTTAAGGTACGCGGTTAGGCCACATCAACAAACTACAAGTGCCAAATATATAATCTGTTATTTACTACCAAACATGTGTTGAAAAGGTTAGGTGATTGTTCTAGGAAGAAGAGAAGCTGAGGATGCAGTATGAAAAGAAGTACAAGCGGTACAAGTCGCTGGACGAGCAAGGAGCGGAGCCAAATGCAATTGAGTCGACCAGGCTGTTGGTGCGGGACTTGAGGTCAAGGATTAGCATCAACATCAGGACGGCCAAGGCTTTCTCATCCAAGATAGAGAAGATTCGAGACGAAGAGCTGTACCCTCAGCTTGTTAATCTAATCCAAGGGTATGTTGTTTCCTAGTTTTACTTGTTCTGCCTCCTTATGTTTGTCTAAACAATAATTTAATCTGTTGATTGATGGTTGTTGATTTTGCAACTACAGGCTGCGAAGAATGTGGAAAGCAGTTCTGGAATGTCACGAGAAGCAGCTGTCGGCCATCAGAGACAGCAGGATTTACTTCCTCAAGGCGAAGACCATAAGCCAGTCCAGCGCTGCCGCAGTGGCCACGCTGGAGCTGGAGAGGGAGCTCTCCAAATGGTACCGCTGCTTCAACAAGTGGATCAGCACGCAGAGGGCCTACGTGGAGGCGCTGAACGGGTGGCTGAGGAGATGGTTCCCTGAGGTGCAGGACGATCAAGACGCACCGGACGGCGCCCCGCCTTTCTCCCCCGGCAAGCTCGGCGCCCGGCCGGTATTCGTCGTTTCAAACGACTGGTTCCGTGCGATCGAGCTGGTGCCCAAGAACGACACGCTGAAGTCCATCATCGGCTTCTCCAACCTCGTGCGCGAGCTCCGGAGGAGCCAGGAGGACGAGCACCGGCAGAGGAGGAGGGCCGAGCACGCCTCGAGGGACTACAGACGGAGGCGCGAGGCACTACAGAGAGAGCTCGGGCCGAGCACTGGCATGGCCGTGGCGGTCACGGAGCACGACGCTCGCCCCGTCGGGTATGAGGTGGAGCTCCAGAAAATGAGGAAAAGGCGGGACGACGAGGGGCCAGGCACGCCGAGGTGATGAAGCACGCGCATTTTGCGGCCGCGGCGACCCTGCCGGCGGGGTTCGTCCCTCTGCTGGAGCAGATGGTCGGCTTCTTCGAGGGGAACCTGCAGGTCTACACGCGCATCAGACTGAACGGCGCCTAAGCCTTGCAGCTTGGACTCCACAGGAAATGTGTGATGGATCAGGGGCTCACAAGCCACATCTTGGTTAACCAGTGGCATGTTTTTGCAGATGCCAGTTTTTGAGGTTGAGGGTGGTATAGAAGGAGGATTAGTGCTGGAAATTTTGTGTACAGATGATCATTGGTTCAGTTTGGGGTTTAGTGCTGGAGCAGTTCTTACTAGTGGTAGATAGAAATGTTAGTGTTAACACAGATTTTTGCGAATATCTGACTCATTGCTCAGTGGAGTACATGGGAGCTACATAAGTTTCAGCTGGTTCCCACTTATTTTGTACAGTACATGAGACTTCACTTACTAATCCGCGTTGTGTTTTTTTGTTTACCTTATATGGTACGAATGACAGGGCTTCATTTGCATTCCAGCGTTTGAAAACATATGTTTCTATTTACATGCACATTACAAACATTAATATGGCTCCATTGCATTCCAGAACTTGAAAGCATATGTACACATAAACAGCGTCTGCTCCTCAGCATCATTTTTCATTTGTTCACGTGCCTTTTACATGCGTGCCTGCTAATTAATCTCTAAGTACATCGGATCCTCTATAATCCTTACTGCTCCATCTGACCCAACATCCCAGTTTAAGCCGCATCATCCACATGCCCGAAACCATCACATTGTCGAAAAAGGCAGGTGTTCAGGTATAGCACACGCACCCCAGCATCTCCTGAAACAAACAATTCTTCTGGTATCCAGCTACGCCTGCCTGCATTGCCCGAGAGATTCTATCCCACTGCCCTGCCGCAGATCTCAACTTCTCAAGGGTCCCGGTTCGGTTGCCTGTAGCAGTCACAGGAGTGTGTGCGGTTACGCGGTGGTGGTGCTGGCACTGGCGTGGACCACCTCGTCTGAAGAATGGACCGCCTCGTCTGAAGTATAATCTACCTTGGCCGCCACGGCGGCAGACCTCAGCATGTCTTGCTTTCGCCTGTACTCAGCTATGCGGCGGGTGCTCTCCATCGAGATGAGGAGGACCGTCATGTCGGCTGGGCTCACGCCGCCAATCCTCCCCGCCTGGCCTAAGGTCTGCGGCCTTACCTGCAGACAACACCATCAGAATATGAGTTTCAATGTTTTGAACACTTGGGTCAGTATGTACGTGACAGGAAAGTTTAGAGAGGATGCTGGTCAAGCAGTTCAAACTTGTGGCAACTGAGATCCCGAGAATTGGTGGAAAATAATGAAGAAATGTTTCTAAAATCATTGATTTTCATCACAAAAACTGAAGTGCACACAACACCATGTGTCCTGCTAAATGTGCTGAAGCGCACACAACACTCCGGTCAGCAGTATATACATGACAGAAAAGTTCAGACAAGATGTGGTTGGGCAATCAGTTCAAACTTGCAGCAAAAGAAATCTCGAGAATTGGTGGAAAAGAAGTAGGACATCTTAAGACTTCTAAATCATTGGTTTCATCACAAAAACTGAAGTGCACACAAGATGCGTAGGCTCTTGAACATATTCTCGATGCTACTCCAGAAAGAGCAAAGGTATTGTACAGGCAGATGCTTCACAGTTCACATACCTTGGAAAGCTTCTCACGAGCTTCGAGCGATAGATTTGACATTGAGTGGTAATCTAAGTCATCAGGAAGTTTCCTGTGTTCCTGGTTTATAATCTGAACAAGAACATAATTAGGGGTCAGCAGGTTTTTTAAGTAGCAAAAGCAAGGCGGATCAAATAACTGAACCTATCATAGTCAATGGAGGTGGTTTTTTTTCTTAAGCAAAGCAAGAAAAAAACTGAAACCGACACACTTTAGTACTTTACTATACAATGAAGAGAGATAGAGGATCTGCTAATGCTACCAAATAGCTAAAAACAAGTTCCTCAACAGAGCAAAATCATCCAAATACATAAAATGGCAGATACTTGCACAACACGTGCAATATGCGTCACTGCAAGACTTCTTGAACATGTATTTACCATTTCTCTTGCACTTCAAAGAACCTACTTACGTATTTAATTCAGAACAGAAGGACATGATCATAAAGCAAATTACCTGTTGTAACTGACTCTGCTGCCGTGCTATGAAACCTTCATACTTGATATCAATCTCCACGCAGTCTTTCTCTATTCGAGATAAACGTTCGTTTCCATAACCATGCTTATCCAGAAGTTTATATTGTACATGCGGTTTTTTCAGTATAGCTTCAAGTGTTGATGACTGCTTAATTGGTTGGTTGGATACCGCAGTAACTTCGGCAGCAAATTCTTCTCCTACAAACAAATTGATTAATTAGAGAACCAGAAACTATGCTTGTAACTACACGAAGTGAGCACGTGTTAAACAATAATATTCTGAAGCTTGGCACAGATTCATGTAGTAATTCAGCTTCAATTATATAAAGCTTACCTGATACTCTTGTATGCTTCAACCGTTCCTTTTCTTCTTTAATGCGGGCTTGCTTTGATTGATAAAGCTCCCAGCGTCTATCATCTATTAAACCAATATCTCTCCCCAAAGGGGTCAACCGACTATCAGCATTATCGGATCGAAATAGTAGACGGTGCTCTGAACGACTGAATGTCCACAAGTGCCAATAACAGAAAATGTCAGTCAAACTGTGATGCAAAGAGTCACACTAAATTAATAAAATGGTAAGCTCAGTGGTTCCTTTCCTTCTAATGGATATTACAGACAAGATACAACGTCACGGCATTCTGTCAGTAAAGGTTCTTCTGACTTGTTCCTTCAAATGAACAAGTGATCTTATAATTATTGCTACACTTTTCCCTCCTAATGAATGAGCAGTGCTGCCGCCATGTTTCTTGAAAATTGGTAAAATCCTTCATGAAACATAATTTTCTATCATTTTTATAATCTCCTGCTCTCCATTTAATTACCCCTAGCCCTATCCGACACAGTCCTTAGTGAGAATCATGGTTGTTACTCTATGGTGATGGGGGGCTTTTTAGGCCACTCATTCCTTGGCAACTAAGGATTTGTCACTTCACATCTCATCGACATGTGGCCCCTGGACTCACGTGTCGGTGAGACGTTGATTTGCAAATCCGTAAATGTCAACGAATCGAGTGGCAAATCCTCAATATTTTTCATCCAGGCTTTTAGAAGTACAAAGATTCTAGTAAGTAACTATGGTTAAATACGAATATTACATCACATTCCTTTGTCTTAGTATATAGGAGCCTGCAACTATCATTTTTTTGTCGGTCCTTTTAAGTTTTAAGCAGTAATTCCAAGAGCTGCTGTACTGATAACCCATACCTTGTTAACATGCGATAAGGCTCCCTAAGATCTTTTGTAACAAGATCGTCAATCAGAGTTCCAATGTAACTGCTTTCCCTCTCAAGAACGATTAGTGGTTTTCCATCAGAATGTCTAGCTGCATTGATTCCTGAAACTATGCCCTATAACAAAAGTGAGCAAGATTAGTACGCAGAAGTATGGTTCAATGAACCATATGTCCTGCAATGGTGATATCTGAAACAATGAATAAACCTGAGCTGCGGCTTCTTCATATCCTGTTGTTCCATTAATCTGACCAGAGAAGAATAAGCCCTCAAACTTTTTTGTCATAAGAGATCTTGAGCACTGATAAGCAGGCAGGTAATCATATTCCACAGCATAAGCTGGCCTTAGCATCACACAGTTCTCCAGACCTGGTAGTGTTCTCACGAGTGGTAATTGCAATCTTTCAGGAAGACCAGTGGAAAAGCCCTGCATAAGATATTATAAACGGTCTAAGTTGTAGGCTACTAAAAACAATTGGTGAAAAAGAAATAATATGCAGAATAGAGAGAGGGGTGGAGAGAGACCTGTAGATATAGTTCAGGAACATCTCTACCCTCTGGTTCAAGAAAGACTTGATGGGATTCTTTATCTTTGAACCTTACAATCTGCAACACAGAAATATCTGGTTATATTTCAGGTTGTACTTGGCAAATAAATCAGTCTATATAAAGGGAAACTATTTTTCTATCCAAGATCTTGGCAAGTTTAGGTCAATTACACATGATAGATAAAAACATAATCTTTAATGGAACGGAGGAACAAACCAAAAAATAACCAAGATATAATACCTTGTCTTCAATTGCTGGGCAGTACCTTGGTCCCTTTGCTTCAACCCAGCCACCATATGTTGGTGTTTCATGTAAGTTGTCTGTAACAATTTGGTGCGTATCTTTTGTAGTCCGCGTTAAATAGCAGCACATCTGTTCCCTCTCAACGTGAAATTCAGGATCAAAACTAAACCAGCCTACCTGTTTCAAGAGGTACCATCAGCTTGAACCTCAAGCTTAAGCTTAAGACACACTTCATTCAACACATATACACTAACCGAGAGAGAAATCAAAACTAACTAAGCAATCTCAGAAGCTTACTGGAGTATCTAAGAGTACAAAGGTGCACCATTTAACTTGACATACTTATATTGTAGTTTTCCCATGGTTTTTGAGTCAAGCGACTAGTCGCGACTAGTCGATGAGTCTCAAAGTGAAGTCCGACTCGGGTTCTCGACTCGACTAATTGGTTGAGTCAAGCGACTCAATCGACTAGTCTCGACTAGTCCAGGTTTTTGAGTCGACCAGCGACTTAAAGTTGGCCCCACCTGTCATCTTTTTTCCAATATCCCTTGCCCAGCTCCCGTGAAACCTAGATCGACCAAGTTTCCCCCTGAGCCAAAACTGTTTTGGCGGCTGGCTCTCGCGTCCCTCTCCCTTGGCCGCCGTCGCCCCAAGATCCAGCCGGCTGGCACCGCCGCAAGGCCATGGCACCGCCGCCTAGCTCCTGACCTGCTCCTCCCCTGGTCTGCCTCTCCCTCCGCCGGTTGCTGGTCCGCTTCTCCCTCCGCCGGTTGTATTTTAGACTATTAATAAGTATATAAAACTAGTCTAGTGTTATATACAGTTAAAATGAGTCTCGACTTGAGTCTCGACTAGTCAAGACTAGTCGAGAGTCGTTACCCCTAAACGACTCGTCGACTTATCGACTCAAAAACCATGAGTTTTCCCTAACAATGCAATGCCAAAGTGCCAAATGACCCCCCACCCCAGCACACCCAAGTGCAGGTAACCAAGAACATATAATCTCAAGAAAAAACCGTTTCACATGTTGTACACACCTCTTCATCGCCATGCTGGGCTTCCAGTCTAGAAAAGTCAACTGTCCTGCGATCAATTCGTGGTGGCGTGCCAGTTTTTAAGCGGTCAGTTTCAAAACCCAGATGCTGCAAGTTTTCAGTAAGTCCATGAGAAGCTGACTCTCCAGCTCGCCCTGCAGGCATTGATGTTCTACCAACCCAAATCTTACCACTCATAAATGTCCCGGTGGTAAGTACAACTGATGGTGCGTAAAAGTCCATGCCAAAGAAAGTGTGAACACCCTCAACACTATCATTCTTGCCTATCATAACTTCTGTAGCCATTGCCTCTCTAATGAAAGATTTTGTGTGCTGAAAATAGCATATGCAGTAATATGTAAGTACCATGAGACTAAAATCTATGCAGACAATAACAATAACAACCTTTAAAAATATTTTTTCACTTGATAGGCAGAAAGATCTGCACAACGGATTCACCTTTAATATGCAGGAAAAATGATTCATCTGGTCAAATTGTAGTACCTACATAATTTTTGTCAGGAGTAACACTACCACATGCCAAGTTAGTTAGGTCGCTATGTTTGTGAAGCCTAAATAATAAAATCGTGATCGAACAACCTAAGTTTTGTTTGAAATATGTGGTTTAGATGAGAGGACAACAAAGTGAACATTCATCTTTACATAGCACTAAGTCACTAACCACTTATGTTGTCAATCAAACAATCCTTCTTTGGTCAAGTGCAAAAGCTATGGAGTTATGATACAAGAGGTCTTCAAATATACTGACCTTTCTACAACTTTCCTCATCTCTACTGCATACTCCCTCTTATCAGTCTGAGCACGCAGTGCACGGACAGCAGGGCCTTTCGAGCTGTTCAGCACACGCTTTTGCAAATAGCACCTAAGAGAAGAAGAGGCAAGGACTGATGAGCACACAAAAGAGAGAACCCATCTCTATAAACAGGAACAGATCGAACTTCTACCTATCGGCAATTTTCCCGATATCACCACCAAGGGCATCTACCTCATGGACAAGTTGAGACTTTGCAGGCCCACCAACTGCAGGATTACAAGGCTGTAGAAAATAACAGGAAAAAAGAGAGAGTCAGTGGAAACGCGCTTTTGATCCCTGGAATATCATGAAACCGACATATAGCTCCTTGACTATGGATACTTCGTTAGCTCCTTTACAGCATATCAAAACTTGCAAACACAGCATCGTAAGTTTCCTTCTACTGTAAATTCAAACAGCTATAGCTTATGTAGTTATGTAACCCTTCATCAGACCACCATATCACAAAACCATAAATAACCCGTGTGTGTTCTACAGATACGCCAGCATATCACAGTATCGCACATTCTTGAGCTCTTAAGGTACACGGTTTAGCGGCTTTGATTCTGTATGTACAGGGCTTGATTACAAGCTTTTACTACACCACAAGGACCTGGTGCTCACTCACATATATTTAGCCCACGAACTTTGTTGCGTATTTTCAGAAACTACCGTGACACAGGCTATCCATTCCAATGTCGAAATGTAGAACTGAAAAATGCAATCGTGAGGGGCTCAGTGGTCAGTGCAGAGTGACCTACCTGCCATGCGATCCGGTCGATGTTGAGGGTGAGGAGGAGGGTGCGGGCGCCAAGCCGAGCCGACGCGAGCGCGGCCTCGCAGCCGGCGTGGCCCCCTCCGACCACGATGACGTCGTACTGCTCCCGCAGCGCGTCCAGCCTCCCTCCCGAATCTAGCGCCACACAAGCTTAAACCCATCAATCAATGGCCACCCCTTGTTTCAGTTTTTGTTAGCATCAGGCGATTAAAAATGTTTACAACCGCATCTCTAAACAGTTCCTCGAACCAACGGGAGTAGCAGTTACCCTTGTTGGCGGCGGCGGCGGTGCAGAGGCGGCGGCGGAGGCGCGGGCGCCAGGACGGCGAGGGGAGGGCGCGGCTGAATGGAGCGGAGGGGAAGAAGGACGAGAGGCTCGCCGCCGCGGCCGAGGTGGCCGGCGGGCGGAGGCGCAGCAACATCGCCGGGGACGAGGTGGGCTGGGCTATCTCTCTGCTCTTCTCTTCTGGCGGCTGTGGTTCTCTACTCGGATAGTCGGATGGAGATTGAAAAGTGAAACTTGCATAAAGGGCCCTGTATCTTTCATTAGCGCTAATTAGCTCCACATATACCCTTAGTATTTTGGTTTGGAGGGGGGCCATTGATAATTTGCTGAATGTCTTGGGTGAATCATCATCCCTAATTTTTGCAGTTCGCATTTTCTTTTCACTATCTAGCAAACAAAAATCACTTTTATTAGTTGACGTTTGTGCATCATCATCTCAGACTAGAAAATCAATCAATGGCCAAAGAAGAGTGGACTTTCTGACAGATAACACGTAATGGTAGCCTGCGTTACAACGAGACGAATTATGTCGCGACACAATTTGTTGGTATTCCATTCTGAGTTTTACTGGAGAACACGAGAAAATTACAAAAAACCACCACAATTGGTGGTCAAGCTTCAAAAAACCACCGGCTTTCATTTAATTCGCAAATCACCACCACTATTCGTTGACACGTTGCAAAAAACCACCACTTCTTCGCTAACCGTCCGCGACGCTCAGTTAAGTATGAAACTGGCAGACGGGCCCACATGTCATCATCTCCAACTTTCGCAAATCACCACCACTATTCGTTGACACGTTGCAAAAAACCACCACTTCTTCGCTAACCGTCTGCCAGTTTCATACTTAACAGACGGTTAGCAAAGAAGTGGTGGTTTTTTGCAACGTGTCAACGAATAGTGGTGGTGATTTGCGAATTAAATGAAAGCTGGTGGTTTTTTGAAGCTTGACCACCAATTGTGGTGGTTTTTTGCAATTATCTCGGAGAACACAGTTTCCTACCAGTACTTTTTTACAAGATGATAGTGCCAATAAACTGTACATAGCTGACTGGAATTACTCATCAGTTATTAAAGTTGGTGCTGGACTGCTGGACATACATATACATATACAGTAAAGCCTTATTCACATATCCCTGTCCTTCCAGGTTATTGCTCGGTTCCCCGGAGGCTGCCCGATCATCTTTACGAGTAGAGCCTTACGCGTACGGTGATCGGCGCGCGGCACAAGGGGCATGTCGATAATGTCGGGCCACATTCCTTGCATGTCTTAGGAAACAAGAAAGCAAATCAGTCAGTTACTTATATCCAAGAAAGGAACCACCTCATAGAATAAAATGTGTTACAGAAGACTGGTTTGGTCATAAGATAAGTTATGATTCAGCAATAAGTTGGCTGGTAACAGTGGACCCGGAGCATAGACTTACCAGATGACCACATTGGAAAGCCATGTCCTTTGGATTCGTTAGGCAGATGGGACATACCTACAAGTTTTGCCAAAAGGAGAGTTTAAGAGGCCATAACAGTAACATAATATCGCGCATGCTACTTTACTAGACTGAAGTTACCGACCTGTTCATCCGAAGCGTTCTTGCCAACGTCAGTTGACCGGAAGGTTGCAGTTGGAGCATGTGAGGCTGCAGCATTATCACGTTCGAGAACTTTGTTTGGAGGAGGAAGGATCCTTGGAGGGCTAGCCTTTTGTGCGTGTTTTCTGAGAGGTTGGTTTGTTGGATAGACAATAAATACAAGATCAGCAAACAAAGAATATGATAAGGATCAGCACCGAGGACAATGGAGAAGAGCATGTACTCTGACGGTCGGAGGCCTTGAGTTGCTTTATATTGAGTGGGTATCTCCATTAGAGCTGCAAGGGCAAATGCAGCCTCCTTCTTTGACATATCCTTGCTTGTCGACATGATAGCAGTGAAGTTCACAAACTGCAGCAGTTTATCGACAAGGTTGTAAGTAGAGCAACAGGCGATGAATGCAACACAAATCTGAAACTCTTCTAATCAGAAAGGCAATGGCAGAAAGAAAATTATTTCCAAGGCAATTTTTTTTCTTGTTTGTTGGAATCATCAATCTTCTCACATGTTAAGCACAAGAAATAGAGCTAGAAACATTAGCGTTTGAAGGTCATACTGTTTTTGGTGGAGCAAAACAAGGAATTGGAACCGAAGCAACATAATAGTATTATTAAATCACCTGGAAATTGTCAAAAGCTCTGTCAGGAATACAGTCATCAAAATGTTGCATTGCGTCCCATGGTCCATCGCCCACTCCCACCATCACAATCGAAAGAGGATAGAAGCTAGCGACCAAATAAGCTTTTAGTAATACAACAACACCAGGTTAAATAACAGTAGATGGACTGCATTTACCTAGCATCAACAATTGCTTGTATAGTTGCCTGTTCCTGTGGACTTAATCTTCTGTCACTTGAATTTGTGGTGGTCACCTACAACTTTTGCTCAAGTGAGACACACGCTGAATGGCTGAAGTTATATTGAAGAAATGTACTGCTACGATGGATACGATGGACACATTACCTGTCCATCAGCTACGATGACGAGAACATGGTATTGGCAGTTACTGTTTTCGACCACTGACATCGCCGCGTAAATAAGAGGTGCAAAAGAAGTTGGCCCTACAGTGACCAGTTGAACCAAATTATGAGGGAAACACAAGATTTAAGTACTGGTGGTGAAGTATTCAGTTGCCCCAGATAGAGACGGGTCATAGATACATTATTCAGTTGAAACTTGAAACACAACACATGACTTATATTGCGAATACCTTTCTCTTAGTCAAATATCTACTGCATCAAGTTCACAAACTAGATAATGTATGCAATCACAATGTAACAATAGCAATGCTATAAATCGTATTAACAAGTGTTGTCAATAATTTCCAGGAGTACCGAATGACCGAGCACCGAATAGAAATATTTTTTATGTGCTATGGTACGGTGATCTGGGGACATCATCAATTGAGTTTTTGCTCAAACAAGCACCAAAATGCGCGCCATTTTTTAATTTAGGGACACCATCGACAAATAATACCCATGTTTGTGTTTATAATCTCAGAATCTCTACTGAAGGAAATGCGGATCAAGTCTTCGTTACCTGAAAGGTTCAAATGTGGAGCAATCTGTCTGTATCTTTCAAGAACCTCCTCAAAACCACAACAAGGGCGATTTTCTTGGTAAAAGCTGAAGACGGAATGATCATGTGTAGAAGCTACATGTTGAATAACATATAAATCGAGTTATACAAGTACACAATTTCCAAAGTTCAAATGGAAAAGGAAAAGATGGTGAGTAAATAGTTACCATCACCAAATCCAAAACATGGAATCAAGTTATCATCATCAAAAGGTGACAGTGTTCGCCCAATTATAGAAATGGCTTGCTCATATGGATTTGGGGTGCCACTAATGGCATGCAGAGATTTTCTTCCAAAGGAATACCTACCTACAGAAATTCAGCAGAACATTTATTTAATCAAGCAACAGGGATCTTACGCAGAATTGCTATGAAGTAGGAAGCCTAAAAGGGAACAGCAGATATGACGTGAAAGTGGTACAGAAGTAACATTACCTGACCATTCATTGCTTTTGGTGAAGTCAATGCCAAGGATTAGATTTGATGATTCAAGCCCAGCTTCTCTCAAAGCAGCAACGACCTTCATATGTCGAAATTAGTACAAAATTATACTGTGGTAGAGAACACAAACACATGATGGGGATATGATTTATAGAAGAAAGCTGAAAGCACTTCAACAATGTTTGTTATAGCCACAAACTGAGACAAGAAATTGTGTCCGAAAGAAGCAGTTTATGTCATGTAACTATGAGCATGTAGCATACAAGCTACACCTTTTATACACTGCAAGGATTTGACACTTCTAATGTTTTATCAAGACTGCTGGAGATTGAACAACATAGATACAGAATGCAGGAAATTCGCAAGGGCTTTAAACCGGGTGACTGCCTCTATTTGGCTTTTGCTTAATCAGCTTATGTTGAACAAACAAGTGGTTGGGTTCAGATCAAAGACATTATCAAAAGTAGCAGAGAAATTTGGCTGCACTGCAGAAGTAGAGAGACATATTAGAATACACAGGCTGCCGGTCACCCACCTCATCCACCGAGCTGTAACTGTCTGCTATAAACTTCGGCTCCTTGGAACTTGCGGAGGGGAAATGAGCGTGATGCTCGTGCTTGTGATGGTTTCCTCCACCCCACATTATCAGCAACGATCTGCAAAACCACACGAATTTTCGCCTATGCGTTAATTAGCGACTCACACGCATAATTAAGTGGGACATGTGTTGTAACAGGAACAGAATTCAGATCCCAGTACCAATAACAGCAAGCCCAGAGGAGCATAGCATATATATTCTACGGAGTAGTACTAACTGACGGATTGCTCAGGTATGAACAAACAGGCTGATGTGGCGTGGGCCTTGAATCACAACTGAAGTCACCGGAGCTAGCACAGATTGATCGACATGGCAACATATCCATGAACAGGGCATGAGGTCGTGAACGACTCGATCGATCAACCGGCGCTAATCCTTCCTATCCGCTACATCGATTAATTCCCCGCCTCTGATGGATGGAACCCGCGAGGCCGGGGCGAGAGGGATTCGAGCAGGTGTTCAGCCCAACCTGAATGCTGGGCCCACGTGGAAAGCGAAGGTACGGGGGAGAGGAGTGGAGGGCGGCGCCGTACGTACCAAGGTACCAGGCGGGCGAGCCGGAGAGCCGCGCGCGGGGACCTGGACTGCGAGCTCCGCCGCGGCGGCGTCGGCGCACAGCACCACCACCAGGACCACGGCGGGCGACGGCGAGGAAGACCACGACGACGCCGGAGGAAGCGGCGCGGGAGGCGGGACCCCTGCTGCTACTGCTAGCAGATTCCGCGTAGAGTCGCTGGCAATGAATTCCATCCTAGTCGTGGTGGCAGCGTGCGTGAAGCAACCGAAAAGGACGTGGCGGCGTTCCTCCATTTTCGTCTGGCTTCTTTTCTTTTTGTTGACGTAAAAGTTGCAAACGGCCAAACTGCCGTCCTTTTTTGCTGCACCTATTCGTCTTTTTATATATCTTTTTGAATTCCAAGAATTGTTGCCATTGCTTTCGATCATTCGATGTGATTCATTTGGTATATGCTTTTGCCTACTACGTCCGTTTCTACAAAAAGCGTATACATTTTCAACAAAGGCAGACAGTATGATGTTTTACCATGTTTATGCAAAAAACATCAACAACTATAATATTATGTACATATAATATCAAAATATATTTCATAAGGTATATAAAAATATTGACTTGGCATCGTAAAATGTATATAGCTTTGTCTTTGAACTTGATCAAGCTTTACATTGCTTGACTTGGGACTACACGTTTTCTTTCAAAAAGCATAGCGTTTATTGAAAAATCAAAGCGACCGGATTTGCCGAGGAGATATTTATCCATGTTTTGGGTTATGAATGTGTCGATTGTTTGATAAGAGTTTGAATTATCTCGATTTTTCATGTGAATTATGGAGATTTGGTTGATGCAAAATCCCTTTAGAACTCCGTGGTGGTCATTGTGGGAGATCGGGAATATTTATTTTTTGACGAGACCCTGTTAGAGGCGGGAGCTCTCCCGCATTGGATTAAAAAATAATAAGAGTTGATCCAGTTAATAAGTGAAACCAGGTCCAAAAACCAAACATGACACAGTTAATTAAATAAAACCGGCAAAACCACACACCCGAGACTAGCGATCTTTATTGGCATGACTATTTTGATCATATATCCTTGTAGTCTTATAACTCTTGGTGCACTATATCACATTTTTCGCCTTCCAATTTTGTACTCGGATCTTTGTGCGCAGGTCGTATTCTTTGATCTACCATCATCACGTCTATTGTATCATAGTGTCGGCCTTCGTAGAAAGTTGTGCATGAATCTTTCCATAGAGCGAAAACAATAAGTGAAAATATCCTTTTAAATACTATATATATCCTCTAGATTTCTTTGTCTTTGTATACCTAATCATAAACAAAAATCTTTGTCAATATATATTCTCTAGCATACAATTCAGAGGTCTATGCCAAGATAGATAAAAGGACACACACACATATATATATGCACTATACTCATGCAAGTAACACAAATTAATTGAAGAATACATGTGATTTTTTTCACATTTAAGAGGATTTTTAAGTATCTTTGTAAAGCCCAATGTGTTTAAAAATAATGCTGTTTTTATTATATAATAAATTTTAAATTTAACGCAACACATTAGCTATGTCTATGACATGATAGCAATGAGATACAAGCAAATTTAAAATTTAGTATAAAATATTATATTTATTTTTATTTGCCCCAGTGTGCACAACATCCATGCCTATGTATGTGGAAGGGCTCTAAAATATAGTGAGGAGATAATAGTACATGAGAAGTACCTTAGCTGAATAAATACATCATCATTGGATAGTTTGAGAGCATGACCTACCCCATAAGATGCAAGGAAAAATAACTCAAATATAGAGTAGTGAATTAACCATAAACATCGAGTAGACTAAAATGCGTTATGAGTACCTGGTGAAATTATATTTTATCTTTTGACTATTTATGTCCAGAAATTCAAGTTAACTGAATTTTGAGGGAAACAAAGTATAAGGTTCAAGTCAAGATGTAGTTTTGGTTAACAATACTTTTGTAATACAAAAAGAAATTCACATGGATAGTTAAATAAGAGTGAATGAACACAAATATCATTATTGCAAACCCTCAGCTTGAGCAACTAAAAATAGAATAAATCATACTCATAGTTACTATAGAGGGAGGCAACACAGCTGCTAGAAGGGAAACCATGACACTGCATTCCTTTATTCCCTAATTCTTGAGAGAACATATCCTTTACGTGCTTATTGTGCACGCCATCTACATTAAATCTACATAAACATAAATGACGCTCAATATATGCAAAAACACGAAGTGTTACAAAAATGGAGTACCAAATATATAATTATAGCTTGAAAAGTCCATGGGAAAATATGAGCAAATTCATTGTAATTAATTAACGATTAAATACCAACTACTCTGAGTGCACGTGGATGTGCACAACACCTTGTGCCCGTGTCCATTGCCATGCACGGCGCGACCATCACCACGGTCCATGTACCCTTGGTCGTGCACGTCGTGATGTGTTCAACATGATATATGGCGAGGAAACTTACTGTTGATGTAAAAGGAGGGCCAGAGAGGTATTTGTCCCCGAAAAAATAGTGCCCACGCTCGCATGTCTCAAGGCCCGGAATTTAATTCAACTTTAGATGGATATAATGAACCGTAGTTGGTAAGCCGATACCGTTGTGCATACAAGTCGAGACTGATTCACAGGTTACATCGCCCAATGAGTTGGAAGAAACTCCAAAACCCGTTTGTCCAAAAGCAAGACCTTCAAGTGTAGGTACCGGGACGATCGGTTTTCTACACACTTTATATGATACATGCACTACGGATGGCATGTCTGGACAACTTGAATATCACACACAAATTGTAAACACGACACAAATACATATGCAAAGTCTATTGCAGAAACAAATATAAAGATTTACATAAGCGGCTTGAATGTTGTCTTCCATATACAACAGCGAAAACGATAAACGAATACCTAGATGGCAGCCCTACCATCTCAACTAACCACAACCCGAGATTGCAAAGCCAATCCGGCTGAAACAAGCAACTAGGCATCGCCCAAAAAATCGGAAAACAATGATGGACTTGCCTACACTAGGATCACCTTGCAAAACTTTAGGGTTGGGAATTATAGTGAGTACTTAGAGCATCTCCACTCGCGGCGCCCAAACGGCCGTCCAAACGCCTTTGGGGCGTGCCGGACACAAAATCGCCCCCACTCGCGGCGCCCAAACGCGAATTCGGTTCGGCGCGGCCCAGTTTTGTGTCCGGCACGCCCAGCCCACGCCCTCAACTTGGGGAGGCTTGGGGCGGCCCCGGACGGAAGGAAACGCGACGCCACGTCGGCCTCCGACGCGCGGGCCACGCCTGGCAGTGAGACGGCGATCGCAATAAGTGTCGGCTTCCCCAATTCGTCCACAGAAATCACATTTCCCCGCCATCTCTCCCGCCAAAAGAAAAGCCCTCGCGCCGCGCCGGCTCCATGGCGCCACCGGCACCCAATGGGAAGGCAGCGAAGGAGACGAAGGCGGCGGGGAAGACGTTGGGCGTCAAGCGCAAGGCACCCCCACCCAGGGAGAAGCCGGAGGAGATGAGGCAGGAGGATTGGGACCTCGACGTACTCCGGCGCCGATTGGACACGCAGAGCCGTGCCGGGCGCCGCGTGAAGGAGAATGAGAGGAAGCGGCTCGGCACGGCGGCGCCATTGACGGCAAGGAAGATCGCCGCCATGAACAAGACCGTCGCCGCCTTGAACCAAGCATTCGCCTTGGGAGGAAGCCCAGAGAGCAGCGCCACTCTACGATGCAAGGTTGGCGGCTCGCCGTCGAATTCCTCCTTCTTCGCCGACAGCGCCGCCGCCACGCCTCGCACCAGGTTCTCCCCCGAGTACGGCGACAGCCAGCATCACGGCGGCTTCGACCCCAACGTCATCTTCCCTTCTTGTGGCCTGGATGTAAACCACCCCGTCGATCTGAATTCGCCGACGATGCGGAGAGATCCCGCCGTCCAAACGGCCGCCGGTCGGAGCCTTTCATTCGACGCGGGTGCCTCCCATGTGATCGACGGAATGACTCCCGACGCCCCGGAGCTCATGCAGGTATGAACCTGCGTTTTCTAGCCATGGCATGTACAATAGACGTGTGCATAGGCGAGGTGTGGCTACCGGCCTTGCTGCTTGTGTGTAGGAGACCGCCCATATCATGGACGACATCATCAACGACAACGCCCGGGCGGAGGATGACGACGACGGGTTCGACGAGGATGAGGAGTACTACGAGGACGACGCCGAGAACGACGACGAGGTCGAGGAGGAGGGGGTGGTGACCCACGCTGTGGTCAGCGAGCAGGCGGCGAAGAAGAAGAAGGGCAGTCGCGACATAATCTGGACGACCAAGTAAGACGAGTGCATGGTCGAATCATGGAAGGCCATTACTACCGGCGAGATCACCGGCACAAACAAGTCGAGAACCGCCTACTGGTTCCGGATCAAGGACGAGTTCGACGAGCGCCGGTTCACCAAGGACTTCTACAAGGTGAGCATGGTGCGCGGCCAAGGCGCCATCGAGCATAGGTGGCGCATCGTCCAACGCCTCGTCGACAAGTTCCACGGCTGCCACGAGAACATCGTCGACCGGAAGGAGAGCGGGAAGGGCCCGGCGGATCAGGTGACCGCCGGCTTGCGATCCCCTTGTTGTTTTGTTGCTTAAGTACAATTGTGATCGTCGTCGGCTTGCTTGTTGTAGGTCATCGACGCCCTTGTGTTGTACAAATCCATCAACAAGGAGAAAGACTTCAAATTGATGCATTGCTACAAGCTTCTCCAAAGTTGTGAGAAATGGAAGGCACACCGGCGGACTTTGAACAAGAACGGCCGCGCCGAGCTCAACGCCGATCCCCAAAACTCGGAGGGGCGGCCTGATACGTCTCAAACGTATCTATAATTTTTGATGTTCCATGCTGTATTATATCAATTGCTACATGTTTTGGCTACACTTTATATCATTTTTATGCATTTTCTGGGACTAACCTATTAACAAGATGCCACAGTGCCAGTTCCCTGTTTTCTGCTGTTTTTGGTTTCAGAAAATCTATTAAGGAAATATTCTCGGAATTGGACGAAACAAAAGACATCGTCAATAATATCACGAGGAGATCACGGAGTCCAAAGGGGAGTCGGAGCAGACCCACCAGGGGGCCACGCCACACTAGGGCGCGGCCCAGGGTGGGCCCGCGCCCCCCTATGGCGTGGTGGCCCCCCTCGGCCACCGACGCCGCCTCTTCGCCTATATATTCTCCGCGACGCGAAAACCCTATTACGGTCGATCATATTCCACGAAAAGTTCCGTCGCGGCCGTCATCGTCAATCTCAGATCGGAGGAGTTCTGAAGCTCTTCCCGGCACCCTGCCGGAGGGGAGATCATCACCGGAGGGCTCTACATCACCATGCCTGCCTCCGGAGTGATGCGTGAGTAGTCCACCCCTGGACTACGGGTCCATAGCAGTAGCTAGATGGTTGTCTCTCTACCTTGTGCCTCCATGTTTAGATCTTGTGAGCTGCCTAACATGATCAAGATCATCTTATTGTAATGCTAGATGTTGTGTTTGCTGGGATCCGATGAATATTGATACCATGTTTATTCAAGTTGTTTATCTATGTGCTCTTGATCTTGCATGCTCTCCGTTGCTAGTAGATGCTTTGGCCAAGTAGATGCTTGTGACTCCAAGAGGGGGTATTTATGCTCGATAGTGGGTTCAGTCTCTAGATATCTGGATCAGTGACAGAAAGGTCTAAGATGGTAGATGTGCTGTTGCTACTAGGGATAAAACATTGGTGCAGTGTCCAAGGGCACTTGTATTGATTACATTACACACTTTACTTCATGCAATAATCTGTTGTTAGCAACTTAATACTGAATAGGATGCGGATGCTGCCTTGAAGGTGGATTATTTAGGCATAGATGCGTTGGAATAACGGTCTATGTACTTTGTTGTAATGCCCAACTAGATTTCATAGTAGACATCTTGGCATGTATTGCATTGTTATGCCCTCTCTATTTGTCAATTGCCCAGCTGTAATTTGTTTACCCAACATGCTAGTTATCTGTTCTGAGAGAGACACCACTAGTGAACTGTGGACCCTGGTCCAATTTCCTCATACTGTTTACACAACCTGCTGCAATCATCTGTTTCCTGTTACTTGCTGTTTCCTGCTGTTTTCCACACCATACGTTTAACTCTTTGTTTCTGCAAGACCGGAGAGATTGACAACCTCTCTGTTTCGTGTTGGGCAAAGTTCTGGTTTGTGTCTGTGCAGATTCCACGTTGGTGCAAGCTCCCTAGCGCCAGGGGGAGTCAACATCAACAACCTTCCGATAGATCGTCAAGTCCTACTGGATTGATAACCTTGGGTAGATTTCTCAAGGGAAAACTTCTGCTGTCTACATCATAACCTTCCTCTTGGGGTTCACCAACACGTAGCCATCAAGCTGTTTTCTGGCGCCGTTGCCGGGGACTTGGAGGCTATTGGAAAGGGGAGTCTCTCAGTTCCAATCTCTTTACTTTGTTTTTTGTCTTGTTTTATTTTTGTTTTGCTTGCTGTTAAAAATCAAAAACCCAAAAAAATTAAATTCCTGCATCTAGTTTATTTCGGTTTGCTCATCATGTCTGGTTCTTCTTATTTTGTTTCATCTCCTGAGGTTGAGGTTCGAACTTTTAAGCAACAAGGGGGAGAAAGTTTAAAAGATGCTTGGTACAGAATTAGTAATGCTCATCATAGGTGTGCTAAAAAACATTCCACTACAATCCTTCTTAGGAACTTTTATGTTGGCATTACCAATTGGTATAGATATGTTTTGGACACTTTGACAGGGGGTAACTTCCTAGGAACACCTGCTCTAGAGGCTAGCTACATCCTTGAAAGTCTAGTAGGAATACCACCTGTTAATGAAATTAAAATTGAAGTCTCTCTTGAGGATGTTATGAAAAAGCTTGAGGTTGTAGAGAATCTTCCAAGTATTGATGTTAAGCTTGAAAAACTACTTGAGAACACTGAAAATTTGATAAATCCTTGGAAGATCTTAATAAAAGAATTGTTGCTCTAGAAACTTGCTTTAAAAATCATGATCAAAACTCTAGGATTGAGGAGATAGAGGAAGTCATTGACACCATGAGTAATACTTTTTCCTCTTTCAAAACTAAGAAGCAAGGGTATATTCTAGATAAAGGAAAGAAATTCATGTATGTACCTAAGGGGCCTAAACCAAAACTTTCAACTTCTGATGTGCTGGATAATGGATTTTATGAATTTACTAATAAAGCTTGCAGTGGGCCTCTCAAGTTTTCTTCTCAAGAACTAGCTAAAATGAAAACCCCTCTTGTTGTGAATTATGATTTATCTGAAGCTTTTGGGAACCTTGATGTTTCTGGTCTTGACAATACTTGATGCATCTCTTCATGCCTAGCTCAAAGGCATTAAAGAAAAGCACTTCTGGGAGATAACCCATGTTTTTATTTGCTGTTTTATTTTTGTTTTCTTGAGTCAAGGATGCTTGTTTACCTCTGTAGCAACTCCTTTGTATCTTTTATTTGCTGTTTTGTTGTGCCAAGGAGAGTTACTAATGCAAAGTTGGTTTTATTTTCGGGACTGCATTGGGACAGATTGCTGTTCGTCACCGTTTAATTCAGTAGAAAATCAGAAAAAATCGAAAAATGCTGAAACTTTTTGTGCATGTTCCTGATGATGTTACGCAACTTTCATTATTTCAAAAGTTTTTCATCTGAGCATCGTAAGTGCCTCGAAAAAATTCGTCATTACAGACTGTTCTGGTTTGACAGATTCTGTCTTTTATTTTGCATTCTCTCTTTTACAAGTTTTTAAGTGGTTTCTTTTCGTGTAAAAGTGCCCACTTGAGCCTAGTAACAGTGGCTAATGTTTAAAATAGTTGGCTTGTGAGTTTTGTCTTTGCTAGAACTTTGAAGTATTATCTTTTAGTGCACTAACCTGCTAATGAGAAAAGCTGTTAAGTTTTGGTGTGAAGGAAGTTTTCAAGTGTTGATAGAGGAGAATGATATTACATGATCAAGAAGAGTGAAGAGCTTAAGCTTGGGGAGGCTTACCTCCCCAGCATATTTCAAGAAGACTCAAGCATCTAAGCTTGGGGATGCCCAAGGCATCCCCTTCTTCATCTACAAATTATCAGGTCATCTCTAATGGTGCTATATTTTTATTGCTTCATGCTAGTGTACTCTTCCTTGGAGCGTCAGTGTGTTTTTGTTTTCAGTTTGTTTTGTTTTGTTTGCTGTGCTATACTTGTTGGATCCTAGCATTCATGTTTGGGAGAGAGACACGCTCCACTTTTTCATTAGAATACTCTTGTGCTTCACTTATACTTGTTGAGTATTCCTGTCTAGTTGCTGTTATTGCTGTTAGCTCTCAGTTTTTCATGTATCTCTTGTTAGAGCTTTCAGTTTCTTTTGAAGAAAGTACTCTCTTGCTTCACTTATATCTGTTTGGAGAGTTGTCAAATAAGTTGATTGGTGTTTGGTTGGACCAGAAAAATGCTATGCATGTGGTAGTGGTATAAAATGCTTACATGAATCTTTTTAGATCGTTGTCTTGAGTAATTTGATGCTTGCCAATTGTTTTGAGCTGTCAAGTAATTAATGTTTAAGCTTGTGCATCATGTAAGTAATGGCTATTAATGAAGAACTACTATAAGGATTTTCTGCTATAATAATCTGTTGCATAATTGGAAGTCCATAGTAGTCTAGATAATTTTTGGATGAAGGCTATGTGTTAACAAGGAAGACAGTGGGAGTCTATGGTTCGTCAAACCTTGTGTTTTATGTACACTCTTGCTATTCCAGTTGATAATGATGTTTGCTTATAATAACCTTGCTAGCCTAAACTCTGTACTAAGAGGGAATGCTTCTTGTACATCCAAAACCTTGAGCCAAATCCATGCCACCTGTGTCCACCATACCTACCTATTATGTGGTGTTTTCACCATTCCAAGTAAATTTCTTCATGTGCTATCTACTAACTACTCAAAACAATTATCCTTTTTGTGTCACTACTTGAAAAGCTCATAAGGACGTAGTAGTGAGATTTGTCATCTTCCATGCTAATTAATTTACAAGGATTGGCAGCTTCATCTGCTTCTCCACCTTTTATTTTGCATTAAAGAGCTGGTTAGTCCACCCTATAAATAAATAAATAGACACTCCTCCATGGTGAATGTTGGTGGGCACCCGAGGATTCGGTTAGCCATGGTTTGTGGAAAGTAAATGGTTGGGAGGAGTGTCACCAATAAGTGCTTGTTACAAGTGCAGTCCTAAAAACTCTCGGAACCGCTCTAAAAGTTAGTTAGCCATGGAAGATGACAAGTACCTGCTATTTGATTTGTTGACACCTGTATACACCATTACCTTACAAAACAATATTTTATGCTCTCTATATGCCTTCGGGAACTACAGCTCTAGCACATGATGTTAATCCCTGCTTCCCTCTGCGAAGGGCCATTCTTTTACTTTTATGTTGAGTCAGTTTTCCCACTTCTTTCTGTCTACTTAAGCAAACATCATTGTCAACTCCAGTATAACAGTTTTTACATAACTTTGTGTTTGGTTGATCATATTCTTTGCATTGACATTATCTATATGATATACATGTTGAAAGTTGAAGCAAAAGCTGAAGCTATTATCTTCCTTTGTGTTGATACAAACACTTTCATGTTGAGAATTATTGCTGCTGTGAACTAACTATTATGTTAGACTATTATATCTCTAAATGTTTTATAGTATTATTCATGAAAGTTTGCACTTGTGTGATCACTTATGTTTACTCTTTATTTACTTGCTTGCAAACTATAGACCATTGGCTTGGATCACTTCATTCAGATCATGTGCATTACATTGTTATTTGATCAAAGATTGTGTTGGTAGCATGTCACTTCAAAAATTATCTGTTTTTATCGTTTACCTACTCGAGGACGAGCAGGAACTAAGCTTGGGGATGCTTGATACGTCTCAAACGTATCTATAATTTTTGATGTTCCATGCTGATATTATATCAATTGCTACATGTTTTGGTTACACTTTATATCATTTTTATGCATTTTCTGGGACTAACCTATTAACAAGATGCCACAGTGCCAGTTCCCTGTTTTCTGCTGTTTTTGGTTTCAGAAAATCTATTAAGGAAATATTCTCGGAATTGGACGAAACAAAAGACATCGTCAATAATATCACGAGGAGATCACGGAGTCCAAAGGGGAGTCGGAGCAGACCCACCAGGGGGCCACGCCACACTAGGGCGCGGCCCAGGGTGGGCCCGCGCCCCCCTATGGCGTGGTGGCTGATACGTCTCCACCGTATCCATAATTTCTGCTGTTCCATGCTTATATTATACCATTTGCTACATGTTTTGTATACACTTCGTATCACTTTTATGCATTTTCTGGGACTAACCTATTAACAAGATGCCACAGTGCCAGTTCCCTGTTTTCTGCTGTTTTTGGTTTCAGAAAAGTACTTCTGCGAATATTCTCGGAATTGCACGAAACAAAAGGCCACGTCCTTATTTTTCCAGCGCCGTCACGGAGTCCAAAGGAGAGACGAAGGAGGGCGCCGAGGTGGCCAAACCACACCCCGGCGCGGGTGGGCCCCCTGCCGCGCCGACCTATGGTGTGGGCCCCTCGAGCCTCCACCGACGTTGCCCCTTCGCCTATATATTGCCTCAGACGCGAAAACCCTAAGGGACCAAGTCATATTTCCAGAAGAGTTCCGCAGCGCCGCCGCCATCGACGACAAGTTTCGGGGGACAGAATCTCTGTTCCGGCACGCTGCCGGGACGGGGAATTGCCCCCGGAGTCATCTCCATCAACTCCATCGCCATCTTCATCGCCGCTGCTGACTCCCATGATGAGGAGGGAGTAGTTCTCCCCGAGGCTGAGGGCTCTACCGGTAGCTATGTGGTTCATCTCTCTCTCCCATGGTGTGATCTTTATGTGATCGTGTGTAATGCTAGTATCGCTGAATACATTAATAATGTTTATGCTACTCAAGTGATTTTGTCTAGTTTCTGGAGTCATTGTGACAACACGGTATCAAGGTGACAGTGTGGGTACTTGTGTGACTCTATGAATAATTTAGATATTTATCATGGCTTATTCTTGCGAATTGTGGTGTTTGTTTACTCAGACTTTGAGGTGTGCTCTTGCAGCCATACGCATAGTACTCTTGCTTCATCAAGAAGGAGAATAATCCCGAGCAGTATTTACTTGTGTTTAGTTGTGCTAATCTAGTTGAATATGTAGATGTTACTCTTTATCTATTATGCACTCCAGAGGTTAGTTTAATATGAACTCCGGTACTCTCCACGGTGTAAAGGTGACAGTGTGTGCACCGTATGTGATTCCTTTATGACGTTGTGGCGCTTGTTTACTCCGGCTTGAGGTGTGCTTTTGTAGCCCTACACAATGAATGGTGTTTGTTATCCAACAAGAGAGTGTTTAAGAGTAGCTTTTACTTATTCAGTTATGAGATCATTGTTGAGAGTGTCCACTAGTGAAAGTATGATCCCTAGGCCTTGTTTCTAAGCATTGAAACACCGTTTACAACAAGTTCTGCTATATGTTTGCTTGCTGCCATCTTTATTTCAGATTGCAGTTACTACTTATAATCATCCATATTACTTGTATTTCACTATCTCTTCGCCGAACTAGTGCACCTATACATCTGACAAGTGTATTGGGTGTGTTGGGGACACAAGAGACTTCTTGTATCTTAATTGCAGGGTTGCTTGAGAGGGATATCTTTGACCTCTACCTCCCTGAGTTCGATAAACCTTGGGTGATTCACTTAAGGGAAACTTGCTGCTGTTCTACAAACCTCTGCTCTTGGAGGCCCAACACTGTCTACAAGAATAGAAGCGTGCGTAGACATCAGTGGCCCCCCTCGGCCACCGACGCCGCCTCTTCGCCTATATATTCTCCGCGACGCGAAAACCATATTACGGTCGATCATATTCCACGAAAAGTTCCGTCGCGGCCGTCATCGTCAATCTCAGATCGGAGGAGTTCTGAAGCTCTTCCCGGCACCCTGCCGGAGGGGAGATCATCACCGGAGGGCTCTACATCACCATGCCTGCCTCCGGAGTGATGCGTGAGTAGTCCACCCCTGGACTACGGGTCCATAGCAGTAGCTAGATGGTTGTCTCTCTACCTTGTGCTTCCATGTTTAGATCTTGTGAGCTGCCTAACATGATCAAGATCATCTTATTGTAATGCTAGATGTTGTGTTTGCTGGGATCCGATGAATATTGATACCATGTTTATTCAAGTTGTTTATCTATGTGCTCTTGATCTTGCATGCTCTCCGTTGCTAGTAGATGCTTTGGCCAAGTAGATGCTTGTGACTCCAAGAGGGGGTATTTATGCTCGATAGTGGGTTCAGTCTCTAGATATCTGGATCAGTGACAAAAAGGTCTAAGATGGTAGATGTGCTGTTGCTACTAGGGATAAAACATTGGTGCAGTGTCCAAGGGCACTTGTATTGATTACATTACACACTTTACTTCATGCAATAATCTGTTGTTAGCAACTTAATACTGAATAGGATGCGGATGCTGCCTTGAAGGTGGATTATTTAGGCATAGATGCGGTTGGAATAACGGTCTATGTACTTTGTTGTAATGCCCAACTAGATTTCATAGTAGACATCTTGGCATGTATTGCATTGTTATGCCCTCTCTATTTGTCAATTGCCCAGCTGTAATTTGTTTACCCAACATGCTAGTTATCTGTTCTGAGAGAGACACCACTAGTGAACTGTGGACCCTGGTCCAATTTCCTCATACTGTTTACACAACCTGCTGCAATCATCTGTTTCCTGTTACTTGCTGTGTTTCCTGCTGTTTTCCACACCATACGTTTAACTCTTTGTTTCTGCAAGACCGGAGAGATTGACAACCTCTCTGTTTCGTGTTGGGCAAAGTTTTGGTTTGTGTCTGTGCAGATTCCACGTTGGTGCAAGCTCCCTAGCGCCAGGGGGAGTCAACATCAACAACCTTCCGATAGATCGTCAAGTCCTACTGGATTGATAACCTTGGGTAGATTTCTCAAGGGAAAACTTCTGCTGTCTACATCATAACCTTCCTCTTGGGGTTCACCAACACGTAGCCATCACGGCCAATCAGGAACAAGAAAGCGAAAGCGGCCTTGGCAGCGGCGGCAAAGACGGACAGAGTGCAGTCGTCCATCGACAAAGTCCTCGCCGATGTTTGCTCCAACTCGAGCTTGAGGCGCGAGGAGAACAACGCAAGGTGGGCGACCTTGATGCAGAAGGTCGACGTCAAGATCAACCTCGAGCAGAAGAAAGCCGCCGTCAAGAAGAGGAGTCAGGACTTCATGATCTTGACGGCCGACGTCTCCAGCTTGGACCCGCTGGCGAGGGCGGCGCACAACATGTATCGCGTCACGATCCTGCAAGAGCTTGGGCTCGTTCCGCCCGAGAATGGCGCCGAGAACGGCGGCAACCACGGCACCGAGACCGGCCACAGCGCGGACGGCCAGGTCGACGATGACCCCGACATGACTCAGCCCGGCTATGATAACATCTAGATCGGCGACGACGACGGCGGCGGCGACAAGCAGACGCCGGGCAAGCCCGGCGTATTTTGGCGACATATCTTGACGTAGTGTATTTTGGCGGCACATTCGAATTTGCAAATTTGGGCGCTGCGAGTGGGGAGCGAGGGCGCCCAAATGCGCCAAGTAGTCCGGACGGCGCCTAAACGGCCTGTCCGGAAGGCGTTTAGGCGGCCGTTTGGGCGCCGCGAGTGGAGATGCTCTTATGCACTCGCAAACTTATACATTTTGAAGAATGTAAATAGCAATAAGGAATGCATATCAAATTTAAATCATAATTAAGCATGGTATCAAAACTTGTGCACATGTGACATAATCAACAATCTACATGAATATGATACCATACCAAGTCCACCATAAGAAATACATGGTATCGGTGATCCATAACATCATGAAACATGGCATAACAAACAAACAATTTATTTTCCAACTAGGGTTGGGTTAACCACCCAAAACCTCTATTGAATCTGGTCGGAACCGGGATAACCATCCAATTCTGACGCGGAAGTGATTCGATGGGAAAGTTCAGATGTGACCACCACTGACTAAGAATGCCATCAACATCACAACCCTTCAATTGCATGTGTAAGACGGGAGACCCAACCGTCAAACAATCCATCTGTTGGCATCAATCTCTGGCGCTCACATCTCAATTATTAGGTTGCATAATTGACTAGTGAAAATAAGTGTCATGACCCACAAGCAAATACAATAGTATCCATCACAATATAATACACAGTCGGGGTCATGAATAAAACGATGATGAAAATAATTAATACAATTTAAAATCAATTGATTTATATCCTTAGAATTATAAGTTATTAATTTCCGAAGCTTAATAGAGCAATTTCAGGGTTTGTAACAACTCAATAAAACTTTTTTTGTAACACTAATGACAATAAACATTTTTTTCAAATAATACAATTCAAAACATGAACTTACATAGAAAATTCACTTAATTTTGGAACTGTAACGGTGTTTCTGTAATGTTTACAAGTTTTTATATTTTAAACCCCTTTCTTGGATTCTCCTTACCACAATCGGAATTCCTAGATTAAAACATTTTTCAGGTCACGGAGGCTGACTTGTGGGGCTGTTGGTCAAGTTTGACTAGTGAAATTAGCCATAGGTCCCACTTGTCACATAAGAGGCATCAAGCGTTTTCTATTCCCATTACCACTTTAAGTTCGGGACACATATGACAACAATTTACTCATTTACAGAAGTAATTTACAAGATTTGCAGGGTTAGCCCAAATATCATCAATGGATTACAACTAAGCTAGTGCAAGGCTGAGGCTCAGTTTGGTAGGTCGGTATTTTGTAAACTGGAGTATTTCAAAACCTAAGGATTCCAATTCTAAGCAATACTAAAGGTTTCTCTCCTTTCTCAGTTTCGAAAAAAGAGAGGGTTGGAATTCTTTCTCCAATACTTAGAAAAAACCACAGTTTTAGAGAATACTTCAGCTTTAAAACTACACTATTTATTGGATCTAAACACCTTAAAGTATTAAATACTTCAATATTTTCAGAAACCAAAATATTCTCTGTATAGTCCAAAAATACTTTAATGCCAAAATGGGGCCTGAGTGCTTTGGAAATAACGGACTGCGTTAGCCGAAGGGTATCTACCCAAAGCAGGCGCTCGGTCGGCTGGACAACGCACTCACCGGTGCTGCATACAACCAGTAGGCAAAATTGCATGAGAATTAATGGAAGGCGAGCGAGGAGGAAAAGAGGGGAACGGGCGGCAAACCAAACGAGAGGACCCCTTACCGCAAAGAATCTGTGTGAGCAGGGCAATGGCGTCGGCGGAATTTTTTTTTGAACATTTTTTGGTTGTTTCTAGGTTCATATTATGAGGGATTCGGATGTTCGGACTTCCCTTGGCTACTTATCAATGGTCATCGGCGTCGGGAGAGCACAACTCCAACACTTCTGCACTCTTTGTGGGCAACTCCGCTTTTCCATTGTTTTTCCTACTCTTTCATGTCCGCAGACACTCTTGTACTCTTCATCTTCACATCTCGAACCTTCATGCATGGCCTTTTCAGAGGAATCGAAAGGCCATGGCCATCATCCTACAACACCTCTCATGGATGCGGTACATCTAAGACCGACAACCCTCCCCATTTAGCATCCGAGAAAACCTCCGGTTGAAACTAAGTTGCCGTGGAAATTGGTGAAAACTATGTTACGAGGTTCCCGACGTCATGGAAAAAATATAAATTTTGTTGGGGAGATGATTTTCTACTAACACGTTATTTCAAGTTTAAAATCAAAACCGTTTAAGATGTTTTATAAAAAAAATACAACACTAAATGGTGACAAACGGTACACCATCATTATGCATGCATATGCATGTTTTCTCCTTACCTACCGAAAAAAATGTGAGCAAGAACTTCAAAATTAAACCGCAGAGGATGGAGCCGTATCCAGAGTAATCATCTACTGTGGTCAGATGAAAGCGTGAAGCATTTTTCAAAAATTAAACCACGAGTCTGATTTGACATTAAGCGGTGACCACGGGCGGAGCTCCCTTAAGGCCCACCCGGGCTACGGCCCGCCCAGGTTTTTGGCCAAAAAATTAACTATTAGTATGCAGCAAATGTGGCCCAGCCCATCAACGCACACACTGCGCACACAGGGCCAGTTTCTTCACATGTGCATTTCCTCTCTCATCTCACGCAGTCACGCTACACACTAGTCAGAACAGAACCATGGGTCCATGGCCATGGAGGCAGATGGCTAGGTCTAGGTGATTTGGACATGGATTAGACAAGAAAATAAGGAGAAAAGGGGGAATCTTTGGAGGGCAAGCAGTAGCGCCGCCCGCAGCTTAGGGGCGGCCACTAGTCATCGCTTCACGGGCGTCGGGCAGGGCACGGCCTCACAGGCATAGGCCGGAGGTCCAGCAGCCGGATCGATCGAAGCTGCGACCTCAAATCGAGCCCCATTCTTCTCCAATTTCGCTGCTCAGGTGCTTCTCCTTTCTTTCCCCAAATTTTTGGTTATCAATTTGATGGCACGGTTGATTCTTTACCGATTTTGTTGTTCAATTTTGCACAGCCATGGGAAAGGCAACTCAGAGAAGAATTGATTTTGTTTTGAAAAGGAAAAGAGATGACAGTAGTGAAGTTGAAGAAGATCCTTTACCAGCAGCAGATGATCCTTTGCCCTTGCTTGAATTGGAACAACAGTAACAGAACAATGCCGAAGGTCTTCGCACTCGCACAGATGAACCGGTCATTTTTCGAGGTGTTGAGTTCTTGCAGCGAGACCCAGGATTGCGCCCTCAGATTTGGCAATATCCACCAGATCAGAGAGATAGTGTGAGAAGAGCATATTTGTTGTTAGGCCCTATGCAGCCCCGTCTAACAAATTATAAACTTTCCGGTGAACAAGGGCAACAACGCCGCTTCCAGTTTGGCTGGTTTGGTCTTTTTCCATCATGGCTTGAGTACTCGGAGGACAAAGATTGTGCATATTGTCTATTTTGCTTTCTGTCCAACAACAAGGAGAATACACGAGGTGGTTCACATGTCTTCACAGTACATGGATTTAATTGTTGGAAGAGGATAAGTGGGAGAAATTGTGCATTCTTGACTCACATTGGTTCTGGACCATGCTCACCACACAACAATGCAACAACTAGTTGTCATGCTTTAATGCATCAACCGCACCACATAGAAAATGTAATAGCTGTCAAGGACAAGGAGAAAGTAGAAAGAAACCGCTTGCGGCTAAAAGTCTCAGTTGCTAGTGTCAAGTGGCTTGCATCTCAGGCTTGTGCTTTTAGAGGGCATGATGAAAGTGATCAGTCAAAGAATAAAGGCAACTTCCTTGAAATGGTGGATCTTCTTGCAGAATTCAACCCCGAGATTGCTAAAGTTGTGTGGGGAAATGCTCCGTACCATTCAAAATACACATCTCCTGAGATTCAAAAAGAGATCTTGAGTATATATGCATTCAAAATCCGGAAGCATATCCGTGAGGAAATTGGGGATTCTAAATTCTCTATTTTAGTAGATGAAACATGTGATGTGGCAAAGAGAGAGCAAATGGCGTTGATTCTGAAATTTGTTGATAAAGATGGTATTTTACAAGAGAGATTCTTTGATTTGATACATGTGGCGAACACAAGGTCTTTGACACTTAAAGATGAGCTGACCGTTGTTTTATCAGATGTTAATTAACATAGAGGGTGAAATTCTAGAGACATACAGCTACGATGATGTCATTACAGATTTTAGAAGGATCAAGAATCGAAGTGCTGATTTGTAGTATGTATCTCTCCCTGCGTACACA
The DNA here is from genome assembly GCA_947311845.1 of Poa pratensis. Classification (NCBI taxonomy): domain Eukaryota; kingdom Viridiplantae; phylum Streptophyta; class Magnoliopsida; order Poales; family Poaceae; genus Poa; species Poa pratensis. The sequence continues at coordinate 81,409,833 of CAMZMU010000039.1, forward strand.
TCTGTTGAATGTTGTGTAGCTTCTTTTGGTATAGCTCATTTTGTTTAGTAGTAATTCTATATATCTATACCTAATAATAAAAGCATTAAGACTTCTTCTCGTACGTCGTTAAAAATACCCCTAAAGTTCACAACAATTACCCACCACTGCCACCCATAAGTCATGGAAAAAACAGTTCGAAAAAGAGGTCCGTTTCCTTGGTTTGGTTCGTTGGTTTCGTACGTCGTCCGTAGCACGTACGTCGCCCCAGTCCGTTTCCTTCCGGAATTCCTTTCCCCGTTTCTTTAAATCCGCTCGTTTCTTGGTTTGTCTATCGTATGTACTGGCTGTTTCCGGATTCTAAGCCGATTCTATGACGAAATCCATCCCCTAAGATTCTGGCCTCGCCGCCGTCGCCCTCGACCACCTCTGCTCGATTCCTGGCCGCCGTCGTCGAATTCCCCGTCCAGAAGAGCAAACCGATGCCCACGCCGGCTTCCAAGAGCCATGCCAGCTCCTACAAGTTTCCCCGTGACGAATCCCTAGGCTGACAGTTCGACGCTCATGCCGGCGGAAGGCCATGTCTGGCATAGAGGAGCGTGAGCATGCCTTTCCCGCCGACAGAGGCCAGCCGTCGACCCTTCCGAGTTGGCCAGGCGAGAAGACGCTGAGCTGACGTCAAGCGTGAGTTGATCTATGTTCCCATTGAGGTTTTTTCCTTCCCCGGCTGTACTGTGACGCAGTGGTGGAGCTGTCGCCTATGCCGCGGTGTAGGCAACAGTGCACCTCTCACCGTGGCCGCCATCCCAGCGCTGCCCGAAGTATGGAGGCGACTGTGCACCTCTCGCTGTGGCCGACATCACAGCGCCGCCCGAAGTGCCCGACTCACGCTGGCTGATTCGACGGCGTTCAGGCCTCGAGCTTGGCGCGAGAGCGCTCTGGCTTAGGGCCGTTACTACCTCCTCAAGTCCTCATCCCCATAGTGTGCCTTGATGTTGGAGCCGATGATTCAAGGCTGCAATGTATACATTATGGAAAGACCCTCCTTTGCGCACAACTCAGTAGTTCCAGCTCGCGGGCGGCATGAGATATGTCCCCGGCTCCGATCATTAGCTGCTACTGGCGAGAGTGAGAGCGGTGCTGATTCGTTGAAGACACATCACGCTGACGCGAGGAGCAAAGGAGAGGAGGTTCGACGAGAGGAGCCGCGTGCTGCATGGCTTGCATGACTTTCGTATGATCATCATTTAGTACAGGTATAGCATGACTTTCACATCCTTTCTCTGCGCGTCAGCGGACATACAATGGACCATGATCAGGAAAGACAGAAACGAAGCCAACGGATCGGCGGCCATGCATGCCGTCGTGCATGCCGAACGGTACTACGGCCAAGTCTTCTCTGTCCGATCAGGTACGTGAGCACTCAGAACACTACTCATTGATGGCAACAGCCGCTGCTTCCATCCTCAATGATATATAAAGGACCTTGGATGATCACATCGTATGCACGTATTAGTATAGGAGACTTGCTCATCTCCAGAATTTAAGTTTCTGTGCTAGCCACTGGCTTCAACTACTATTTAAGTATTCTAATGTGAATTAATATTTGTGTTCTCATGTTTACCACTAGCTTCTGAGATTTAAGTTTTCTAACGGGAATTAATTTTTGTGTAGCCAAGCAACGACTACCGTGCTTTAATATGATGTGAAGTATAAGCTATATCATGATTCATGTGCAAATGGTTAGGTTTTATATAGTTTTAAATTTAAAATAGGAAACAATACTATGATTATTAAGATTAACATGCACCTGGAAAAGTGACGGTGGAGTAGTACATGGCGCACGAAGCGCGACCAACTTGGCAACCGCTAGATCCACAACCCACCTAGGATTCACCCGTCGCAACGCACGGGCATATTTTGCTAGTATATATATATATGATGTATGCATGTGCTGATGAACAAATGACTAATATGAAGTGGTATTGGTTTAGAGCAATTTTTGTGCTTTCTTATAGTCTGGCCCGCCCATGATTTCTTTTTGAGCTCCGCCACTGCGGGTGACGTTTCCTGACTTGCATGATTCGAGATTTCGAAATCAATCACGACGTGACGTGCTCATGCTGCCCCAACGGATAGGGTTCACATCGCAGTTGAAGGGTCGACGTTGGATTTTCATCAGTAAAATAAAAAAATAAAAGAAAAAGAATTGATAGGCGCAGGAATTTGATTGCAAAAATAAAACCAAAGCACGCCCGGTGGGACTCGAACCCACAATCGCCTGATTAGAAGTCAGACGCCTTATCCATTAGGCCACGGGCGCTGTTGTTGGTACTCTAAACCATATTGTCTTATTTATACGGACCATACGCGCACCCATGCGCCACGTCTATCGTCATGCGTGCGACTCTCGAGGACAGGCAACAAACTGATTTATCTTTCTTGCAAATCTGATCTAGATACAACAAACTGATTTAACTAATGGTTTTAATAGTTGTATACACATGTATTACTTTCGGTTGTTGAAAATTATATCAACATCTATAATACTAAGTACACACAACACGAAAGTATGTTTCATGGTGGTTCTAATAATATTGATTTGATATCGTGGTTGTAGATATATTTTCTATATACTTGGTCAAAAGTTTATCAAACTTGACTTTGACGAAAACTAAACTCAGTGTAAATTAGAAAAAGAGGATGTACAGTACATTTTAAAGGTGCACTTCAAAGAACAAGAACTAAATCTGTGGTAGTGGGCTTATAACATCATAGGAAGAAAATAGTCTAGTAGCAAAGTTGGTGTTCAGCTGTCTTGGACTCGATCACTCGAAGAAGGCCTCCGGGATGGAAGAGTCATCACCTCGTCTCCTAGACTCCCTACTCTCCTCCCCACGCCGCCTCTATAAATACCACCCGCGTCCTCCGCCTCCCGGTTCTGCCCCTCACCCCCACGCGCTGCGGAAAAACCCTCGATCGAGCTCGACCAGGTTCCAGATGCTTCCACAAGTTTCGAGGAGAGGAGGAGGGCGCGGGCTCGAGACGGCGGCGGCGCCTCCCCGCGGCGAGCGCTGCGCCGTCTGCCGCGACGTCGACATCTCCGTCCCCCACCAGGCCAACTGCTCCCACTGGTTCTGCGGTAATCGCCCCTCGCCCGCGCCCACCACCTTTCCCCTCCCTCTTCCTCCTCCCCCGGCTGCTAGCCACCTGCGTTCGCGGCTGGGCTGGTGCGCCGCCACCCCGCGCCACTTGATTTGGTTGCTCGATTCCCCAATCGCGCGTCCGTACGCACGTGTTTCGTCCCGAGCTTGGGGTTTCCGTTCGAGCTGGTTGGTATGTTGGTTGCAGATGTTTCGTGCCGCGTTTCGTTTGATTGCGGGCTTGGATCGGTAGCCACGCTGCTGGACACGCGCGTCCGTGGCTCGTAAATCTGCCGATTTTGAGATGGATGTCCCAGTAATTAATTAGTGCTACCTTAGGAGTATAGTTGCTTTGGCTCACTAATTAATTAGTGCTACCTCAGTAATGTGACGATCTGAGATGGATTGCCCATTTAGTGCTCGCTTATTTGCCTTGGTGAAGCGTGATTTGGTTGGCGCGTGCTGTCTGTGCTTGTTGCTTGTTGGTGAGGCCACGGTTTAGCAGTTTCGATGATGTTCTTAATTTCGTGTCGAGAACTCGAGATGCTGCCTCATCGGTTCGTGTATGCACGTTATCTATGTAGGCGTGTGCTACTGCTAGTGGTAGTCATCGAAGTAACTTCTCGCGCCACTGCATTCGTGCAATCTGCAATGTTTTGAGGTCGTTGAACATGTTGACAGTTGACTGCATGCTAGCAGTACCAGATCTGCCTGCCGCTTTCATGATCCTTCAGGATGCCAAACTGTATGCCATTATTACTAGATCATATGCTTGCTTTTGGGTAACTAGATTTGATGCTAGACATGCCATTGTGTTTGGCGCTGATCGTTGGACTGACTGCAAACATTCTGCTGACTACTCCTGGTCTCTTAATGAACAGAATTAAATCTCCACTGCTGAGTGCTGGCATAACTTAGCCATGACATTGGGTTTTAATGGTTAACATGATGGTACTGTTTGTGTTCAGGACACTGCATCGTGGGTGTCTGGCTGCATGGATCTGTCCTTCGGCCATCCGACTGCCCTCTTTGTCGCCGTCCCATAACTCTGCTGGTACCTTCTGAAGTTGCTTCCCTGCTGCGTGATGAGCCAGAAATTGCTCCTGTCGTGGACCGGATAGAGCAGTACAATGGGCGTTTCGCTGGTGCTCCTCACAATATGATTCAGGTAAAACCTGCCATATCTTCTGAGTGTCATTTCAATCTGGTTACACACTTGAAAAAGCCTAAGTGCCCTTTGTTACATCAGTACACGATTTTGTTCTTGCCTTCTTTTGTCATGTGAGGTTTAGATTGTTGATGTACTTTCCAACGAAATGTTTCTTTACCTCTGAAAATATAACTTAACATACAGAGTTGTACTGTTTTAGATTTGTTTGATGAACTCCTATTTATTGATCTACACTAGTTTGTTGACATTTTTTTGTTGACATCTTAGACTGAGGCAAAAGCCCCACAACAAACTTTATTCAAAACCACTCAAAAAATACAGTATATACAGGGAAGAGTCAGGGAGAAGGGACTACAATACAAAATATACAAACCTAAGAAAAGTTGCAACGTTAACGCTTCAAATATGCTAAGAAATAAATTCAGTGAAAGAGACTGAAATGTCTATCAGAGGTTACAGTTGAAGTCAGTTGACATTATACTATAGTCACACCTAATTAGTTGGGAAATATATATTATCAGGGACATTCTTTGTAATCTAACTTCAGTATCATTCTCTGAGTTGAGAGATATGGTATGTTACTATGCATTGAAAGGACTTCACTGTAACAACTGTTCTGTCCAGCTGGAAAATTTGCGCCCTTTCATGTAGTCAACTAACTAGTTAACTTGATAGAAGTAAAAGTACATGTAACCATCATCATGTATCCACTGCAGATTCGTGCTGTATGTGAATCACAAGGTCAACAACCAAAGCTTGCTCTTATCATATATTTTTGGAATAAAATTGTTTTATAGTTCTTCTATTTTAGTCTCATCTAATGGCAGACAATGCTTTGCATTTGCTGGGTACCTGTGTTTTTGCAGTGGGTGCTGGACCAGCCCTTTTACATCAGGAGGATGCTGACAGAATTCAGAGACACAAGCCGCGGACCTCCCTTGTTCTTCAAATTCCAAGTCGCGTTGGCAGTTAAGTCTATCCATGTTTCCACTAGTCAGTTCTGTCATCTTCATTTATCGTATCATGTTATTGTTGTGCCTGTCCCTAATTGGATAAGGACGGCATAGTTTAGCGGTGCAGCATGCTATTAACTAGAATCTACATAATGTTGATGGACCAGTAAATATATATCAATACTCCCAGTCCTTGCTTCCATTTATTTTTGAGCCACCACTTGTAGATAGCAGTATACCAACTGAGGGAATTAGAGAGCTCGTAAGTGTCAAACACCCATTTTCATAACTGAAATTCATATATAAATGTGACAAATTCTGAGATCAGTATACATCATTGTTCTCTTGTGATTTTTTTATAATTTTGAAAGCATGAGTGAGACAGCATTCATTATCTTTGCCTGCATGTGGTTTTATATTTTCACTGCTGAAGTTATGTATTTTGAAAATACATATTACTTAATTGTTTTTTTTTGGGTAAACGGGAGACCAATTCCTTATTTTTTCAAGAGAAATGGGTGACTGTATTCAAATTACTGTTGCTTGTACAGCTGAATTCCATTTCCACAATGCTAGCTGATTCTCATCATTCTGTGATTTGAAATTTTCTTGGAAGGAACTAGGAAACTCTGGTTTTGGTTGAGAGATCATAGTACATTCATCACATATCGAAAATCTTGCAACATTTTATTGCTATTGGATAATATATAATCTTGAACACATAAGAGCTTGTTGGCTGTTTATTGCACCGGATTTTTTCATGGGTGATGGCCTGTTTATGCTAGTGTAGGTTGTGTTAGCCTATTCTGTCAGCTGCTCTTGGTCCAGGCCATTGGCTGTATTAGATGGGACACGCAAATTGATGTTATTTCGGTTAATTTTCGTTATGAAACTTGTACTTGTCAAGTTTCAGCCACTAAGTTCAGTGTTGGCAATGGTTCAGTCTTATAGCAACTCATAACTAAGTAGCAGCTCTTCTCCATGATACATTTCTTTGATCATGTACAGTCTAACATCGTTCTGATCGCTTAGCATTTGCCTGTTCTAAATCGAACCTGCTGGATGGCTTGCAGGTAACACTCTCTCTGCTGTACCTGGTGAGCCCTATGGACCTTCTTCCTGAAGGTAAGACAACCAGTTGGTTCAGTCACGTCACTCCTCTGGCAAACGATCTCCATTGATTTCAATCCCTCTCATATACGACTACCCTGTTTTATTTCCAGCCGTCTTGGGGTATCGCGGTCTGCTGGACGACATGGTGGTGTTCATCGCTGCCTACGCCTACATCTCCGCCGCCTACAGGGCCGTCCTCGTTGCTCGACACGCCGCATGAACTGGCTGGTATGCATGATGCCAGCAGTTACTTACTGACAGACGCAGAGAACTGAACTTGGTGAAGCTGCACATCTGAGATCGATTGGCTTAATAGGTGGTTGACATATATGCTAGATATTGGGCTATATATGTATGGCTTACTCTCGGTGGTTGACATATATGCTAGATATTGGGCTATATATATGGCTTACTCTCGGTGGTAATCTGGTAGATACAGATGTTCCATACTCGTCCGACTTGACTCATGTTCAGTGCTGGTTAGGGAGTTCCATGTTGGGTCGGGAGATATATGGGTATCTGATTGGCAGTACGCATGCGTGTTTGCTATGCTGAATGACTGTAACCTCGTTGCAGCAGAGTGCGTTTTGTATTGCGTGCACGTGTAATGTGTGCAACGATGGATTACATGTTTTCTATACCTGGTACTAGTGCTGCCTTATTTATGCTGTAATAACCCAGAATAGTTGTCTCTGCAGTTGGTTAAACGTGTGTTGTCTAGTGCTTTGCATCAGCCTATCCCATGTCTGAACATATCCCAAGCCTGAACTCGTTGTATTTTTGACCTGACGCCTGAACTCGTTGGAACTGAGGCGTTGCCAAACGTTTTGGGTTGTTTTTACCATGCCATTGGTAACTGAATGAAATTAGTCGCAGGTTGAGCCCTTTACCTGTCAGAGCTCCTACAATCAGTAGCTCGGGACGGCTCAATGATTTCTTCTTGTGTAGGTGGCAGTACGAGGTCTTGATCGTGTACTACATAAAATAGTAGCATGTGCTGTAAGGAAGCATGCCGATTAGGGTCGGACAGAGGCCGATACCTTCGGCTCGATATATCTTGCTGAACGCAATGCTAATGCTAGGATATGCCAGTCGGTCAACGGTCAAGCGATCCTGCCCTACAACAAAAAAAAAAAAAAAAATTATGAACACACAAGTGATTGGCATAGATTTGTTTACATAAGACATATTTATGCGTGGGAGTGGTGTTTTGGCTCCCGGGTGCTTATGCACCCTTTATTTAAAATGCATTTTGCACATATTTTGAAATGTCAAAGAAATTGAGAAAAAATGTTCGCGCATAGATCTTAACATGTTATGTGTTCACAAAGTCGTTTCACGAAAAACCGACATTTTTTTGTGCCCTGTATAAAAAAGGGAAAAATTGGTGCTAAAATAAGGCTTTTCACGACTTTTTTTTGTCTTTTTTACACAAGGCACAAAATATATCAGTTTTTGGTGAAACGGCTTTGTGAACACATATAATATGAAGAAGTATCCGTGAAATTTTAGTTCAGATTTTTGACATTTTGAAATATGTTTTTCAAATACCGGGTGCATATGGATGCCAAAGTGAATTCCTGTTTATGTGTGTAGATACATCCAAATTTTGACAAATTTGTGTCAACCATTTCTGATCGAAGGGAATATGATTTAGCACTCAGTATATGGTTGGAGAGATGGTTTTCAGTTTTGGCTGTCAACATGGATTCAGTCCGGCAGCTGCACCGGCGATGGCAACAGGAGATAGCAAGTTTTTTTTTAGAAAAAACTGGAGATAGCAAGTGGAGTGGCAGCCTGGGTAAGTGTTTCGGGTGGGCTTTGTGGGCCAGGAGTGCCGGGCCGAAGTGACATTTGTGATGGGCTGAGTGCATGCCACGCCAAAACTAAGGCCCATCACTGGTACTCTACAAGCCGAGCCGAGCCAAACCCAGCCAGTCATTCCACCACCACTCTCCCTCTCCACTCCGACGAAGCCCTCCGAGCTCGCCGCTTCGAACCCCCCGCCGGACCCTGCCAGCTCGCCGCCATGGCGCGCCCTAGCCACGAATTCGCCCACGGTAAGCGCCTCTTCTGCACCCCCGCCTCTCCCTCCCGCCGCCGCCCAAAAAACCCTAACCGCGACTCGCTCGCCCCACTGCAGCTCCCGGGACGCCGCAGCGGGAGCTCCTCTGCGCAGCGACCACGGGAAACCTCGCCCTCCTCGAGAGTACGCACGCTTCTCCCTACCTCTAGTCTTCCTCGCTCTGCCCGGCCCTGATTCCGTGTATCTGATTTTGGGTGCGCCGATCGACCCGTACCGTACGTACGCAGGGACGCGGTGGAGGCCGTAAAGGACCACGGCGTAGGGGCGCTGCACCTCGCCGCTGAGAACAACAAGGCGGAGGTGTGCGAGTTTCTGGTCGAGGACGTCCGGGTGGACGTGGACGCCGTCGACATAGACGGTGTGTGTGTCTGCTCTCTCAAGTTTTTGTTTTTTGACATGGAAGAAAGGCTGAATATATGCATGGTAGAAAAATCTGTGTGTTTGTTCTGATGTAAATGCATAGCCAAAGCTTCCCTTTTCCGTGTTCTTGACAGGTAAAACACCGCTGGGTTGGGCAATGACTTGTAAAGGCGGGCACCTGGATATCTTCAGGTATCTTCTTGAGCACGGGGCCAATCCAGATCATGTCGACAAAAGAGGGCTTACTCTTCTCCATGAGGCCGTCGAGATAGGTAATTCTCTACTACCTACCTCTCTGTTTCTCTCTCTGTCTTAGTTGGTTACTCCTATGCATTGCACTGTCGCCATTTCTTCCGTCAACATGTCTTCAAGTGATGAATGCCGTGAATTTGTTCATATACTTTGTGGTCTCCATTTGGTGGATGAAGAGGGACAAAGGATTTTTTTTATATGTACTGTGGGGTCTCCATTTGGTGGATGAAGAGAGACAAAAGGGATTTAGTTCATATTACTTGTGCAGCCGGGAACGTGGATATCGTCAGGTGTCTTCTTGAGCACGGGGCCAATCCAGATCATGTCGACAAAAGAGGGTTTACTCCTCTCCATTGGGCCGTCAAGATAGGTAATTCTCTACTACCTCTCTGTCTTAGTTGGTTACCGTTGCACTGTAGCAATTACTTTCATCAACATTTGCTGGGTGAAGGGGAGACAAGAGGGATTGCAGTTGTGCTTGCGGGAGATAGGTTTCTGAACTTGTGATAATAGAGTAGAAACTACATGTAATATATTATCGTCAGCATAGAACAAGATCCCAAATTGTTCATCTGTGCATGCCACACTTGTCCATGATGCACACCCATGCATGTAGTGATCTATGGCTTTGTAGAAATGTTTGGTTTCATAACTGAACTGATACGAGTCGATAGAACTGAAGTTAAGTGTCATGAGAAGAATTGTTAATAAAAGGAACTGTCATATAGTTAACTGTATTTATATTCCAAACGTCTGATTCAGGGCACTGTGAAATTGTGGAACTCTTGCTCTCTAGAGGCGCTTATGTCGATCCATTTTCTACTTCTCATGGAACACCGTTGCATGTTGCTGCTCAATATGAGCAGGACGGCGCCATGAAGATTTTGTTGGATCACCATGCAGATGTAAGTTTCATTATGTGTTACGTTCCTTCATAGTTTTCTCACAGTTATATTTGATAATCTTTGGCTGTCTGCTTTCTCCATTTTACTTCTGTTTGAAATTTTGACAATAAGAATATTATATTGCTGTTTTGTCTCTAGAATCTGGATACAGAGTTATTGACATTTGGAAATTAGATTAACATCCTCCTTTAATCATTCATTGTTTATACAATCATGTCCCCTCAAATTTTTGAGTGATGTTGAAAAACTAGTTTCACTGTACATGCTCTTCTGCAGTAAGCAGAGAGTCGTGGGCTCTTCCTATGAACTATATGCTTCTTGTGTACACAGTTTCACCTTCTACGGTTGAAAAGGATTATCATTTAGTACCTTCAATAGATAAACCTCCACTAAATTGTCATTTCTATTGAAAGTTTGCCACCTTTATTATGTGTTAGTATGTCAAATTTTCAAGATCAAACTTCACATGTCCAAAACCGCTGATATTCTGACGTGATTTCTCTATGTGGACTGCTTTCCCCGACAAGAAGTAGCTTAGTTGGTCAGTAAGTTCGTAGGGCCTGTTTGGATATCCCCCCCCCCCCCCCCCCCCCCCCCCCCCCCCCCCCACCCCCCCCCCCCCCCCCCCCCCCCCCCCCCCCCCCCCCCCCCCCCCCCCCCCCCCCCCCTCCCCCCTGCAACCGAGCCTAAAATCATTAATATAAATTGTAACACAAGAATCACTTCATTGACACATGTAATAAAGATAGACCTTATCCATTCCATTGAGGAATCTGATATTTCACACGTCAATTCCAAAATATTCCACCCAAATAGCCACACTTACTGGCGTGAACTGTATTAGAAAATAGAGGAATAAGTCCCAGAATTGATAACGACGGTTTTAAAAGAATGATTGGCAGTTGGTGCCTATCGTATTGGAGATAAGATCTACTTGCAGAAGCTTCCTTGCTTGTGGCTGTTGCTATGGTCTTGCTAAATGTATGAATTATTCGAGATGATTAGATTCACAGCAAAGATCTGTGGAGCTGATGAAGCATGAAGGGAGCTAGAGAACAAGAAGGGCAATGGGTGCGAGCATCAATACAGAAAGGGGAGCGAAGGCAGTATGTGTTGTGTGCATGGTGGGATTGGGGTAGTAGAATTTGAACTTGTACGGGATGGGGATGCGGAGACGAAGTTCGTTGCAAATAAGAGCACCTCAGTGAATCAGATTTTTTACACTTAAAGAAGCCACATTACCCATACTCCAAAATTGTGCTGGGTGTACCCAAACACAACTGTCAAGCTCACCATGTATTTTTCTTGGGCCTATTTTTTCAAATTTGATGACCCAAAATATGGAGTGCCGACGATTTTTTTCCGAGAAAACGCAAAGGACCTTTGCGTTTCATTTCATTGAAAAGATAAGAGTTTGTTACAATCCTCCTAGGAGGCGAATTACAAGCTAAAGAAAATCAGTGAACATCCCAGGTCTGTGGCAGCAATACTCTCAGCCCGGCTGCGCCGGCTCAAACCCAGAGTGCAGCCTCCTCTTTGATCCTTGAAAGGACTGAAGCTGTCGATGGCCTCGCTCCTTCAAAGATGCATTCGTTGCGCTGCTTCCAGACCATCCAGGGGAGGAGCAGGGTGATAGATGCCAACCCTTTTCTCTGCGGCTTGGGGGTGATTGCCTTGGTGTTCTGCCACCAGTCCAGCAGCGAGGCCTCATGATCTGGGGCCGCAATCGTCATGTGGAGCCAGGTTAGGGTTTCATGCCAGACCTGACGTGTGAAAGGACACTCGATGAAGAGGTGATGGATGGTCTCGGCAGCTTGGACGCACAGTGGGCATCGTGGGTGGTGTTGAAGGCCATGGCGCGCGAGCCTGTCGGCCGTCCAGCATCGATCCTGCTGCGCGAGCCAATGGAAGAACTTGATCTTTGGCGGCGCCCAAGGCTTCCATATGAGCTTCCAAGCGCGGCAAGTCGTGGATCCTTGGAAGGAGGCAAGGTATCCAGACTGTCCAGAGTAGGTACCTGAAGCTGTCCATCTCCATACCAGGCGGTCGAGCTCGTTGGTGGTGGCTGTGCCCATGATCGTCTGCCAGAGCTGCACATATTGCCCAATTTCATGAATGCCCAGGACGCCTTGTATGTCTCGAGCCCATCTGTTAGCTTGTAGGCCGTCAGCAACTGTCCTCTGTTTTCTGCTTCGCTTGGGTATGCAGGCATAGAGGTGGGGTGCGATCTCTCTGACCGAGCGTCCCTGTATCCATCTATCCTCCCAGAAGCGCGCTGTCAGGCCGTTGCCCAACACCATATAGGTGGAAGCAAAGAACAGTGGATGTTCTGCGGCGGAGAACTGAAGATCGAGCCCTGCCCATGCGCAATTTGTATCAGTTTTGGACAGCCAAAGCCATCTCAGCCTCAAGGCCGACGATTTAAGCATGGGCATAAGTCTTAGTTGTTATCTTTCTATCTCAAAAATTTTGTTTGTTGTCATATGGATTTGAAGACTAATAGTGAAGAGCTAACTAGTGATGCACTAAATGCTTCACTACCAAATATTGTCATGTTGAGTTGTTGATGATGTGCAATTTCATCATTTTTTTTTGCAATGCGGCACCAGCTGCCCTCTTTTTCTTTCATTCACCAAGGTTTATTGTCACTGTGACATGCTTTTTATCTATTTAAACGTACCTGATAATTGTCATTAATCTGGTGAGCTAATTACTTGCATCTTTTTTTAGTGTAACAAGATTCTAGACAGTTACAGATCACCTCTCATGATTGCTATCTTTAATCGCTCAGTGAAATGTGTGAACCTACTGCTAGAGGTATGGCTCCATCTTATGCGTTAAGCTGAAAATGTACCTCAGTTTATGGAAGACGTGGACAGATAAATTGTGAAACATATTACTCAGAGGAATCATCTATGGGTCTGTTAAATGCTAGGCTGGTGCGGATGTGAAGGGTATACGTACTGCGACCCCCTTGCAAGCTGCTGCAAGAAGTGGCCTAACTGACATCCTCAAGCCCCTATTGGATGCTGGCGCAGATCCCAATGTTTTAAGTGAAGTAAGTTTGTGTTCCACCGGCGTATATTTTACTCACACCATGATTGGTTTACACATGTGGGTGTAACATTTAATAACTAAGCATTGTCCATCCTTAAACATCTGTAATACGAGTCCCATAGTCAGTCATATCTAACTAATAGTCAATTCAGGTTAGGTGCTCTAATATGAAATCAGTGATGTAAACTTGTAATAGTGATGTAAATCGTAATACTACAATTTCATGCTTTCTGTTTCTTTTTCAGGTAACCTACTAACCTTTTTATTTTCTTTAAGACCAATCTTACAACATATTAAAATTCTTAACATTACTACATTTTTCAAAGAAAGGATTTTGGTTGATTTATCCTGCCAATTTTAAATGTATTTTCTTCCCTTATAGTTTGAATTTGTGATATGGGAAGACATGTTAGTTTTCAATCTGCCAAATAGTATGTCTTGTATATAATACATAGGCACTTACGATAATGACAGCAAGCAAGTTGGTGTAGGATAGAGATGAAGCCCAACAAGAACCACATGAACCAACAGATGTAAGAAGGTAAAAATAAAAGGTAATATAGCACTAGTAATAACAAATACAAGTAAAATGGCTAGTGATGAAAAGTCATTTAGGAACTTGCTGCCTATTGTTTAGATAGTGGATGAGTTAATCTCCTGGCCTCTGAATCTAGGATGCACACTGCCAACAGTTTACGACAAAATACTTTCTGGATTATTTAGAGACATGTTGCACTGCCTTATGGATAAGGATGGACTCATCCTATCACCTACATTTTGGCATGAATGGAATACTATTGGTCAAATTCTTATCTATCACCTTGCATGTGCCCGAATTTCGGTTAATTTATTTCTCCTACAAATACGTCGCTGAGAATCAACTTCCTCCTTTTGTCAACAGTTCGGTCACTTGCCAATACAAGTTGCAGCCTACTATGGTACACGCAAAGATGTCGAGATCCTGTTTGAAGTTACCTCTTCTCGTATTCCGGCTGTACATGATTGGAGCGTTGATGGAATAATTAGTTATGTAAAGTCAGAGCCAAAGGTGGAGGTGTGAGCAAAAACATCATTTGCATATTAGAGTTTATTTACTTCTGCGCCATAGTTCTAAGTAATAATTTGAATCAAACTGCTTAGGCAAGAAACTTAATATTCATCTCTCATACTGTAAAGACTGTTGATCTTGCGTTTTTTCTGTGAATTCTCCTTTTGACACTTTTGAAGTTAAATCCTCTATTTCTGGACACTAGATGACATTCCCTGTTTTTGGTGTTTCATTCAAAATTGTGATGCACCATAAAAGTTTCATGAAGGAAAAACAAGAAAAGCAAAGGTGGATACAGTGGGAGCGTGGGGCACGAGTATAAAAAATATAATCGTGCAACTGAGCATGGGGGTGGGTTGGGGTTAATGTGGTACTTAAATTTCTGCTTGTTTACGATGATACACAATAGTGAAACAAATGAAATTATAACATGCATAAATATGAGGAAACAAAGTTCCTTTCTAAGTTCTTTGCACATAAATGTTCACAATCTTGAGGTTGTTTAATTTCTATTTAAACAGGATCACCCACTGTCTAAAATGTCAGTAGCTGAGTTGAAAGAAGAAGGAGGCAAAGCTATGTATAAAAAGGATTACGGTGCGGCATTAGAATTCTATAACGTGGTATGCTCTTGCACTATTTGTGCTCTTGAAGTTCATTTCTTTAACCCTACTATTGTTGTCTCATTTGTATTCATTGCAATGGCTTGCATCACTATCTGATGTTTTTTCTAGGTGCTCGTGTAAACTATGCATGTGTTTTATTTCATTTTTGCTCATGTTTTCCTACTCTTTTTACTGTTGTATTTCTTGATATAAGGAGACATGAGTGCAAGTGTGGACAGTGGCGGAGCTGCACAGGGACTATGATGTCAAGCGACATCACAAAAAAATTGTGAGTAGGAAAGGATTTGCTATATGTACATAATAATTGACTCCATTAGTACTAGCTAATGACCTCATTACCATCAAGTTTGAGCTTTTGACATCACTTGAACCATGAGCTAGCTCCGCCACTGAGTGTGGATGGCTAATTGTCTTACATAGCCCAAAGGACAAATATGTATCACAAGGCTCATGGACACTCGAAACCATGGCAAACGTGTATAGGCACTTATACCCTTTACAAAATTCATGTTTGTGAGTTATGACTTGAACGTGCCCTTATTAGTGCCAGCGCAGATAAGCCTACGGGCCTTCACAGTGGAGTTGCTTTTGAGCATGTCATCACTGGAGTGATTGGCTGCCTTGTAAGACTTTCATATTGACATCACTGAGCAGTGTCACCTTTACAGTGGCCCTGATGGCACCAGGGTTGAATCAATGAGTATTCGGGTCCGTGGCACAAGCCTACACCGGTAACATCACTATGCTAATATGACTATCACCATGTCCTGAAACTGTCTGAGCATATTTTCTTAAATTAAGACAGTCCCTCATTTAGACCTTGGTGGACATGATCACCACTTTCACCACAGTGGTTTTCGTTTGGGAATTGGGCGGTCTTGGGCTTTGTTGGTTAATCTAGGTTAGGTACAAATATATACCACGTGGTAGATTGTTTAGAATGAGGAAATAACAAAAAGGTCTATCCTGTTAGTTCTTCATGGTTTACTCCCTGTTATAAGGGTAAGTTCAAGTTTGTTGTGGAATGGCGAAAGTTATGGGAAAATGTAATCAGTGCATGCCTAGCATATTATCGAACCATATCTCAAATGTTTCCATTTGCCTCTTCTCTACAAAATCTTAATAACTTTAGTATGTCGCATTGCCATTTCTTATTTTTCTGGTTGTATCTCCAAATCTTTGCTGGATACCTTGTTAAGTGTAGACTGCACATATAATTATTAACCAAGGCTGACCCATGTAAGAGGTGTGTTGTCTGACTCTTGTGGAAGTAATAAATTAGCTTCTTGTGGAAGTAGTTTTGACTTAAAACTGTGTCCACTTTTTAGTGAGACACCTCCATATGTGATTTATCTTGTCATTTGATATAATCTGTTCTGTTTTTTTTGGGTACTACGTATTTGTCATTCATTTAAATACCGAGTCTTTGTCCTAGAAATCTGACGATTATATGCAGATTTGTGAGAAAATGTGTAATTGTTCGTTTGATTTGTTGGCTGTAGGCTATGATGCTTGATCCTGAAAATGTCGGTTCACTCTTGATTAGCAACAGGGGGTTTTGCCAGCTTAACCTGGGCTATGCAGAGGGTGCCTTAAACGATGCCCATGCTTGCCGGGCAATGCGACCTGGCTGTGCACATTCATGCTGGCTGCAGGGCTACTCATACATGCTACTAAAGGTGACATGGAATCACGATTTGGCTGGCATTTGTTGATATACCTTTTTGACGATCCGCTCAACTTGAATCTTTCATCCTTAGGACTATGAAAAGGCATGCGACTCGTTTCTTGATGGTCACAAATTGAAGCCAGGATTTGTTGGAATTGAGAAGGCGCTAAGGTTAACCTACTTGATCTACTTTAGCTGCAAGCTTTTTATTTAAAGTCCAGTTTGTTTACTTGGTGGCATCAGTTCCATGCCTCGGTTAGCATGGATTATGGCAATGTATAGGCAGCTATGTAGCGCGTCGAAACCGTACAAAATCAGTCCAAATAAACAAACTTTTACTACCAAAAAATAAAAATAAAAATGGAGGCGATATTTGCCTTTTTAATTGTCTCTTTTACAGAGGAACTACTGCTGGAAATTAAGGCGTTCAGATGCTTTGCTGATGGTATCATCTGGAATGTGCAGGCAAGCTCTGAGATTGTTGAAAGAGTCTGACACCGACGAGAATAAAGGCTTGGAAGGGCAACGTCGTGAAGCGTATTTTTATCTTTGAAGAGAACAGTTTGTTCGACTAACACGTCTGACGACTCCCGCTTTTTGACGAATTGCCTGTTGCGGTGTGCTGAAGAAGGTGGTGCTTGCTGACCAGACAGAGGCTGAAACCATGGACCCATCACCCCTATGAATTATATGATGTCCCACTGAATCTACTGGTAGTAGTTAGTATCTTTGACTGATGTGTCCTTTACTTCGGAGGTTGTACGGATAGTTCACCGGAGGCCGAGGCCGGCGGAGACGGGAGGGCGCCGTGGTCGGCGCTGGTTGGCAGCAGAGGGTTGGGGAATCAGAGAATTAGACTAGGTCGGGATAGCACAGGGAAGATAGGGTTTTATTAATGCTTGCCTGTACGTTACAACTATTGGAGCTTATAAAGCCAAACCAGGGATAGGTGTCCTGGGAGGACACGGACTCATAACAGACTTGGACTCGATCTATCCTTTCCTAATAACTTCTAAACAGACTCAGACCTGGACTCCTCTGCCTCGTGGTCTCCTTGTGCTGCAGGGGTCACGCCAGACCGTTCCTTCTGTGGTCTACGCTGATAGGGAATCCCCAGTGCGTGTCCACAACACTTCTCCCCTCCTCGTGAAGCAGCTCGTCCTCGAGCTGAAACTCCGGAAACTGCTCCTTGAACTTTGCCATGTCTTCCCATGTAGCTTCACTTGGAGGTAGCCCTTGCCAAGTGACCAACACTCCCATTTGTCACGATGAAGACGCGCTTTGTCTACCTTTATCGGAGTGGGCACTGCTCTGCCGTGCTCTATAGTAGGCAGCATAGGGACTTCCTTTGGCAGTGTTCCATGGAAACGTTTGAGAAGTCCAACATGGAACACATCATGGATTCGAGTACTCGGAGGTAGCTGAAGGCGATAAGCCACGTTGCCAATTCTTTCCAGTATTTGAAATGGGCCATAGTACCTTGGTGCGAGCTTCGCATGTGCCCGGACAGCAAGGTTAGCTGCTTGGCGATGCTGCAGTCGAAGCCAAACCCAATCGCCCACTTTAAATTCCAGCTCCCGGCGATGACTATCATGCTGCTCCTTCATGACATTTTGTGCAAGGAGTAACCTCTCCTTAATTTCCTGTAGAAATTCATCCCTCTCCAACAAAGAACGTTCAACTGTATCCACCTTGGCAGTACCTGATTCATAGGATTTGATGGAAGGTGGATCACGGCCATAGACAACCTTAAAGGGGCTGGTATGAATGACACGCTGGAAACTTGTGTTGTAGCAATATTCAGCCCAAGGAAGCCACTTCACCCAATCTCTAGGTCGATCCCCAGATAAACACCGTAAGTACATCACAATGATGCGATTTACAACCTCTGACTGCCCATCAGACTGGGGGTGAAAAGCTGAGCTGAAATTAAGTTTGACCCCAGAAAGACGAAAGATTCAACTGGATACCAGTAGATTTGGACATGATCATATGCCATACTGATCTGGTGATGCATGATTGTTTCCTTTCTTCCAAAAAAAAAAAAAAAAGTGCGCTGCCCCAGCTGTGGTCTGTGGTCTTTTGTTTGGCCGGATGATCTGTGGTCTGCAGTTCACTGTCCCAACTGGACCATTGAGAAAACCTCACTCCGTTCCAAAAGAATAACTTTGGCTGGATTCACTCGTGTTTAGTTAGCACTGGAAAATACTGAAACTTGTGTTTAAGGTTGAAAAATACTGATCCTGACACTAAACTATGTAGTGCTGCTTGCGCTGATCGATGGATGTTTGAATATGGATGTTGGTTTGAAGCTCGAGCTAGTCCATGTGAAAACAAAATTTATTGCCCCTCAAGTTACTGACTGAATGCATCAGAGATTGAATCGATCAATGGGTTCCCATCTGATGATCCGGAGGGGTTGCGGCCGGTGGTTGAGATCCCGGACGGAGGCGCTGTGTCTGTGGGCTGTGTGGGTGGTGGTTGAGGATACGGCGGACCGGAAGGTGGAGGCGACCTCACACCAAGCACGCCCTTTGGCAACTCAGACATGATCTCGGACTTCTTCTGCGCGCGGTAGGGCACCGCCCTCATTGTTTCCTTGTTCAATAGGGGACCTCCTTCGTGTGTTTTGTATGTAATGACCTAAATTTTAGTAGCTTGATTCTGTTGCTATGTTCACTGTTTGAACAAAGATGAGCTCAATACCGAAAATGGCACCTTTCTTGTTTATTGCCTGGTTACATGTAAACTGTATGTTATAGCTAATTTCTTTGTGACATATTTTTGGTGCCTTTTGCTTGCAAATTACAACACATGGTACATTTGTTGTGTGGTACCTATATACTCCTATCTAATATTACACCACAAACATAATATCCTTGTTTATTATAAGACTAGTAGTATGCCCGTGCGTTGAAACAGGTGAGAAAAAATCTTCGTTGTGGAGGCTTACAAAGTAAGTTCTTATCGGTATGGCCGCAAGTGTCGTAGAAACACTCGGGGGAGATTGGGCTTGGATAAACTTGAAGCACGCCAATGCTCAGCTAGAGCAAGATTGGACGTCACTGAGCTCACGCTTATGTGGTCGGACAACCGCCTTTCACGGATGTCTGAGCCGCTGGAGATCATATCTGTCTGCCGCAACAAGCAAGTTTTGTGCCCATATTACACCCCTCTCTATTCAAACCTCCTCTTCCATCTCAGGGAATGAATCTGTGTAAATTAAGCTAAGCAAAGCCACAAACACTTCTGCTTCCATTTCTTTGATCTGTATGGCACTGGACGTACTGCCCTCCATCATGGGGCCAAAGAGCAGCGCCATGAAGACTTGTGATCGGGCTACGAGCACACACCGGTGTAGCAAACGTCTCGCCGCTGACCTCGAATGTGACATGCACACCCAACTTATGTTGAAGGAGAGGGTCCAAATGCTCGTGATTTCAGATAGGGCACCATTGGCATTGTGGGTGCCTAGATCCTTGCAAACCATAACGTGACACCGGATGGTGAAACAATCATTTTTCAAATTACCTGACCGTTCAAATTATCAAGTCATCACAATGACCAAAATTTTGGAATGAGTTTGGC
This sequence comes from Poa pratensis, assembly GCA_947311845.1. Taxonomy (NCBI): domain Eukaryota; kingdom Viridiplantae; phylum Streptophyta; class Magnoliopsida; order Poales; family Poaceae; genus Poa; species Poa pratensis. The sequence goes on from CAMZMU010000039.1 coordinate 81,429,783, forward strand.
AGAATTCTTTTTTGGGGGGGTGGGATTTCGGAAAAGGTTAAATTTATCTCAAATCCATGTGACCACCAAAAATACGTTAAATCGAATTAATAAATATATTTATATTGCTTACCTTTAAGTTTAATGAAAGTGAGAGCCTGTCTCAGTCACCACTCCCCACTCTGACACTCTCCCTCCCCACTCCGACGAGCTCGCCGCTTCGAACCCCCGGTCGGACCCTACCAGCTCGCTGCCATGGAGCGCCCTAGCCTCGAATTCGCCTACGGTAAGCGCCTCTCCTCCACCCCCGCCTCTCCCCGCCGCCCAAAACCCTAGCCGCAGCTCACTCACCTCCCCCTGCAGCTCCCGAGACGCCGCAGGTGCAGCTCCTCGGCGCGGCGACCACAGGCAACCTCGCCCTCCTCGAGCGTACGCTTCTCCACACCCATCCTCTTCCCGGCCGGCCCTGATTCTGTGCATTTGATTTGGGGGGACCGACCGATCGACCTGACCCGTACCGTACGTGCGCGCGTGCAGGGATGGCGAGGAAGCTCGACGCTGGTCGCGGACGCATCGCGGAGGTGGTGGAGTCCGTCAAGGTGCACGGCGTCGGGGCGCTTCACCTCGCCTCCGGGAACAACAAGGCGGAGGTGTGCGAGTTCCTGGTCGAGGATGTCCGGGTGGACGTGGACGCCGTCGACATACATGGTGTGTCTCTGCTCTCTCAGTTAACATGCCATGGAAAGTCTGAATATAATTTTCTCTGTTCTGATGCCAAGGCATACTGAAGCTTCCATTTTTCCATGTTCTTGACACTTGACAGGCAGGGCACCTCTGGTTTGGGCAATTACTTGTAGAGGTGGGCACGTGGATATCGTCAGGTATCTTCTTGATCACGGTGCCAATCCAGATAGTGTAGACATTGCAGGGTTTACTCCTCTCCACGAGGCCGTCCAAATTGGTAATTCTCTACCATATCCCTCTCTTAATTAGTTTGTTGCTCCCAAGCACTGCACCGGAGCATGGAAGATTTGCTAATAAAAGCAATTGTCATGTTGTTAATTATCTTTATATTCCAAACGTCTGATTCAGGGCACTGTGAAATAGTGGAGCTCTTGCTCTCTAGAGGCGCTTATGTCGATCCATTTTCTACTGATCATGGAACACCGTTGCATGTTGCTGCTCAAAACAAGCAGGACAGCGCCATGAAGATTTTGTTGGATCACCATGCAGATGTAAGTTTCATTATACATTGCTTTATAGTTTTCTCATTGTTATATTTATTTATCTTCGGCTGTCTGCTTTCCCCATTTTATTTTTTGTTGAATCCACAGTAAGAGTTAGTATGTATTTTGCTCTTCTGTCTCCGGAATCTGGACAAATACACAGTTACAAACATTTGGTAAATTAGATTAATATTCTCCTTTTAATCATTAATTGGTTGTACAATCATGTCCCGTCAATTTTTGAGTGATGCTGAAAAACTAGTTTCTCTGTACATGCTGTTCTGCGTTATGCAGAGAGTCGTGGGCTCTTTCTATGAACTATATGCTTCTTGTCTACTTGCAGTTTCACCTTTTAAGGTCGAAAAGGATCATCATATAGTACTTTCAACAGATGGACCTCCACTAAATTGTCATTTCCATTGAAAATTTCCTGTCTCCACCTTTCTTATGTGTTAGTATGTCAAATATTCAAGATCAAAGTTCGCATGTGCTAAACCGCTGTATTCTGACGCGGTTTCTCTCTATGGACTGCTTGCCCCGACCAGAAGTAGCTTAATTGGTCAGTAAGTTCCTAGGGCATGTTTGGATATTTTTTCTCCTTTTGCAACCGAACCTAAAATCATTAATAAAAATTGTAACACAAGAATCACTTCAGTGACACCTGTAACAAAGATCGACCTTATCCATTTCGTTGAGGAATCTGATATTTTACACATGTCAACTCCAAAAATATTCCACCCCAATTGCCACACTTACTGCCGCGAACTATATCAGAAAATAGATGAATAAGTCCCACAAATTGAGAACGATGGTTTAAAAGAATGTTTGCCAGTTGGTGTCTTATCGTATTGGAGATAAGATCTACTTGCAGAAGCTTCCTTGCTTGTGGCTGTTGCTAGGTTTTGCTAAATGTATGAATTATTGGAGATGATTAGATTCAGAACAAATATCTGTGAAGCTGATGAAGAGCATGAAGGGAGCTAGAGAACAAGAAGGGCAATGGGTGCGAGCATCAATACAAAAAGGGGAGCGAACGCTGTATGTGTTGTGTGCATGGTGGGATTGCGGGGGCACATTAAGTAGTAGAGTTTGAACTTGTATGGGATGGGGATGCGGTCATGCGGAGACGAAGTTCGTTCAAATAAGAGCACCTCAGTGAATCAGATTTTTTTTATACTTGAAAGAAGCCCACATTACCCAGACTCTAAACTTGTGCTGGGTGTACCCAAACACAACTGTCAAGGTCGCCATGTATTTTTTCATGGGCCTGTTTTTTCGAATTTGATAACCCAAAGTATGGAATGCCAATGATTTAAGCTCGGCATAAGTCTTAGTTGTTATCTTTGTATCTCAAAAAAATTGTTGGTTGTCATATGGATTTGAAGACTAACAGTGAAGAGCTGACTAGTGGTGCACTAAATGCTTCACTATCAAAGATTGTCATGTTGAATTATTTGGTGATGTGTATTTTTCCTCATCTTTTTTTTGCAATGCGACACCAGCTGCCCGCTTTTTCTTTCATTCACTAAGGTTCATAGTCTCTGTGACATGGTCCATATTTTTATTTATATGTATCTGATAGTTGTCATTAATCTGGTGAACTAATTACTTGCATCTTTTTTTTAGTGTAACAAGATTCTAGACAGTTTCAGATCACCTCTCATGATTGCTATCTTTAGTCGCAGTGAAATGTGTGAACCTACTGCTAGAGGTATGGCTCCATCTTATGCGTTAAGCTGAAAATGTACCTCAGTCTATGGAAGACGTGGACAGTTAAATTGTGACACATATTACTCAGAGGAACCATCTATGGATCTGTTAAATGCTAGGCCGGTGCAGATGTGAAGGGTATAGGTAGTTTGACCCCCTTGCAAGCTGCTGCAAGATATGGCCTAACTGACGCCCTCAAACTCCTATTGGATGCTGGCGCAGATCCCAATGTTTTAAATGAAGTAAGTTTTGTGTTCCACCAGCGTATATTTTAATAACACCATGATTGGATTACACATGTGGGTGTAACATTTAATAGCTAAGCATTGTCCATCCTTAAACTTTGGTAATACGAGTCCCATAGTCAGTCATTTCTAACTAATAGTCAAGTCAGGTTAGGTGCACTAATATAAACTCAGTGATGCTTATTTGTGATAGTGACATGTAAATTGTTATACGTCAATTTCATGCCTTTTCATTTTCAGGTTTAACCTACTAACCTTTTCATTTTCTTGAAGGTCAATATTTTGGACCGACAATAGATCAAAATTCTTAACATTACTTTATTTTTCAAAGAAATAATTTTGGTCGAATTATCCTGCCAATTTTTAATGCCTTTTCGTCCATTTAATTTGAAGTTGTGATATCGAAAGACTTACTAGTTTTCAACCTGCCAAATAGTATGTCATGTATATAATACATAGGCACTTACAACTACAGCATCAAGCAAGTTGGTGTAGGATAGAAATGAAACCCAACAAAAACCACATGAACCAACAGACATAAGAAGGTAAAAATAAAAGGTAATATATCACTAGTAGTAAAAAATACAAGTAAAATTTCTAGTGATGAAAAGTCATTGAGGGACTTGCTGCCTGTTGTTTAGATAATGGATGAGTTAATCTCCTGACCTCTGAATCTAGGATGCACACAGCCAATACTTTACGACAAAAGACTTGCTGGATTATGTAGAGACATGTGCACTGCCTTATGGATGAGGACGAACTCATCCTATCACCTACTTTCTGGCATTAATGGAATAGTATTGTTCAAATTCTTATCTATTCACCTTGCATGTGGCTGAATTTCTGTTAATTTATTTCTCCTACAAATAAATCGGTGAGAATCAGCTTCCTCCTTTTCTTAACAGTTCAGTCACTTGCCAATACAAGTCGCAGCCTACTTTGGTACACGTAAAGATGTCGAGATCTTGTTTGAAGTTACCTCTTCTCGTATTCCAGCTGTACATGATTGAAGCGTTGATGGAATAATTAGTTATGTAAAGTCAGAGCGAAAGGTGGAGGTGTGAGCAACAACATCATTTGCATATTAGAATTTATTTACTTCTGTGCCATAGTTCTAAGTATTTTTTTTTGAATCAAACTGTTTAGGCAAGAAACTTAATATTCACCTTTCATACTGTAAAGACTGTTGATGTTTCATTTTTTTTTGTGAATTCTCGTTTTGACACTTCTGAACTTAAAAACTTCTATTTTTGGACACTAGATGACATTCCCTGCTTTTGGTGTTTCATTCAAAATTGTGACGCACCATAAAAGTTTCATGAAGAAAAAACAAGAAAAGCAAAGGCGGATACAATGAGATCCTGTGGGAAGTGAGCATGGGGTTGGGGGTTGGGGTTAATGTGGCACTTAAATACGAAACACAATAGTGAAACAATGAAATTATAACATGTTTAAATATGAAAATTTATATTCCTTTCTAAGTTCTTTGCACATAAATGTCCGCAATCTTGAGGTTGTTTAATTTCTATTTTAACAGGATCACCCTTTGTCTAAAATGTCAGTAGCTAAGTTGAGAGAAGAAGGAAACAAAGCTTTGCATGAAGAGGATTACGATGCGGCATTAGAATTCTATAATTTGGTATGCTATTGCACTGTTCTTTCTCCTGAAGTTCATTTCTTTAACCCTACTATTGTTGTCTCATTTGTATACAACAAATGAATCAACTTTTTTGCATACAAATACTGGGGATTGGCCCCTCCACTAGAAACACACAAGCAAGTTTCTTGGGGAGGGAGGGAAATCTATGCCAAATATTTAACTTCATGATCTGGGCAACTTTCTGGATCCTTTAAAATCGTCAGATGCAAGTTCTTGCCGTTTTTGTTGCCTTCTTTTTCTTTCCTTGCAATTTCATTTGATCTGCAGCAATCCTTGCCTGATCTGTCTGGTAGTTGCCTGTGCTTCTCTAAAAAAATCGTCAGGATATGATTTTGTTGCCTGTGGGGGAACGTTAATTTCTCTCGGGATGCTAGAAGAAGTGGCGGCGCTGAGGGAAGGAGGCAACAAATCTGATCTGGACGGGATCCTGGAGAGAGAGAGAGAAAGGACGTGGGAGGCACGTGCTACCATGGGGGGCCAGGGGTACCCGTTTTGGCGGGGGGACCGGAAGTTTCCATGTATGGCCGGCCGCCCGATTAATGTGAACCCGGCGGCATTTGATCCTGGAGTAACTCGGCCTCCCATTGGTCCAGCAAAGTGAGCGGGTCCACTGCTAAAAGAAAGGCATTCCCGTATATGGTGGTAAAAGTAGATCAGAATACATGTCTGTGGGCCCCACACCCCACTTGGTGGGTAGATATTTGCTTCTTCTAGCTCAAGGCTGCACCGCCGTGATGTGTAGAGCTCCATGGATGAGTGGCGCAGTTCTTTGTCGGTGCTGCAGAGACGTTGCGAGCAGCAGCGTAGCAAGGCACACGCCGCACGCCTCCGTGGTGTCGCGGCTGGCCGGCTGGGTCGGGGGAGGCTCAGAGGAACACGCAGACGAGACCCGGCATGGGTAGAAGCGGAGGAGCTTGCTGCCGTTGGCGCGTCGTGTTCATGGTGGATCCCCAGCCCGCAGTGGGTCAGGAGCGCGCCCACAGCGCCGTGCGCCAGCACGCGCACCTGCATACGGGAACGCGGCGGAGGCGGAGGTCGAGCTCGAGCCCGACAGGCGTAGGGGCGGCGTTCCTAAGGGCGTACCGGCGTAGAACACCCAGTGGTCCACGCGGCGTGGCAGTAGAGCGAGTGCAGCGGCGCGGACCCACGATGGCGCGCGAGGAGGGCGGCCGTTGTGTGGGGTCCTCGGGGACGCCGATGGTGCAGCCGGGGCAGCCGCAAAGATGGTCCTCGTAGTCCGGGGCGGGGCTCTCCGGCTCGGCGGCTCCTCCGACGAGTCAGCGCCGGTCTCATCTAGTCGTTGCGGAAGAAGAGAGAGAGGAAGGATAGAGACTTAATTACTGGGCCCGCGCATGCATGTATTCCGGTTCGTATCCTTCTTTTCACCAAAAAATGCCTGCTGCTGCTGTGGGGCCCACGTCATAGTTGGACCAATGAAAAAGAGACTTGTGCCGAGAGCAGATGCCGCCAGGTTCAACGAAGCATTTTCCTAGCAGCCGGCTGCTTCCTATCTACTCCCTCCGTTCCAAATTAATTGACTTTTATTTGTCCACACATGGATGTATCTAGACATGTTACGCATATAGATACATACACATGTGGATAAATAGAAGTCAATTAATTTGAAACGGAGGGAGTAGAAACGAAAGGAAGAAATATCAGTAACGTGCTTTGAACGCCAATAATACTATCTCTTGACTCTTGACTCTTGACTTGAGCAAGTCGATAACATAGACAGCACTAAGATTATCTTGAATTGAGCAAGTCGTCGATAACATAGACAGCACTAAGATTATCTTGAATTGGGCAAGTCGTCGATAACAGCGACAGCACTAAGATTGGTCACTGCTCCTATTTAGCCCCCAGCCCCCCACCGGACAGGGCACTGGCAAGCTAGCGAGCAGCTTCAATTCGTTCTCTCTCCCTTTTCCTCAAACAAAACTTGGTTCTCTCCGATCCCGTTGGTCGATCTCCCCGGCAGCTCGGCCATTTATCTCTGCCATGCATCTTCTCCGTCCTTTTGTTCTCTCTGTGCTCCTTTTCGTCATCCTGCACGCACCCTCGCCCTCCGCCGCCACAGACACGCTCCAACCCGGCCATGCGCTTGCCGGCAGAGACAAGCTTGTCTCGGCCAATGGCAAGTTCGCGCTCGGCTTCTTCCAACTCCAAACAGGGAGCTCGTCCTCTAATAGTAATAGCACCTACCTCGGCATATGGCTCGACAAAGTTCCCGTGCTGACCCCTGTGTGGACAGCCAACAGGGACAATCCGATCTCCAACTCCACTTCGCCGGAGCTCCTCATTTCCGGCGACGGCAACATGGTTGTCTCAGCTCAGGGCAACACCATCTGGTCTACCCGGGCAAACACAACAACCAATGACACCGTGGCCGTGCTCTTGGGCAACGGCAACCTTGTTCTACGTCGGAGCTCCTCCAACTCTTCGCTCACATTCTGGGAAAGCTTCGACTACCCAACAGACACCCAGCTACCTGGTGTAAAGATTGGATGGAACAAGGTCACAGGCTTGAACAGTCAACTTGTTTCGAGGAAGAATTCCATCCATCTATCTTCTGGTATGTACTCCTCGAGGTTGGATCACGATGGGGTTGCCAGGATGCTATGGAACTCTTCTGCCGTGTATTGGTCTACCAAGTGGAATGGTAAATTCTTCAGCTCGGTACCGGAGATGTCTGCAGGTTCCCCAAACGCCAACTTTACGTTCGTCAACAACGACCAAGAGCTTTCCTTCACCTACAACATATTTGATGAGAGCATAATCACACTCACTACGCTGAGTGTCTCTGGTCAAAACCAAGTGCGCTTTTGGACCGGGCAAGATTGGATGATAGTGAACAATCAACCATCACAGCAGTGTGATGTGTATGCTGTCTGTGGCCCTTTCACGGTCTGCACTTCTACTGCACATCCTTACTGCAATTGCATGAAGGGATTCTCTGTAAGATCACCTGCGGATTGGGAGATTGAGGACAGATCAGGCGGGTGCATCAGAAACACTCCACTCAACTGCGGTGCAAACGATGGAAACAAAACAGGTATGGCAGACAAATTTTACTCTATGCCTGGCATTAGGTTGCCCCAGAATGGCCAAACCATGCAAAATGTGTCTAGCGCGAATGAATGCGCACAAGTTTGCCTGAGTAATTGCTCTTGCACTGCATATTCTTACAGAAAAGATGGTTGCTCTATTTATCATGACGGCTTATTTAATGTAGCTACTAACGGTAATGAAGAAATAATTTACCTTCGCCTTGCTGCAAAAGAGTTAGAGAGTGGGAAAGGCAATAGGAGTGCCATGATAATTGGTGTTGCCGTTGGCACAAGCATTGCTGCTTTGGTTTTTATTCTCCTCTTGGTGATTTGGAGGAGAAATGGGAAGTGCTCTAGACCCATAGTAGACAATGATCAAGGTAGTGTTGGCATAGTTGCGTTCAAATATGCTGACTTGCAAGATGCAACCAAAAAATTCTCGGAGAAGATAGGCGCAGGTGGTTTTGGTTCAGTATTTAAAGGGTGCCTGAGTGACTCGATTGCCATAGCAGTGAAAAGGCTCGATGGCACCCGACAAGGAGAGAAACAATTCAGGGCAGAAGTAAATTCAATTGGAGTCATCCAGCATATAAACCTAGTGAAATTGATCGGGTTTTGCTGCGAAGGTGATAGGAGGTTACTCGTGTACGAGCACATGCCAAACGGCTCCCTGGATTCTCACCTGTTCCAAAGTGATGGTACAATTTTAGATTGGAACATGAGATACCAAATAGCTCTTGGAGTAGCTAGAGGTCTAGGATACTTACACCATGGCTGCCGAGACTGCATCATACACTGTGACATCAAACCACAGAATATACTTCTGGATGCATCTTTTGTTCCAAAAGTTGCAGATTTTGGGATGGCGAAGTTACTTGGGAGGGAATTCAGCCGTGTTGTGACAACAATGCGAGGAACCATCGGATATCTTGCTCCAGAATGGATTAGTGGAACACCTATTACTCCCAAAATTGATGTTTATAGCTACGGGATGGTCTTGCTAGAGATCGTATCAGGAAAGAGGAACTCTATTGAACATTCGTCCAGTAATACTGAAGGCCAACGAGACTATTTACCTGTGCAAGTTGCACACAAGCTTCTCCATGGTGACGACATTATGAGCATTGTGGATGCAAATTTGCATGGTGACGTGAACATAGAGGAAGCTGAAAGAGTTTGCAAAGTCGCATGTTGGTGCATCCAAGATCTTGAGTCTGATCGGCCCACGATGGTTGAGGTGGTACAGTTTCTCGAGGGAATATACGAACTGGAAATGCCTCCAATGCCAAGGCAACTCAGTGCTATTGCAGGAATCAGCCCACATCAGACGAGAGTGTGATTTATAGCTTTTCGGCAAATCCAACAATCCATGAGAAGTCTGTCAGTTGGGATGGCAAATAAATTTATCCGTAGTGTACAAATAAATTTATTTTCTGTAACATGTAATATTTTGTCTTGTAGTGTATAAATAAATGTGTTTTCTGTAACATGTAATATTTCTATGTACCCTAATATTTGTAACATGGTCGGGTTTCTATGTGCCAATAGGTCATGTCCTACAAATAAATGTAGTGGTCTTTTTCAAAAAAATGTAGTAGTCTTTTTCAAAAAATAAATAAATGTAGTAGTAACTGTTTCATAAACGGGCCCCTATATATGCCACTTCCACTGTCAGTTGGGATGGGAAATGGTGAGATCAATAAAGGCCCGTTTGGATGTATGGTATTGGGCTGAATTGGAATCGGTTTCCTGAGCCGGGCTGTTTGGCTGCCCACCGAATCGGAAGAGAGAGAGAGAGAGATGTGTACGTGTTTGTTGAGAAGAGAGGCAGTAAGATGTTCGAAAGATGGAAGAGTAATATAGCTTTCTATGTTATTTTGTCCAAACAGGTTTTGTAATTTAATTTATGGAAATAGATTCTTCCTGCGTCCAAACAGGAATGTTACATTCCAATAAAATTCCAGGCAATTTAATTCCCATGGAAAGTAATTACTAGAATCTTATTCTTGGAATAAGATTCAATTCATAGGATCCAAACGGCCCCTAAGTATTTTTTTTTTTTGACGTGGCCTCTAAGTATTATTATTAACATCCAACCCTTCTATGTTCCCTGCTCATGTCTATCAAAGAATATCATGAACAATTCAGTAGTAAGCAGTTGCGACCACTCTATATGCTGATACATAGAGTAATAATGTTTTGAAGTACTCGCTCCGTCCGCGAATAAGTGTACATCTAGGTTTAGTACTAAGTCAAACTTTTTAAATTTTGACCAAATTTATATAAAAAAGTAACAACATATATGACATAACATTGGTATATTTTGAAATTACATATCAAGATGAATCTAGTGATACTAATTTACTCTCATAAATGTGGGCACTTTTTCCTATAAAGTTGGTCAAAATTTAATAAGTTTGACTTACCGCAAAAGGTAGAAGTACACTTATTCGTGGACGGAGGGAGTAGTCTGTAAGAAGCGGTAATATTGGGAAGAATATAATGATACAGTTAAATACTCTGCGCAGCTTGAGCTGCTGGTGGCATGCAGTGTGTTGACTACTGACGAGTTTTTTTAATACTGAAGAATTGATGATGAGAAAGCTGGATGCAGTATACTGAATACTCTGTTTAGTCCACCAATAATATGACACCACTTGAAAGGTAAATTAAGAATATGTAACACTATCAGACTAGTCACAATGGGGAGTAACATAGAGTAGTAACATGGTGATGTTACTAGTCTATGTTACCACCTTCACAGTGGGGAGTAACATTATTGTGGTGTCATATAAGATCTTATTTATTGCACTATAGACTCATTTTGTCTTGATAAGTGTGATGTTACGGTAACTAGCTAAGTTACTCCAAACACCTCTCTCCTCATTAACTACATGCCACATAAGCAAAATGATCTTGAGATGTGTGATGTTACTAGCTAAGTTACTCCCATTGTGACTAGTCTCAGCACGCAACACCGTATTTCTGGCATACTTTCTAGGCATCACCGTATAATCATTTTGGTTTTTCAATTATGTAAAAAAAAAAGATCTTTATATCTAAAACTTTACTTATTTTATCTATTACCTCCTAGAAAGTAATAGATGGTTGTAGCCCTCCGATCTAATCAAATGAATGACTCACAGTTATTTGAGAGTACCGCAGCGAGGTCGATTGTCTGTCGGATCGCCATGGACATTGAGGATGCGAGCGGCAGCTCGTCGTCTCCAACCATCCTACGGAACAAGTACTGGATCCTCCGCCACGGCCGCAGCGTCCCCAACGAGCGCAGCCTCATCGTCTCATCTCTGGTACGAATCCCTCCCTCCGTCCCAGCAGCCTTTTTTCTTCCTTCGATTTCCCGTTCCAAGCCTCCCCAACTGATGCCTATCTTGGTCTGCTGCCGGCAGGAGAAGGGCACGAAGCCGGAGTTCGGGCTGGCCCCGCAGGGGGTCGAGCAGGCGCGCGAGGCCGGCGAACAGCTCCGGAAGGTATAACGGATCGGTGTCTCACTGCTGTGGATTCTTGGATTGGATGTGCGGTTGTGAATCTAGCCCGTGCGTTTTTTTTTTTTGTGCGTGTGCAGGAGCTTGAGGAGATTGGTGTGCCGGTGGATTGTATCAAGATTCGTTACTCGCCGTTCACACGGACCACCGAGACTGCCAGAGTGGTCGCCGGTGTGCTTGGCATCCCCTTTGAGGGTCCTAGCTGCCAAGTGAGTTTGGTTTAATCCTGAATAAGCCAATTTGGCATTGCGCGTAAATTGTCCGTGTCTTTGATGGTAAGTTGTATGGATAGGCAGGCATCTGAATACAAATCTAGCACTTAGGTTTTTGTCATCAGTTGGAATTTTGTATACGGATGGTTTGGTGATATAGAGTTAGATTCATTGGTCAGTATCAGTATGATTATGGAAATTAGGAGGATTATAAGCCATGCTACCTTTTGTTTCTGTCAGATATTATTTGAGCAAACATGAAATTTGTCTTTTTGTTTCTTTTTCTCTTTATTGTCATTTGCAGAACTAGGTTGCAATGTTACTGTGCCTGCAAAAACAAACAAGACATGAAAACTGATACCATGGTACACATGAAAACATCAAAGTATTCTCAGTCGACAAGTACCTTTTTCAACTTTTACATCAGGCATCACTACTTTAAAGAGTCATTGCAGTCTCAGAGATTGATTTTGGGGGTGTGTTGTTGTTGTTTAAAAAAAAAACTATATGTCTACATAGGAAGTATACACGCAAACATAATGAACTTCAAAGGAGTTAGTCCTGAACTTGTTCCAAAAAAAAAAAGATTCGAAATCTTGGTCGAGGTGCGCTTAACATTATCAATGTATTTATACGCCTATAAACCCGTCAACGCCTGCTGGGTGGAGTCACTGACGGTGATGATAGTAGCACTGATGAAGCAGGGACAGGGATCCACATTTCCCACGAACTAATCTGTGTGTACCTACAGAGAGAGTCACAACAAATCAGTACTAATCTTAATCTACTATGAAGGAAAGCTGCTTCAGCAAATCTTGGATAGGATCACAAATTCACAACTCAATAGCGGAATGCTAAAGAAAATTTAATCTTATAGCCACCCTTAAAAAGAAGCATCTTACAAGTATTACATACATATAGGTTTTAGCTAAACACTTCACATGCACCATTTTCCCTGTGATTTTCTTTTGGCAAGGTGAACACTGAACCATGTTTACAGGTAGCAACACACTACTTTATTTGGTCAATAGTGTGTTTTGTATAGTTGTACTCAGTAATCACAGTATTAACGCCGTGTTAATGACCAGGCTATCATCTACTAGATCCATTTCCAAATATCTATCAACTTTGACCACTAAAACTTGATACGCAGTAAAAAAATTCAAAAGATAGATGAACAAATTTTGAACAATAACGATTCAAGTAAGCAGCTCATTATGGAAAAGGAAGTAAGATAGACCATGGCACAACAGGTGAAAGAAAAATGAATTTTATAAAAAGACAAAAACACCTTGCACAAAAAGAACTAAAACACATTATGTGAACACCAAGTAGACGACGATGAAAGACCACGAGTGAAAATATGTTAATATATAATGGCATAGAGATGGAATGCATCTTGCATTTATAGATAACCATATATAGCTGTTAGAGCTAATGTTAATGAGCATTATTGTCTGTATATGCCTAAAGCAGTATATTATAGCACTCCCTAAAACCGCTATCATGGAGGTTAAGTGGTTCACAGACTTGCAGTATTATAACCAAACTTGATAATGCCATAGATGGAAATTTCTCTAGGTAGCATCTTGAAAAAATGGCTTTCATGTGGCAAGGCTACGTTATGACAAACACTTGTCATAGTAATATATTTGTGAGTTATGACTTTGAGGACCCTGGACATATGTGATTGTTCCTGCCTGGTAATATCCAAGCTCTATTTGTCTTGTGAGCTGACCACATGGACGCCTATTGTGTTCTTTCACATTCGTCTTGTTAGCTGCTCGAGGAGATTGGTGTGCCGGTGGATTGTATCAAGATTCGTTACTCGCCGTTCACACGGACCACCGAGACTGCCAGAGTGGTCGCCGGTGTGCTTGGCATCCCCTTTGAGGGTCCTAGCTGCGAAGTGAGTTTGGTTTAATCCTGAATAAGCCAATTTGGCATTGCGCGTAAATTTTCCGTGTCTTTGATGGTAAGTTGTATGGATAGGCATGCATCTGAATACAAATCTAGCACTTAGGTTTTTGTCTTCAGTTGGAATTTTGTATACTTAAAGTTTGGGATGATGCAGAGGTCAGAGCAACAAATAGCTATATTTTTTATTTTTTAGAGAAAAGAAAGAGGGAGAAGAAAAGGTATCCTACTGTCCCCATGCACTGATTATGGTTTTGATACTGTTTATTAACATCACTTCTGGTTAGGTTACTTCCTAAATCACTAATCAATACTGGATAAAGTTACTCTCCAGCTTTCTAAATATTTGAGTGTTTTAGATCCTGAAGATTCGATACAAACATAAAAAAGGTACAATCCATCAAAACAATCATTTGAATGCGGCCAATTGAAGATAATTGACATCGAGTGTGATCCACTAACCGGTGGTCCATGGTGACCTCCAGTTTTGTCACACTTGATCTCAATTATTTTCAGTTGGCTGCATTCGAATGATTGTCCTGATTGATTTGTACTTCTTTTTCTGTTTGTTCCGGATCTGTATCATAGGTATCTAAAACACTCAAATATTTTAGGGAATTATTAAGTCATGGATGGTAATGAACTTAAGTAACACATTTATCAATATATAAAATATATTATCTTAGAAAAATGATGTAGAGCAAGCTTTTCCAGTATTGCTGAATGTTGTAGTAAGTAATTTAACAAACTGAGGTCCGAAGAGATGTCGGGACACCATTTGCTGAGCAACAAAGTCTTTAACTTGCTAAATTTAGGTTACAATTTCAAATCCCTGTTGATAACAAACTGTACAAAGTAACTATATTTATAAGTAATTTGGCAAATACTGTGTTGAAGATACCCAATAAGATCAATAGATCATAGTTAATTCAATGTATGACATCTTGATCTTGATACAGAATTTGTACCGCCTAATCCATATGGTCTTATTGGGTATCTTCAACTATAACTTTTGCCAAATTACGTATGCAACATGTTTTTTTGGACAGTTTGTTGTCAACATGGATTTGAAATTATATCCTACATTTAGCAAGTTGAAGACTTTGTTTCTAACCAAATGATGTTCCAACATCACTTCTGAAATCTGTGGGTTAGGTTACTTCCTAAATCACTAATCAATACTGGATAAAGTTACTCTCCAGCTTTCCGAGGTAATATATTTTGTAGATAATAAATATGTGTTACTTGAGTTAATTAATTAACAATCCATGTCTGAACAATATAATAAATATTTGAGTGTTTTAGGTCCTAAAGATTCGATACAAACATAAAGAAGGTACAATCCATCAAAACAATCATTTGAATGCGGCCAATTGAAGATAATTGACATCGAGTGTGATCCACTAACCGGTGGTCTATGGTGACCAATGTTGCCCACCATCATTTAGCTATTGATGGGAGGAGGTGAGAATATGAATTGCATGGTTGAAACCTCAGTGGCCAATTCATCCAAAAGGAAAGAATCAAGAGGGTCAAGTTTTTTAGCTTTACCCCGTAAGAGATGACTCTGCAAAGAAATATTGATACATCTTTTTGTGAGTACTGAGTAGTGCTTTTCCAAACAAAGAATTACTTAATCTTGTATCTTAGACATGCTCTTACTTTTTAATAAACATAAAAGCAGGCAATATATGTTTATTTTATTGAACGTATTTTGGTGGGAGCATGGATTTGAGACGAATTCTAACCGTTTCCAAATTTACTCCAACAAATTTCAACCAAAACCATTACGAAATTGTGGTCATTGTGATAAACTGATAATTTGAGCCTAAAGTTTCGTTTATTTCAGTGGTGCTGGAAATAATTTTAGAACGAAAGATTAGAACCACGTATTTTGGTGGGAGCATGGATTTGAGACGAATTCTAACCGTATATTTTTTTTAAATATATATCATGTATAAGACCAGATCAAAGGGGGACCTGCAGTCGCTGGCCGGCTGCAGGTTCTGTGGGGGCTCAAGAGCGTGGCCGGCTGCAGTTTTTTGTTTTTTTGAGCAAATACCATATATATTAAACCGGCAAATAGTACATGATTACATCGATTACAAAAACAATACTAAAAGAGACGAGCAAATCTTTGAGATCTTCAAGCCTTTCTTCTTCCATGACACAATCTTGTACTTTTCTGAAGGCAGCCGTAGAACAATGACGAATACACCAAACCATAGACCTGTGAATACCAACAAAGGTTCTCCCCTTTTAATTTTGAGCCGCAATGCCAAGGCTTTGTGCACGCACGCAGCCATTAAATTAATCAAGCAACATCGGCAAGAGCACCACCACTGATATTTCAGGGAAAAATAACCGAACAACTTTGTCGACGTCGTTGGGAGCCGAGAAAACGAATCACCATTACCGAGGACGTAGTAGCCGGGACAGATATTGCGAGGACAATCCTCCTCGCGGCAACCATGAGAAACAATCCAAGATTGATCTGGCGAAGCAAGATCTGAAGAACCATACCTAGACAAACTTAATCTTCCAAAACCACCATTGACGTCGGGAAGGAGATCTAGCCATCGAACGAAGGCCGGAAGATTGCTTATTGTAGAAGATGTCATCTCCATTGATGAAGACGACGACAAGCAAAACCCTAAATTAAAACACTATTTTTATTAAAAACTCCACTCATAGATCGGATTCCCCACCCCTCCCGACGCCGGCATGGCCGGCTGGAGGAGGGGGAACCAATCTACGGTGGAGGAGAAGAAGTGGCGGCGCCTAGGTTCTAAGCGGCGACGGCGGAAAAGGAGACCTATGGCCGGCTGCAGTTTCTTTGGGGGTCAAGAGCATCGCCGACTGAGGTTAATTAGGATAACTCCCTCTTACAATACGTTAACCTGATGCCCCAAGCATAGCTCACAGTATGATGTTCTTTGGCTGCATCAGTGATTAGATTAAACACTGCATCTGATGAAAATGTTATTTGGCTGCCTTTTGTGTTTCCATTTCTTTTCTTTTGTTCTCTGCTAGATCCTCTCTAGCTTGTAATCAGACCGACCTTATTCTTTCTTCTGAAATGCATTGGCAGAACACCTGCCGCAATTCCTCTAACTGATGAAAATGTTATTCTGATTTTCTAATTTCACGTCATTCCTATTTTTCTCTTATTGATTCTTCCGATGAATTGTTTTTTATCTGATAATGTCATTATGCCTACATGACTCATATGGATGTAAAGGTCAGCAAGGTTTGACTGAGATCCGGTTTATAACTGGATGGCCATGCTGCTAATACTGATTTACCAACGACACATGTGTAGTCCAGAAGCTGAAGCTCGTTTGCTGACGAAATAGGCAGTTAAAATTGTTGGCGGTTCATTCAGTTTCATCTAGAGATAAATAGGGCACGTCTATTATCTGATAATGTTTCTGAACAATTCCTTGATTTTACTGAAGTGAAACCGAATTTTATTTGCAGGTACCAAAGCCAACAGTCTATGTGGATTGCGTCAGAACGAGCAAAAGCATGAACTACTTTTACTTGTACTAGGAAGCTTCAGCGCGGCGGCACGCCGTGCTTGTGGGGTTACATCGTTTGTTGTAGGAGTCTTGTAGTGGTATTGCTGAGAATAGTGCAGCACTACAGCATCGGCAACATTTGGATCTTACTGGTGATGATCTTGTGGGTTCTTTCATGCATTAAACGGAAGGTGAAGAACTGAAATATTGCAAGCAGCTTAACCTGTAAGGCACAACGGCACAAATGGATACCAACTATGCACCATTGAAAGTAATTATAGCATTTTCTTTGGCTCGGTAAGGAGATCAATTATTCTCCCTAATACAACTTTGGGACTATAGATCAGTAGATCACCACATTATTATGTTGTCATATAAATAGAAATACCATATATCGTTGGAGATGCGAAAGCACCTAATTTTGCAGTATCTCAAAATCTCACTCTTAAAAGGGGACCGATAACATTAAAACCTTGCCCCAAGTAGAAACTACAACAAAAAAATGACTTGCAAGTAAAATCCTGAAATTACTATTAGAGATAGAATATAATGTAAACCGAATATGGTGAATATAAACCAATTCGGTATCATAGTAGAGATATTCCTGGACTCTACCGAGTCTACCTCCTGTACAAGAAACCCCTCATATAAATATACCAATGCGGCTCGATGTGTATCATCGAGTAGGAACGCTTCTATCGATCTTACATGGTATCAAGAGCAGGCCTCTTCCGATACATCTAAAAACACAAAATCGAGATCCAATCTGCCCACCCAACTCCACCCATGGCCTCTACGTCGACCACCGCGGTTCCCACCCTGGGATCACCGCCCACGATGAAGCTCTCGCGCGAAAACTACACGCTGTGGAAGGCTCAAGTTCTTCCGGCGATACGTGGTGCGCGGATGCTCGGGCTTCTCGACGGAAAGGAGGCAGCTCCATCGCAGACGATCACGCTGGCAGACAAGGACCAGTCGCCGCTTCCGAACCCGGCGTACGACGTCTGGGTCGCGCGCGACCAGCAGGTGCTCAGCTACCTGGTGAACTCCCTCACCCCCGACATCCTGCTGCACGTCCATGACAAAGAAACTGCCACCGAAGTCTGGACGGCCCTGGCAACAATATTTGCCTCCCAATCTCGCGCAAGGATCACGAACCTGCGCATTGCCCTGGGCAGCACGAAGAAGCGCGAGCTCACCCTTGACGCCTTCTTCTCCAAGATGAAGAAATTCAGTGATGAACTTTCAGCCGCTGGAAGCCCCGTTTCAGATGCCGAGATGGTGTCTTTTCTCATCGCTGGGCTGGGTCAGGAATACGACTCAGTCGTTGCCGCTGTCAACGCTCTTCCCAAAGCCTTCACCGTCACGGTGACGGACCTCTACACCCAATGTGTTCAGTATGACGAGCGCCAGGAGATGTTCAACCACTCCGGCGACGGCGGCTTCACCTCATCCGCCAACGCGGCGTACCGCGGGCAAAACCGCAACCGCGGCAGGCCATACCGCGGCAGGCCCTACCGTGGCCGAGGAGACCGTGGCCGTGACGACCGCGGTGACCGTCGCGATGATCGCGGCAACAGAGGAGGGCGCACTACGCCCAATGGCGGTCGTGGCTGTGGCCGCGAACGCACACGCACCACACCCTGGGAGGACACGACGTGTCAGATCTGCAACAGAGAAGGCCATGCTGCTCGTGACTGCTGGTATCGCTGGGATGAAGACGATGAAGACCATGATGACAAGAAGGTTCATGCTGCCTCCTACGGTGTCGATACCAACTGGTATCCCGACACCGGCGCAACGCATCACATCACGGGGGAGCTCGAGAAGATGACCGTTCGTGACCAGTACCGCGGCAAGGATCGCGTCCACACAGCTGATGGGTCAGGTATGGTGATTCGTCATGTTGGTCACACAACAGTTCATAACCCCGTTAAAGATTTGCACATTCGTAATATACTTCATGTTCCTAGCTCATCTAAAAACTTACTCTCTGTTCATCGTCTCGCCAAAGATAACAATGTCCTTCTTGAATTTCATCCTCACTATTTTCTTATTAAGGACCGAGCCACACGGAGAACTCTTCATAGAGGAAGATGCATTGGTGGCCTCTATCCTCTCATATCGTCTTCCTCCACAACACAGAAGCAAGCCTTTCTCGCCTCCAAACCCTCGCAAGCACAGTGGCATAGTCGTCTTGGTCATCCCTCGTCGGTCATTGTTAGGAAAATACTTCGTCAAAATAATATTTCATATGTAAAGGATTTGCATCCTGATTCTATTTGTAATTCGTGTCAATTAGCCAAAAGTCATCAATTACCGTATCCTATTTCAACAAGTGTTTCTACTGTTCCCTTACAATTGATATTTTCTGATGTTTGGGGACCGGCACCCAAATCTGTTGGACGTCATGAATAATATGTGAGCTTTATTGATGACTATAGCAAATTCACATGAATTTATCTTCTCAAACGTCGTTCCGATGTCTTTCAAGTCTTTAAAAACTTTCAGAAACTTGTTGAGCGACGTCTTGATCGAAAAATCATTGCCATGCAGACCGATTGGGGGGGGGGGGGGGGGGAGAGTATGAAAAACTCAACACTTTCTTTCAAACCCAAGGCATTGCACATCATGTGTCATGCCCCCATGCCCACCAACAGAATGGTTCAGCAGAACGAAAACATCGTCACATAGTTGAGGTTGGCTTAGCTTTGCTCGCCAACGCATCCATGCCCTTAAAGTTTTGGGACGAAGCTTTCCTCACAGCCACATATCTCATAAACATGATGCCTAGCAAAGTCATTAATTTTGATACTCCTCTCAAACGACTTCTTAATATCACACCAAACTATTCCTCTCTACGAGTTTTTGGCTGTGCTTGTTGGCCAAACCTACGTCCCTATAATAAGCGCAAACTAGCTTTTCGATCCACTAGGTGTGTGTTTCTTGGATATAGCCCCCGTCACAAAGGAGTCAAGTGCTTAGAGGTTTCTTCCGGTCGAGTTTATATCTCTCGAGATGTTGTATTTGATGAGGCAGTCTATCCTTTTGCTTCTCTCCATCCAAATGCCGGTGCACTCCTTCGAAATCAAATTCTTTTGCTCCCTTCCAAAATCACAATCTTGAACGTGGGGACAAACTTTGTGATGATTTCATGCCTAACACCACCACTGCAGATATTTATGCCCCGTGCAGGATCAATTGGCAGGACATCCGGACCAGCCAGCTGCACAAAATTTGGTTCACAATGATGAAAACCATGCTCCGCATGGTGCTGAAACGGACGAGGACGTCCCAGGCACGCCCCCGCGTCGTGACATGCATGGCGCGCGGACCGAGCTGGATTCGGCCCCGCATGCGACCTCGGGATCGGAGCCACAGTTAGCGCCGGGGTTCCATGCATCCACCCCGGCTGCCACGCCGCCCAGTTCTCGCCCAGCGACGAGCCCCGCCTCGGACAACAGGATGGAGTTGTCCCCTGCTTTATCTGCATGCGGTGGATCTTCTGCGGCTGGCTGTCCTACAGCCGCTCCTGCTGCAGCTTCTCAGCCTAAACCATCTGGAGTTGTCACTCGCCGACAGAAAGGTATTGTCCAACCGAGAAAATACACTGATGGTACTGTTAGATGGTGCATGTCTGTCTCCACAGGAGAACCGACTAATTTCCGTGATGCCATGGCTGATGCAAATTGGAAAGAAGCCATGGACGAGGAATATTCTGCGCTCATGAAAAACAAGACCTGGCACCTGGTTCCGGAAAAGCAAGGTACAAATGTTATTGATTGCAAATGGGTATATCGCATCAAGAAAAAGTCCGATGGGTCTATTGACAGGTATAAAGCTAGGCTGGTAGCAAAAGGCTTCAAACAGCGCTATGGTATTGATTATGAGGACACATTCAGTCTTGTTGTTAAAGCTGCTACTATTCGTCTTGTTCTCTCACTTGCTGTATCCAGGGGTTGGAATCTTCGACAACTAGATGTAAAGAATGCGTTTTTACATGGCGTTCTGGAAGAGGAGGTCTATATGCGTCAACCACCTGGGTATGAGAACAAGAGTTTGGCCAAGTTTGTCTGCAAATTGGACAAATCTCTATATGGCTTGAAACAAGCACCTCGAGCATGGTACTCTCGCCTAAGCACAAAGTTATGTTCTTTGGGTTTTGTTATGTCAAAATCTGATACGTCATTATTCATCTACAACAAGTCCCAAGTTACCATTTATATGCTCATATATGTCGATGACATCATAGTAGCAACTTCTTCCTCGCATGCCACCCATGCTCTCTTGAAGGATCTTCGTGCAGAATTTTCTCTCAAAGATTTGGGTGACCTTCATTATTTCTTGGGCATTGAAGTGCGAACAGTTTCCAATGGAATTGTGTTAACTCAGGCAAAGTATGCTGCTGATCTACTTCGGCGTGTTGGGATGCAGGACTGCAAATCCTATCCGACACCCCTCTCCTCCTCTGAGACCATTTCCGCAAACGGGGGAGAACTACTCGGGCCTGATGACAGTACAAAATACAGGAGTATTGTTGGTGCACTTCAATACTTGACACTCACAAGACCTAATATTTCGTTCTCAGTTAATAAAGTGTGCCAGTATTTGCATGCTCCAACTACAGTTCATTGGACGGCTGCTAAAAGAATTTTGAGGTATGTTCAGAGCACTATTAGTGTTGGTTTAACACTTGTGCGGTCAAGGTCTACACTTGTGAGTGCCTTTTCTGATGCCGATTGGGCAGGATGTCTTGAAGATCGACGTTCAACTGGTGGGTTTGCAATATTTTTTGGACCCAATCTTATTTCTTGGAGTGCGAAGAAACAAGCAACAGTGTCACGCTCTAGCACAGAATCTGAGTACAAGGCCCTTGCTAATGCCACTGCTGAAGTTATTTGGGTCGAATCACTTCTTGATGAACTTGGGGTGAAGAAAAGTCAAGTTCCATGTCTATGGTGTGATAACTTGGGAGCTACATATCTTTCAGCTAATCCTGTTTTTCATGCTAGAGCTAAGCACATAGAAATAGACTTTCACTTTGTTAGAGAAAGAGTAGCAAACAAGAAGCTGGAAATTCGGTTCATCCCTTCCAAGGACCAAGTGGCAGATGGTTTCACCAAGGCGCTTCCGCTTCGAGCTTTTGAAAACTTCAAGTGTAATCTCAACTTGAGTAAGTTGTGATTAAGGGAGGGTATTAGAGATAGAATATAATGTAAACCGAATATGGTGAATATAAACCAATTCGGTATCATAGTAGAGATATTCCTGGACTCTACCGAGTCTACCTCCTGTACAAGAAACCCCTCATATAAATATACCAATGCGGCTCGATGTGTATCATCGAGTAGGAACGCTTCTATCGATCTTACAAGTACAACAATCTTGCGCCGACCATTCTCCACTGTTGGCAACATCACTATAAGCAAATATATATTGATTTTGAGTCGTGGAGCAACAGAAAATCATCTATTATTAAACGCTATCGAAATTAACTGTGAATGGAACATAAAGCCAAATGGCAACTTAGATTGTTTATAAACAAATTTCTGACAAAACAGCTGGAACGCTGAAAGAAACATAATTAGTTCAGTAGGACAATTCTGAATTGTTTAACCATAGAAGCGCACACGACATGAGACTTCTCAATCTGTTTGTCCTCAGCTGGTAGGAATCAATGACCTCAAGGGCTGAGCCATTGGCACTACAAATTAAGATAGTTCCCTCCGCTGAAATAATATCCATCATGTCTTACTCTTCCGTGATATCCATCTCGGCTTACTCTTCCATGAACAGTTTATCATTTGAAATAAAGAAATGAATGTGAGCATAAAGAAATGTATCCAACTTTAGAAATTGATGGGCAGCGAGGGAATAAACATTGCACTTCACAATGAATGAGAAGAAATTCGTTTATTTACATATTGTATGAAGAACTGAGCTATTCTTCGTAAGAGGTTGTCCCTATCAATTCGGTTGAAAACTTAATAAAAATATTATTAATGAGAAACATAAATTTGTCATACTTATCAGCACGGAAAACGTCGAGGGCAGCGGGGAAAAGCACAAACTAAGGGAAACTTGCTCACTTTCTGAAGAAAATGTTTTGTGCAATCACTGGTAGTCTAAAGGAGAGTGGCACTTTCTAATCTGCACCGTGCATTTTCTTCACACAAAAATAGGAACACCCAAGTCGGGGTTACCTCAAGTGGTAAACTGGGAACTATGTGGTAACATCAGCATGATATACACATTACTCGAATTCAGGAGATTAAATTAGTTAGAAAAAGTAAAAACTTACACTAAACTCGGAACAGTTTCTTCCATGAGAAAAGAGCATAAAAACCAGATAGAGACCCATATTAGTTGTGTCAACCTCGAGCTCATGTGCAAGATCTGGAGTAATGACTACAGACTTCAGACCAAAGTAAATGAAAGGGAGAAACCATAGAGGAGACTTCAGACCAAAGTAAATGAAAGGGAGAAACCATAGAGGACATCTTGAGAGCTGGGAATAAGAGGGGGAGATATCAGCTGCAGGGGCTGGGCTCAACGGTTGGCTGCCTACAATAGCTGGAAGCTAGATAAACTGAGGGTACGTACAGTCTCGGTGCCACCTATAGTGGGAGGCGTAGACGATTTTTGGAGCCATGTCGAACCTTGGATTCAGGTGTCTGCTATCATGGTTATAGATGCAATCTCCATTTACTGCTATTTGTGGACGCTGGTGGATGGCATGGTGAAACTTAAAATAAATAAATATTCAGAGGAACTCATCTAGGATATACCAGAGAAATTAGCAATTGCAACAACTAAGAGCAATCATATAGTGTAAAGTGGCTTACAGTGTCACTTTATTTTTTCTCACAAGGCAAAAAAAAAAAAACATCCAAATCAAGCTAGCTAATGATATTAAATGTCTTTGAGGTTTGAAACTTAAAGCTTTCAACACTCCGCTAGCTCTGACTTGTGGTCTAGATACTCCAGAAAAATAGAAAGGCGACTGTCTTATGCAATCATCTGCAAGTTCCCGATTGTTTAGATGAGATGACTAATGTTGAGAGGGCAAAATAATTATTGAGTGATTGTGTAAAAACATTAAGGGGTTCAAAAATGCCACGTGGTAATTTTAATTATAAACAACTCCTAGCTCATATACCTTATTGTATGGTCACAAAATAAATCGGAAGAGGCTCACATGAATGTTTTGTTATCGAAGAAGTAGTGAATTAGCACTGTCATCCTCTGTTTATTCAACATAAGTCGATGTGGTACCACAATAGCATTACTGTCGGCTGCAAGAATTAACATTACTGTGTTCCGTTAGCATTCATATAAGTTTTTATTGGAATGAGAAGATATAGTACAAAAGTAAGGAATCTAGAAAACAGACAATCTTAGGAAAAAATATACTGAAATATAAAGAAATAAATGAGGATATTTGTAATATACCTTTTCATTAATGAAATCAGCACGTGCCATGGAATCACCTATTGTGACGGCAAGTACTGTACGTGTGAAAAACCGGTTGCCTACAGTGATGCAGCAAAGATCCAAAATTATAACCAGTTCCGTGAAACTATCTTTTAGATGGCTCAAATGATGGCAATTACCAAATGAAAATTTGCATATGACACTGCAAGGAGTAAACAGTAGTTGTGAGAAATGTAAGACTTGACTGAGTACTACGAAACTAAAGAACTGTCATTTACCTATGTTGAGGAAATGGAAACTGGAAAATATTTGATGACTGCGATTGTTCTTCCCTCGCTGCTGGCCACCGTTCTTCCCTCGTCCCTATACCCGCTTGTGAAATAAAGATTAAATCCCTTTGTTCATGGCTTTGAAAGTACAGTTCCACATTTGCACATAGTATAGCAGTAGGTTATACAATAAACCTGTACAAAAGATGAAATGGTACAACAAAAGCATGCATTTTGAGTAACTGGTAGTATACTGAATGACCGTCAATTCATAGTATCCATGGATTCTATGACTCACCTTTTGTACATGGACCAAGGATCAAGGATCCCCATTTTAAAATATAGACCTCAAGTAAAATTGAGAGAACGTCTACTTCTCTGGCGATAATAATACACTCTTCTTACCGCAAGGACATAATCCATCTAGACAGCTGCAGGTTGAACCCGTATGAGACAAATTCACCATAGACATGAGTAGTTCAGTTAGAACAAAATAAAGGAAAAGAGCAACCAAAAATTGAACCTTAGCATCTGTGGGACATTCCATCAAACATGTTGAAGGTAGTCTGCTGCCTATGCCATATGCCCATTTATCCTGCAGCTTGAGACAATGCCACCGTGGTACAGATGCGCGAAAAATCACACGAGGAAGAGATAAATTAGCAGTGACGGAGTTACCTAGTCACCATTAAACTTGTAAAAGAGATTGCAGGTGGCTAATTTGAGGGCGGAGGATTCACAATCAAAATGATAACTTACCTGTTGGAAAAATAGCATGGCCTACTATTAATATTATTCTGAATTTGTATAACAGAGCAGATGACATAAATAGATCTAACAAAATCATACATGCGATCACAAAGACGAAGTCTAGCATGGCATATGAAAACGACATGCACTCAAAACCTCTTGCTAGCAGATCAAGGTGTGATTGAATTCTTACAGTGGTTGGACGAAGATGTTGATGGAGAGTTGACGAAGCGAAGCAGCGAGATGTAGTCGAGGAAGAAGAAGAAGAAGCAGACGTGCGAAGCACTGCCCAGAAACTTTATCGCCCGGCTCCCTCGTGCAGGATGTCAATCGCCGGGGAAAGTCCGGAGACCACTGCTTTCCTCGCCCTGCTGCACGGCAGGGAAAGGATCGACGAAGATCGGCGGCGGCGGCTCAGAGGAGAACTGTTTAGGGTTGTGTTTCTCATGGTTTCTATCGAGAGGGACGTCTCCCTCTTATAGGACCAGATCGAGAATCCCCCACGCAGCACGTACTGCCTATATTCCAGGATCCGCCCCCTGGCATATCTCCATCACGAACGACTTCTAACGGCACGAAAACGTGCAGCTCTTTCTTTGGGTCGTACGTGAGACAGTCGTGGGTGGATAAGATTAAACACCGCTTAACAAAACATAAAAAGAGATGCAATTTATTAGTCCACGTCGCGCTCGCCAAGCCCAAAGATCACAAGTCACGCGTAATTAAACGCGAATAAATGCGAGCGACCGCGTGTGTGCGCGTGTGGAGTGCACTTAGCATAGCTCTTTCTAGTCAACTCATTTAAGAAGACCATGCAGGTCCTGCTTATAAGCTGGTGCAAAACTTGTTGCCTTAGCAGTATGGGACTAAAGTCCCAACGTGCTGTCCACCCCCTTGACTTCTCTCCAATTTTCTGAAATTCTTTTGGGCCTAAATCAATTAGAGGCCCATTAATTCCAACATTACCATGGAAGAAATCCACCAATGCACTTCGCGCCTGCTGCAAGGCGGAGGCACAGCTATGGCAGGCAGCGGCAAAGTCCAAGTTCTTACCCTTGCTTCGTTGTCGTTTCTCTCAGTGGCGTCGATGGAGAAGTCCCTCACTCGGCGTTTTTGCCGCAAGCGAACCTCAGACGCATCCGGAGCTCCGTGGAGGTAAGCCCAGAAGAGAGAGGGAAGAAAGAAGGGGAGACACTGGGGCGTTTTGCCTCATCTGATGGTCGCGACCTCGGAGGACGTGACCCACGGCCTGACGCGCGCTAGAGCGCGGCCTCAAGGTACGCGAGCGCGCGGCCTGCTGATTACCCCCAAGAGCAGGGGATCACTATAGCACCTCTCAATGTGGAAGTAAGGTATCGATCCGCAGGAGCAAGAAGGAAAAGTTATCTATTCCCTACAACTAAAGTGTCACAAGTTTTAGTTGATTATGCACTAAACAAGTTTAAAGAACAAGGTGGTTGATTTGATGGATGGAAGTTTAATGTAACCAAGCAAGAATGTAAAAGTGTCCCAATCCTCTTCAATGCAAGAGGACAAGACAAAGGTTTTCTCTTATAGGAACAATGGACATGGGTTCATGGGTTCACTTAATCCTCTCTCTCTCATCTATGGTGATTATCATGTTATAGATAAAGTACACATAATTGTCATGTTTTAATGGTAGCTTTTATAACGGCTACATGTCCTAAAACACATAGTTGAAAGAAATACTCATTTGTGTTGCTAGTGTCACCCTCGTAAGGCTAGCGTGGTTGCTGTCACACCCACATCATACTTCTCCCTTTTTACCCCCAGATAAAGGATGTTGGACGGTACTGTGTCACTCAATACCTATGCCTTCTGTCACATTGGCCACCCAGTACCCACATACATCATACTTCATAATGGATAATATTCTAAACACTAGTGCAATGATTTATATTTCGTGTGTGTGACCACATCTCTCTCATCTATCTACACTTGGTGGTGTCAATCACCTCATGATAAAGATAAACAAGGCATTATGCATAAATCAAACCATCACATGCATCATAGAATATCTCCAAAGTATGACAAGTCATAAAAGATCCAACACAACAGTAAATGCATAACAAATATTATCTCACACCACAATATCCACCATGGGAATTACATAGATGACCGTAATCATGTTCAGCAGCTCATACGGTACTAATTAGTGAAGCTCAAAGAGAGGAGAGATACATAAGTTACCACCACAAACCCAAATCCAGGGGGTGGACTACTCCCCCTTCATCATGGAGACGGTGGAGAAGTCGTTGGAGAAGGTGGAGACCACCCCGGCAGCGCCCCGCCGGAGTTTTCCCCCTCCAATCTGCAGCTCCTGATCTCCGTTTCGGTGTTTCTGTGTTTGTGCGGCGCTCCTTCCAGAGAACGTCGGGGGACCTTTTTTATAGGCGTTTTTAGGTCAAGACGATGTCGGTGGAGAAAAGATCGAAGGCAACGGAGCCACGAGGCCCAAATGGGTGGGTCCCACGCGGCTACAGTACCTGGCCGCGTGGGCCCCCCTCGTTTGGCCCTCGAGCCTCCGTTTGCTCGCTTCCTTCGCCCACAGGTCTTCTTCCTTCCAAATATTGACGCCCGTAAATTTCCAGGTGATTTCGTTGACGTTTGGGTCCCTGAAACATTAAAATAAGAAAACGGGGTTTTCTGCCTGTGCAGGGTTAATTCCATAAAAATAGGAAATAAATGAATATTCCCAAAAATCATTATAAAACATTGATATAACCCTTATATGATGCAAATATGATTGGAATATAAGCAATTAAAGTGCAAAGTTCATGTATGCATTTTACATGCATCAACATCCCCAAGCTTAATCCATGCTCGTCCTCGAGTATGAAGATGATAAAACTAACATGGACTTTGCAATTTAATACTTAACAATGAATATCAAAGATGATTACTATTGCTACATATAGTCAAATGATTCATTCTTCAAAGGAGTAGCAATATGCAAATAGTTTATGAAGTGATATCAAGTATTCAAGACAAGGATGTTCATTGATAGTTCACAAAGTGTAACATGGTAGCAAGTAATATGGAACACATGTATGCATAATGATAAGTAGAACATCCTACAATGGTCATAGAGTGTAGATGAAAATCTGAATATGATAGGTGTACACTTTGGAAAGATGTATATGTGAGTAGAGGTAAAGCATGCATAAGTTTCATCCAACTTCCAAACTCTTCTACTTAAGTTAATGATTGCAATAAGGTATTCATTGGTGTCAAGCTCTCATTGCCCCTATCATAGCATCTTGAATGATTAAGGTTAAAGTGAAAGCAAATATGAGTAGTGTGCTTGATAAAGAATGGGTTGAATGTCTCATGCCCCTTGAATACAAGTACTTACACCATGTGTTACTCAACTTGGGAAACAAAGCAAGTTCAATTAAATATCATTGTAAGCATAATAGTATCATCAAGAGCGTCAACTGGGGTACCTCTTGTCCCAAGATATGGAACAAGCCCATATCAAAATGACAAGACAAACAAACAAAATGAACAATCTCAACACCCTTTTTATTTACCATTTGGAATAGTTTTTTATTGCAAGGTGTATCACAGAAGGTTCACCATAGTATGTAAGTAAATTTCCACCATGAATGATGCATGGCTTAGATTAGCGGCCCAGGCGTCTCTCTAACCATTTACACAAACTCATTTAAACTCACTCTATTTCCACATTTATTTCAACATGATAAGCATCCATAGACAAAAGCACATGATATCAACTAAATGAGATGAAGAGCGTGTTGAAAGCTTGCCATGTGACAGCACATATGGGCTAACTTCCAACCCAAAACATTCATCAAGCCACAAACATCATAATCTTAATCACAATGGGTCAAGTTTTATTATGCAAATAAAAGAACATTGTGCATCAAGTTCGTGAGAGCTATATAACCAACTTTTCCATGCAATCAATAACATAAACATTTTCATTCAGAGGTAAGATAACACAAATACATGTTAAACATACTCGGAATAGCATAAAGCCAATAGGTAGATATGGTGGACTCACTGGAATAACTTTGGTTGAAGGTGTTGGAAACAAGTTTTTGCTTGTTGGAGTTTTGGGCTAGCAAAAGGGAGAAAGTTGACCATCTAGATGCATGCATGAGTGTCCATAGAACTAACTAATCCATGTTAAACCAAGTAAAATAACAATCAGCACCAAAACATGAATAAGTGATAGCTCTTCAAAAAGAATTTGCAAACTATTACTCATAAACAAGCTCATGAATCATGCAACTATATGTATCATTAAAAATCAACTCAAACATCCCTTTTCCCAATCTTATAAAAGCATCCAACATATTTCAACCCATATTTCCAGTAGCTCTCCATATATAAATGATAGTGTGGTGGTCTCTCAAACAAAACAAAACAAAAGACGCTCCAAGTTTATGCGATAAAGTGTTTCGATCGAAAAACAGAAGTTGGACGTGTGCAAACCGAGAGTGTGTAGGTCCAGCGGGGTTGTCTTCACATCCCCAAGCTTATGGTCTTCACCATCCTTGGATAGCTCTTGGTGCATCTCCTCCAATCCCTGTGAAAAAACTTCAAAACACCGTTTCTCCCATTTCTTTTCTGTGGGGTGCATTAATAGTGATAAACAAATAGGTTTCTTGCTGCATATAATCCTTGAACAAAAATTCATATGAATGTCCAGAAAGTGTATAATGTTGTATGCCTACTCATAAACTCAATTGGATCAAAAAGATTCAACTTAAAAGCTCAAAGCATGCATCAAACAAAATGGGACAGAATCTGTCCAGAAAAACAGCAGCAGCAAAACGTATTTTTCTACCCTACCAAACTTTCTCGAAAAATTCCAAAAAATTCATGCATACAGAGGATGAAAAGTTGCAACTACAGTTCAAATATGAGCTCATTCGGAGTTACAGAATAAGAATTAAAAATCATACCGTGCACTGATTCGTGCAGGAATAAAATCTCCGAACGCTATAAGCAACTTTTCAAACCAAAAAGGGTAAAACTTGGCACTTTATTGAAAATTCCAGAACCTAAACTAGACACAAAGTCTCTTGTTACAGCAAGAGGACACAAAGAAAATCACACATAAAAATAACCGGGTTGCCTCCCGCAAAGCGCTTTCTTTATAGCCATAGCTAGGCTTGATAGTTTTAATGATGCTCGCATAGGAAAGAGAGCATCAAGAGAAAAATATGAAACACATTTAAGTCTAACCCACTTCCTATGCATTGGGATCTCGTAAGAAAATAAATCAAGAAAGCACAAAGTGACTAGCATAGGAAGGCAAAGCAAGTGCAACTTCAAAATTTTCAACAAAAAGAGAGGAGACTTAATATTATTGAGATATATGAAACCGTGTCTCCCTCTCTCATAAGGACCAGTAGGTTTTAAAGTACCCAACAAATAAAAGCAAATCAAGAGAAAGGCCAAAACCTTCATCATAAAGAGGATAAATTTAGTAACGTGAAGATTTCTATAACCATACTTTCCTCTCTCAAAATAATTTTCAGCGGCATCATGAATAAAATCAACAATATAGCTATCACATAAAGCATTATTATCATGATCCATAAGCATAACAGTACTATTACTCTCCACACAAGCATAATCAATTTCATTAGTAATAGTGGGAGTAAAACTAGCACATCCATCATTGTAATCATCATAAATTGGAGGCATAGAATAATCATAGTGAATTTTATCCTCAATAGTAGATGGACTGAAAACATCATAATCATCATTGTAAACATCATATATAGGAGGCATATTATAATCAACATAAATTTTATCCTCAATAGTAGGTGGACTGAAAATATCACAATGATTATAATCATCATATATTGGAGGCATAGTATCATCAAAATAATTTTTCCCCTCTATAGTGTAATCAGGAGAATTCAGGAACCAAGTAGGACTCTCATTAGTAAGAGCATTTTCACAAACAGCAAGTATATCATTTTTATCCTCACATAAAGTAGTAACAAGTTCCAAACATGTAGGATTATCAATAAGCATAGGACCATCATCTAAAGCATTATCATATAGCATATCTAAACCATACTCCTCATCATTTTTAAAATTGTTATCAATAATATTTTCATTAGGCATAGGTTGATAGTCCTCTTCATTATCAGAATCATAAAAGCAAAGTGTATCATCAACAACATCTTGAGTGTTACCCTCATCCATAGGTGGTGAAGGTGGAAGCTTCCCCTCTTCATTCTCTAGTTGTTCATCCTTTTCATCATCTTCTTGGGTAGCACGGGCATCCCCAAGCTTAAGCTTTTGTCATCTTCTTCCTGCAAAATATTAGAGCTTTCTTGGGCAGCTCTCTTCCTTGTGTCAACAACATAGATATTTTCATTATTAGATTCAAGTATGCAGAGATCAAGCATATTGGCAATGAAAACTTTAAATTGAGAAGCTATAGGGCAGGTTTCATGTTCATCAATGAAGGTGTATAATTCATAGGCTGCCATAAAAGTAACAAATTGCTCTACTTCTTCCATCCCTAAGTGAGCATAATTACCTGTATGATAAGTTGCAATGACATGTTCATTATTGGAAGGGCATTGGAATTCAAAGTGTCTAGAGTATTCAGAGCAACAAATTTCTTCCTTATGGATATTAAGGAGCACATTAGCAATTTGATTTAGAAGCTCTATGTACTCTCCTAATCTTTTCCCTTCATTTGATTTTCTAAATTCAGCAGCTATCATGGCGTTTTCATAATAGTTTTCCATTTTCTAATTTTTTTTGGTTTTTTGATATATAAAACTGAAAGTAAAACTAATGAGAAACTCACAACCAAACAAGTTTAAAGGAACCTCCCCAAGCTTAGATGATTGCAAGATATAAAGCAAGATTAAGTCTAGTGCACACAAGAATAGAAACTTAAGCGCTACGCTCCCCGGCAACGGCGCCAGAAAAGTACTTGATTACCCCCAAGAGCAGGGGATCACTATAGCACCTCTCAATGTGGAAGTAAGGTATCGATCCGCAGGAGCAAGAAGGAAAAGTTATCTATTCCCTACAACTAAAGTGTCACAAGTTTTAGTTGATTATGCACTAAACAAGTTTAAAGAACAAGGTGGTTGATTTGATGGATGGAAGTTTAATGTAACCAAGCAAGAATGTAAAAGTGTCCCAATCCTCTTCAATGCAAGAGGACAAGACAAAGGTTTTCTCTTATAGGAACAATGGACATGGGTTCATGGGTTCACTTAATCCTCTCTCTCTCATCTATGGTGATTATCATGTTATAGATAAAGTACACATAATTGTCATGTTTTAATGGTAGCTTTTATAACGGCTACATGTCCTAAAACACATAGTTGAAAGAAATACTCATTTGTGTTGCTAGTGTCACCCTCGTAAGGCTAGCGTGGTTGCTGTCACACCCACATCATACTTCTCCCTTTTTACCCCCAGATAAAGGATGTTGGACGGTACTGTGTCACTCAATACCTATGCCTTCTGTCACATTGGCCACCCAGTACCCACATACATCATACTTCATAATGGATAATATTCTAAACACTAGTGCAATGATTTATATTTCGTGTGTGTGACCACATCTCTCTCATCTATCTACACTTGGTGGTGTCAATCACCTCATGATAAAGATAAACAAGGCATTATGCATAAATCAAACCATCACATGTATCATAGAATATCTCCAAAGTATGACAAGTCATAAAAGATCCAACACAACAGTAAATGCATAACAAATATTATCTCACACCACAATATCCACCATGGGAATTACATAGATGACCGTAATCATGTTCAGCAGCTCATACGGTACTAATTAGTGAAGCTCAAAGAGAGGAGAGATACATAAGTTACCACCACAAACCCAAATCCAGGGGGTGGACTACTCCCCCTTCATCATGGAGACGGTGGAGAAGTCGTTGGAGAAGGTGGAGACCCCCCGGCAGCGCCCCGCCGGAGTTTTCCCCCTCCAATCTGCAGCTCCTGATCTCCGTTTCGGTGTTTCTGTGTTTGTGCGGCGCTCCTTCCAGAGAACGTCGGGGGACTTTTTTTATAGGCGTTTTTAGGTCAAGACGATGTCGGTGGAGAAAAGATCGAAGGCAACGGAGCCACGAGGCCCAAATGGGTGGGTCCACGCGGCTACAGTACCTGGCCGCGTGGGCCCCCCTCGTTTGGCCCTCGAGCCTCCGTTTGCTCGCTTCCTTCGCCCACAGGTCTTCTTCCTTCCAAATATTGACGCCCGTAAATTTCCTGGTGATTTCGTTGACGTTTGGAACCCTGAAACATTAAAATAAGAAAACGGTGTTTTCTGCCTGTGCAGGGTTAATTCCATAAAAATAGGAAATAAATGAATATTCCCAAAAATCCTTATAAAACATTGATATAACCCTTATATGATGCAAATATGATTGGAATATAAGCAATTAAAGTGCAAAGTTCATGTATGCATTTTACATGCATCACCTGCCAAAAGCGCCCGCAGCCCGCTCCTGCCCCCGTCGACGCACAGCACGCACACCTTCCCGCGTCAGGGCGGCCGGGAGGCGAGCTTGCCGGCGTCGAGGATGGAGGGAGAAGAGGAGAGAGGGTCGGAGTAGGAGAGGCAGCGGCGTTCACGAAGGGGAGGAGTCAGGGAGGAGCCGGGGTGGGGAAATGAGGGTGGCTTAGGGTTCAGTTACGCCGTCGCTGCGGCGACCTAGCGCAGCGGGCAGAGGCAGCGGGGGCGACCGGCTGACCGGGTGGGCATGGAGAGGTAACCGGGTGACGTGGCGCCACGCTATTGGACAAAATTCGCGGATGAACAGTGATCGGCGGAGAGGAGCGGCGTGGGAGCATCTGGACGTTGAAAGTGCGGATCGGACGGTCGAGAACTGCAGACGACGTGTAGCGCGGGATTGGGGGTGATTTCTTCCAGCCTTTATATACAGTAGGTATTGGTTCAATTTTCTGATTTGTTTTTTTGCAAATCCGCAAATCGGTTCAATTTTCTGAGTTGAAGTACTGTTTTAGACATATGGACTGTACATGCGTTTCACTCCCGTAAAATCTTTCTGCAGACCCGATTTTACAGTACAAGATTTACATGATCTCGCTTGAGAGACCCGCTAGCTTCGCTTCCCATCCGCTCGCGGCTCACCTTTTCCTATTTGTGCCCTAACCCATCCGTAAATCTTTCTGTAGTCCTCAGGTAGTTACAGTCAAGTTCCTTGAAAATGCAAGTTAGTCAAGTTACTTGTATAGTTCTCAGGTCTCTCATT
The DNA here is from genome assembly GCA_947311845.1 of Poa pratensis. Classification (NCBI taxonomy): domain Eukaryota; kingdom Viridiplantae; phylum Streptophyta; class Magnoliopsida; order Poales; family Poaceae; genus Poa; species Poa pratensis. The sequence continues at coordinate 81,464,537 of CAMZMU010000039.1, forward strand.
TCTCGAGCTCGTTGCAGTGATTAGATCGAATCAGTAGCGGATATGTGAACGAAACTCACATCTTCAGGGTATGTAAGAAGCTGCTGGACGACATTAAGTAGGAAGGTCTTGCAGCTCTGGAACTATAATTCAGACTGGGCGACTTGGGTAAAATCCTATTATGTGTATGCGGAGAAGAATCTGTGCAACAAAATCATGATATACATTTCTAATTAGACCATGGCATTCAATGAAACCATGTTCCGTATTTATTTATTTCCATCAAAAGCCTTTGTGGTTTCTTTTTCTTTGTTTTCACAAGGCCTTGGTATAAGGTTTTCTCCAGCTGCCCTTGTGGTTTACTGGCAGAGACCAGAGCAGTACAGATGTGCATTTGCTCAAGTCACTTTCTGCTTGACTTCGGATCAAAAGTACTGCATATACTCGTCTCAACTTCTGAATCCATTTTCGCAGTGATGTCTTGCAAACACGACAGTTCAGTGACCGCGGCAATATCCTGCCCTGCTAGGTGCTGGGCTGCTGGCTTCACTAGATGGTTCATCAGCATAGTTCCCACCAGAAAGCGAAAGAAGATTTGGTGCTATCTAGCCACGGGAGCACATTTTTGCACCGTGTCAATATCTATCACGACACACATCACACACCTTTGTTGTCATGTACCGAGAAAACTTCATGCGATGGGGAGGAAACTTTTGTCGATGCTAGCAGGTCGTTTCTAAACTGCTAACGACACCCAAAGACCATGCACTATTGTAGTGGGGTGTAGGTGCAAAATCAAAATGATACGCGCTTTTATCTAAAGATAAATTATAGAGTACATGACTATACATGTGCTAAACGTATAGGACATATAAAACTGAATTTTTTTTGTCGTTTGTCCTTTCACAAATTTTGTTTGTATTTAGAAAATTTTAAACCATTTATGCATATATGTGGGTGTACCCTACATATATTGTAAAAAAACATATTTACTTTCTCCATAACATATTTTGCAGGTTTGTAGTAGTATGTTGTTTGATTTCAAGAAAACATGGGAATTATTTGTGTTTTCCGTATTTTGCCACTGCACGTATTTTAAAACCTTTTTTCTACAAATTCTTTCCCGGGGTTTACTAATTACTACTAGTACTATCACCTTTAAAAAAATTACTAGTACTACCAAATTGTTTGCTAGTATAAAGGCATTCGATGTACTACCTCCGGTTCGTATAAAGTGTCGTGGAAATTAGACTAGGATAGTACAGAGTGCTACTGCATGTCACGACACTATTTACGGATCGGAGGGAGTACTACAGATTATTTTGGCCAATGAAATCATCGGTGATACCCTTGTAAGATAAGCCCAGCCCGTGTGAGAAACTAGCCCAAATGCATCCCGCCCGCTGAAAAGACCTAACTCCGCCGCCACCACTCCACAGTCCACAGCACTCCACTCCACTTGCGAATCGAGCTACAGAGCCGGGATGAGCTCCCAGCCGGCGGAGGCCGGCGAAGTAGCGGCGCCTATCCTCCTTGGCCTCCGGATGAGATCGTAGCATGGGAGATCCTGGTGCGCCTGCCCCCAAATCCCTCCTCCGCTGCCGCGCCGTCAGTCCAGCCTGGCGCCGCGCCACCTCCACCCGCCGCTTCCTCCTCGCGCACCACGCCCGCCAGCCCACCCTCCCCATCGTCTGCGCCTCCGAACAAATCGGCGCCCAACCTGTCGCCCGGTTTGAGGACACCTTCACTCCGGTGGCCTCCTGCCATGGCCTGCTCATCCTCTTCAACTATACCATGACTCACTCCTGGTACTCCGTCTGCAATCTGGCCACGCGTCAGCACGCTCCCCTCCGGCAGCTGTCGGGCTTCAGTTTACTGGGCATGTATGCACACCGCCCTACCGGCGAGTACCGGCTGTTGCTTCAGCCAAGGATGGGCAACGTACGAGATGAGGTACCTGCACACCAGATTGGCTGCTATGTCTTCGCTTTGGGCTCTGACAAGCCGCCGAGGTTCATCGGAGCGGCAGATACAGCGCTCTTTTTTTTTTTTGGCGAATTCAATTTGGGCTTGAACGATACTGCCCTGCTCCATGACTGCCTGCATTGGCACCCACTCCAATATCAGAGTGACCCACAGCAGTATCCGGCTGGAATTGAAGGGTTAATAGTATTCGACACCACGTCGGAGTCGTTCCGGTGGATGCGTGCTCCACATGATGTTCATGCAGAGGCATCTATCTTTGAGATGGATGCCACGTTCGGCCTCTATAGCTGTCAGGCGGACATGGAAATGGTTAACATATGGGTGTTGCAGGACTACCAAGGCGAGGTTTGGGAGAGGAAGTACAATGTCAAGTTTCCGGCCGCAGAAATCAGGGAGCAGTTTAAATGGTTGGATGACAATTGGGGTGCCAGTGTTGTGTCGGTGGACGGTGATTGATGGTTATTTATGGCTGGTGGCTGTTTTACATTGACACCAACGGCAAACTTGTTGACAACTTTCATCGTCGTTACCAACACGTAGAGGCTTGTCGACATTGGCTCAAACAATATCTTGTTCCGCATACCTTCTTCACTGAACTAGATGGTTATGCTGTGAACGCTTCACCTTTCGTCTGACGGCTGTTGAACTATGCAGAACCGACACGGATACGCGTATCGGTATCGGGCCGATACGGATATGGAGATACGACATTTTGAAAAAGCATCGCTACGAGGATACGTTTACATAGTCTTTAAAATAAATTAATACATGTAGTAGCTAGAGGTGCCAACGTGATTACATAAATTATATTTGCATTTGGTGAGAGCATGAGAGAGGAGGCTGAGAAAGCAGTGTGCTGCTGGCTGCCTGCGACTTGCAAGGGGTATCACCAATTCTTTAAATGCTTTATTTACCGATATGTTGCCAATACGTATCGAACATGTATCGTGTCCGAATTGGTATCAGATACGGTATCCGATACGGACACGAGCTCCAAGCAAGGTATCCGTGCAGCGTAGCTGTTGAATGACGTGGTTCTTCTCAAGGCCTAGCTGTCGTATCCTTATAACTTTATAAGCTGTAATATATGAATTGGATCAAGTATGTGCCTGCTGGCCTTTTCTTATTTTTGTGAGGTTATGATCAGAAGCTCTGAATGTTATGTGGTTGCATGAATCTATGCTTGTTATGGTACACTTTTTGGGCTGAAATGAATCTATGCTTGTTACGGTACACTTTTGGGCTGAAGTGACTTGTTGTGCTAAGATGACCAAGCCATTTTTCTTTACTTTTGAAATATTTACCGATCGATCTGCCTCATGTATCTATTTTCCTGGGCCAAGGACTTGGCTTTGCCTTGTTTTCTTATATGTACTGGTTCTTCTTAGGAGTAGTCAATTGTTAGCAATCTTTATGCCTGATGTCCCTATTCATTGAGAGGAATTGATTTTGGTTCTATTATTTATTTACCTAGTGTTTTCTCTTAACACTCAATTGTTAGTAACCTACTATATGCCTCATGTCCCTATTCCTTGAACTGATAAAATGGACTGTTTCTACCCTTCGTCATAGCTGATGATGAAAAGAGACAAAATTTCCTCTTTGTTGACTTGCAGGCTGCATCTAATTTATAGAAGATGGTTACAATACTAATTGTTAAATATATACTGTTTGCATGCCAAGTTAATTTCTCAATGAAATAATATGTAATAATTCATTTTTCTTCAATGCTTCTCTTGCATCTCAATGAAATATAAATGGTTGCGTCTTTATAATTTGAGACAGGCTCACTGTTAGAGCAGGATCTGAAAAAAAAATTGTCTCATTCCGAGGAGAAATGTTCTAGCCCCGCAACCTGAAAATATATGTATAGATGGATGCCTTTTTTTGCTTCCATCCTGCCACTAATTTTCTGTTGCATTGTTTGGAATGGTCTCTCATATTTCAATTTACCTGGTAACCAATAGGCATATGAAAGTTAATCCAGCTCAGGTTTCACATTGTGTTCATGTCTCAGGCCAATTGTTGGACAAATACATGCATTTGTGAAAAGTTAGCACTGCAATACTGCGTATATTGTGTGCCATCGCATGGTTGTTGCTCAGCTGGTTGAACTTTAGCTGCCCGGTTTGGTGTTACTGACATGGCCTCTTCAGTGTAAGCCATAAACTGGCGAGGCAATGTTTGGAGTTCTTGCCTAGTTACATTCTATACCATATATGTAATGCAGTATACTCTTCACCTTAACCGGTATTATTCTGTGCTCTTTGGTTGCAAGGTATTCTGTGTTCTTTGGTTGCAAGAGTAGAGTCGTAGCTGTACCAGAGCTCAGTCATGGTCAATGCAATAGAGAAAACTGAACAGTAGTCTCTAGAGAACCTGGGACAAGTGAATCCACACTTACAAACGTTGACATTGTCGATTTTTTTGGAATCCAGATAACAGTGTACTTGCAGATGCACTACCGAGGAGTTTTAGTATTATTGGTAGTCAATATTTTGCATGTACCCTTTGTTGTAGTTGATGATGAAAAGAGGGAAAATTTGCTTTTTGTTGATCTGTATGCTGCGTCTGATCTTAGAAGACGGTTGGAGAACTACTCATTAACTTAAATGGTTGCATCATAAGACCATTTCTCAGTAGTGAAATGCTCTGTTATGATTCTGTTGCATCTGGGTAGGTAGGTCTTATGGAGACTAAAAGGCTCACCATTGTACCGGGAGTTATATTTGTCTCGTTCCGAGGAGTTGTAGCATTCATGTAGAGAAGACTAGTACTGCAGCCTGATAAATTCTAGGAGTACCTTCTTTTGCTTCCATCCTGACATCGTTTTTCTGTTGCATCGTTTGTGATGGTCTCTTTATTTTCACTTTACCCGCTAAGTATTGTGTTCATGTCTCGAGCAGGGACAAGGACCAGGCCTATTGAGCGTCAGTATACTTTGTTATGTGCCATTTGCATTGTAGGTAAATTGCCCACAATTAATGTAGAAGTAAGCACTTTGATCATTTGTGTCTGCATACTTTGTTATGTGCCATTGCATTGTAGGTAAATTGCCCACATTTAGGCTTGATGAGAATTATTCACCAAGGATTAATTGTGATTAGCCAAAGAAAATTATTATAGCAACATTTTTGTGATGATGGTACCTGAATCTTGGGGATCATGTAGGTGTTGTTTTCCATTGCCTCCTCCACCTCCATGTCTGCCTCATTCACCCATGGCGGCCATGCAGCACCCAGATGACTTGCTCCCACTACTCCGTTTTGGGCCTTATCCCTCCTCGCCGCGCACTTGGCCGCCCGTCCTATCACCACGTGGCCAGAACCGAGAGAAACTGCTCCTGACATTGTCTCCGCGGCGTGGGCAGCATTGAGGTGGCCGCAAACGGAGGCTGTGGTGGTCGGCTGGTCAGTTGACGCAAGAAACCTCATCAATCACGATACACGATCTACTGGAAATGCGGCCAGGGAGGCTGTTGACAGAGCAATGAGAGAACGGAGAGGGAGCGAGGAAGAAGATGTACAATTCTTCGTTCTTGGAGAACTGAGTAACATTGATACCCATTTTGGAGTTGACCAGAGTGAAGCCGAATAATATGATATCCCTTCGTCGTTACAGTTCCGGGCACAGGCCAGAGCAGCAATCTCTGCAGAATGAAGGCCCTTTCTCATTTGCTCAATCCAGGGAAAGCGAGTGCGATCACACCGATTTGCTCCCGCATTTATGCATGCATAAACCTCATGTTACTGGTTCCTCGGCAGTACTAACACTTAAAAAAAGTGAACAATTCTCCATCTTTGGAATCATGTAACATCAAAACCTGTATCTTTTTATTTTGTCTCAACTAAAGCCCGTTTTTAACCCATTCGGTGATATTATGTGGTGTAAGTTTGTATTTGCGGATAACATATACCATGTGCTTCAGAATAACGGGCGGACATGGAATCTGGGAAATCGAATCCAAAACAGAAGTTGGTACAACAATCAAATATTATTGATACCAAAACACAGTGGATATCAAGATTCTGACCTCTGAATTGGCAAGCAGGCACGGAGACACAGGAGGCAAAAAAAATACAATCAAACTGTGTTTTTTGGTGAATATATTATTGGAGTCGAGCCCAACAAATTCCTGTTACAACCACAATTAACCAGAGGCACACCCCAGCAAAATTTCAGATAGAACAGCCATCGCTGGCCACATCGACAAATCGATGGATTAGAGCAAATGGGACACAGGCCATCTCAGTTTGTGATGTCAGGTTTTTCATGATATACGGATTCTAGACATTCTTTGGCCCGGTGGACTTTCGACTGGAGGTAAAAACTTCCGCTCTTGGCGTTCTTCTCATACATTGTATTGTACTTCTGCAAAATATTTCACAAGGGAGAAATCTAGCATCATTTTGGGGTGTAAAGCAAATGCCTATACATGTGGTTCTAACAATCTTAACTGTTGATACAGGACAAATTGCATGACAGCCTACTACATGGTGTTGACACTGAGTAAATTCTGCTATTTAATATCACTTCAGTTTTAAGCCCATGGAAAGAAAACTTCAATGCATGCGAATAAATAAAGTTGCTAGAAGCTATCAGTCACGCACCTGTAGGATCTCCTCCCAACTCGTCTTTTCACTGATACCTAATATTTGCCGGGCTTCTTGCTCAGTCATGGACTTGCTAACCCTTCGAATACCATTCACAACTTCCTGGGTAACTCCAGTTCTATTTGCATCTATAAGACAAAATCAGGAATGATTAGTTGAATCAAGAAAACTGCATGCTGCACAGGCAGCTGATGCTTCTATCTATCTAAGCAACCGAAGGAAAAAAACCAATCTCCAAGCTAGCATTTACAATTACAACAGAACTTTGTCACGTGCAGGATATGGCTAATTCAGTCCAGTCATCAACAACAAAATTCCAAAGAGATGCCAAACTAGCGTATGGTGCAGGTCAGCAAACAAGGGCGCTGAAATAAAGGCTTAAGCTTTGTGTGGTTTGGAATGCATAGGTTTCACAAGAAACAGTTGAAACCAAGGGTCTAAAGAAGCAAAGACGAATCAAGTTTTGATTAGTTAATCCATTTAACAAAATTGTTATTAACGCTGCTAAAATATTCATGGTGCACATCCGAGGATACAAACTAATAAGTACTAAATACGGTAGTTGCAGAAAGAAACATACAAGGGAAAATTAACACATGATTATCAAATAACAAACTTTTCCGCCTTGTTTATTTACATTTTAACAACAAATATTACAATAAAAGCAATACAATGCCTATTACCATCATATCACCACCACTCGATTTTTTAAAGCAAAGCATCTTTTCGCACTGACAATTATAAGCAAGATATCTACTCATCAAGAAAGAGTTGCATGTTGACATGTTGTACAGGCAACTGGTCTCAACCAAAGGACAAACCAATCTCCAAGTTAGCATTTATAACTAGATCAAAACTGATATGGCAAATTCAGTCCATACCAGTAATCGCCAACAAATTCCAAGGAGACGATAAACTATCGTATGGCATAGGTAGGCAAACAAGGGCCTCGATATAAAGGGCAAGGTTATAAAAAGCGCGCTTAGGCGATGAGCGGAGCAAAATGCCTAGCGCTCAACTGCGCTTAAACGCTTTAATCTTTTAGAAAAGAGAAGATGAGGAAAACACTCAATTAGTGCCGCTTAATAGAACCATGATAAAGGCTTAAGCTTTGTCTAGTATGGAATGTATAGGTTTTCCCAAGAAACAGTTCCAAAAGGGTTCAATGAAGCATAGACGAATCAAATTTTGATTAATTATACTCGTAATAGATATCAACACTGCTCAGAGAATTTCATGTGCCCATGGGAGGGTACAAAATGATAAATACTCCCTCCGTTCGGAAAAGGATGGACCATTTTTGTGACATCCTTTTCCGAACGGAGGGAGTACTAAATATCGTAGTGGCAGAAACAAACATATAAGGGAAATTAGCACATGATTGATTATCAAATGACAAACTTTATCCACGCCATTTATTTACATTTCAACACCATATCATTCAAGACCATGCCCATCAAAGCCTAGAATAAATCAATTAGGCGCCTATTACCATCATATCACCACCACAAAATTTTCGACAGCAAAACGTCTTTTCACATCGACACTTACAATCAAGATATCTAGTCATCCGGAAAGAGTTGCAACGTCCCCTAGCCACGGCCAACTACCATTCCCACCAAAATGCAGCAATCAAATACGGCCATGGATTCGCATTGTCAGGGGGGGTAAGGCAAGCAACCTTAACAGAGAAGGTCAGCGGTGGGTTGGGGGAAGGGGGAGAGCACTCACTGACGATGGCTTGGCGGTAGGCCTGGACGACCGCCCTGCCGAGGACGGTGCCGCCCATGACGATGAGGTTCGCAAGGAGCCTTCCGGCCTGCCGAACCAGCAGCAGAGGGATCAGTCAACGCGGTTAATACGTCTCCAGCAGGGACCAAATCGAGAAGCGGATCGAATAACTAGGCGCACGCACGTACCATCTTCGCTGTGATTCTGGTCCTCCCCTCTCCGGCGGCGGCGGCGGCGGCGGTGGAAACCCTAGGCCGGGCGGGCGCGATTCGTCTGTGCAGGGGAGGCGCGGCGCCCGTGCGGGCCGGCGGAGGAGCGCCGGAGGGATTCGAGCTCTCTCCCTCGGGACTTTACGCCGGTGGCACCGGTGGCGGTGGTGGCGGCGGCGGCGAGTGGCTGGGCGGTGGGAGAATCGGGTTTGGGTTTGGCTTTGGCTTGAGTTGTGAGGAGGAAGAGGCGAGTCGGGCTTTGTGTGCTGGGTTTGGTTTGGGTCTTGGTCTTCAACTCTTCATCTTGGGAAGCAAGCAAGAAGGATTATCCTACTGGGCCGTAAGACGAATGAGCTGGCCCAACAAGGTGAGAACCTTATGTTTATCGTTTTTCATTTTGTTGTTTTTTCGTTTTCTTTCTCTTTTCTCTTTTATCTTTTTTTTGTTTTCTATTTTTCTAATTTTTTATTTATTAACATCGAAATTTTATTAAACTTTAGGCAAAAATAGCGTGCGATTACGAAAAAGATCAACCTTTCCCTAGGTGGCTCCCATCATGTTGGGAACCAATCCAGCGCACGGACGCTCTGCCGCGTGTCTTCTTCCGAGGGTCGTCTCGCGCGTGGAGGCATTGCGCGAGCATGGCCAAGAGTCGCAATATGACTTCTCTTTTTTTCCGTTGGATATGTCTTTGTTTTCGTTGGTTTATGACGAACCTATTGGTCAAACTATTGATGAAAATAAATACTTATGAAAATTTATTTCATGGTGAGACTATTATGTTGATTTTTTGTCGTTTTTTATAAGATTGGTCAAACTTAGTTGTTTGAAGGTGCTTGCCTAGACAGTTCCAAGTCTAACTAACCGAAACATGGCATGGCAAACACATGCCACGCTATATTGTAATAATAATTACTTTATATGTGTACAATAAGGAGTATACAAAAATATATAAAAGAAAATCATATTACTAACTAGGGTACGGTATATAAAATTATTTACCATCATTCATCCCAAGCCGACGTTTCTTATTCTTCTGAAATCGCAAGCTTCAAATTTCCATGGTTGAAAACATTTATTAAAATAATTTGATACTAGGATATGCAATATAAAGCTAGTGTTCGGAAAGAGATTAAACTATGTAAAAATGAGTAATCCCATTAGAAGTGTGTAATTGTGATCTCTGAGTGAAATGTGCAAAACAAATCCTAAAGTCTAATAGATAATTTGTCTCTTTATCACATGTAAAAAATATTTAGCTAGTATTAGGTGAATACTTTTGACTAAATATACATACAACTTTTGGAAAATTATATTGAATTACAAAAATATTGACCATAGCTGCTAGGGTCAAAACATCGGTGGAACAAGCATTTTCTTGAATTATAGAAACAATTGTTTGTGAGTTGTTGTGGTATTTTATTTGATATACTTGAACAAATCTCGCTAAAAGTATGAATGCAATTTAAAAAGAAAATTGTTATTTTAAAATCAAAAATTATAACAACATTATTAAATTAATTAATATGTGTTAAATATGTCTTGTTAGTAAACTTAATGTGATGCCTCATGTGATGATGGGTGGTCCCCGACCTTATTTTATACCATGCCCATCTCTTTATCCGTAAGGAAATACACACCTAGTTTCTCTAACTCATCACTCATCTCAAATCGAGGCAATTGTTTTTCAGTTTTATCCTTCTTTTTAGTCAAATCCTTCTTGGAGCCTGTAACTACAAAAAGAAAAAGAAAATTACACCCTATCCGTTCGCTCTAAGGTTTATTATTTTCAAGTTAGGGTTTTGTAGGATTTCCGTCCAAAGATATATGGGTGTGGAGTTAAAGGTTGTGGTGTTTGGTTGAATTAAATGGTGATATATGGCCAGAGAAACTGATCCTGCCATGTCCATGACCCATGGATTATGTAAACATATTTTGTATTTATACTAAACTTTGTAACTCTATATTACTCATTAATCATGTATTATTTTTATATCCATGCAAATTCCAACATAAATTATAATTTATTAGTTGTATGACTATGATGCTAAATATGAGTTTGTAATGCCTTAGTTAGACACAAATATAATTATAATTTATATATATTTGAGCAAAGCAGAAAAGCAGAAATTTTCATTCTCGTGATCACATGTAATATATTGTGTTTAGATTTAACATGCTTAAATACCTTTGTAGAGGATTCTACCACATGTTAGTTAAGGAATATCATGAGGAAATATGGCGAGGTCAATTTGGTTTATATAAGAATACACCCAAAAGTCTTCACGTATACTAATTTTGTATTGGTATGAAATATGGACAAGAACATGTGAGAGTATGTGAAAAGTTATGCGACAAATTTCAAATTTTGAGATTTTAATGCTATTTTCCTAAAGTGCAAACTTGTAGTTAATTTTTTTATTCTTGAAAATCACTTCATGGGCAACCGAGAAAATTACACCAAACACCACATTTTGTGGCACTTGTTGTACAAAACTATAAACAAAACCTATTTTAGAGTGGACCACACATTCTTGTCTAATTAGTAGCACCTAACACAATAAATTAGTTAATCTTTTTTGTTAATTACTTGCATCTTACACTAGGTTTTGTACCAGTTGTTACAGAAACATAGATTCTTTTTGCAGTGGACCACATATTTTGTTTGATTATTTGCACCTAAACCAAATAAATATGTTGACCTTGTTAACATAATCCTTGGCATATCAGACCGATGTTTTTATGTTGTGGCTGCCAGCGTGGCTAAATGGCACGTGTGAGGCTGGAACTCGGTGTGGTTGACACTTGACACCATTGGAACCAATTTTTTTTTTAAAGAGCAGAGCAACGAAGCAACCGAACTCCAAAACCCTCGTGAAGTGGGGCGGGGACAATGCGGCCTGACGAGTGCGGCTCGCCAACGAGCGGGAGGGATTGAGATTAGAAAGGCATGCTATATGAAAAAGAAGGCTCTGCCTATCTGAATCTTGTCAACACCACACAACTTTTCATTTACGTCCGGGACAAGTAATTAACCAAAAAATGTGATATGTTGCAAAAGAGGCTTTTATTCTTTTATTGGTGCAACAACTATCACAAACCTTGGTGTTAGCTGTAAATAATTAACCCCAAAACAAGATTAACATGTTTATTTGGGCTATGGGCAACTAATAGGCAAAAATGTATGGTTTGGTGCAAAAAAAGTTTTGTTTGTGTGATGTGTCACTGTGTGCAACAAGTTCTATGAAGTGTGGTGTTAGCTGTATTTTTCCGTGCGTTAATAGGGTCAGTAACCACGAAATAATGGGCAGGATGTTACTCCAACATCGGCAAGGGGCTTTTACTCAAGTTCTGATTCTCTTCTCGCGGGTGAGGAATTTAAACATGCATCTCATGACCGCCTAATGGTTCTATTTTTGTTTCTCGACTACTCACTCCGTCCCAAAATATAAGGCGTCCTTAAATTTCGCTGGTCAACGACATATAACTTTGACCATCATTTGTAGTTGTAATTTATCCATAAGATTAGTATAATAATAAATGAAATGAAAGAACTTTGCAAGACGAATCCAAAAGTATCATATATATATATATATAATATATATATATATATATATATATATATATATTCTTAGTCCATATAACTTAGGATATATTAGTGTTCAAAGTCGGGCATCAAAGATCAGCACAAAAATAGCGCTTATAATTTTGGGGCGGAGGGTGTAATTACTGAAGAAATGATTCGAGAAGCTACTGAGGGCAGGTAAATATGAAGGTGGTGTGTAGGATAGGAATTGGAGCAATTCCCATCTAATCGGTAATCTTTAGAATAGGCCCTATTTTTCCCCCATCTATTATGCACATCGTCTCATCTCTCATGGACGGATCGACATCGTTTTTTGACTTTCTGTTTTCTGATCTCGATATTGTCACGTCGGCAGAGGCTCCAGTGCTCTACTGAGCGAATCGTTTTCTGATTAGTTGGGCGCGTCAACAACAATCAGCCCGTAGCAAGTTTAGTGCATCAACAATTACAATCTAACCGTAGCAACCCATAGATATATTTCCTAGTTTTAGAAGAAAAGGATGAGTCAGACCACTTTGTCTGATACTAAAAAAAAGTTTTGAGGAAACTGTGGTTTCAAAATTGCAATATTTGTTACAGCCAGTACATTAAACTGAAATATTGACTAAACTCGGAAACATTATGGTGACCAAAAGCACCGAACTGCGAAATATGGATAATGCCATGTGATAGTATATGTGAAAAGTTATAGTGGCAATTTTCAAATCTAAGCTTTTTGATGGGCAGAGCCGGGACCCCCTCGCAAAGATACGCGCGAGTAACATATACTCTCTTTGTCCCTTCTTAGATGGCGTCTTAATTTGGCGTGTAGGAACCTTGACCGTAAATATCACCAATAAAATATGTGTTATTTACTAAGTAAATCGTACCATCGGATTCATATTCAAGCAAAGTTTTTAATGGTATAATTTTTGTAACCAATGTCATATTTTTGGTTGGTCAAAATTAGTACACGCAAAAAAAGGACGCCACCTCTAAATAGGTACGGAGGGAGTATGATGTAGTGAATTTTTATAAAATTTTCTGAACAGTTCAAATTTTCGGATCTAATTTTGAATGAACCGTATTCGTTGGATATTTATCTAATGACTCTCAGCGTAGCCAAAGTCACCGTGCCACTTTGTGAAGCTGTCCCATGTGGAGTATATCACTTCATGCGTAATAGAGACAGTAACCACGAAACAATGGGGAGGGGATACTAGTCGACCACATATTCACACTACACATATATTTCAGATTGAAAACCATGGACTTTAGATTGGAACAAGTTCACAATTGCAACATTTGTTACAGCCAAACACCTAGTTCGTTCAACCATAATATTGTGTAAACTGAGAAAACATTTCAAATATTTTGCTAGAAACACACCCGGGTACGAAATATGGATAATGCCATGTGATAGTATATGCGAAAAGTTATGGTGACAATTTTCAAATCTTAGCTTTTGATGGTGTTTTTCCTGAAGTGCTAAATTGAACTAGTGCATAGTATATCACTTCATGCGTAACAGAGTCAGTAACCACGAACTAGTCAATCACACATTCATTCTACACATATATTTCAGACGAGAACCACGGACTTCAGATTGGGAGTTCACTAGTTACAGATCACAAAATAGCTAGCTAGCTAACATGGGCATACTAGTCGATCATACATATCAGCTTCGGTTCGGTGTACTATATTTCCTCGGATTCGTAGCTTTCCGTTTCTTGTTGCTCTGATCTGTTGCTGTCGACTGGAATGCAACGGTGACAGTGGCGGCGGCCGGACAAGGAGGAGGGGCGGCGGCGGCCGGACAAGTGGGAGTGGCAGCGGCCGGGGTAGGAGGAGAAAGAGGAGGACCAGGAACAGGAGGCTCGAGCCTGTGGATGTGGATGCTGAGGGGTATACTGTCGCCGGACAAATACTCGTTCGGCACCGGCAGGGACCTGACCTCGCCCGGCGCCGGCGCGCCGCCGGACAGTGAGCTGCTGCTCATGAGGGGCGACTCCAAGATGACCCTCGTGCCGTCGGCCGGGTGCTCCACGGCCAGCCTGCACGAGAACTGCGCCGCCCCCTGCGCGCCGTCGTCCGCCCTGACGCACAGCACCGACACCGCCGTGGTGTCGCCGCGGTCGCCGAGGGCCACGAGGAACACGTTCCGGTACCGGTCGGCGCCAGCAGCGGGCTGGCTTTCTTCCCCGAGGAGGAGGTACCAGCGGCGAGACAGGGGAAGGCTGAGCTTCCACTCGTGGCCGTAGCGGATGTCGATGATGGGGCGCGAGTGGTCGGGGCCGGAGACGTGGTCGAGGAGCTTCTGCCGGGAGCCGAAGAAGTCGCATCCGCCGATGCCGCCGGGGAAGCGCTCGGGGCAGCCGCAGGGCGCGTGCGGGCACACGCGGCGGTGCTCCGCGGCCAGGTGGTACGCGAGGGCGCCGGCGTCGCACCCGTACCGCTCGTAGTCGCACGGCTCCACGGCGGCGGCGGCGAACTCGTCGGCCATCTTGGAGTGGACGAGGCCGCTGGTGCAGGCCTCGTCGTGGAGGCCGCGGCAGGCCGAGCACACCCGGTGCTCGGCGTCGCACTGCGAATCATCAGAGTTTGAGAAGCAAAGCAGATCGAAACTTGGAAATGGGATTCATTGACGTCCTCACCTTGTAGATGGGCGGCTTGAGTGGGAGGCGGCAGGCATGGCAGTCCAGCAGCTCGGCCGGGAAGTAGAGCATCCTAGAGGCCACGGCGTGCTGCGGCTCCGTCGGCATGGCGGCGACGGCTACCGCCGGCGCCACCGCGAGAGCTCCCTCTCGGCCGATATTGCCCATTTCTCCTCTCCTTGCCTCCTGCTTCTTCCTCCGGTAAGGTCCAAGATCCAGTTTCACTCCGGTGTCCAGCACTGAGGTGGAACCGGAAGCACTCTGGGACAAGGCAGCACTTATGCCAATGGCATGTCATGTCGTCGTGTAATTAATGTCTTCTGGCTGAACTTTTTTTTTTTTCTTCTGGCTGAACTTTTTTTTTTTTCTTCTGGCTGAACATTAGTTTTACTCCAATTGACCACCATGACCAAGAAGATTCAAAGTGTGAAACTTACTGGTCGAATCTCGAACGTCCTAGTCCATATTTTGTTTAACTACAAGTGTGTGTGAATCAGATCGATCAATGGAAACCAACCGGAGATCTTGTGATTGAATTGAGCGTGTTCCTCCAGCCAAACTTGTGCATACATAAACATGGAGATTAGTGTGGTCAAAGGGGCTCTTCCATGCACCTGCTCTCTGTACAGAATCTTTTGATTTATTATATTCATGCATGCTCTGGTTGTGTGACGAGTAGCATCGAGCTCAATACCCGAGGCGTAATTTTTTGGGCTACACCCTGCTAATAGCAATATTTTGGAAGAAACTACAGTAAACAGTAAGAACGGTACAATATGGTCATGTGAGCATGCCGTAAGAGCATCTCCATCTCCACTCAGGGCGCCCAAACGGCCACCCAAACGCATTTGGGGCGTGTCGGACACAAAATCGCGCCCACTCGCAACGCCCAAATGTGAATTCGGTCCGGCGCGGTCCAGTTTTGTGTCCGGCACGTCCAGCCCACACCCTCAACTTGGGAGGTTTGGGGCGGCCCCGGACGGAAGGAAACGCGACGCCACGTCGGCTCCCGACGCGCGGACCACGCCTGGCAGTGAGACAAGAGGCTGCATTAATGCCGGACGGCGTCTCGGTTTCCCAGCCGGGCGCAGCGACCCGTCGCTTCGCTCTGCGGCGAGGAAGCGTCTGCGCCACGGCGGCGTCAATGCATGCGAGCCGTTAATGGTGTGGCAGGCGAGCCGTTGGACGGCCGGAGTTAAGGCGACCTCATCCGTTCGCCTCCCCGGCCGCTATATAGAGCGGGTTCCTCGCCGTCTCCACCATCTCACACAGCCATCTCCATCCCACACCTAGCCATGGCCTCTCCCCGGCGCTCCACGGAGGAAGAGAGACGAGCGCAGAGGGAGGCCCGTCGTCGCCGTCGTGACAGCCAGGTTTGGTAGAGCGCCATGGCTCGCCGCGGCTGGCCATCGCAGGAGGCAGGCTCGTCGGCCGTCAACGCTCCACCACCTCCTCCACCGCCTCCTCCGCCACCGGCGAACCAACTCACGGAAGCCGAGGCGCGCGAGCTCGTCCGCACTAACACGCCGGTGCCGGCGAACTACGTCCTCCCCGAGGGATGGGCCACGAACCCAGTGCACGTCCCTGTTGCACCCATGCTGGCCGGCCAGGCGCGGCTCGACTACGTCGCGCTCGTGCATGGGATGATGGCGCCGGAGCTGCACGACGACCCCAGGTTCGAGCAGAACTCGGCGTACTGGGACAAGCAGGTCGAGCTCGAGCACGCCTACCGCCTCCACTCCTTCTTCGCCCCCATGCCGCCTGCGGACTGGCTCGAAGACTCCGACGACGACGGTGACACCGACGACGACGGCTTCACCAACACCACCGACGAGGACTTCGCAGCGGGCATTGAACGGGAGAGGGTTCGCTACGAGGCGGTGGAGCAGGCTCGTCGCGCAAGATCGGAAGGAGGCCGCGTGCAACCTCCTCCGCCGTAACCTCAACAAGAGGCGGAGGAGGCTGACGGTGATGATGACGGCTTGGAGGACTGGCCGCCGACGCCGGAGTGGGATCCCGGCCACATGCAGCTCGCCATCGAGGCCGACATAGCCTCTGCCGCCGCCGCCGCCACCACCACCACCTCCAGCTCCGCCGCCACCGCCTCCACCACCGGCTACCTCTACTGCCTCTGCTCGAGCTGCCGCCGGGGTCCTGTGCTCGCCGCCGCAAGGGCCGGCGCCTGCCCCAACTGCCGGTGCCCGGCGTGGCACCCTACTTACTAGATCTAGTCTAGGTCTAGATTTAAATTTCAATGAATTATGTTAGTTTGAATGAAATTTCAATGAGATATATGTATTTTCGTATCAAAATTTCATATTTGAATAAGATTTGGGCGTCGCGAGTGGGGAGCGAGGGCGCCCAAATGGGCAAGGTAGTCCGGACGGCACCCAAAGTGCCTGTCCGGGCGGCCTTTGGGCGCCCATTTAGACGTCGCGAGTGGAGATGCTCTAAGGATTTAAATACTTAGTATATTATTGATGGGTTAGTAGTCATCTGCAGTACTGTATGTTTTTGTATGTTTGTTAGAATGTAAGGTGAACCATTTGTTGATAAAAGAATACATACTCCCTTCATCCTCGAATAAGTGAGCATCTAGAAATTTTAAGACAAATCATGGGGAGGAGTAGAAAATGCATTGGGAAAATGCAAGTCACTATCTCTCTCCTCTTTAATTGCCCCACCACCAATGAGCAAACTGCATGTAAAAAATAAGTACACCATATGTTAAATGTTATTGTGCTTGATTCCCGTGTGATGAGAGAAACATTATTATCTATTTTCAAGTGCATTAGGAAGGTAGAAGTACACTCTTTTGTGGCATCCACTTATTTGAGGACAACCGAAACTGCTATATGTAGGACAAAATTGATCCGATATGTGTACGATCCTACCTAGGGAAAAATGACACGAATATATTATATATTTATTAAATTTATTAAAATTGCTTTATAAGAGTAAAATTCCGCGGCTTTGTTTGAGTTTGGGCTGGGACATGGGATCGGACCGGCTCTCCCGCTGATGGTAGGCTCCACCTCTTAAATAACATATTTTGTTTAACGTTTTTTTCTTTATTCCTTTCCTCATCCTTGAACAGATTGATCTAGCAGCCATGCTACATGAGAAATTTAAAAAAAAGACACCACAATTAAGGGGAAATAATTATTCTTTTCAAAAAACACTAATTGTCCCTACTAACTGCGTTAATGTGCTTTTTAACGAGTGGAACCCAGATTTACGTGGCACGAAAAGCTGCTCAACATTAACAACAATTAGATTATAGTAACCAGTGAACGCGTACTGTTTCGATAGTAACAAACATAGACATTAGAGTCAGACGCCACTCTTTTTTGTTTAATTTTTTTGCCTCAAAGGCCCTGGTTGATCGACCCCCTCGGGTGTGCTCTACCAGCACATCGTCCTCATCCTTGCTCGATACCCTCATCTTGTTGGCCTCAACAGCGACGACACACTTCCCGATGGTTCTACGTACTTTCTGTGTATTTGTGGTGTTTTTTTTGAATTTTCTCAGGTCGAATATTTTTAAATTGTCTTCAACAATCCATTTTTATCTGGCAGCCATTGCTAGAACATGCAAGATTTTCAAAAATAATAAAATGTGGATCTAAATGACACACTTTCAAACATTTTCTTATGTTTGTGTAGTTAGAAATATAAAGTATTTAAAATCGAGATTTTACATGTTTGTGTGATACATCATTGACAACAAGCAAAAGATAGATTTTTAAACTCATAAATAAGATTTTTTTTCTTAAATAGCGAGCACTTTATCTTGGGAGCCAAAGTGGATTCCATAAAGAAAATGTTTTATTCAAGAGGTTGCCCTACCAAGCAGGAGAACCGGCCGATCCCATGTGCGGCACGTGGT
This sequence comes from Poa pratensis, assembly GCA_947311845.1. Classification (NCBI taxonomy): domain Eukaryota; kingdom Viridiplantae; phylum Streptophyta; class Magnoliopsida; order Poales; family Poaceae; genus Poa; species Poa pratensis. The sequence goes on from CAMZMU010000039.1 coordinate 81,483,163, forward strand.
GCCTAAGAGCATCTCTAACAGACGCACTACGCGCCGGCGCGGTATAAATTTTTTGCAGCGCCGAAATAGCCGTTTCGCGCGCTGCGCGCATGTTTTGTTTTAGCAGTCGCGCTATAATATAGCGCGCCGCTGTCGCACTTCAGCAATCGCGCTAGAATGCAGCGCGCGCTCAGCGGAAGCAACAATTGCACTACAACATACAACCGCGAAGATCAAACAAATACTAAATAAATCAACAATAAATAGTATAATTATTATCACAACACAAACAAATTGTTTTTCTCAAATACAAATAGTTCACCAAACAATAGAATGAATAGTTCAACAAACATACAACAAACAATAGAATGAATAGTTCATCGAACATACATCTTAAACTTATTGTTGCCCATTCCATGTCCACCAATACTCGATTAGATCCTTTTGAAGCTCATCATGTCGTTCATTGCGTCGAATGGCATGATAAGATGCCACAAAGCGAGCTGTCCTCTCTGCCCTCCTCCGCACTTGCACGAGATGTCCCATCAACTCGTAGTGAGTGTAGTCCAAATCTTGCCCACGCTCATTCTCGATGATCATATTATGCATGATCACACAAGCGGTCATGATGTACCAAAGCATGTCTTGATCCCAAAATCTAGCCGGCCCTCTCACAATAGCAAATTGTCCATGATCGGCCACCGCATCAAGAATTATAGTGGTATCCTTTTTGTGGCCTTGGAATTGTCCATGCCATGCCTTAGGACAATTTTTCGAACTCCAGTGCATGCAATCAATAGAGCTAAGCATACCTAGAAACCCCCGAGCGGCGTTGAACTCCAGAAGCCTAGCCGTGTCTGCAGCATTGGGAGCTCTCAGATATTTCTTACCAAATACTTGCACAATTCCAACGCAAAACCGCTTGACACACATGATGGCTTGGCTCTCACCCATGGCCAAGTGGTCATCAACTAGATCCGCCGAAATCCCATATGCCAACATACGCAAAGCGGCGGTCACCTTTTGAAAGGTGCTATGCCCTAGCTCACCGGCGGCGTTCCTCCTTTGCTGAAAAACCGATCATACCTCGCTAACTTCTCGGCGATGTGCTCGAACAAGTCGATCCCCATTCTAAAACGGCGCCGAAAATATGACTCGGGATATGTGGGATGCTCCACAAAATAGTTCCTCATCAATCTGTCGTGAGCATTGATTCTTTCCCTACACAGCTTCACACGACCAAAAACTGAACCACCGTGCTTCGGTTTTTTTGTTGGCGTGAATAGCTAGGATCATTGCAACGTACTCCTCTTCTTGAAGATCAAATTCTTCATCGGAAGAATCGTAGGAATAACTCATCTACATACATCAATTTACTCTAATTTAAACTCTAAACTAAAATGCACCAAATTCATCAAAGTAAAAGTTCATATCTAATAAATATACCTTGGAACCGTTTTGTCAAACACCTTGCGCGCGTGGAGATGCGCGCCGGCGGGGTGGCGGCGACGAGGGGATGCGTGTTGAAGGGGTGACGGCGACGAGGGGGTCGACGAAGCAGCGGCGGCGCGCTTCAAGCGCCGGAAGCGCCGGCGGCGTCGGTGAAGGCCCGACTCGATTCAACGCCGTGGTGAGCTCCGCGCGGCCATATATAGCGGCGGCGCGCTGGGGAGTAGCGGAGCGGCGGCGCGAGCGGCGGGATGGGGAGAATCAATCGCGCGGTCGCCGGAGAAGATGGGGGGAGAGATGCGAGCGGCGGCGCGAGCGGCGGGAGAGTTCAAATCTGGCGGTTGGTAGCTCGCGCCAGTTTTCCCTTTCGTCCCGCGCGCTGGAGTGGCCGCTCCAAATTTGGTGCCAAAACTCCCGCTTGGCAACGCGCGCTGGACGCTTTTTCGCGCGCGCGGTCTTTTGGCGCTGCCGCTGGAGGAGTGGATTTGACACCGCGCGCTATAGTGACCGTTTTTTCGGCGCGCGCTCCAATTTGGGCACCATTTGGAGATGCTCTAAACACAAGGCAAACCGTTGGTTGCCCTGCGTGAGGCCTACCACCTAGCATCGTATAGGTATCGGATGGATTTTGTCGTACGTGAAGCAGCTTCTTATAGCAAGGTAGTTCCTCCATCACAGTTTACAGGGTACGCACGCAGTTTAAAATACATTTCGACCATTAATCTAGTCAACAAAATTTAAATTTTTATATCATTAAAAACTTATTTTCAATATAAATCCAATGGTGTATTTTTTGTGACGTATAATTTATAATTTGCGACCAAATTTAATGGTCAAACTTTTCTTAAACTACATGCATGCCCTGTTATAAAATAGTTGGATAAGCACACCACCTCTATATACATATGTTAGGACCCATGCAAATCGACGAGGGTTTCCGACCCTCTATATAGCGGTTTCGGAAAAACCCTCATTTATGGGCTGATGCAAAAATGCTAATTGACTATGCTCATTTCACCACACTTGGAACAAACAAGGAACATAGACCATTTGGGCTATTTTGTTGAGTTCAGTCATTCCAGACAAGCGGTTATTTTTGGTCCCGTGCCATTTGTATGATGAAACATTAGGGTATTTCTGATGCTTTTCGATTTTTTTATCAACACATGCCCACAAGCAACTCAGAACCATATATACATATTGCTTTGCTATTATTTTCTACAAAAATCTCTCGCACAAATTTCAAATCTTGGCCACTCGAGCATATAGCTCCGAAGAATGTTGTATTTTTTTTTTTTTTTTGCGATACCGAAGAATGTTGTATTTTAATTGAGAATGCAATTTATAGCGTCAGTAAGGAGGTTGAAGTAAAGTTGAGAAATGAAAATAACCCCAGCGATGGATGTGTTACAAGTCATTGGTGGAAAACCACACGAAATTTTGACCGCTGTACGCCTAAAGAACAAATTTCCTCTAAGAAAACTAACAAGAGAAATAAACTTGGATTGAAACGATCTACAAGAAGAAGAAGAACGAAGTACCAGCTGAAGTTAGTAACACACGAGTTCCTAAGGTATGTTCTTTACATATATAGCTGAAGCTTTACTGATCTGTTGATGGTATGCTTCATTGTGCAAGTTTGTCAATTGATAGAGCTAGTATAGTCTGTACTCAACAATGTAATAATATTCTAAGATATCAAATGTTTCCAGTGTTGAAGATATTGATACTGAATATAATTTTTGATGGAAAGAAGACTTTCAGAATACTATAATTTTTAGAAGTGCCTGCTGTAATTCATCCGTGGTCTCATGATTGATGATAATTTTGAGAGAACTAAGCAACTCTTGCTGATTCACTTTCTCTGAAGTTACGTAAAACAAACTCGTAGATTCAGTGGTTTAGCTTTGTGAGACATGAGGCACTGACAGTGTTAGAAGAGGGTTTAGTTAAGGTTTTTTTTCACGGAAACGCAGAAGCTTTGTATTTTCATTCATATATAGAATAAAGAGATTTATGTACACGTCCAACGAAGGACGCACAGCACATCATACAACTCAACTCACACCTACACTAGGTGAGAAGCTGCCGCAGCCCGCGGGCGCCCGCATCCGCCCACACCCTCGCCTCCGCCCTAATTGTGTCGAAAATGGAGGGTACCGAGGATCGGGTGCCGTCAAAGACCGCCGTGTTGCGGTGGTTCCACATCCACCAAGCTATGATCATGATTGCCGATGAGGTGCCCTTGCGAAGGGTTTTTGGGGTATCGGAACACCAACATCCACCAACTAACAAAGTCGACTTCGGCATCCGGTGGTCTCGTCGTGGATGGTATCCAGGAGAGCACCTTGCCATATTGTCCAGATGCCTTCTCTCAATTCTGTGTACTTCTCGGTTTATTTCTTATGTGAAGTTTGCTGGCTCAAAGTTGTCATAGCCCACACTCGATTTATGATCAGGGACATGAGGTTTAAGCTGGGAGACGTGAAATACCGGGTGCACCAGGCTACCTTCCGGCTATTGAACCTTGTAAGCTGCTGGACCAATCCTTGCTAGAACTTCATATGGACCAAAGGAAGTATGATAGGAAGTATTATACCAAAATTCAGCCAATGAAATCCACTTGACCCAATTTCCAGGAGTTGCTTGGGTAGCTGATGCATGTAAAATGCATACATGAACTTTGCACTTTAATTGCTTATATTCCAATCATATTTGCATCATATAAGGGTTATATCAATGTTTTATAATGATTTTGGGAATACTTCATAGTTTTCCCATTTATTTGGAATTAACCCTGTTTTTCCAGAAAACGTCTTTTTTAGTGTTTCAGACTTTCCGGGAGCTTCGGGACTCCAAAAAGGGCAAGGTCAAAGAGCACGGTTCAGAATTTTCGAGACGAACGCAATGGGCTTAAATTGAAGACCAGAAGCCCAACAGGCTGGAAATGGGAGGGTCCCACGCGGCCTAAAGTACATGGCCGCGTGGGCCTATCTCGTTTCCACCTCGGAGCTCCGTGGCCGTCGATCTTTCGTCCACCGACTTCGTCTTGACCTAAAAACGCCTATAAAAAAGGTCCCTGGCGTTTCGCGAAAGGAGGCGGCGGAGAAACAGAAAACCACGAAACAGAGAGTCAGAAGGCTGCCGCCGGAGAAGATCGGAGGGGGGAAACGCCGCCGGAATCACCTCCGGAGGGCTCCACCCCCCTCCGGCGTGTTCATCATCGACATCTACAGCAAGATCATCTCCATCTCCCCACTGTAAACTCTTGGCAAACATGATGTGTGATGCAATATACTATTCCCTTGATCTATTGTGTCTCCCATCTGTGTTTGAGAAGTGATTTGTTCATGGCACTTGTGAAATAGTTCGTTGATTGGTTGCATACAAGTGTTGTTATCTTTTATGATTGTCTTTATGTACAATATATGAGTGCACGCATATGTTGGGGAATGCATGTAAGGTGATCACCGTAGCGTAATGGATTGAGTAGGACATGTCGGAGTAGAGAGAAACCGGTGTCTGAGACTTGAAGTTACTTTATGGGGGATATATATGGGGGACCCTAGAACTTAAGGCTATGGTGGGACAATTATGTCTTAATAATTCTTGTGCTGCACATTTATTTGGCCATGAGATCCATCATAAGAGTTGTGTTATTGCTCATTTACTTGGCTACACCTATTTATGGCTCCCACCTAAAAGAAACAACTAAGACTGAAACATGTGCTTCACTAATTGTGACAACCACGCGAATGAAATAACAATTGCTAGAACATTTGCTCCCTTGAGATATTTGCTACTTGAGATATTTGATACTTGCTGCTTGAGAAACTTGCTTGAGAAAACTGCTGAGAGAAACTTGCTCTAAGAAACTGTGTCTGAAACTTGCTTGAGAAACTTGCTACTAGATAAATCCATTCCACGTCACTTGCTTCCATTAGTTAGATCCTTTCATATTTATTGCTTTGCATAAAAGGCCATATAAGAGGGTTATAGGGCTTTAGAGAATAGATAGTTTACCTTCAGCTCCTCGTGGGTTCGACACTCAAATACTTATCGAATTGTGCTACAGTGATTCCTTGCTCTTGGGGATTATCAAGTACTTTTCTGGCGCCGTTGCCGGGGAGCGTTGTGCTAAACTTTTATTCTTGTTTGCATTGCATACTAACATATAAATCTAAAACACAAAAAAATTAGAAAATGGAAAAGAACCAAAAAAATTAGAGTTGTATAATATCTATCTTGAGTTAGGACATGAAGTGTTTGAGGAGAAAATTAAATTTTATTTGCATAACACTCATGTTTGTGGTACTAACTCTTTGAACACCTTTATTGCTAATGCTCTGGAAAAGTTTAAGCTTGGGGAAGCCGTTGAGGATGAAAGTGATTTAATTGAGTTTGATGATCCATTATGCTCATTAGATGATAAGTCTTTATGTGGTGATTCTATTCAAAACTATGTGGGTATGTTTAACTTTAATGCTTGCAACTATTATGAGAGAGGAAGAGATAAGAATCCTCTTTATGTTTCTATGTTATTTAAAATGCAAGCTACTGATCACTACATGCATTGGTTATCACAAAATTGCTGCTATTTATTCATATATAAAATGCCAATGCATAGGAAAAGAGTTAGACTTAAAAGTTGATGGTTTAATGTTTTGGGTGTGTTCTTATGCTTTAACTTCCTATTCGGTTTGAGCACACCTTTATATCTTACAACATGTAAAATACTTTACCTACTGATTTGTAACAATTAGTTTAGGATTTTCATTTTATAAATTTGGGAAAGTAATGAGAAGGATGAGTAATGGAGAAGTTGGGGTCGACCTTGAACATGTGTTGTTCATGCCAATGGAACCATTGCAAAGTCTCTATCATTTAAACTTTTCCCAAAGCTAAAACCAAATAAAAAGAGTGATAATAGTAATTCGCTGTCCAGTTTTTGACATATCCTGTCTTTATTCTGCATTACTCTCATTACTTGTGTTTTGTGCGGTTCTTTTGATCAAGGAGCATTACATAACCATAGTAACAGTAGCTAATGTTTAAAATCAATTCATGATATGTCTTTGCTGTGCCTATGTGGATTTAATTTATGAAGGCACTAACCCCTCTAATCAAGTTTGTGACGAGTGTTGTGTAAAGAGAATTTTAAGGTGGAAGAATTGAGGGTGATGAACAAGATCAAGAGGGACAAAAACTCAAGCTTGGGGATGTACCCCTAGGCTCACCCTACATATATCAAATAAGTACAAGAATTTAAGCTTGGGGATGCCAAGCCACCTCACTTCAACCATCTTGATACCAAGTAAGTAAGCCTAGCTATATGGCTATAAAGAAAGCGCTTTGCGGGAGGCAACCCGGTTATTTTTGTGTGTGATTTTTCTTTGTGTCCTCTTGCTGTAACAAGAGATTTGTGTCTAGTTTAGTTCTGGAGTTTTTAATAAAGTGCCAAGTTTTACCCATGTTGGTCTTGAAAAGTTGCTATTTGAGTTCGGAGATTTTATTCCTGCACGAATCTGTGCACGGTATGATTTTTAATTCTTATTATGTAACTCCGAATGAGCTCATATTTGAACTGTAGTTGCAACTTTTCATCCTCTGTATGCATGAATTTTTTCGGAATTTTTCGAGAAAGTTTGGTAGGGTAGAAAAATACGTTTTGCTGCTGCTGTTTTTCTGGACAGATTCTGTCCCATTTTGTTTGATGCATGCTTTGAGCTTTTAAGTTGAATCTTTTTGATCCAATTGAGTTTATGAGTAGGCATACAACATTATACACTTTCTGGACATCATATGAATTTTTGTTCAAGGATTATATGCAGCAAGAAACCTATTTGTTTATCACTATTAATGCACCCCACAGAAAAGAGATGGGAGAAACGGTGTTTTGAAGTTTTTTCACAGGGATTGGAGGAGATGCACCAAGAGCTATCCAAGGATGGTGAAGACCATAAGCTTGGGGATGTGAAGACAACCCCGCTGGACCTACACACTCTCGGTTTGCACACGTCCAACTTCTGTTTTTCGATCAAAACACTTTATCGCATAAACTTGGAGCGTCGTTTTTGTTTTTGTTTGAGTCTTGAGAGACCACCACACTATCAATTTATATGAGAGAGCTACTGGAAATATGGGTTGAAATATGTTGGATGCTATTATCATGATGGGAAAAGGGATGTTTGAGTTGATTTTTAATGATACATATAGTTGCATGATTCATGAGCTTGTTAATGAGTAATAATATGTAAATGCTTTATCAAGAGTTATCACTTATTCATGTTTTGATGCTGAAAGTTATTTCACTTTGTTTAACATGGATTAGTTAGTTCTATGGACACTCATGCATGCATCTAGATGGTCAACTTTCTCCCTTTTGCTAGCCCAAAAACTCCAACAAGCAAAAACTTGTTTCCAACACCTTCAACCAAAGTTATTCCAGTGAGTCCACCATATCTACCTACTAGCTATATGCTATTCCGAGTATGTTCATCATGATATTTGTGTTATCTATACCTCTGAATGAAAATGATTATGTTATTGATTGCCATGGGAAAAGTTGGTTATATAGCTCTCACGAACTTGATGCACATTTTACTATCATTGCAATAAATAAAACATGACCCATTGTGATTAAGATTATGATGCTAGTGGCTTGATAAATGTTCGAGGTTGGGAGTTAGCCCATATGTGCTGTCACATGCAAAGCTTTCAACATGCTCCTTCATCTCATTTAGTTGATATCATGTACTTTTGTTTATGGATGCCTATCATGGTGAAATGAGGTGGAAATGAAGAAGTTTAAATGAGTTTGTATAAATGGTTAGAGAGACGCCTGGGCCGCTAATCTAAGCCATGCATTATTCATGGTGGAAATTTACTTACATGCTATGGTGAATTATCTATGACACACCTTACAATAAAAAGCTATTCCAATGGTAAATAAAAAGGGTGTTGAGGTTTTTCATCTTGTTTGTTTGTCTTGTCATTTTGATATGGGCTTGTTCCATATCCTGGGACAAGAGGTACCCCAGTTGACGCTCTTGATGATACTATTATTACTTACAATGATATATAACTTGAACTTGCTTTGTTTCCTAAGTTGAGTAATCATGGTGTAGGTACTTGTATTCAAGGGGCATGAGACATCCAACCTTTACTTTGTCAAGCACACTACTCATATTTGCTTTCACTTAAACTAATCATTCAAGATGCTATGATAGGGGAATGAGAGCTTGACACCAATATACCATTGCAATCATTAACTTAAGTAGAGAGTTTGGAAGTTGGATGAAACTTATGCATGCTTTACCTCTACTCACTTATACATCTTTCCAAAGTGTCCACCTATCATATTCAGATTTTCATCATCACTCTATGACCATTGTAGGATGTCTACTTATCATTATGCATACATGTGTCCATACTACTATCTGTTATGTTACACTTTGTGAACTATCAATGAACATCCTTGTCTTGAATACTTGATATCACTTCATAAACTATTTGCATATTGCTACTCCTTTGAAGAATGAATCATTTGACTATATGTAGCAATAGTAATCATCTTTGATATTCATTGTTAAGTATTAAATTGCAAAGTCCATGTTAGTTTTATCATCTTCATACTCGAGGACGAGCATGGATTAAGCTTGGGGATGTTGATGCATGTAAAATGCATACATGAACTTTGCACTTTAATTGCTTATATTCCAATCATATTTGCATCATATAAGGGTTATATCAATGTTTTATAATGATTTTGGGAATACTTCATAGTTTTCCCATTTATTTGGAATTAACCCTGTTTTTCCAGAAAACGTCTTTTTTAGTGTTTCAGACTTTCCGGGAGCTTCGGGACTCCAAAAAGGGCAAGGTCAAAGAGCACGGTTCAGAATTTTCGAGACGAACGCAATGGGCTTAAATTGAAGACCAGAAGCCCAACAGGCTGGAAATGGGAGGGTCCCACGCGGCCTAAAGTACATGGCCGCGTGGGCCTATCTCGTTTCCACCTCGGAGCTCCGTGGCCGTCGATCTTTCGTCCACCGACTTCGTCTTGACCTAAAAACGCCTATAAAAAAGGTCCCTGGCGTTTCGCGAAAGGAGGCGGCGGAGAAACAGAAAACCACGAAACAGAGAGTCAGAAGGCTGCCGCCGGAGAAGATCGGAGGGGGGAAACGCCGCCGGAATCACCTCCGGAGGGCTCCACCCCCCTCCGGCGTGTTCATCATCGACATCTACAGCAAGATCATCTCCATCTCCCCACTGTAAACTCTTGGCAAACATGATGTGTGATGCAATATACTATTCCCTTGATCTATTGTGTCTCCCATCTGTGTTTGAGAAGTGATTTGTTCATGGCACTTGTGAAATAGTTCGTTGATTGGTTGCATACAAGTGTTGTTATCTTTTATGATTGTCTTTATGTACAATATATGAGTGCACGCATATGTTGGGGAATGCATGTAAGGTGATCACCGTAGCGTAATGGATTGAGTAGGACATGTCGGAGTAGAGAGAAACCGGTGTCTGAGACTTGAAGTTACTTTATGGGGGATATATATGGGGGACCCTAGAACTTAAGGCTATGGTGGGACAATTATGTCTTAATAATTCTTGTGCTGCACATTTATTTGGCCATGAGATCCATCATAAGAGTTGTGTTATTGCTCATTTACTTGGCTACACCTATTTATGGCTCCCACCTAAAAGAAACAACTAAGACTGAAACATGTGCTTCACTAATTGTGACAACCACGCGAATGAAATAACAATTGCTAGAACATTTGCTCCCTTGAGATATTTGCTACTTGAGATATTTGATACTTGCTGCTTGAGAAACTTGCTTGAGAAAACTGCTGAGAGAAACTTGCTCTAAGAAACCTGTGTCTGAAACTTGCTTGAGAAACTTGCTACTAGATAAATCCATTCCACGTCACTTGCTTCCATTAGTTAGATCCTTTCATATTTATTGCTTTGCATAAAAGGCCATATAAGAGGGTTATAGGGCTTTAGAGAATAGATAGTTTACCTTCAGCTCCTCGTGGGTTCGACACTCAAATACTTATCGAATTGTGCTACGGTGATTCCTTGCTCTTGGGGATTATCAGTAGCACATCTCAAATATTGCTCGAGACACTGATTCACACGCTCAGTTTGCCCATCCGTTTGAGGGTGGTACGCAGTGCTCAGCAGCAGTTGAGTGTCGAGTAGCTTAAACAATTCTCTCCAGAAAGAACTTGTGAAGATTTTGTCTCTGTCGGAGACAATGGACAGAGGTATCCCATGTACCTTCACCACATTGTTCATGAACAACTTAGCAACCCGAGGGGCAGTAAAAGGATGCCTCAAAGGAAGGAAATGTGCATATTTAGTGTATCTGTCTACCACCACTAAGATAGCATTATATCCATCAGATCGTGGCAACCCTTCAATAAAATCCATCGTTATATCCTCCCAAGGTGCAGCTGGTGTTTTCAATGGATTGAGAAGGCCTGGAGTATTGCAGTTCATGCTTTGCTCTTTGGTAGACCTCACACTGTTTCACGAAATTTTCCACAGCCTGTTTCAACCCTTTCCAGACGAATAGCTTTTTTATGCGCTGATATGTCTGCTGTATGCCTGAATGCCCTCCAACTGGTGTTGCATGAAATGCATGAATCAACTTAGTTTGGAGCCCAACATTTGCGCCTACCCAGATCTTGTCATTCTGTCTAAGTAAGCCTTCTGAGAAACAAAACCCCTCAGCATTGGGACTGGATACGGCTAGTTGCTTCAACAACTCCTGTGCCTGAACATCCACTTGGTACGAGTTGAGAATTTCTTGCATCCACACTGGTTGGCTGCCTGAAATTGCTGCCAACTGAAATACTGACCCACTCTGGACAATGCATCTGCCACCTTGTTATCCTCCCCCTTCTTGTATTGAAATTTGTATTGAAGGCCAATTAACTTGGTCATAGCCTTCTTCTGCAGATCAGAAGTGAGCACTTGATCTTCAAGATTGCAGAGGCTCTTGTGGTCAGTTCTGATAGTAAAAGGACATCGATGAAGATAAGATCTCCATTTGTCCAATGCCATGATTATTGCTAGAAACTCTTTCTCATAAATTGACAGTTTTTGGTTGACAGGACCGAGAGCTTTGCTATAATAAGCAATTGGATGCCCAGACTTCATCAAGACTGCCCCAATACCCACATCACAGGCATCAGTCTCAATGACAAACGGCTGCTGAAAGTTTGGTAGCGCCAAAACCGGTGTAGTGGACATGGCAATTTTCAATTTGTCAAAAGCTTCTTGAGCCGCTAGAGTCCATTGGAAGACTTTTTGGTGCAACAGCATGGTTAAAGGCTTAACAATTAGGCCACAGAATGGAACAAACTTTCTATAGTACCCTGTGAGCCCAAGAATGCCCCTAAGCTCAGTGAAATTGGTGGGAACCGGTCAATTCATCATTGCAGCCGTTTTCTCTGGATCTGTGGCAACCCCTTGGTCTAAGATAATGTGACCCAGGTACTCCAACTTCTTCTGGGCGAATGAGCATTTGCTAAGCTTGGCTGTGAGCTTGTTGTCTTGCAGGACTTGTAACACTGTCTGCAAATGTTGCATATGTTGATCTAATGTCTTGTTGTAGACCAGGATGTCATCCATGAAGACAAGCACGAATTTTCGAATAAATGGGGCAAAAAGAGTGTTCATCACACATTGAAATGTTGATGGAGCATTGGTTAACCCGAAGGGCATCACACGAAATTGGTACTGTCCAGCATGTGTTTTGAAAGCTGTCTTGTACTCATCAGTTTCCAACATTCTAATCTGATGATAACCTGCCTTCAGGTCTAGCTTTGAGAAATATGCTGTGCCTGCCAATTCGTCGAGCAACTCATCCACTATAGGCAGTGGGAATTTACTCTTGACAGTGATGGAATTGAGCTTCCTGTAATCAATACAAAAACGCCAACTCCCATCTTTCTTTCGAACTAGTAACACCGGTGAAGCAAAGGGACTCATGCTAGGAACAATGGTACCCTTCTGTAGCATTTCTGTCACTTGTCGTTCTATTTCGTCTTTTTGCAAAGGAGAATAACGATAGGGCCGTGAGTTTACAGGGGCTGCATCAGGAAGAAGATGTATGGCATGATCATACTCCCGATGTGGTGGTAAGCCTTCTTTTTCCTGAAAAACACTTCATAGTTGGACAAGACTTCTTGAATTTCCGGAGGAAAGGACTGTTGCACGTCCTCCTGTGTGTTTTGGAGAACTACAGCTGCCCATATCTCATTGCTTGCATGCCACTTCAACAATTGAGTGCAGGATACTTCAGCAATTTCCATGTCTGATTGGTCTACTTGTCCTTGCAGTTTAATAACTTGGCCATTGTGCACAAATTGGACCCATTTATCCTTCCATTGGCAAACCATTTCACCTTGTGCTTCTAACCAGTCCATGCCCAATATGCAATCATACCCACCCAGGTTTAAAATTTTCATCGGGTGTTGAAAGGTGTGACCCGCTGTCAACCATTGAAAAGCAGGTACTGCTTCAGAACAGAGCAAGATATCTCCATTAGCAACCTTGACTCTAGTTGGCAATACTCCCACTGAATTGCACTGTAACTTGGATGCTAAGGTTTTGTCCAGAAAACTGTGTGAACTGCCAGAATCCAACAATATCAGCATTTGTTGATTTTTCACCTATGCTTTGATGCGAAGGGTATGTGGTTGTTCAGTACCAGCTAACACACTGACAGAAATGTGCATCAAATCCACATCCTCTGCTGCCATGCTATCCAAAATCTCATCAGGAATAATGGCATTGCCTTCTTGTACAGCTTTGAGATGTGCTTGTTGCTGCACAACACACTGATGTCCTGGAATATATTTTTCACCACATTTATAGCAAAGGCCATTTGCCCTCCTATATTCTTTCAACTGCCTTGCTTTCCACAGATCCCCAGGCTGTAGTTTGGTTGTGTCATTTCTCTGCCCAGCTACATAATTCTTGGCTGGAGCCGGCAACTGTTTTCCTTTTTTCTGACCGTCGAGCAGCTCTTGATGGATAATTGCTAATGTGGTTGCTTCTTGTACCGTTGTAGGCATGTGTGGCTCTACATAAGCACGCAACTCATGTTTGAGACCCAAGATGAACTGAGTGACAAAGAAAATTTTACTCGGGGGCTCATACAGTAGCAATTCATACATTAGGGGATCAAATTGCTTGCGATAATCCTCCATTGTGCCCACCTGACGCAGTTGTAACAACTCACACATTCTCCTACGGTGCCCATTGACTTCAAACTCTCCCAGTACTGCTGCACAGAGGTAATCCCAATCGCTGATGGCATGCATCTTCTTGAATGACTGGAGCCAGAGTGCTGCATCACCTATCATGTTCATCGAAGCCGCTGTCACCTTGAAACCATCCGGAATCTGATATAGTGTGAAGTAGTCATTGCATTGGTCAATCCAGACCACCGATCCATCAAACTTCGAAAAATCCATTTTCGGAATCCACTGCCTTTTTTGCCTACTGCCCCCGGGATCATTCGGGTCACCTGGGTCAAAAACCGGAGACGTCGCCGCACTGGCAAACGGTGTAGCTAACGACCGTCCGCCGTGCGGTGTGGGAGGACGCGGCAGGGGGCCCATGATACTCGATGTCTCCCGCTGCGGAATCAGGACCGGTGGCGGCGGCGCCGACTTCAACGACTTGGCTAGTTCCTCGTGCTCCTTCTGTACCACACCCAGAGACGTCATCAACAGATCTACCTTGACCTGCAACTGATCGATGCGCTCCAATTGCTGCTCCATCTGTGAACCCAAGCCTTCAAGCTTCTCCTTCACCTCCGTCACGCCGCTGACCTACTCGGTGAGTTGAGTCAGCCGCTCCATGATGCGTGCCTCCATCGCCTCCACTACCTGACGGACCTGCAGGCTAGGTTTCGAAGGAGCCGTGGTCGCCCCGCTCCAAATCGGTCGAACCGAGATCGGGATTTACAGCAAACAACCCAAAGGAGTTCGCTAACCTTCTCAATGGATGTTACCGACCAATCGAGAGATTACAGAAACGATTGCCCAACGAACTCAACTTCTGATACCATATGTCATAGCCCACACTTGATTCATAGTCTTTGGATCACAGATACAAGATCTAGATGAAGAATTGGGGATCGAGAGAGGGAGCAGGTAGAAAGGGGAAAGGTAGAGAGAAAACAGAGTTCTGTGATTTGTTTCTTCTTACTTGCTATACACGAAGGTGACCGTGGGTTATAAACCCCCCACACACAAAGGCCCACATGCCAGACTCACACCTACTACTCCATCTCACTGATGAGAGGGTCCACACCGGAAGTCGACGCTGCAGTAGTGTCGTTGCCGTCTTCCTATGTCTTGCCTTCCTTGTCTGACGGCGCACTGTCGCCCGTCATGACAAAAGTATACCATGCTCTGTTTTCCTCAGCTGTGCTCTGTTTCTTGCACCGGAGACGCCTTTTGCGTTGTGCAGTTAGCTGGTTCAGACTCCATGCATCTGTATCGATCCGCGCTTACTGCTTTGCTCTGTTTAGGTTCTCCCGGCGGCAAGTGCGCCTCTTCCGGGATGATAGCCCGGAGCCGGCCATTTTTTGCCATGTTTTTAGCGCCTAGAACAAGGAGAGTTGATTCTGCATGTTGTTAGACTGATAGAGCTGGGATTGTGGCGTTCCGTTGGATCCACAGGCAGCCTCAGACACGATGTACTACACTACTACGTGCCCGTGGAGCCTACTGGGTGAGCGCGCCGGCCCATCGCGATCCCCAGACTCCAGCACGAACGGCGGCTGCGCCCACCCCCGCCGCCGGCGCCGACGGGGCAGAGGAGGTCGGAGAAGGAGGCACCCCTGCCATGGCTGGCGCGTCCTGGTTCACGCCACCGGGGCGGCGAGACGAAGGAACCCGCTCGGCGCCGCTAGCTTCTGGTGGTGGTCCACTCATCGCTGCCGCATCTATCGCGTTACTTCTGTTCGTCGCGGTGCAGTTTGCCGGTTGGCGGCGCAACCCACCCAGTCGAGAAGCACGGGCGCTGTTCGGAGCTGGGCGACAGAGCGAAAGTAACCCCTGGGCAAATTCCCGGATTCGAGAAGAACACGAAATAAAAGACACCCCGACCCCGACCCTCAAACCCTAAATCCCCAATTCCGTCGCCTCAATTCGCTGGCAATACTTCCTCACCCGGCCCCTGGAGGAAATCATCTTGTGCGATGTAAGTATCTATCTGTTCCTTACTGTTCCAGTGGTATTTGCTCACTGAGTTGCTCCAATTGTGCTTCCAATCGACCCATGAATCTGTTGCACTAGATCTAATATTCGCACTGTGGTTCCAAGAAATCGGGTATCCTTTTGTTTTGTGTACCCCCTCTCCCTCTCTAATCGCAGCAACTCGCTTCACCAATTCCGGATTCCCATATGTGAACAACCTTTTAGGCTAGTAATTCGAGGCATATAATTGGGGCTTAGGAGTTTGGTCTAGTCCAGTTAGAGGTTCTCTTTTCTTTGTTGATCAGGTTGTGATGTAGTTGGTTTGCTGTGCTGTATGTGTATGTGTGGTGTGCACACGGGCGCTGTTTATTTTCGTTTGCCGACAAACAGAGCTTTGTTCGGGAAGCAAAACTGTGCGAAACTATGTTTATCCGTTTTCTTTGCTACGCAATGAAAATTGGGAGCCGAGGCTCCTTTATTAAAAAAATAATAATGCCAGTTAGATAACTCGCTTCACCCCGGGGGTTTCAATCAACTGATGTACCTTATTGTGATTGAATGTTGGCAAATAACTAGTAACGATGTGCCGGGGATTAGATTACGATCACTTTAGCTGTACCACTACGTACTAATGGTTCATTTACCTCTACTTTGTGCTTCAGGCCTGCAAAGAAGACAATGATCGATTGCACAAGAGGCTTGAGTAGGGGAGAGAGAGCCATAGCCAGAAGGAACAGACGCGAGTCACTGATTTCGAGCGGGAGCGATGTCTGGTTGGACAAAAAGATAGACAAGATGGTAAAACGTGGGTCACTGATTTTATCAAGTTATTTTTGTTCTTTCTTTTCTTGCAAATATATATATTAGCTCAAATAGACTACTCACGGCATCATGTTCTTTCTTTAATTAGGGCAAAAAGCTTTGATTGCGTTAAGGGCTGCTGAGGCTGCCAAGGACGCACGGCTCTTCAGCTTGGAGCATCCTGATCAAGTTGTCTCAACCATTCCTTTTGAAGAGAAGGAGTTCGGCAATTCAGGCTCTCCCGACGAAGCACTTCAAGTACTCGGGGTCGCCAAGGAAATAACTCCACAGTTGTCTGCCACTGTTGTCTCCCTTGCTTTGTTTGATGGTTAGTGATTCTAATGCTTTATGCTATTGCATTCTCCACATTTGTATGTATGTACTCGTGGCTTGTTAGTGATTTGACGACTCACCATCTTGTGCAGGAGATAAGATGTTATTTGCGTGCTCAGGCGTAGGTGTACCATCAGAAATGAAATGTAAACTGGACCTGACAAGATTTGTGACCTCAAGACGTTTGGTTGACGAATACAATAAGAACAAAAATCTAGATGATAAATTGAGGGTCGGTGCTGCTAAGTTGCTAATCATTATAATTCCATTTTGCTTTGTTTTTCAATCTAACAGTGATCATTAATCCTGTAATGATGTACTGCTTTTATCACTGCAGATTGACGTGCACCTTCCAAACAATATGCATTATGATGGGTTCTTGGGACTATATGATGAACATATTGCTATTGTCACGTCTTGTGACTCCGAGGATTATGTATGTTCTGTAGATCTGGACCTTCAGGCGCCGCTGCCTTCTGATGGCAAGATAATAGCAGCTGCTCGTGCCTTCAAATCTGGCCGTTTGATGGTCACACCTGGTATTCTGACTGGGGACAGTCACGCAAGCTGGACGCACATCACAGAGTTACACTGTTGATTTCTTATATTTTAGCATGATTGAAGTCTAACTTGAAACAAATAAATGCATTATTATATTGGTGGAGTTTTCTTTTTTTATTTTAGCTTTGTGATCCCTATCACTTGAATTCCGTTCCAGGTTGTACTTGGAGGGCCACTCATCGATTGCCATGGAAAGTTTCTTGGGGTGAATCTTCATATTGATGATGCTGAAAGTCCCTCGTTCCTATCACCGAGAGTCCTTCGTGAACGTTTGGAGCATTTTCAGATACTCAAGTAATTGTTCTACTTTGTGTACAATGTGGCATCTGCCTCTGCTCAATCCTCCCATATCTATTCACAATCTTGATTTCTAAGCCTTTTTTTTTTTTGGTCAATTTTGTACAAGTGTTTATATATCTGCTTGAAGTTGGGTTGGTGCATCTGTGTTTATTTTATCATAATTAGTATATCTTGTTCTACTCTACCGCAGTCCTAAAATCATCGACTTCCGTGGATATTCCTTGCCTGCAGGTGTATCAAGCATAGTCCCTTCAGGTTTGAATGTTACCTTGTGCACCAAGAATATTTTGTGGATGTTATTATACATATCATCCAAGAACTAATATTGATCACATTATTGCATCAGGATTCTGGAGAACAATAAAGTCGCTAGAATCCTTGGGCTATCCTATGCCACCACCACTTGTGCTTGAATGTAAGTCATCCATGTTGTGACCACTTGTGTACTTTCTTGTAGCTAATTTCTGTACTTATTTGTTTAACCAGTCAATGGAGAATTACTCAATACATTTGAGGATGAGTTTGGTGAATTACGCGCATGGAAAGAGTATCCCTACGATTTTACAAACGCTGATTCTTATGAGTATGTTTGGGCACTACTTTCAAGAGACGTTGTTACAAACATATCCCGAAGTATTGTCAAACTTGCTTCATTCAATGGTGATTTTTGTAGTTGCATGCTCTTTACATTCCCGTGCTAGTATGTGATCTCCACTAACTAATGATTAAAATCATCATGTATAGGAAGCGTGAGGTCTTTTGCGTGCACAGGCTTGCTTATAAAGTGGCCTGGAACTGAACGCATGCACCCTGTCATTCTCACTTCGGCCAGTTTGGTTAGAAGTCGCGGTAATGATAACGATATTGATAAAAACTTAACGGTTTGATTCCGCTAACCCTTTCCTTCTTCCTTTAAGTTAGACGTTGGTCTGTTGAAGTGACTTTACTATTATTGCAGATCGACGTGTTTCTCCCACCGGGACAACATGGCAAGGGGACATTAATATGTTAACAACACACTAGTATATAGATCAATTGCTCAACAACTCGAACTACAAGCGAAGGATTAAGGTTCGATCCATTACAGAGGAGCAGAGAAACACGAACGAGAGGAAGAGGAGATAGAAGCAGAGGAGGCCGAAGCCGTCCAGTTCCAAGCCGCCTTGGTTGTACGCCATCCTCCCGTATAAGTAGCTGGCGCCACCCTTGACTTCTGAGAGGCCCAAGCCCAGTAAGGCAGCACATGGCCCAGCCCACGATGATAGTAGAGGATGGTCGCTAACATCCCCCCCTCCTTAAATTTCGGCTTGACCTCAAGCCGATGCCATGTCAAACCACGCCATGTCAAACCGCCTGGATCCCACGGCACTTGATGCTTCATGACTTCGCCGAGGTCGCGGTGGTTGCAGTAGTCGAGGCAGTGGACAGCAAAGCCGGTTGGCCTGAAGTTATCATCTTGGTCGCTGTTTCTAAGGAATTCCAGGAGCTGAATTGACCATACCATTGCCACAGTAGCACTATGATTGAACCAGACTGTTTTGTTTTGCCACACTATGGCGTGCTTCGACATTAAACACTGCGCCCTCCAGACACACATGCACTGATTTCCATCTGTCCTCATACTTGTACAGACCCAGCTAGGAATCACCCAGTGCACCACAGTGTAGAAACAATTAGAACTATCAAAGCTTAACGCATTGACCCGGTGAGCCCAGGGAAGCCTTGGATCAAAGGGAAAAGACCTTCCTTCAGCCATAGCTTTGAATGTAGACTGTTGATTTGTTGAATGTACTCCTCCAAGTCTGCTCTTGCAGTTAACAAGTACCACCCGCCACTGGGAAATCCAAGCAGAAAAATAGAAACCTCCCGGATCCCATAGCTTCTCATGATGAAAACCATTGGGCAGCTCATGGCCGTGCACTGGAACATAAGACATGACTTCCCAAGTATCCACACCATAAATTGTATCCTTTTCAACAGTGAGCTCCATATGCTTGTTCATCCAACAAGTTCTAGTAGTGTGACAATTAGTGTGACAACATATCCAAGCTTCGAGTGAACGATCATTTTTGAACAGCAACAGCTTTAACCAAAAATCAAACCATGCATTTTTCTGATGTGAAGGTACAGACCCATGTATACTTAATGGTGGCTGCCATGCCTTCCTATCAATAGCAATAGAATGAGCATAAGGTAAGAACACTAGCAGCCATGCAATTTCCCATTGGACACCATCAGGACCATAATAAATAGCATGTTCTGGCATGAATATGATACGACTAGAGCACTGCCCCTTTTGTGCACCGAGCTGCATACTTTGAAGCTTTGGTGCTTGAGAAAAAATGACCAGAATAATTTGTTCTGTTTGCACCTTTTGGCCGTGATGTAACAGGTAGCACCCAGTATTCAATACGTTGGTTGCTGTCTCACTTTCACTAGTATGCAATGTTAGATGATCCGAATCTCCAGATGAATTCCCAGTCAGCTCATTAACACCAGAAGCCAAAGTACTAACTCTGCAAATAGCAAGGTTCCTGGATATCCTTGTTTTCTCTCCCGGGTCCCATGGCAACAAGAGAATTAAGTGAGTTGTGGCACTGGCACAGCCAAGATCAGAAGACGTACCACTGTACTTTGCTTGAAACTGATTCAAAGATATACCCCCTCTGACCATGGCCTGAGTGAATTGAGGTAGCAGAGATGACAAATACGGCTCCTTGCTCTTGGACAAAGGCACCAGTAGATTGAACGGCCAAAGGACATTGTACATGGTGGCGACACGGCTGTCGTCAACACCAAGTGTGGCCAGAGTGAGCGGCACCGGAGATGTGCCAGTGACGAGGTTGTTATCATCCTCCACATTACTAGTAGCGGCGAACACGAGTGGCCGCTCCACGCTCGAACGATCCAACAGCAGCTCCAGCGTGGCCGGTGTGAACATGGCCGCTGGCGCATCAGGGAAAGGCTCGAGGCACACTGCAGATTTGGTCCTTGGCGGCACCATGATGATGTCGGACTCGAGCACTACTGATGTGGCCGCTGTAGTAGGTGTCATAGAGAGTGGCCTGCCAATGCCGGAGGGAAACACCTGCAGGTAGAGGTCCTCATGGCACACCAAACGCTCTGCCGGCACAGAGGCCGGCACAAGAGGAGTCGAGGGCGCAACAGAATTTCGCGTGAGGTCGGCCTTGTGCATCGCAGCTGACGGAGGCACGTCGATGGCACCGGTGGACACCTCTGGTTGGAGATCATCCTCATGGACCAGCTGGATGTCCGCGCGTGGAGCAGCCATGGTTGGTGCACCCGCCACAGCAGTAGGGACAGGCATTGGCATGGCGACCAGTTGTGCCACAGGGTAGACACAGTCATCACGCACAGTGCAAGCTGTGTTCTCAGGCGCTGTCACAATGCTCGTGTCGCAGCAGAGGATGGAGGTGGCCGCAGGAGAAGCCGAGGTCACGGCCGCTGGGTCGAATTCGAAGCAGCGCTCGGGGAGGACGCCCGTAGGTGAAGCCGATGTTGCAGCAGGGGCGGGTGCTGACACCGACATGGTGACGTCGCGACTTGGGCGTTGCGTCGAACAGGTTGTGGGCGGGCGAGTGACGAGGTTGCCATCTCGCACATCACACGCAGTGAGGATGGAGGCAGACGCAGTAGAAGTAGAGGTCGTCATCCCCGTGCCAGGCATCGACGTGGAGAGATCCGGCTCGACCAGCGCAGATGCAGCCCGAGTGGTAGCTGCCATCGCAGGTGCTGGCGCTGTGGTCCATGGATGCGCGTCACGGAAAGCGGCATGACGCTTTGCCATCTTCTCCGCCCACACCGGTCACGCCTCACCCGTTCCTCTTCGAGCTCAATACGACGCCGTCCCGCCTCGCCCAACGACATGGTGCGGCGCCTTGCCGTCTCCTCCGACGACTCCTCGATGAACGCAAGCATCGATTTCTGGAATGCCGACTCGACGGCCGTATGCACGGACGCCTTAATTGAGGAAGCGAGCTGCGCTTTCCAATCCATGGAGTTTGATAGGAGAAGGGTGGAATCTGGCTTGAATTTGGGAATTGTGGGGGAAATTTTGGGATTTTGCGTGGAGGAATCGATTGGCTCTGATACCAAATGTTAACAACACACTAGTATATAGATCAATTGCTCAACAACTCGAACTACAAGCGAAGGATTAAGGTTCGATCCATTACAGAGGAGCAGAGAAACACGAACGAGAGGAAGAGGAGATAGAAGCAGAGGAGGCCGAAGCCGTCCAGTTCCAAGCCGCCTTGGTTGTACGCCATCCTCCCGTATAAGTAGCTGGCGCCACCCTTGACTTCTGAGAGGCCCAAGCCCAGTAAGGCAGCACATGGCCCAGCCCACGATGATAGTAGAGGATGGTCGCTAACATAATATTCTACCATTTAGGTGTTAATCTTGCTATCGTCAGTCTTGATAAGGGTTTCCGTTGCACTCGTCCAGCTGATATTTGCCGTAAAGAGGACTTATCTAAACCAGTAGTAGCTATAGCACGCCAAATTGAAGAAGGATTCTTAATGGCCACAAAGGGGAAAGTGATTCATGGCGAGTCTAAATTCCCTGATCGTGGGCGGTCCACTTGTAAAATCAACAAGGTACACCAGAAAAATCCACTTTGCATTATTTACATAGTAGCTGATATATAGGATAGTTTTGATAAGGATACATTTGAGTCATCTCTTCAATCGATTTAACAATACATCTAGCAAACTGCTGTACGTTTCAAGTTGTCAATTAACCGGGACATACACGTATTTTGTTTCTGTACTAGGCTGGCATCGGAGGCCCCCTCATTAATTTTGATGGGAGTTTTGTTGGCATGAATCACTATGATGGAAAAGAAGCTTCGTTTCTTGCTAGGCGTAAGATTGTTCAAATTCTGAAAATAGAGGTCAATAGGCGAAAACAAAGGTAATATTTTTGCTATTTGGGTAGACATTTATTTATATATTTGACTTGCATTGACAAAATTAAATGAGAGAATTCCTTCTGTGACACCGGCTTAAAACATATTTCCTTATTTGACACTCCTAAATATTTTCTTCCCTGTATGACTCTGATCAGTTTTTCTTTCCTTTGCTGACACTTTAGTTCATTTTCTGCACTGACGGTGTTAAACTGAGGCATGCAAATACCCTTTTACCCCTGGCATGCAAAATTTGATCTACATTCAAAAAATTAAAAATTTGGACAGAATCTCCCCTCTTTTTGGACGCCATATCTGAGACAATTCACATATATTACACAAAATGCATCATAACAACTAACAGATGGGTGCATGTTCCCGCATACATCAGGACAAGTTCAAATGTATCACGCAATGTTAAATTCGCAAATACATTACATGATCAGCACAAAAGAATGGACCCCTCGTGGCCATTATATGAGAATCACAGGCTGAGCCTTCTTCTACTTCTAGTGCTCATTGCCGGACTTGAAGGCTGGCATTTTTTCCTTTGTGTGCCCATTGCTGGGCTGTCGAGTGGCACCATAGGGATCTTGTCAGCACACTTCTCCTCCTTCTTATTTGAGCCGGTTCTTGATCTACATTTATACATGTATGGCAGCAATAGTTTGAGCAGCAATTGAAAACAAAAGCTAAACATAATATGTGAACTATTTACAGAAACAATACCTCTTGGATCCAACCGATTCAGAATTGTCCCCTTTTCCCTTTTTCGTAGTTGTATTCTCCAAGCTTTTGCTATTGTGAGAAGGAAACCAACCAGCATACATAACACGTTTTAGTTTAATTATATCTAAAATTCTGAACTAGTTGTGATCACCTGTTCGATGCTCCAGAACCAGTGCTAACACGTTTTCCCTTTTTCTTAGTTGTAGTTTCCAAGTTTTGGCTATGGTGAGAAGAAAGGTACTTAGAATTCAAACATTGCTTCGATGTAAACATGAGCGTAAGTGTAAAATTATTAACCTGGGGAAAATTCATTCTTGTAGGTTCTCCATCCTCGCAAGGCACAATGGATGTCTCCGCTGTTTTCTTCCTCCTCTTCTTTGGTGGTTCTCTACACAAACAACAAGAAATTAATCGCAGAATATGTGTAGCCGCAAGAATAATGCAAGAATGAGTAAATCTATATTACCGAATTGACATCATCGCAGCAATGTCTTCCGGGTTCCCTTTCTTACATTTGGGCCAATGATGCCCATATTCCTTGCAAATTGGACATAAGTGTTTGCCATTTTTCCTTTTCTTATCACTGCAGCCTTTGTACCTCTCAGTTCTAGGCCTGCCAGCCGTGGCCTTCAATAATGGAGGATGCATGAAGAATCCATGGTCAGATTTAGGCCATTGGGTCTTGTCAGGCATTGCAGGGATTAGGTGGGCATAAGCTGCCTTAAACTTGTCCGTGGAGTAATACAAGTCCACATAGTCTCGTATATGTGCATTGCTAAGTGATATGATGAATGCAAGAGCATGTTTGCAAGGTAGACCGGAAACTTGCCATTGTCTACAAGAACATGTCCTCTCTTGCAAGTTGACCACAAATCTAAAGCCACTACCACCCAATGCAGTCACTTCAGCAACTTCTTCCGAGCTTTCTACCACAGCCAAGTTTAATTCTCTAGTAATTGCGTTCAGCTTCTTAATTATGTGGGGCAGAATTGAACCATCATACTTCTTCGATACATTTCTCCTTCGGTTCCACAATATCAGCATCAATTGTCTCGCCTTATCACAGAAGTCATCCAAGTTCAACGACTTGTGGTGCTTAATCCAATTGTTAAAGGACTCAGCCAAGTTGTTGGTTATATAGTCCACCTTGCACATAGTTGAGAACTGACTTCTGGTCCACAATCTATTGTGCCACTGTCTTATGTATGCAGCTGCAGCTGCCTTTGCTGTCTCCATAGCAACCCAATGTTTATCAAATAAATATGGGTTCCATGAGTACGCAGCAGCCCAAAGGTGGTCATCAAACACCTTCCCATGGAACTTCTTCTTGAAGTTGGTCACCAAGTGAAACATGCACTCCCTATGTTCCGCCTCTGGGAACACTTCTTTTACCCCGGTCATTACTGCTTGGCCAGCATCGGTGCTAATGGTTAAACCTGTTGGTGATCCTATGGCCTGTTTTAGCAATTGCATGAACCAGGTCCAATTATCAGTTTCGGAATCAAAAACTCCAAAACAAACAGGGTACATCCAATTATGGCCATCAACTACGGTAGCACTAGCCAGCTGCCCCTTGAACCTGCCTGTCAAGAATGTGCTATCTATTGCCAAATACGGTCTACAGCCCGTAAGGAACCCCTCTATGCAAGGTTTCAAAGCAACAAAAATTCTTTTGAAGATGATTTTACCATTTATTGTGTGGTGATCAATCTGCACTATGCTGCCAGGGCAAGAACTTTCAACTTGTGCCTTAAACCTAAATAAATTGTCAAAGCTGCTGTCCCAATCACCATATAGTTGATTCAAGGCTAGCAGCTTACCCATATATACTCCCTTGTAGTGGATATTGACCTTGTAGTGTTCTTTCAGCTTCTGTTTCAATTCAGCTGCTTCTAGAGTTGCATCTTCAATGAGCCAATCCTTCACCTTCTCACATATCCAAAATTTGGTTGCATTCTTCACCTTCTTTTTCAGTTTTGCACTAGAGCAATCATGACCACAAGGGTTTTTCCTCACCTACAAAGGAATACGAAGCAAGAATGTAAGTACTTCATCTCGGTAGACAATAAAAATGTAGGCAGAAAGGAAGAATATAAGTTAGGCAATTACCACTACTGTACACATATCATCCGTTGTAGAAGCATGTATCCTCCATGGACAAAAGTCATCCTCTTTTCTTTTACAATAGCCCCTAAACCTGCGGGGTGTACTCTTCTCCGTGTTATACTCAAACCCACGTTTGATTGCATGCTGAGAAAGGGCCAACTTAAACTCCTCCATATTGGGATATGTGGAACCTTCGGTCATAGGAGGGTCTTCTTTGTCATACTCTACATTTGGTGCATGATTTGCCTCATAATGCTCCTCCTCTTCCTCCTCCTCTATTTCAGTCTCATCCTCTTCACTCTCATCATCAATCTCCTCCCCACTCTCATGATCAGCAACATAGTCTTTGTCCTTCTCTTTATCCGAAAAAAGAACCATATCAAGAGGCTCATACAAATTCGCTTCATCAGTACCAACATGTTCATTCTCCGGTGCTGGGTTGCGAAGATAACTATCATCATCTTGTTCATTCTCATAAGTTGAATCTGGATCCATCCTACACACAGAACAAAAACCTACGCATGAGTGCTACTGCTACTGCCTAATCTGCTCATCGGTGCTGCCTAATCTGCTCATCAATCTACTGCTACTGCATATTCGCGTGAGGAAGAAGAAGGAAGAAACACTCACCCTGCACCTTGGCCGAAGCCCGCATCCGCGCCCAGCCTTGAAGAAGAGCCCGCAGCCCTGCCTGGGTCGCCGTCTGCAGCCCCGCCCGCGTCGCCGTCCGCCGTGCCTTGGCCGTCCGCAGCCCCGCCTGGGTCGCCGTCTGCAGCCCTACGCGCGTCGCCGTCCGCCGTGCCGCCTAGGTTGCCGTCCGCAGCCCTGCCCGCATCCGAGCCTGGTCCGCCCCCACCCGGAAGCAAGACGTCCATGGCCGCGCCGCCACGCCTTGGCTCACGCGGTCACGCCACCGCCGCCGGATCGGGCACCAAACCGGCGCCGCCGCCGCCGCTAGGGTTCGCTGCTTCGCTGGGGTTGGGTGGGGAACGGGATGTCACGAGATGGATTGGGTTCACTGAGAGGCTGCGGTTGACTTTCAGTCGACACACGAGGGTAATTTTGTCCGCCCTGCAAAAAATTAACAGAACAGTCTAACAGAACCAACGGCAGTGTCAGCAAAGGAAAGAAAAACTGATCAGAGTCATACAGGGAAGAAAATATTTAGGAGTGTCAAATAAGGAACGATGTTTTAAGCCGGTGTCACAGAAGGAATTCTCTCAAATTAAATATGTTGTTGGTCGACAGAGGTTCGTCCATGGGCGTACTGCATGGAGTCAGGCCTCCTCTTCCTACACGGTATGCTATATCTCTTCCTCAATACCTCTTTCTTTGTGCTTGTATTTATTCAACGACGAGTTTACATGAGAAAAGTAATTTTGATGACAGGTGGACAGTGCCAGAGCCATACTGGCACAGTCTACTTAACGTGGGTTTGTATGAGCTGCCCCCGCATATTGGAAGAACCCTCATGTAGAGACGTCCTGCTCTTGGAGACGTTCTGCTAATTTTTGGGCAGATAGCCTTAGTGTCACTTGTTGTCTAGGATTGCCCTCCTCGTTATGCTTGTCTTGTTAATGCTGTATATTATCTATGCTGTTATTGTGCTCATTTAGGACCATAGAATTATGTTCTTGATAACTTATAACTAAGTTGAGTATTTTTTTGTGTGTAAGCTACCGGTGCGTATGTGAATTCTGTGAATCCCGTCGGCAACCTTGTGAAAAACTGCCTATTAAATCCATGAGCAGGCACTTGTAAGTTTGCCTCGTGCATTTTGAGGAAGCACGGCATAATGAGCCTAGCAACTCTTCGATAAGACTTGCAAGCGGATACCTTTGTTTGGTTTAAAAATAATAATTTCTTAAAAAACAGTGGGCGCTCTTTTGGTTCGCGAGACCATTCTCCAGCCAATGCCGCGACGGCCCCGAACTAGCCCTGCAGCCTGCGTCGCCACCGGCCAAATGTCACCACCGTCGTGCCAGGCACCACACCCACACCCAACGCGAGGGGAGAGCCCCACAGCTGCACAATCTTTGCCCAGTAGCGCGCACCGGCGGCGTTTTGGTCCATTTGTTTTCAAAAAATTCTGATAAATCTCACTACCTCATTAAGTGACTAGAACGAGAAAGAAAGATACCGCCACACGCTCGTGCGCTCGCTTAGCCGAGCGGGGCGAGTGCGCACAAATGTTACGCTAAAATCCAGTCCGTGGTCTTGCACTAGCGCAGATAGTATTCGGTTATCCTTGACTTATCGGCCGCTGCCTTAGACACACTAAATAGAGTTAGAGTTTTCGCCTCCTCTCGTTGTTTGCGCCACTATCATAACCTATTTCATCCCGAGCGCCGTGTGCACCAGCAAACAGGACAGCAAATTTATGGAACCACTCGCTCTTGTAATTCTGTGCGGAGCAGAACGAATTAGAGTTTTGGGAAGAGATTTGTACAAGGCTCGGTGTTCATCGCCATAGATCATCTATCTTCCAAGTCGGCGGCACTGAAACGACTGCACGAGGCGCACAGTAAGCCCAGCTTCTCGGAGCATTACCTTTTTTGTTGTTTGGAGTACGAATGAATTGTACACACTGTTTGCGTGTTCACGAGGGAAGAACAGAATTTGCGTACCAAACGGCGTTGTGATATACCGATATCTCCTTTTCGAGCACACGAGCAAGCGGCCGGCCATTTGTTTTTTTAGAATAAAGCGGCCGGCTATTTGACACTCTGGCCTGGCTAGCAACAAGCCCAGGCCCAGTGGCCAACAGTCCGTGTCACGAATCTCCTCCGTAATTTGGCCTGGCCCTTTTGTTTTCTCCTGATTTCTTTTTCTTCACCCATGTTGCTGCTTCGTTCATTTTCCTCCACGAGAGATTACTTTGTCTCTCTGAATATTTTTTTCCTTCTTTTACTTATTTTTAAAATTTTATTTCCTTTTTATTTTTTTTTTTGCTTTTCGAACATTCATATTGTTAGAATTTTATGATTTTTAATACTACTGTTCAATGTAAAAAAAAATGTTCACAAGGTTCAGGAAAACAATGCTCAAAGGGTTCAAAAATATTCACGAGGTCACATCACACGAGTGGCTTATTTTGTTGTGTGGCTCGAGGGTTCAGCGACATTGGAGTGGGTCGAAAGCGAAGAGAGGGGGAATGGATGCTGTTTTAGATGCAAGCGGGTTGGGGGAGTAATAAAAGTGATCCTTCAAATATTCGCTATCCTTCAAATCTTCGCTACCCTTCGAGTCTTCCATACGCTTCGAATCTTTATGGGGAAGTCTATAAATTATACGTCCCTTGCTTGAATCATAACCACTTACTTCAATTTTTACCCTATCCCCCATCAGTATTCGTATAGAACTAGAACGGATCTTTCCTGAAATATAGCCCAGAATGATGGTATCGTTCTCTAGCCGAACGCGGAACATTCCGTTGGGTAGGGCTTCCGTAACTAAACCTTCGAAAGTGACTTTTGCTTCTCTAGGGTTTTTTTCTCTCCTATTTTTTTCTGTCATTTTTCTCCCATTTTTCCATTTTTATTTTCAAAATAGGAAGGTCGAGATAGAATTCATAGGAAGGTCGAGATAGAATTCGGGCACTGTAGGCACGGCGATTACCATATATATAACATAAGACTTCTCCTCCAATTCTGTTTAGTCGAGCCTCTCGATCCGTCATTATCCCTCGAGGAAGAGAAGAGCCCAGCTTGTAGCTGTAGAATAGGAAACGCTGGCTATGGCGCCTTCTAGAAAGTACTCTATAAAAAGGAAGAGGTCACTATCGTTTGACTGGTAGGGATTTATTTTCTTTGTTTCGAGATGAGGGTGCGCGCACTTGTTTCTTCCGAATCGTGCAACTTCTCAAGTAACGTTTAGGTTTTGTTTTCGGAGAGATAATAAGTTGATTTTTTTAAACGAAGGCAAATGTCTTAACCAACCTATGATTGGATAGTTAGAAACATGGTTGTACATATCCTCAGCCCATCAGAGTTTAAACCTCAAATTTGACGCCTCTATGTCTTGTAAATACAGAATATTTCCGTTATGACTTTTTCAAAATCTCAAGACCCAATCCACTCGGTCTTTATGAGAAACTCGTATGAATAGGGTGCATGTTGCTAGCACTGAATTATATATGCATGTACTATGCCCGGTAGGAGGCACACAACACACCAATCATGGATATGGTCATATGGTTATGGCGATGAAACAACAAACGCCATCAAGCTTATGGAAGGTGTCGGTCATCCAGCGTCGGGATTAGGGCTGGACATAAAGCTCGAATTTCGTTAAGCTTATTGAGCGCTCGGTAACTCGACTCGTTTGTGCTCGACTCGTTATCTTAACGAATCGAGCCGAGCAGCAATTTTAGCTCGTTAATACTAACGAGCTTAACAATCAAAATAACAAGTTTCGTGAGCTACTCGTTAAGATCGTTAGCGTCGTGGCAGCATGGCTACAAATCTATATGTTGTAGCCCATCCAACGATTAACTAGTTAGCAATATTTATTTTCATTTGAGAGTGTGAAACTAATATGAGTTTGTGAACTATTTGTTGTCGATTTTGTCATTTTTAAACTACTTTTATACGTTTTATGGCTGAAATCTTTTCAGATGCATTTTAAGTTTTTTTACATCTTCTTAACGAGTCTTAACGAGCTGCTCGCGAGCGCTCGTGAACGTCTAACGAACCGAGCCGAGCTTTAATTTCAGCTCGTTATTCTTAACAAGCTTAACGATCTGAGCCTTAACGATCTCGAGCCTTAACGAGCCGAGCCTTAACGATACGAGCAGCTCGTTAGTCCAGCCCTAGTCGGGATCACCTGGCTAGATCAATCAATTATTTCAGCAAAACCGTAAATATTTAATGGGATCTGTTAGAGATGCTCTTAGCTGCATTGTAAAGTGGACGTTAGATATTCTTGAGCCCTTTTGTGGTACCCCCAAATCAACCTCAGCCGTCTATTTTCGCTAATCCAAAGGCCTAAAATGTTCCATACTGGTGACAAATCGATGACCAGTATAAGTTATACTGTGGTCAATCTTTGCGTCCCTGTAGATGGGCTCTGGCCCAATTAGGTCTTAAAGTGCTGGCCCAACAAAAAAGTCAACTAAATCTTGTTCGAGTCCATTACGGAAAAAAATTCCACGAGATGCCCTATCCTCTCCAACGAGCTCAGCTCGTCACCGATGCGGCGGCTAGCCCTGCGATGTGGTGACGGCAAGCGTCAAAGCGACGGCGGCCAGCAGCTTGCCCTGCTCCTCACCGGTGCGGCTACGGCGGGGGAGACCCTAGTGTTGACGGCGGCGAGCGGCAAGCGCCATATCGGGAGCCGTCGATGCGGCTGGATATCCACCGGAGCGCGGCACGGATGTTGGCCGGAGGCGACGCGGAGGACTCGGCCTCCTCGCCGCTGCCGCCGCTCAAACCAACCGGCGCCGGCCCTCCCCCTTCTCGATCCGCCAAATCAGACACAGATCAAGAGTCCGTCGGCGACGCCCTCAACTCCTTGGTCCGCACCGTGAAGCTCATCCCGGGCCCGCTCCTCTTCGCGGGCGCCGCCCTCAACACGTTGCTCCGCCACCGGGAAGCTCTTCACGGAGCCGCACATCTTCGTCGACGCCGCCATGACCGTGCTCTGGGCGGCCGCCGCCGCGCCGGTGCCCGCGATTCAGAAGGGGAACGAGACTGCAGAAACCTTCACATCGCGCTCAACAGCATCATCGCGCCGGTGCCGCGGCGTGGTCGTGAACGGCGACCCTCACAAGTTAGTACCTCGCTTCCTGTTGTGACTGTTACTGTCAGTTTAGCTGTTCAGCAGGTGTTAGGTTCAGACAGTAGGGGGCGTTAGCTGCAGCTAGTGATTATTAGAAGGATCGTTTTCATTTGCGCCGTTAGCTGCAGCTAGTGATTATTAGTAGGATCGTTTTCATTTGCTTCTGAATAGGATCGTTTTCATTTGCTTCTGAATCAATAGAACAGAAAAGCAGCATGATGTAGACTGCGCCAAAATATGACAACTGCATACGTTCTTGTATTCTATTCTGACGCTAATAACATGGGCCTGTTCAGTATAAGCCATTTTAAATGGTTGAATGTTGTTGCAATGCACAAGTAGGTTACCCCATGCTACTTCCTAGTGCGTACAGTTGAGCTTACACATCATGCTAGATAATGTCAAATCTGTTACGCTAACTGCTCTGGTGTGCACTGTCAATTTTTTTGAAATTAATAGGAAGGCCTGCACACAGTTCATTGACTTGAGGCAAATACATGCAACTGGACAGTGGAAATTGGAGGTGATGAAGCATATGCCAGGTGAGGAAGACTCTGAATCAAAGAGGAAATTGGAAGTGATGAAGCATATTTGCCCCCTCTTTTTTTATTTTGTAAATATCTGCCATGACTCTTATGTTTTGTCCTTTGGACGATGATGCTAGTTTGTGCAAATGTGAAATTGTTTCTCATTTTTGTGATGTATTAAGAAGTTTTGGTTTGTCCATCACAGGTTTCTGTTGAGAGAGTACACAGCGGTAAAAAGAGTTGTTATTCTTAGTATCTTTGGAAAATTCTATTGTCTCCGTTGGTTCAGTTTTAGTGCGATTTTTTATAATGACTTTGTTTTGTCAAATAGACGATCCATCTAGCCTATAATTCCGAGTCAGTTCTCATGCATCTTTGAATTAGATCTTTGAATTATTTCTAAATGATGTCTACATGGTTCTTTGTAGGTTCAAAGATCCATCTCCAGTATGCGAACGAGAAGATCAATATCACGTTTCAGTGGTCATGGATCGACAGACTTAGAGGATTCTGAACTGCCTGAGCTCCGATGTGGCTGCGACGAACCAGCAGTGCGCCACATATATCACACGGAAAATTATGAAAGGCTGTGCTTTCTAAAGTGCAATGTGCGTGAGGTGATATGTATACTGTATTCGTGTACAATTGTACGATATTTTAAACACGTTTTTCCTTCAATACAATTGCTGAAACTTTTTCTTTTGTACAGGGTTGTAATTTATCAATCCGGGAGGACCTTCTCAACCAAGAGACATGTAGAAAAGAAATGCAAATATACGAAATACTGTGCACTTTTCTGGTTCATGATATTCTTGTATGTAGCTCGAATATTAGTCCCTACTCTATAGCCATGTCCTCTAACCTGATTTGGGTGTTCTCTGTTTTGTGGCACTATGTTGGGATTATGAGTTCTAGAAGATGAAATGTAATTTCAAGATGTATCTGTTCGGAATGTAATAAGATTTGGCAGAAATATTGATATATAAATATGGGTTAATTGGATAGATGCCACTCCAATTTCCACCTATTTGAGAAACGCCATCTATGAAATGTACAGAGAGTTGCAGTGGCGTTTTTCGAAAGATGAAAGTTGTAGTGGCGTTTCTCAAATAGGTGGAAATTGGAGTGGCATCTATCCAATTAACCCTATAAATATTGGTAGACTTCCTGAAATAAAATTTCGTATTGGTAGACCTGTACAAGAAAAACAATCTGGCAGTACCACAATACCATGTAAACATCAGGTGCAAGTAGCAAACTAAAGAGCAACAGCAAACACCAGAACACCACAATCCAAAGACACATGTTTAGTTCATTCTCTTACAAAGATCATTCATGTACGTTCCAGAACTAATTACTTCTTTAGCTGATCCAAACGAAGCAAAAACCATTCATGAATATATAACAAAGATCATTCAGGAAGGTAAAAATATTCCAATATTCTTGGTACAAAGAAATTCATTATCAGAAGGAGTTGGAACGATTAGAGGCTGAAAACTCATCCCCGTCCACGCTCTCTGGGGCTGCCAATTAAGATATCACTATGAGACGGTGCTGGACGTTCAGGTTCACAGGTACTCCATGGTTGGTGTTTCACAACGGCCTGATGAACCAAAGAAAAGCAGTCAGTGGTACCGTAACATCACAAGAGAGGGTACTTCGGTGCATGATACCCAAAACAGCAAGGCAACATTATACTAGCTCCTATAGAAAATTATTATTGGAACGTTACCTTAGTCCCTGGAATTGAATCTCTCGTGGAATGCCTTATTCAAATGAATCTGCTTGGTTTTACTAGTCAATACCGTTTACTAACATGGCAATTTTCAGCTGCATTTTTTACAACAGAGGAATCATAAACTAAACTCACTGTTTTCAGCTACCTTTTACTAATAAAGACCAAACTGAATACATAAGCTAATACCACAACTTTTCAAATCTGAACTCATTCAAACATTGCCAACACAGGACCCAAATTTTAAATTATTCAGAGGACAATGAAGTCACTGTTTTCATGCGAACTAAAATTCCAGCTAAGCACATAGAGTTAGGACACAGCCAAATGCAAGAGTTAACATAATTAAACAGCCAATATAGTTCACAGAACAGATGTTTGGCCATTCTTTCCTAGCGACTGTATGAAGTGGCTGTCATGATTCTGCAAGCAAAACATGTAATTCTGTATGCTTCTACTATCCAATCTGAGCCATTTTCCTTTCCTGAACAAACAAAAGTATATCCTATTCTGATTACTTAACTACGCAGCAGGCAAATAGAGCGTCTTAAGATTGCTAAATCAAGAAAGTAGAAGCAGCTAGCAAGCTGAAATAAAATGTGCAATTATTCAACAATCATTAGGTCATGACACAGGTACAGAGACATCAATTCGCACCATTGCAGACACTCTTTAACATACAAGGTCCATACTCAATACTTTTGGTACCAGATCATACATATATATGAATGTTGCAAAACAAAATCAAGGTAGGAATATTCAGTTCGTTTGTGCAGTAAGAAGTCAAGCAGATCATACTAGTATAATTAATTACCTCTCACTTGGTTCGAGCCCTGCGGAAATCAGGCTGAAGGCGGCGGCGTCAGGAGCTGAGAGGGGTAGGCGGCGGTGGCCTACTACTGCGGCGGCGTCGAGGAGTTCCTGAGTCGCGTCCTCGTCGGATCGCCTCTGACGGATCGCAGCGAGCTACAAGTGAAGAGAGGAGAGGGGTTCGTGGCGGCGGCGTCGAGTGGCGAGGGGGGTTGGAGCGGAAGCGGCGGCGAGTGCGGAGAGGGATCGTCGGCGGCGCGATTGCGGACAGGGATCGGCGGCGAGCGACTGCGGACAGGGATCGGCGGCGACGGTTTCGCGGCGGCGGCGAGGGTTTCGCGGTGGCGTCGAGCGTACACGAGCGGGATTGGAGCGGCTGAGACGATTACTCTAACTAACGGGCCTCCTGGGCCCAATCTTTCTCAGGCGTGTGAAAGGTTTTTTTCCACCGGAATTGAACTAACGGGCCATCTGGGCCAAATCTTTCAGAGCCGTCGGATCAAACAATACTGCTGAGATTGGAGGACCAGTAAAAGGTACTGTAAAATTCGCCATATTCTTTCGCTGTAGCAATTTTTATCGACTTATCGGAGAGCAAACTTTCCCTCGAACGTACTTGCAATGCTACTCTGTCATGGTACACTTCAATTAATTCAATGCACGCCTTGTTTTTTTTTTAAAAAGTAATTCAATGCACATTCAGGCATTCAGCTAGCTACTAGTACCCGCATGTTGCGGTGCAACAGAAAAATACAGGAGAAGAAAACATCGCGGCCCGGTGCAAGATTAAACAAGCAATCATTCATGGTATCGTTGTACAAATCAGCATATGATAATGGCAATGAAACAAGAAACGCCAGATTAAGCGAAGGAAAATGTCGACACTCAGCATCGATCGGGATCACCTGGCTAGGGAGGCGTGCCATAGATCGATGTCTACATCATGTCCTCATCCGGGCCCACGTACCATCTCTCGCTCCATGCATGCCGTCCGTCCGCTCAGATCGACCAATTTACAAACCGACAGTGCTTTTCTATTAAAATTCAGATAAATCACCAACACACCATGCATAGCAACTATAGGGGTTAGGAGATGATGGTACACCGTCAACACACCACTCAAGCACACCAGGTGCCTTTTTCCTCTAAACTGAACTATAGATTATTCTAGGTGTCCAACTGTCAAACAAAGTACACAAGAAAAATCTCGAACGATATATTTTGAGATCCTCCGAAAGTCGTACAGTATTTCTTCGAATCAGAGCAGGCCCCTTTTACTGCATGCACACTGACCATGATCGATTGAGCAACATCAAAGTGTCAAAAGTGCAAATCACATGGAATGAGCACATCGTGTTACAGGCACTACCCCCCATGTGGCAGTGGCAGCTGTCTCCTCCGTCCTTCGTTTAGGTTTCAGCAAAAAGAAATATTAAAAGGTTATTCTTAGTAACGAATGTATCTAGACACTAAATAAGTATAGATACATCTATATTTTGACAAACTCAATTCAATTAATTTGGAACGGAGTGAGTACAAAGGAAGAACCCTATTCCATTATTTCGTAGAAGAGTGATGCGACATGACAAAACTGAGACCACAAGGACTCGGGTCGGTTGGAAGACATTAGCCCCAGGCTATGCCTTAGTGGATCTACGTTTCAGAAATTAGATTAACCGTGATGTTCTCTCTAATATTTCCAATGATTATTAGTGCATGCAAGTTATTTAATTAATTTTCGGGACAAGATGTTAAGAACATCAACCGTCCTGTAATTTTTTTGTTTTGTTTTTATTCGTGGATCTTCATGCGAAATTTGGAGGATTGATATACTTAGAGAGTCAGAGATGTTTCTGGATGTGGGTTGTTTTGTTTTCTGATTGTACCCAATATAATACGAATATTTCTTAAAGAGTCATTTGAATTACATTTCACCATAAAATTTCCATTAGCTAGAACATCTTCTAGATATCATCCTTTGTCTAAAATAGTCAAACGATCTAGCCTGAATCGATTACGTACTCTTCTTGGATTCGAATGCACATAACGTAGTAATACAATATTTTTCCTTTCTTCTATTTTGCGAATTAAGGAGACCTAAGTTTTTTTTGTACTTTATCATGGTTTTATTGCTCCCATTTTCTTTTAAAAGAAAATTTGTCACATCATCCTGTTTGAGTTAAGTATGTAGGATTATATACAGCTGGAACGTTTGACCGACATTATGACCTGCCATGATTCATGCTATGCATTGTTTTTTTTTCTTTTGAAGCAAATTACAAGAGTTGTGCCCATTTGCTGAGCGAGAAAATTGATGTACAAGTACGCCGGAGATGCATCTCGGCATACAGAGATAACATAAACATACCTATATGATGATACCATTGAATAATTGAGATGACGACATATATGGATAAATTATTGCAGCTCTTTTGTCAGTACAACATACTCCTAGTACCCTCCGTATTTATAATAGTTTTGTGCGAGTGTGCAAGCTTAGGTATGTCCACATTTGATTCGCTAGCTCAAATTTGAGATAATTAATGAAGATATCCACTATAGCAAAAAAATTAAAAATTGCTTATCATTTATTACGTGAAACTAGTAGCATCTTCCCTCCAAAAATATAATGTGGCCTACACATATTCGAATATGTCATTTCTATGTCAAAGAATTGGTTAGATATTGATCAAACATTAAAACATAATTATAACGTGCATGACATACATTTTAGGACGGAGGGGATAACGAGAACTACCTAAAGGTTATGGAGAGGGTGAAAAAAGTGAGGAAAGGACTGGCTATGAATTCATGCATCCTAACCTGCTGAATTAATGTGGTTAACTTCACATCAAGTAAATCCTACGAATTACTTAATTTGAAATAATGAATTAAAATCAAATTTCATGTTTACAAAAAGTAAGTTGGTAATATTCCATTGATCTGAACAACTTGCATCCGTCCATCAGATAGCCATCGACATCACATAGTACACTAGCTACCAAATTAATATCGGAAGGTAGATGACAAAAGCAACCTACCTGCCGTCTAAAACACACGCCAAGATCAAGCTAGATCGAACACACAAACTAACGCTGGCTACGGTTTCCAAAGAAAAGAAAGTGAGCGCATAGGTCGTCGCCGGCACCGGCGAGGTATCGCCGTTGACAGGCCGGCCGATAGCGTCCATGGACTGTGCGATCCACGTGGTGCTGGGGGTAGTGATGCGGAGGAGCATCTGCCGGCTGCATGAGGTCATGGCCATGGTGATGGAGCTCGGCACGCCACTGCTCGTGGCCCTACTGTTCTCCAGCACGGCCTTCCGTCGTACAACGGCGCCGTCGTCGTCATTTGGGGCAGGGTCGACGCACTACTACTACTATGCCCGGGTGACGGCCTCCATGGTTAGCATGGCCAGGCTCGACAGGCACTAGGGACCGGTGAGCTACAGCTAATTTATCCCCTGGATCTGAAGGTGCTTGTTTATTTTGTGAGTAATAAATTCAGTGATTGATTAGCTACATGTATACTTGTGCACTACTTTTTTATCAGCAATGTTCATCATCAGATCGACATGGTAATTATTTACTTGCATGCAGTTTGAGTTACAAATGTCATTAGATCTCGATCAATCAGAGACAAGTGCCTTTTCCCCCTTTCAATTCCTTGCAAGCTGTAGCTCTTTTTGTGCCTCTTTCTTGATTTTTTTATGATGTAATTATGCGTAAACAGCAAACCTAATCTACCAAGGAGTATACTTTTATATATATAGAATCGATAGCAGATCACAAGAGAAGATCAAGTAGTCAAGCGAGAGGCCCTGAAATGTTGATGTTCATTTTTTTTATCTTTAATTATATGTTTAAATAAACTGTTCATAGTAGCATCGATCGTTGCTTACACGACTGCTATATGCACTTCTCCATTAACTTGTGAAGTGTTATGTCATAAAAATTTAGCCCGTACTTTATTCTCAGAGAACTTTATCATTCAGTATGTATCCTAATTCATTTATGTCAGATGTATATTCCTCAAAAAAAAGATGTATATTTCTCATATATATGAACATGCTAACGTTTACTAATTTTATGATTCATGTTCCTAATAGTCCTGATAATGCTACGTTGTATCTTCATGATGGTATGAGTAATAAGATGCCCTTTATCAAAGAAAAAATCCTAATAATGCTAAAGTTCATGCAGTCCTCACTAACGGAATGCTAGGCGGGATGTACATATTTTTGTTGTAATCTCTGAAATTTAAGCTTGATCGTTACTGGTTCGGTGTCTATTTTTTTTGTTTCACACTTTGTTACAAGGTATGTAAAATCGAACACACTGACTTGGTTTCTCTACTGATGTGTCTATCTAAATCAACTTAACTGTGATTTTTAAGTTCTTATTTTAGTTTCTGATCACATGTATATTTCTCCAATCCCGTTGCATGCCATGCCTGCATTTTAAAATAATAAATTGCTTAAGCATATTTGTACTCTCTGTTTAAAGTACAATGCACTTGATTTATGTGTTTTGGTGTATACACATGATATGCCGCAACAGTATTTTACAAGTAATTACTAATTGTTTTTTCTTTCTAGATTTATTTTTCTTTTTATTAGAAGAAATTCCCCGAAATTTCCAACTAGCTTTAGTGGTCAATATTATTATGCATGAATTAGAGTCAAAGGACTCAATGTGATATTGTGATCATGCTTGGATGAGAGTCAATATATTGAACCACCTTTCCATTTCAGTTTTAAGGATGTTATCTATAGTTAAATGATACCACCAGCATACATCAAATGTAAATATTAAGTTTTAATATATTTTAAGTTTATAAAGAGGACACCAAATTTACGCGCCACATGCATCATTTGAACATAATATTGCAAATTCATTACTCGATATATAAATGGACATTGTGAAATTGGGAGTCTTGACTGGTTATAGACTATGATCCAATTAGGTATCTACAAATTGCTCCTTACCTAATACCTCAGCTAAGGGAGAAATGTATATTTATCATATTGTTATATAGTCGTGGGAATGGCTTTCTGAACCCTCTTACATTATGTCGCATAACATAGTTATAATTTTTTTTGGAATGAGGAAAAACCATGAAAAAGCTAGGTCACTTGTCTTAAAATAGTCTTGTAAGTTATCGTTAATACAAATAGTAAAATAAGTTATTTTTATGAATTTTATATGTTTATGTTTCTACTCATCGTCTATATGAATTAAAATCACGGTTTTGAAGTTTACAAATAATTTCATGAAGTTTCAGTTCTAGGATCCTACATCCCATCCCAAGATATTGGTGATAAGATGCCTGGAAGTCAGAAAATAGCTTGATACATGCAAGTAAACATAGTTATTGTAGCTGCATGCTTTCGATGTAAGAGAATAATCTGATGTTTCATGTTTATTTCTTTATCGAGAAGTACATGCAAGCTATACAAATTCAAACCAAGCGAGAGCATGTTAAAAGTGTTTGTGGGTGTTCGTGTTGAGAGGAAAATAGTATTAAATGAAAGCAATTAAAAGTGAACATGGAGTGATGGTGGAAGTGACTGAAAACTGCAATAGGGCGAAAGACATTCTCAGATGGTGTTGGTTTCACCACTAGCATATAACAGAATCGAGTGGGTATATATCATGTATTATGTGTATGTTGTGTATGGGCGGAGTCCCACATAAAGACGTGCCCTGAAATCTCGGTCACACACTCCGCACAACCACTACTAGGTTTCCATAAGAAATCACGTGAGTACACTATTAATTAATAGTCTCACCGTGGATGTGGTGTAATAAGTTGAATCTCCATTATTCTCTCATTCATTGTCGACAAAAGAGGGGCAGATTCTGTCAATGTTATGTCCACAAACACCTCGTCTTGCACCAGCCTTTCATGTCCCTTGGGCAAAATATTATGGAATTGATGTTTACACAATATTATGAAGATAATTAATGTTGGAAAATTAGGAAATATTAAATAGTGAAACTTGGGAATACTAGATGTATTAATCAACATGAAAAGCTCGCAGAACATGTTTAAACAATAAACAAAGGCACGACACACATACTGTCGGTTTTGAGTCGGTTACAGCTAGGGATGAAAACGGAGCGGATACGGACGGAACTGAGTGGTGCCACATTTGTTTTCATATTTTTTTGCGGAAACGGAAACAAATACAGAAACCTCGGAAACAAATACAGAAACAAATATTGTCGGAAACAGATATGGAGCGAATACAGTGCGGACACAGAACAGAAAGCGAATGTTTGCCGGAACTAAGAGACCCCCTAAATAATGCAAGAAAACTCAATAAAACCAACAAACTTGTCATGTTTCTGAAATAAAATAAAATATAACGAGATATCATGATTATATAATATAGTGTGCCTAAATGTTTCCAATGGAATTACTGGTCCTACTCGATTTGGAAGCACCGCATATCAAAAACGGAAAGTTCCGTATTACCGGAAACGGAAAGTTCCGTTTCCGTGGTCGTTCCGCCGGAATATGCTGTTCCGTTTTCGTTTCCGTTTCCGCATAAAAGTTTCCGTTTCCGTTTCCGTTTTGCAAAATTCCGTTTCCGTTTCCATATTTTCATTCCGTTTCCGTTTTTCCGCGGAAAAGTCGGAAAGATTCCGTTACATTTTCATCCCTAGTTACAGCATCCCACGATAGAAAAAAGTTGACGCGACTCGAGACTAGATTCATGAAACGTGGTCGCGACGTGTTGAGACAAGCGAGCAGCGGCGGATGAGGAGTGCGTGAGAGAGAGTCTCCAATTCTCACTTGCATACCAAGTAGTAGAACACTTCACCTTATAAGGTGGTGCAACTCCCTCTAAACTTTCCGTGTGGGATGTTAGCAACCCCACCTCCTACCATGCACATGGGCCATTTGAAATTTCATAAATTGCTATTTGGGATGCCCATATATGGGCCCAAATTCTAACAGTTACTACACTTCAAACAATAATAAGAAATACAATTTTTATTTCAATCATAATAATCTATTGTTTCTCCATCTCCCTAAGAACTAATGGAGTATGTAAGTACACACATGAAGGCATGAAACATCGTCATAATAACAATATGAATAATGGATGAATGATTAAAGGAGTACACATAATGCACAACTTGAGATTCAGAATTTAGCGTGATGGGTGGGGGATTTGTTGGTGACGATGAAGGTGATGATGATGGAGATTGATGTCGTTGCCTTCACGATCGCATCAGTGGTGGAGATGGCAACCCTTCTATAGATTTCTCCTCCGGATCCCTTTCGAAGGCTATATTTGTAGTACTATTGTTTCTTTTGTCGCCTCCTCTATCCGTATTCTAGAAAATCCGAGGGCACGGGATCAAAATAAATGAGAACACGCTCCGAATGAGGGGCGTAGGGTCACTGGAGTCTACTGAAACTTTTATTATTCGGATTTTATTCTCTCCTTGTTTTCCAGCAGCATGTCAACTCTTGTGGAAGGTTTTAATGCTCCCAATTAACATATTTGTGTCCAAATTTAGGCATGTTGCCTTGTTTGGATTATTCACTTTATTTTCTAATTCATGCGTGCATTATATATGTTTTTTTGCCCCCATCCCCCCCTTCATGCCATAAATACAAAATAAACTGGAGGTGTCTATCATGAGAGATGAGGTTACCGATACAAAACTACCATTCTTGTTACAGTTTCATGAGGTGCTTTTCATGTGTATGCCATACCATCTGATTAACCATTTATATTTCTTTTATATTATCGACGATGTACCTCGTGCGAACAACTATTTGGTAAAAACTTACAAACTTTCTCTGTGGGCCATTGAATCGGCAACATACAACAAATATCAAAGATGGGAACATAAGGGCATCTCCAGCTGCCCCCCAAGAGCCCCCAGGACACTTTTTTAGCGTCGGCGGCCTAGATAACGCCCAAATTCTCCCAGTCGCCCCCCAGGAGCCCGAATAGCGCCGAAATACATCCGGCGTATCCAGGCCAAACCCAGCCCACTGGGCATCGCCTGGGGGAGCCGGCGGAAGGAAAAGCCAGCATGGGCCAGCACTATCGGCGAGACAACGCACTTTCCCCACCCAGACTCGCCCTCCCTCTCTACATTCCCCTCTCCGCCATGTCGCCGCCGGCACCACCTCTCATCCCACCGCCGCGAACAAGCAGCTAGGAAGGCCACCACCCCACTCATCCCCGCTGCCGGCGATGCCCCACTCACCTCGGCCGTGATCGAGACGCAAGGAAGACCCTCGGGTAGAATTGCACCCACCTTGCCTGTGAGGTGTTCGGTGTTTTGTCTGCCCCGCCATGGATTCCGACGAGAGGGGCTGCTCGCCGTTTTGTTGGAAGAGGAAGCCGAAGCCGCCGTCGACGATGAATAGCACTTGCTGATCTTCGCCTGTCTTGCTGGCCTGGCCGCAAGGGAGGCAACGCCACGGCGCGGTGGCTCGGCGCTAGGTCGTTGCAAGAGCAAGCCGAGGCAGCGGATGGAAGGGTACTGCATCCTCTACTCTGACTACTTCGCCGATCGTCCTGTGCAGGACGAGACGTGTTTCGGCGCCATTTCAGGATGAACCAGAAGCTCTTCCTCAAGATTGTGCATGCCATCCGGGAGTTCGACAACTACTTCAAATGCAAGAACGATTGCGTCGGCACGGTAGGTTTTACCTCACTTCAGAAGTGCACGGTGGCGAGGAGAATCCTTGCATATGGTGCTCCCGGTGATTCGTAGGATGATTATCTACGCATGTCTGAATCCACTGCCATTGATTGTTTGAACAAGTTCTGTAGGGCAGTGGTTGCAGTGTTTGGGCCAAAGTACTTGCGATCACCCAATGCAGAAGACACTGATCGGATCCTAGCCACGAGTGAATCAAGAGGTTTCCCTAGGATGCTTGGAAGTATCGACTGCATGCACTGGACATGAAAGAACTATCCATTTGCTTGGCAGGGGATGTACAAAGGCCATAGAGGAGTTTTGCAGTGTGGTACTTGAGGGATTGGCTACACATGATTTCTGGATTTGGCATTCCTTCTTTGACATGCGAGGATCACACAATGACATCAATGTTCTGCAGTGCTCGAATGTTGAAGGTCATGCTCCCCGGTGAACTTCTTTGGCCTGTTGAAGGTCATGCTCCCCCGGTGAACTACGAGATCAATGTACACCATTACACAAAGGGCTACTATCTTGCAGATGACATATATCCAAGATGGTCAACATTTGTGAATCCTATCTCTAACCCTGTGCCAGGAAGCGCGAGATCTTGATTTTCTCGGTGCCAGGAGGTTTGCAGGAAGGATGTCGAGCAGGCATTTGATGCGCTACAATCTCGATTTGTTGTTGTCCGGTAACCCGCTCTGACTTGGTCCAAGTCTCAGATGTGGGACCGAAGATGCCCTAACCCACCACTTGAGTACACTTGCAGATGACCCGCTGCCCTGACCCATTGGCTTGAAAACGATATCAACGAAAAATTCAAGATAAGTTGACCTCGCATGGTATAGTACCGTGTATTGCAGTAGTATACCACGAAACTAGCTTATAGCTGGCCAAACGGGCGGCCCGGCACGGCACGGCACGGGCACGCCACGGCACGGCCCACGAGCGGCACGGCCCACGAAAGGCACGATTCTAATCGTGCCGTGCCGGGCCGGCACACGGGCCTCGATCGGAGGCTGGGCACGGGCACGCCGGCACGATTGCGGCATGATGGCCCGGCACGGGCACGTTCGGCCCACGAAAAATAGGTACAAAATTAAAAAAAAAAGTAAAAATAGCTATAAAATTCAAAAAAATAGATAAAAATAGCTATAAAATTTAAAAAATATATAAAAAATAGCTAATCGTGCCGTGCCGTGCCGGCCCGCGTGCTTCAAATCGAGGAGCGGCCCAGGCACTAACGGGCTCGTGCCGTGCCGCGGCCCATTTATGTCGTGCCGTGCCGTGCCCGTGTCGGGCCAAAAAAGGCGTGCTTCGGGCCGGCCCATTTGGCCCGGCCCATTTG
The DNA here is from genome assembly GCA_947311845.1 of Poa pratensis. NCBI lineage: Eukaryota > Viridiplantae > Streptophyta > Magnoliopsida > Poales > Poaceae > Poa > Poa pratensis. Next base: position 81,527,467 of record CAMZMU010000039.1, read on the forward strand.
GCCAGCTATAAACTAGCTTAGTCCAGTGGTATTGGGCCTGTTCTGCCATAATAGTACAGGTTTTTTTTCTTTTTAAAAAAATCTATATATGCCACCTCCTCTTCTTCTGCTGCACGCGACCAGCAACGAGCCTTCTGCTCTGACTCTGCCTTGTCGTGCCTTCAACTCCATTTCAAAATCAAATCTTTCTCTGCCTTGCCACCACCACCAGCACGCCCCGCGATCGCCGCCGCCGTCGAAGCGATGTCCTCCCGCGCCTCCGCTCCGCAGCCTCGCCGCCACCACGTCGCCTTCCTTCGAAGCAAGCCGCCCCTGCCGCCGCCGCCGGCCCCTCATGCTCCCGCCGCCGCCAGTGGGAAGCCCGCCTCCTGCTCCAAGCCCAAGTCGCCCGTGAAGACACCATCGCCGTACGTCGACGCCGCGAGCTCCATGCGATCCTCCTTTGCCCCCTGTCGCCTGCGCTGATTTGTTTTGTTGTTTGAAATGCGTAGGTCGTTGGAGGAGAGGACGGTGAAGCAGCTGAGGCTGACCAAGGCTCTGACGCTCCCTGAGGCTACCTCGGTGTCCGAGGCGTGCAGGACGATGGCCACGAGGCTCATCGACGCCGTGCTGCTCACCGACGCCAACGGGATACTCTCTGGCATCGTCACCGCCGAGGTAAGACTATATCAGGAGCTGCAAAACAGAGTGCTGGATAGGTTTAAAACAGAGTGCCAAGACAGCTGTAGGACAGAGAGACACGGCCATCTGAGCACTCATCTAGGTAGAATAGTTTATTCTAGTATGAAATGTGCTAAATTGATCCCGTTTGCATTAACTTGATGTGCTAAAATTATCCTACTTGCATGAATTAGATGTCCTAATATGAAATGTGCTAAAATGATGAGCATCAGGTTCTCTATTATATCACTGCTGATTGAGATCATGTTTTCATTGGAGATATGTATTTTTGTTTTTCCCACAGGATGTATCGGGTCGAGTGATAGCTGAGGGTCTCAAGCCCGAGGAAACAAATATGGCGAAGGTGATGACACGGAATCTAGTGTTTGTCGAGTCCAACGCATCGGCCACTGAGGCACTGCAGAAGATGGTCCAAGGTCTCCTTGTTATTTTTCTCCAGCACCAAAACCAGCAGTATTTGTTGCCAATTTACGTCGGGTATTATCATTCTATTTTCTTTTTCCATGTTTGAACATGGTTCGTTGTTGTGCTATGCACGAATGCACGATGGGTGTGAAGTGCAAAGTAGCATGTGTGGTGTACAGCTGATGGGTCAAAATTGCTCTGTCTCATAATCATAGGATTGCCTTTGGTCAGTAGTTTAAGTCGCAAGTGACCCATAAAACTACAATACAATGTATTTTAGAAAACAAACCATGTATTCCAGATTTAACTGAGGGTAGATCATGATGAGTAGTTTTATTGCATCGTGGCTAATATGGTAATACCTGAAAACAAGCACAATGTTCTCTCGAGAAATATCCGACATGTTTTACTTTCACATCTTTAGTGGTTTTATAGCTTATTTTCATGGCCGTTTTTAGTCATATGGCTTTCATATACAGGGAAATTTAGGCATCTTCCTGTAGTGGAAGATGGTGTGGTCACTGCCATGTTGGACATTACCAAGTTCCTCTATGATGCAATTTCAAGAATGGAGAAGGCAGCAGAGCAAGGCAGTGCTATAGCTGCCGCGATGGAAGGGGTCGAACGGCAGTGGGGAAATGAATTTGCAGGTTTCTTTTTTCAGTTTCTTCTAGTATTATGATTAGGTTGACTAATTATTCAATATTCAATGCATTCCACCATATCCCTGTCTGTTTAAGTAACTAATTTATGTTATAATTTGGGTCCTCACTTTAGGTCCGAATAAATTCATAGAAAATCTTCGAGACCAGATGTTCAAGCCATCCTTGTCAACTATCATAAATGAAACTAGAAGGTAAAATAGCTACTACAAGGAAAATGTATGATGTCAATTATTTTTAATTTTTTATGACTGGATATTTCCATTGTCTATCCTCTGTAGTGTTCCATCGGTGTCTCCTTCAGACCTAGTTACTGTAGCTGCCAAAAAGATGAGAGAATACCGAGTTAACTCAGTGATTGTCATGGCAGGGAACACGTTGCAAGGAATTCTCACGTATGTTCTTCGCAAAGCCGTGTATATTTTAAATTTCCCGATTTCAAATATTTGTAAAGTCCTATCGGTAAGATTCTGAGTACGATACATTTTTAAGAATTATGGATACTATGCAGTTCCAAGGATTTGGTTTGGCGGGTAGTGGCACGAAATCTTTCCCCAGATGTGACTCGCATAGAAAAGGTAATGTAAGAAAAACTAGAGCATCCACATGTTAAGCGATCATCATTTTGCTCCTCATTTTTTCAATACTGTATTAAGTCTGTCGTTATCTCTGCGAAGGTGATGAGTGCATGTCCTGGTTGTGCTACGTTGGACACATCAATTCTCGAGGCTCTACAATCAATGCAACATGGAAGATTTCGTCATATTCCTGTTGTAGACAAAAGCAAGTACTGAATTCTAACAGAAAACAGAGGTCCGTTTTCGATGTAGTACATATCTAAGATAAATATTTGAACAGGAGGACAGATCGTCGCCTGTTTGGACGCCCTACAATTAACCCACACAGCCATCTCCATGGTAAGAACCGTTGATGTTTGCCTGATCTTACTGCACATTTCATTATCTCTGCAGTATTTCATCATGTTAAAGCTGTACTTTGTTGGAAGGTGAAGATTAAATTCAGAATAAGGGAGGTCTAATTTAGTACTTGTAGCTGAGTAAAACACCTTTCATCCATTTTATCGACCTACATTAGTCATGCACGAAAGCACTGACACAGTTCTATTTTTTCTGGCATCAAACCAGTTCAATCACAATAACATACATTGAATGAATTAAATTTGCTGTTGGCATATGAATTGTTTTAGGAAAAAAACTACTCCCTCCATCACAGTTTATAGGGCACGCATGTAGTTTAAGAACGCACTTCGACCACTAATTTAGTCAACAAAAATTAAATTTTATATCACAAAAATTATACCATTTAATGATATAATTTTTGTTACATATAATTTATATTTTGTTAACCAAATTTCATGGTCAAACTTTTTCTTAAACTGCGTGTGTGCCCTATAAAATGTGAGGGAGGGAGTACCATACAAATATGTTCCCTTTATTTGTCATCACCCAGCAGTTATGACCTTTTGTATTTCATTAGGTCGAGGGAGCCTCTGGACCAAATGATGTGGCAAACACCATGGTTCAGAAGTTTTGGGATTCAGCTCTTGCCATGCATCCTGCAGAGGAGCATGATTGGCATAGGTTTGTTCTTTTTTTCTTTTTTTAATATACGCTGAAATTCTTGAAGACGGTTTGATTAGTCTTTTTGTATATAGTGCAGTGACGTATCTTGTACGGGTACGACAGCATCAGACAACGCTGAAGAAAAGCATGTACCCCCTCATGTTGGCAATGCATTCTCTTATAAGATTGAAGATGGAAAAGGGCGGATGCTCAGATTCAGTTGCGGTCGGTGCATTTCTCTCTTTTAAATTTTTAGTTTTATTGATGAAACAGTAATGTGGTATGGTTTTGTGCTTGCCTGCCTGAATTTCTAATTACACGTACTCCTCCTTTCGACAGTTTCAGAAAGCTTAGACGAGCTTGTGTCTGCTATAGCACACAGATTGGGAACAGAAAATGAGATGGCGCATGTCAATCTTCTGGTAATAAGTTGAGCTTTTGTGTTCTATGAACAATTTTTTGTTTAGATCAATAGGATTTGCACTTTTCCTGTCCATTGAGAAACATATCATGCTCTGTTCCTTGATTTATCTAAAAAGAGTCTTTTAGATGACCTTTGCTTATGTAAAGATCCTTCGAGTGAGCATTCGCAGCAGACAAAGCAAAAGATTGTAGTTGGGAATCTGTTATGTAGAATTTTGTATCTTTCTGCATCTTACTTAGATTGTTTTGCCCAGTACGATGACGATGAAGGTGACAGAGTTCTTATGGCAACTGACGGCGACCTCATCTCAGCAATTGAACATGCCAGATCAGCTGGATGGAAGGTTAATTTTTCGCTATACTTTTCTAGATCAGTAACTTGATACCTTCGCGTTCGCATATATCATCTGCATCCTTGACAGTTATGCTGCAACCTTAGCGCAACGAGCTTTTAAATCTGTCCATTGTTATTCTTATTGCAACCTAAGAGGTCTGATTTTTCAGTATTTTTCTGACATAACGTTATGCTGTTTCAGGTTCTGAGACTGCACATGGACGGCGTGTCCAAGACCGGGGAGGATGCGGTAGATACGTCGACAATGCAGAGAGGCTTATTTTCTCTCAGGCTGGGCATCGTTGCCGGCGCGGTTGCGGTCGTTGGCGTCGGGGTAATCCTCTACTTGAGACGGTCTGAGCTCTGACTCCAATGTAGATCCCTCATACACAGATACTTGGATACTGTAAAGATGTACACAGGTGAGAGGCCAGGAGGCTCACACAAGTCACGACGACTGCATTACGGCGCTAAGGCGTACTGCATTGGATTGTACATTAGAATTCTTTTTCGGGGGTTTGCGTTCGTCATAATTGGGTTCAGAGAGAGTTGGAAACTGCAAACAACAAGAGTGTGTGTTTTCTTATTCTTCTTCTTTTGCGTTCGACCCTTCCATTTGTTTGAACCGCAGGCCGGTGTGTTGAGCTGATCGTAAATCAATCGTAATCCAGCCTGCTTTGCATTTGTTTGAACACGACTGACTTTTTTTTTAAGATAAAGGGAGCTTTATTACTTAAAATGTATAAGCATTACACCCAGCCTCTGCATAACCAAGATGCACACAGCCGAAAGAAGTCCGAAGTTCCAGAACATAAAAATAAAACAAGGCGCATTACATATCATAATGAGAAAGTGTAGGAACGCCTATGCTGATGGAGGGCCAAGACGCAAATTATGCTGCCATCCATGTCGGGATAAAAAGTCTCTCGCCGTGTCCTCCAGTCTTGTACAGACCTCCATAAATAGGTCTCGATGCCCCACATGTTGCAACTGAGACCACGAACGGAGTGTAGCAGTAGTCCGGTAGATAACCTGCATTAGAGAACAATTTTTATCGTTAAAAACCTTGTCATTTCTACACAGCCAAAGCAACCATATTACAGCCATCGCTGCCACTCTAATAAGTTGTTTAAACCTATTATTCACTCCATTCAGCCAATTGCCAAAAATATTGGCAACGCTTTTGGGGGGATAGATAGTAGAACCTATTTGAATGATTGACCATATAGAACTAGCGAATTTGCACTCAAAGAATAAGTGTTTGATTGTCTCGTCCTTAGGACAGAAGACACACTGTTTACTCCCATGCCAATTGCGCCTTGCAAGGTTGTCTTTATAAGAATAACCCCACGACGTAGATACCACGCAAAAACCTTGTTTTTTAGTGGAATCTTCATCTTCCAGATTTTCTTATTATTATTTACTGGCACTTCTGGCTGGATTAGTGCAGTATACATAGAGTCCACCGAGAATTTACCACTATCGTGCAAATTCCATCGAAACTCGTCGGTCCCCTCTGTCAAATGAACAGCCGCTAGTCGCTGAAGCAACTCGTGCCAAGCTACCAGTCTCGGGCCTACAAGGTCTCGTCTGAACGTCACAGTTGGATGATTATCCACCAAAACTTAGGCGAGTGTATCACTCTTGTGACGTCCAAGGACTATATCATACAACGCTGGATATTGTTCCCGGAGTGAGGTGGTACCTAGCCACCTATCTTCCCAGAACCTTATCTCTGATCCATCCTTAATTGAGAAAGAACCATATGGGAAGAAGAATTTCTTCGTCTCCATTAGTCCGGACCAAAAGTGGGAATCACCAGGTTTCGAAGTCACCTGTGTTAACGCTCTCGATCCTAAGTACTTTCTCCTGAGAAGAGTTTGCCACACCCCATCTTCGGTCAGTAGCTTAAACAGCCACTTACCGAGGAGTGCTCTATTCTTGACTTGTAAGTCATGAATCCCAAGACCTCCATGATCTTTGGGGCGGCACACTACATCCCATTTAGCCAGTCTATACTTTTTTTTTCACTGTCTCCTTGCCAAAAGAATCGAGATCGAAAGTAATCCAATCGATGCAAAACTCCTTTTGGTAATTGGAAGAAGGAAATCATATACAATACCATATTAGTTAGTACTGAATTTATGAGAACCAATCTACCACCTAGAGATAGCAACTTTCCTTTCCAGCTGCTTAGCCTTTTTTGTAGTCTTTCCTCGACATGTTTCCATTGAGCAATCGTTAACCTCCTAAAATGAATAGGAATGCCAAGATAGCTAATTGGAAACTGGCCAAGCCCACAGCCAAAAAGCTCGGCGTACTGGGCAGCCTCGTCCTGAGCATCGCCAAAACAAAACACTTCACTTTTATGGAAATTAATTTTCAGACCGGAAAGTTGCTCAAACGCTGTCAATATAATTTCAGGTTTCGAGCTTTTTCCATGTCATGTTCCATAAAAAGAATTGTGTCGTCGGCGTATTGTAGAATGGACAATCCGCCATCCACAAGATGCGGCACCACTCCAGCAATTTGCCCATCCAACTTCGCACGTTCAATGATAATAGCTAACATATCCGCCACTATATTGAATAGTATAGGTGATAATGGGTCGCCTTGTCTCAGTCCTTTCCTTGTCTGGAAGTATCTACCAACATCGTTATTAACTTTGATGGCGACACTCCCTCCGGACACGAAACTGTGTATCATTGCTCGCCACTCATCTGAAAAGCCTTTCATCCTGAGTGTTTGTTGGAGGAAAGACCATTTGACTTTGTCATAGGCCTTCTCGAAGTCTATTTTTAGGATTACACCATTTAGTTTTTTCCGATGCATCTCATGAACCGTTTCATGCAATACCACAACACCATCAAGTATGTTGCGTCCTTGCATGAAGGCCGTCTGAGTTGGTCTCACAACGTGATCAGCCACCGAATTTAGCCTAATAGTCACGGTTTTAGTGAATATTTTGAAGCTAACGTTGAGGAGGCAGATAGGTCTATACTGCTGAATCCTTTCTGCCCCCTCCACCTTTGGCAACAAAATTATCTCACCGAAATTTAGGCGAAACAGCTCGAGTTGTCTGTCATGCAATGCATGAAACATCTCAAGCAAATCCGACTGGATTACTTCCCAAAAAGTTTGAAAAAACTCAGCAGGGAAACCATCCGGACCCGGCGCTTTGTTGTGTTCCATTTGGAAAACCGCCTTCTTCACCTCCTCCTCAGAAAAGGGGGCTGTCAAGTGGTTGTTTTCCTGCTCGGAAACTTGCGGAATATCGTTCGTCGTGATTCGTCGAGTGAGAAATTATCTGCATCCGGCTCTCCAAACAAACTCTTATAATACTTCGTGATGTAGGATTTTAATTGTTCATGGCCTTCGATCGTGCCCTCCTCCTGGATAAGAGAATGAATGAGTTTCTTTCTATGTCTGCCATTAGCAAGACTATGAAAGTATCTCGTGTTCGAGTCTCCTTCCAAAATAAATTGGGCTTTCGACCGTTGATACCACTTAATTTCCTCTTCACGAAGAAGGGCCGCCATTTCAGCATTCGATCGATTTTTTAATTCAATCTCCTGCCTTAATAGCGGTCTAACTTCCGCAATAGCCTCTAACTCATCAATGATAGATGATAACCGAAGCTTCTCATTTTTTAACTGGCCTACCATATGTTTCGCCCAACCTTTCAGGTGTTTGCGCAATGCACTTATTTTGTTATTCCACCTTTGGATTGGGGTAACTCCCGGTACTGGCCTCTCCCACACTGCCTTTACCATTTCGAAAAAACCTTCCCTATTCAGCCAACCCAATTCGAATTTGAATTGATGTTTACTAAATAGATTAGGTGTTCCCGTGGATAGTAGTATGGGTGCATGGTCTGACAACGCCTCTATACGTTCGAGGACCCGTACTGAGACTAGTGGGTATTTAATTTCCCAATCCGAGTCCATCAATACACGGTCCAACTTTTCGTATGTTGGTTCTGGGAGGCTATTAGCCCAAGTGAATTGCCTCCCAGTCATGGAAACCTCTCTTAGACTAAGACTGTCAATGACAGCATTAAATAAGAGAGGCCATCTATTGTCGAAACGACCCCTGCTCTTCTCATGGGGGAATCTAAGCAAGTTAAAATCGCCACCTATAATTATAGGATATGGATTGTCCTTTGCCAGATTTACCAATTCCCGAAGAAATGCAGGTTTATGCTCATCCTGGGCAGCACCATACACGGCGACAAGAGTCCACTTGAAATTGTCGGCCCTGTTCTGGATGTGGAATTTGACATGAAACTCTCCATCCGAACTAGCCAACACATCCATAGTCTCTGTTCTGACGCCTAGTAAAATGCCCCCCGACCTTCCACGTGGCGGACGTGACCTCCATGTGAACTCCACCCCACCGGACAAGCGGTTGAGTAGACTCGCAGAGAAGTCACGTTTACCCGTTTCGGAAATTCCCACAAAATCCAACCGATTATCCCGAATAGAATCAGCAATACGAACATGTTTAGCCAAGTCACGCAGACCTCTGCTATTTTCGAATATGCCATTCATTGGGAAACTATTGGGGGTGTGGAGAACTTCGCCTTTTTCCGTGGCGTTTTGTTATTATTTTTCTTATGGGATTCAGCTTTGGACTTACGGTCAGACGCTTTCAAGTCATATAATGAACTTAGCATCGCCTCGTCTAAGCCTCCCTCAGATACATCACCACAAGATGTGTGAGAAGCTGGACATCAATTGTGTCATTTAGCTCGTCCTCATCTGCGTCGGTGTTTAGCGACTTACACACGACCTTTGGCTTGACCGTTAACCGGTCAAATTCCAAACGTCGTAATGCATTTGACGCCACAGCGATCGTTTCAACATTATTGCCCAAAGAAAATCCTACACTATTCAACTTAGCAGAAATGCTTGAATCTGAAAATGCAAGAAATGACTTCGGGAATTTGTTCATACCAGGTTTGTCGAGGTTGTACTCCGCCCTACGGCGCATCGCCTTCGCCATAGAGTCCTCATCCGTCGCAGATGAGCCATCCACAGCCGCCTCGTGCCTCTCGCTCCTCCGCAGCGGTGTCAGCACCGGGGACAGCAAGGTTGATGTTGATCCATCCCCAGGTGCAGACAGCTGCGAAGACCCCACTGGGTCGTCGAAGTGCAGAGCTGCAGCGTTGCAGTCGCTTCATGCTGCACGCCCGCCGTGACCTCCCCGACGTGGTCCTCGCTCCCAGTAGTAGCGACAGACCCAACTGGTCCGGCCACTGGAAACAGCCCAGCGGGCTCCCTGGCTTCTGCACCCGCCGTGGGCGACGCGCGGCTTGGCGCCGCTCGCTGTCCCAGCTCGGTACACAGCGCAGGATGCGCCTGAGACCCAGCAGCCACCGCCGCATTGGTTGGTGCGCCAGGCATCGCCTCCGGCGGTGAATAGCTGGTAGCCGCCCCCAGCGTATCCGCTGCGCTGGGCGACCTGAAGCTGTCGGCCGCTTGGGTGTCCACCACCGAAGGACCTGAGCCATTGGCTCCTGTCGCCGGCGAGTTGACACGCAGTGGCTGAACATCTTCCAGCACATAACCATCAACAGTCCCTGACCCAACTAGCTGTGCCAATATTTCTTCCCCCTAGGAGTCTGCGGTTTTATTGAAAGGGGTCACCGCAATCCCATGGGAGCTATCAACGGAACCAAGTAACGCCAATGTCGACCCCCCCGGCCCCGTCGCATTAGCTTGAGGCATAGGGGTATCACCATCCGAGGTCTTTGGTGGTTCCGTCGCGCTTGCATCATTGCTGTCCTTGTCCTCCATGCCTTTTGCATCATCATCATCCTTTTCATCCCTCTTCCAAATGAATGGAACAAAATCTGGATCGGCGACATAGTCCGCCGCCTCCTTTGCAAATTGGAACGTATATCCTTTAAGCAATAGGAATGCATCGGATTTAACCACCCGTGTCTCAAACAAGTTGGCGTTGCGAATTGCCACAAGAATCCGAACCACATTATGACGTCGGAGAGCGAGCAAATCCACATCCATAGTCTTTCCAATGAGAGTACCTACTGCCCACAGCCCCAGAAAGTGGCGCACCGAATTGGGCGCCCCAGTCACATGCACCCAAGTTGGTGACAGCTCCGACACAGGTTCAACATCCTCCGGCTTCCAGATATCAATGGAAATCATTGTTTGTGACTTTGGAACAACGAACTCGGATCCATTCAACCTCTCCAGGTCCGCCATGGAAGGGAAGTTAACCAGGAAAGAGTCCTCCTTGTACTTAGTGTATGGAATGGCCTCCCAGCGCCACTGCCGCTGCAGCGGGCAGTAGCGAGCAATCATGGACTGGACAACCACTGCCGACACCGGTGGCCCCGACACCGTGACGACCGCCACAGGGGTAGAGTTCTTGACCAATTGTGGTCTACACACTCTATCCGGCAAGTGACTAAACATAGTGTCCTCACATCCGAGTCCCGCCATCCCTGCATATGGCTTTGGCACCTTGAGAATTGGGCATCGCAACGTCGGGTGTACCACTCTGTCACAGAAATAGCAATGCCTGTCAATCGAGCAGTCCTTGGTGCTGTGGGTGTCAATCTGGCACGTAGCACATCGCTTCCGCTTCGCTGCAGCCATCCCTTGAGCGACCGTACCGGCAGCCGCAGCCCCAGGCGCAGTCGCAGCAGTTGCATCAGCGCCACCCTGACCGGACACAGCCTCCGCCGCCACGGACGTCGACTGATTCTTCTTTTTCTTGCTTTTCTTCTTAGCGGCAGCGGCACCAACAGCGGCCGTCGTTCCGACGACGAACGGCACTGTCACAGCAGAGGTTGGGTTGATTATCGGCGGCTGCCCCACCGAAGACCCCGCCACTGCCTGCCCCCTCACCGCCGAGACGCCGCCGTTGCGCACAGGAGTCGCCATGGCTGCTGCACCCGTCCCTGTTCCGGGTCCCGGCCGTCGGCCGAACAGCATCGGTGGCCGAGTCACAGGGAGCGGCACAGCTGCTTGCTGCCCTCCTTGCTGCCCGCTCGACGGTTGGCCCCCCGATCCGCCCTGCCCCGCCATTGCCGCCGGTGACGCCGCGACCTGCGCAAAGGAACGCAGAAGGAGTCGCGGGGTGGTGGCAGTAGGGCGAAGTGGAGGCGAGGTTGGCGTGGGCAGAGACGGCGGAGACGGCGTCGGTGATGCGGTAGAGGTGGAAACGGTGGTCACGGCGATCGGGAGCGAGGATGGATGCAAGGTGAAGGGTTTCCACAGCCCTGTGAAACAGCGGCTGAGATATGCCCATGGGGACAGACGGTCGCGATCGCCCAGCGGATGAGGCCCACCTGTAAGCGGGGGAGGGGTTCGAATTTCGATCCCCGCCTCGCCGCCGCAATCCGAGCTCGCCGGAGTGGACTCCGCCGCCGTCGTTCCTCCGCCCACAGACCCCTGCAGTGAAGGCGCGGGCATGAACATCCCCAGAACCGCCGGAGGCGTGACTCTCGGATGCGGTACCGGTCCACGCCACCCGAGCCGCACCGGCTTCGCGACGGCGGCTCCCGCGGAAGGCGCCGGCGGCGAACAGGGACGGCCTGAAACCCCGGCCCGCCTCCTCGACGACTCCGGTGCCATCTCCGCAGGCATCCCCAGCTCCGGCGCCTTCACCGCCGCGATTGGCGACGCAGATCGTCTCTCCCATGTCCGGGAAGCCGGGGTGGGGAATCCGATCTCGCTCCAGAACTCTTGCTGCAACTCCTCGTCCGTCTTCCTCCCCTTCCGTCTCACCGTCGTCCAACCACCCTGCTGCTCCGCCTCCGCTTCCTTCTCTTCATCTAACACATCCATCGCCGCCTCGAACGGTGTCTCGGAGAGGCAGTCTTCGTCGTCCGAAGAGATCCGCCCCTCCTCCAGGCACGAGTACCGAGAGCCCGACCCGCACGCCGGCGAGCCAGGATGCGTGGACGGCGGGAGGCCGTTGGGCGGCAGAGTGAGCCTCCGCCGCCGGGCGTCGCCAGTCGCCTCTCTCATCGCCCCACCGAGTCAACGAGGATTTCGCACCTGGTCCAATTAGTGTCAAATCAGAGACGTGCTAACTAATTGATCGAACACGACTGACTAATCGAGTTGGTTCCTCCGGATGAATTAACGGAAACATTAATTAGTTTTCAGTGGTATAATGCAAAGCAAACTATGCATGCATGCATGTAGATGTATTAGCCAGCATTGCTGAACTTTATTGAGCAGAGGCAGGCACGCGAGTGGCAGAAAGTACTTGCGTCATGCGACCGTGCGTGGCCAGCGTCTAATCGACAAGATGTAGCGCTATCTACTCATACAGAAGAAGAGAGCGGAACATTCAGTTACAGAGAATCTACACTGCCTGTCTCGTTTTAGTCCTGCCAAAATCGGAGACGCCAATGATGGGACATGCTTCGGTCGTCCTTTGAATGGCTTTTGCTGGAACTGACAGCAGATTGGTCACCAATAGTACATTTGTAGGGGCTGTTTGATTCAAAGGATTTACATAGAAATCTTGTAGTATTCAAATCCTTAGAATTTTTCCTATGGTACTTGTTTGATTCATAGGATTGAATCCCATAGGATTTTTTCTTATGGAATCCTTTGCACTAGTTTCTATACGAATTCTAACATCCACTCACACCTCCTTTTCAAAATTCTTTGCTTTTCCTGTGATGGAATCAAACAAAGATTGATGCATGTGAAATCCTGTAGGATTGAATTGGACATGACATTACAATCCTGCAGTTTTTCTATTCCTGCGTTTTTCCTATCATGCGAATCAAACAGACCCGTAGCGTTTTGGCGTGCTAACTAACTAGCTGGGTATGCATGTCAGTGTAGTGTAGGCATTACTACTCTTTCTCCGGAACCTTGGACGTGTTCCTGGCCTCTCTCGCGCAGGACGTGCTCGCCGCCAGAGCCCTCGCTCGGTTCTCCCTTTCTCTGATTTTTCCTGATACCATCAGCTCAGTCTGACGAGGTTGCTTGCTCTTTGGTGTGAACGCTGCAGGTGCTTTGTGCCTCTGTGGTTCAATGGAAAATGTAGTTTTTCCTTAAATCGGTCTCAATTTCCCGCGCTGTTTGGAACCGGTTGACCTAGATAGATGAGCCCAGCTGAAATAAAGAAATTCAAGGTTATCGATGTACAAGGACTGGATCCATACTCCCTCCGTTCTTGTATAGTTTTTTCTAAAAAGTCAAACTTTGACCATATTTGACCAAGATTTAAAAAATATTATTAGCAATTACAATAACAAATCAGTACCATTAGATTCATCATGACATATATTTTCATATTTTATTTTCTTAGTATTTTAAATATTGATATTTTTTCTAAAATCCTGGTCAAAATTAGTCAAGTTTAACTTTTCAGTAAAAACGACACACCTTATAACAAGGAACGGAGGGGTATATTGTATGCATATCTAGATATATATATAAACATATATGTGTCTACTTTCCGTAGACTGGTATTGTCCAAGGACTTCAGATTATTTAAGTTCAATAAGAAACCAAGCACCTTTTCAAGTGCCATCAACTGCTCAAATCGACTAGTCAATGAAGCAGTTGCAGTGTCAACAATGAAAAGAAACGGCGCGGCGTCGGGACCAGATGGGTTCCCGGTGGCCTTTTACAAAACCCTCTGGCCTATGATAAAAGGCTTAATCCTCATCATCCTGAATGGTTTTGCGTTGGATATGCTTGATATTTCTCGTCTGAACTATGGTGTCATTTTCCTAATTCCCAAGGTCCCTCATGATGAGTCTATTAAACAATACCGTCCAATTGCTTTGATCAACGTTCTGTTCAAATTCATATCCAAAGCTTATGCCCAGAGATTGGCCCCGGTAGCGCATCAGATCATCTCTTCGTCCCAAACAACATTTATTAAAGGGTGACTCATCCATGACGGAGCGCTTGCCCTTCATGTGAAAATTCACGAGATTAAGCACAAAGAGTCCCAGGCGATCATTATCAAATTAGATTTTGAGAAAGCCTACGATCATTTTAGCTGGGCTTTCCTTAGAGAGGTGCTTATTAGTTAAGGTTTTGACTCTGGAAATGTTCATCGCCTTCTGCAGCTTGTGACAGGTGGTCACACTGCAATCTCCATTAATGGAGAGATTGGCCATTTCCTTAAAAATAAAAGGGGAGTGAGACAAGGTGATCCCATCTCCTCTTTGTTATTTAATTTTATTGGGGATGCATTAGCGGCCATGCTGGACGCTGCGAGAGCCGGGGGTCACATCGGTGGTGTCGTCCCTCATCTTGCTGAAGGGAGAGTGTCCCACCTTCAATATGCAGATGATAGGATCATCCTCATCCAAAACTCAGATCTTGACCTAATTAATCTAATGATTCTCCTCCTTTGTTTTGGAGTCCTTTCTGGACTCAAAATTAATTTTTTCAAAAACGAAGTGATCGTTATGGGAGCTTCCCAACAGGAACAAGCCAGAGTGGCAAACCTTCTTACCTGCAAAGCGGGTTCTTTCCCCTTCACCTACCTAGGTTTTCCTATAGCAGATAGGAGACTGACTATGTCAGATTGGGAACCGCTGGTTGAAGTGGTTGGACATTGCAATGAACCCTGGCAGGAAAGGGGAATGCCCTCTGCAGCTCGCCTAACCCTAAGTGGCTCCTCTCTTGCTAGTCTGCCCACCTATGCCATGGGCCTTTTTCTTCTTGCAGACGGCACCCATATGCTGGTTTGGAGAAACACATGGCTCGCTTCTTTTGGGTTGCTATGAGCGACAAACGCAAATACCACATGGTTAGGTGGGAAGAGATCTGTAGACCTAAGGATCAGGGTGGTCTAGGTATTACGAATACTAGAGCACTGAACATTGCCCTTCTAGTAAAGTGTATTTGGCACTTATTCACTGAAGAGGAGCTTCTTCCACTCTAGAATAAACTCTTAATTATGATCAAAATATCAAAATTCACATAACGTTTTTGTGGCTAATTATGTGGGAGGGTCCCAATTATGGCACAACATCAACAAAATTAAGAAGTACTTTAAGCTTGGCGCTAAATACCATCTTGGCGATGGATCCACTATCGTGTTCTGGCAGGACTAGTGGATAGGGGAGAGCCCTCTGGCCAAAAGATATCCTAGGTTGTTCGCTATATCTTCTCACCCTGATGCCCTAATTTCCCAAGCCCATATAAGAACCGACTGGAGCCTCTTGTTTCAAAGATCTTTTGGACAGGAGGAACTAGTTAAGTGGAACCAACTCCAAGAGGAAATTGATGATTTAAGTCCCTCCCTTGAACGTGATCATCTTTCTTGGGCCCTCGATCCCTCTGGGAGATTTTTGGTTTCTTCCTTGTACAAGAAAATGCTTCAGGTTTATGAGTGCCCTATTCTGAAGTTTTTCTGGTCTGCCAAAAGACCTCTTAAGATCAAAATTTTCCTCTGGCAACTGATAACCCCCAAGAGCAAGGGATCACTGTAGCACCTCTCAATGTGGAAGTAAGGTATCGATCCGCAGGAGCAAGAAGGAAAAGTTATCTATTCCCTACAACTAAAGTGTCACAAGTTTTAGTTGATTATGCACTAAACAAGTTTAGAGAACAAGATGGTTGGTTTGATGGATGTAAAAGTGTCCCAATCCTCTTCTTTGCAAGAGGACAAGACAAAGGTAGTAGCAAGTGAAAGCTCTCAAAGAGAGAAAGCCCAATCCTCTATGTAGCAAGAGGACAAGCTCAAGTGTGTGTTTCTTATAGGAACAATGGACATGGTTCATGGGTTCACTTAATCCTCTCTCTCTCATCTACGGTGATCATCATGTTATAGATAAAGTACACACAATTGTCATGTTTTAATGGTAGCTTTTTATGACGGCTATATGTCCTAAAACACATAGTTGAAAGAAATACTCATTTGTGTTGCTAGGTCACCCCTCGTAAGGCTAGCGTGGTTTCTCTCACTCCCACATCATACTCTTTCTTTTTACCCCCAGATAAAGGATGTTGGGCGGTACTGTGTCACTCAATACCTATGCCGTGTCACATCGGCCATCCCGTACCCACATACATCATACTTCAAAGTATGACAAATCACAAAAGCTCCAACACAACGGTAAATGCATAACAAATCATCTCACACCACAATATTCACCACAAAGGTATTACATAGATGACCGTAATCATGTTCAGCAGCTCATACGGTACTAATTAGTGAAGCTCAAGAGAGAGGAGAGATACAAAAGTTACCACCACAAACCCTAGTCCAGGGGGTGGACTACTCCCCCTTCATCATGGTGATGATGGTGAGAAGTTCTTGCTGTAGATGTTGATGATGAACACGCCGGAGGGGGGTGGAGCCCTCCGGAGGTGATTCCGGCGGCGTTTCCCCCTCCGATCTTCTCCGGCGGCAGCCTTCTGACTCTCTGTTTCGTGTTCTGTGTTTCTCCGCCGCCTCCTTTCGCGAAACGTCATGGGACCTTTTTTATAGGCGTTTTTAGGTCAAGACGAAGTCGGTGGAGAAAGATCGACGGCGGAGCCACGAGGCCAAACGGGTGGGTCCCACGCGGCACAGTACCAGGCCGCGTGGGCCCCCCTCGTTTGGCCTCGGCCTCCGTTTGCTCGCTTCCTTCGCCCACAGGTCTTCTTCCTTCCAAATATTGACGCCCGTAAATTTCCAGGTGATTTCGTTGACGTTTGGGTCCCTGAAACATTAAAATAAAAAACGGGGTTTTCTGCCTGTGCAGGGTTAATTCCATAAAAATAGGAAATCATTAAGATATTCCAAAATCATGATAAAACATTGATATAACCCTTATATGATGCAAATATGATTGGAATATAAGCAATTAAAGTGCAAAGTTCATGTATGCATTTTACATGCATCAACATCCCCAAGCTTAATCCATGCTCGTCCTCGAGTATGAAGATGATAAAACTAACATGGACTTTGCAATTTAATACTTAACAATGATATCAAAGATGATTACAATTGCTACAATAGTCAAATGATTCATTCTTCAAAGGAGTAGCAATATGCAAATAGTTTATGAAGTGATATCAAGTATTCAAGACAAGGATGTTCATTGATAGTTCACAAAGTGTAACATGGTAGCAAGTAATATGGAACACATGTATGCATAATGATAAGTAGAACATCCTACAATGGTCATAGAGTGTAGATGAAAATCTGAATATGATAGGTGTACACTTTGGAAAGATGTATATGTGAGTAGAGGTAAAGCATGCATAAGTTTCATCCAACTTCCAAACTCTTCTACTTAAGTTAATGATTGCAATAAGGTATTCATTGGTGTCAAGCTCTCATTGCCCCTATCATAGCATCTTGAATGATTAAGTTAAAGTGAAAGCAAATATGAGTAGTGTGCTTGATAAAGAATGGGTTGAATGTCTCATGCCCCTTGAATACAAGTACTTACACCATGTGTTACTCAACTTGGGAAACAAAGCAAGTTCAATTAAATATCATTGTAAGCATAATAGTATCATCAAGAGCGTCAACTGGGGTACCTCTTGTCCCAAGATATGGAACAAGCCCATATCAAAATGACAAGACAAACAAACAAAATGAACAATCTCAACACCCTTTTTATTTACCATTTGGAATAGTTTTTTATTGCAAGGTGTATCACAGAAGGTTCACCATAGTATGTAAGTAAATTTCCACCATGAATGATGCATGGCTTAGATTAGCGGCCCAGGCGTCTCTCTAACCATTTACACAAACTCATTTAAACTCACTCTATTTCCACATTTATTTCAACATGATAAGCATCCATAGACAAAAGCACATGATATCAACTAAATGAGATGAAGAGCGTGTTGAAAGCTTGCCATGTGACAGCACATATGGGCTAACTTCCAACCCAAAACATTCATCAAGCCACAAACATCATAATCTTAATCACAATGGGTCAAGTTTTATTATGCAAATAAAAGAACATTGTGCATCAAGTTCGTGAGAGCTATATAACCAATTTTTTCCATTGCAATCAATAACATAAACATTTTCATTCAGAGGTAAGATAACACAAACAACATGTTAAACATACTCGGAATAGCATAAAGCCAATAGGTAGATATGGTGGACTCACTGGAATAACTTTGGTTGAAGGTGTTGGAAACAAGTTTTTGCTTGTTGGAGTTTTTGGGCTAGCAAAAGGGAGAAAGTTGACCATCTAGATGCATGCATGAGTGTCCATAGAACTAACTAATCCATGTTAAACCAAGTAAAATAACAATCAGCACCAAAACATGAATAAGTGATAGCTCTACAAAAAGAATTTGCAAACTATTACTCATAAACAAGCTCATGAATCATGCAACTATATGTATCATTAAAAATCAAGTCAAACATCCCTTTTCCCAATCTTATAAAAGCATCCAACATATTTCAACCCATATTTCCAGTAGCTCTCTCATATATAATGATAGTGTGGTGGTCTCTCAAGACTCAAAAAAAAACAAAAAACGACGCTCCAAGTTTATGCGATAAAGTGTTTCGATCGAAAAACAGAAGTTGGACGTGTGCAAACCGAGAGTGTGTAGGTCCAGCGGGGTTGTCTTCACATCCCCAAGCTTATGGTCTTCACCATCCTTGGATAGCTCTTGGTGCATCTCCTCCAATCCCTGTGAAAAAACTTCAAAACACCGTTTCTCCCATCTCTTTTCTGTGGGGTGCATTAATAGTGATAAACAAATAGGTTCTTGCTGCATATAATCCTTGAACAAAAATTCATATGAATGTCCAGAAAGTGTATAATGTTGTATGCCTACTCATAAACTCAATTGGATCAAAAAGATTCAACTTAAAAGCTCAAAGCATGCATCAAACAAAATGGGACAGAATCTGTCCAGAAAAACAGCAGCAGCAAAACGTATTTTTCTACCCTACCAAACTTTCTCGAAAAATTCCGAAAAAATTCATGCATACAGAGGATGAAAAGTTGCAACTACAGTTCAAATATGAGCTCATTCGGAGTTACAGAATAAGAATTAAAAATCATACCGTGCACTGACTCGTGCAGGAATAAAATCTCCGAACGCTATAAGCAACTTTTTCAAACCAAAAAGGGTAAAACTTGGCACTTTATTGAAAATTCCAGAACCTAAACTATAAACAAAGTCTCTTGTACAGCAAGAGGACACAAAGAAAATCACACAAAAAATAACCGGGTTGCCTCCCGCAAAGCGCTTTCTTTATAGCCATATAGCTAGGCTTGATAGTTTTAATGATGCTCCCATAGGAATAAGAGTTGAATATAAAAGAGCATCAAGAAGCAAATATCAAACACATTTAAGTCTAACCCACTTCCTATGCATTGGGATCTTGTAAGAAAATAAATCAATAAAGCACAAAGTGACTAGCATAGGAAGGCAAAGCAAGTGCAACTTCAAAATTTTCAACAAAAAGAGAGAAGACTTAATATTTTTGAGATATATGAAATCATGTCTCCCTCTCTCATAAAAACTTTCAGTAGCATCATTGATAAACTCAACAATATAGCTATCACATGAAACATTCTTATCATGATCCATATGCATAAAAGTATCATTACTCTCCACATAAGCATAAACAGTTTCATTAGGAATAGTGGGAGTAAAACATTCATAATAATCATTGTAATCATCATATATAGGAGGCATATCATAATCACAATAAACTTTATACTCAATAGTGGGTGGACTGAAAATATCATATTCATCATCATAAATGGGAGACATAGTATCATTAAACAAGTTAAAGAACCTCCCCAAGCTTAGATGATTGCAAGATATAAAAGGAACCTCCCCAAGCTTAGTCTAGTGCACACAAGAATAGAAACTTAAGCGCTACGCTCCCCGGCAACGGCGCCAGAAAAGTACTTGATAACCCCCAAGAGCAAGGGATCACTGTAGCACCTCTCAATGTGGAAGTAAGGTATCGATCCGCAGGAGCAAGAAGGAAAAGTTATCTATTCCCTACAACTAAAGTGTCACAAGTTTTAGTTGATTATGCACTAAACAAGTTTAGAGAACAAGATGGTTGATTTGATGGATTAAAAGTGTCCCAATCCTCTTCTTTGCAAGAGGACAAGACAAAGGTAGTAGCAAGTGAAAGCTCTCAAAGAGGACAAGACAAAGGTAGTTGGGCGGTACTGTGTCATTCAATACCTATGCCGTGTCACATCGGCCATCCCGTACCCACATACATCATACTTCAAAGTATGACAAATCACAAAAGGTCCAACACAACGGTAAATGCATAACAAATCATCTCACACCACAATATTCACCACAAAGGTATTACATAGATGACCGTAATCATGTTCAGCAGCTCATACGGTACTAATTAGTGAACCTCAAGAGAGAGGAGAGATACAAAAGTTACCACCACAAACCCTAGTCCAGGGGGTGGACTACTCCCCCTTCATCATAGTGATGACGGTGAAGAAGTTCTTGCTGTAGATGTTGATGATGAACACGCCGGAGGGGGTGGAGCCCTCCGGAGGTGATTCCGGCGGCGTTTCCCCCTCCGATCTTCTCCGGCGGCAGCCTTCTGACTCTCTGTTTCGGTGTTCTGTGTTTCTCCGCCGCCTCCTTTCGCGAAACGTCATGGGACCTTTTTTATAGGCGTTTTTAGGTCAAGACGAAGGCGGTGGAGAAAGGATCGACGGCTGCGGAGCCACGAGGCCCAAACGGGTGGGTCCCACGCGGCTACAGTACCAGGCCGCGTGGGCCCCCCTCGTTTGGCCCTCGAGCCTCCGTTTGCTCGCTTCCTTCGCCCACAGGTCTTCTTCCTTCCAAATATTGACGGCCATAAGTTTCCAGGTGATTTCGTTGACGTTTGGGTCCCTGAAACATTAAAATAAGAAAACGGGGTTTTCTGCCTGTGCAGGGTTAATTCCATAAAAATAGGAAATCATTAAGATATTTCCAAAATCATGATAAAACATTGATATAACCCTTATATGATGCAAATATGATTGGAATATAAGCAATTAAAGTGCAAAGTTCATGTATGCATTTTACATGCATCAGCAACTTGCGCGTGGCCGCTTACCTGCTGGAGACCAGTTGGTTCTCCGCCATGGCCCTTCTAATGGTTTTTGTGCTCTTTGCGATTCTCTAGAAGATTCGAATCATATATTTTTTTCCTGTGTCTTAGTGAAATTTGTTTGGAGCGACTTTCGCCAAAGTTTTCAAGTTCAGTGGAACCCACAAAACTTTGACTAGATGTGGTCTATCTCTTTGGACCTTAGAGGCCATCGCAGTAAATTTGTTTGGATTTTTTTCTGCTACTTGCTGGGCTCTTTGGAACATTCGTAGCAAGTTTGAGATTGAATCAGTTTTCCCTTGCCAGCCTGCTGACTGCTTCTTTAAAATTGGCCTTCTTCTGTAGCAGTGGCGTCCTCGGTCAAAGCCTGAGGAACATCAAGTCATCGACCTGGTCATCGCCGAGCTTCGACATATCTACAAATCAACTGCGACCCGCCAGGCCTAGGTGCTCTCGTCTCCTCATGTTTATAGGCTACTTAGTTGCTATTATTGTTGTTTCGCCTTAGTGTAAGGTTGAACTTTCCAGCTTGTATGCGAACATTTAGCTAGCCCTGTAATCCAGTACTCTGTGTGTTTCTACCTCAACTCCTCCAGGCTTTATTAATGTAAAGCTGGGCACTTATGTGCCTTTTATCTAAAAAAACAATGACAAGAAACTCGTTTAAAAAAAGCAATGACAAGAAAATAAGTAACTCTGAAGGATTCAATAGCTGACAACTGGAGGGTAAATCAATGAAGGACGTAGCGCCGAACCTGTTCGCCCTGATCTCAAAGAAACCCCGGAAAAAGCGGACGGTGCAAGAGGCACTGGTCGAGCGCCGGTGGATTGCGGACATCTCGGACGCTTTGAGTCTCCGCTTACTCTCTGGCAGTATGTCCAGATTTGGACGCTTATCCAAGGGGTGCATCTATCCGAGCAGCCTGACAGAATGATTTGGCGCTGGACGTCCGATGCCCAATACTCCGCCAAGTGTTGCTACGATGCCTTGTTCCATGGGGCGATTGAATCAAGTTCTTGGAGGTTGAATTGGAAGACTTGGGCACCACCTAGGGTGAAGTTCTTCGTGTGGCTGGCTTGCTTAGACCGATGCTGGATGGGGGAAAGGCTAGCACGTCGCGGACTACCACATCCAGCAAGCTGCCCGATGTACGACCAGACGGTGGAATCTATGTCCCACATACTCACTGGGTGTTCGTTCTCACGGACGATTTGGCATGAGGTACTGTCCTGGATACGATCGACGTCCAGGCCGCCAGTTGTGGAGGACGATTTCGTGGATTGGTGGTCATTGGTACTCAACTCCACCCCCCGCTCGCTGCGTAAGGGAACTTCTTCAGTGATTATGCTCACGGCGTGGTGGATTTGGAAGCAACGAACATGATCATTTTCGACAACGCACGTCCCTCAGTTAGCGCTTTGGTGGAAATCATCAAGACTGAGGCTCGTTCTTGGGTCAGCGTGGGGGCCCGTGCTCTCGCACATCTTCTCCCCTAGTATAGGCTAGGTTGAGTTTTATGGTGTGGGGTGGCCTCTCTAAAGGCTCGTAAATAACTCTTCTATTTATCAATGCATCGAAAGGCAAAGCTTTTTGAGTATTAGACAAAGGTTTGAGAGTGAGATCTGGAACTTTATCGAGCAAAATCTTCCACCTTTTAGTAGAACATGCACATCTGGAAAATTATCAACATTGTATCAACGGTTTAGTAGAACTGCATTTGGAACATTATCAACAGATTAGTAGAATTGCATTTGGAACATTATTAAATGTTGTATAATACCAAAAATTGAAATCGTTCACAAACTTGCGTCGGTTCCGGAGAGGGTTAGCTGGCTCCGACACATTCCTTTTTCTGCTCCTTGCTCCCATCTCAGAGTACTTGCTCTTGCATTGCAGGTCTATTCAGGCATTCTGAAATTCTATACAAACTATGCACCACTAGGACATCTCTCTATGTTCCTCCATCCATAACCTCTCGGATGGGACTTAGCCATGCAAAGTATGATCTATTTGTTTAAATCGGAGCCGTGTGGAATTTGGAAACATCGAAATGATAAAATATTTAGTGATACTGTTGAGTCGGTGTCTTACACTGTCAGCATATTTATGCTTCCATCGTTCCGCTCAAGACTACGCATATGATATCCCCACACTAGGGTGATGGCAATGCGCATAGATACTTCATTGTAGAAGTGATCTTGATCTGCCTCCAGAAATATTTAAATTAAACTCTTTTACATGTGTAACTTATTATGAATGTTGTTTTTCCTTGATACATGGTTTTTATCTTGTACAATTTTAAATTGTACATAATCGAATTAACCATGTATTTTCCCTATTAACCAAAACTTCATTATATAGTCTGACATTTTCTCTTGCAATGTATATGAACAATACACTTGACTACTACTCCCTCTGATCCATAAAACTGTCACGAGAAAACAACATGTGGGTAGTACAACCAGTACGTATAAGTTTCGACTCTTTTTCCGGACCGAAGGGAGTAGTTTATGTTACAAAATGGTTCTTCACTAATCATAAATATTAAAAGTGATTATTTTCATCAACTAAAACAAACTACAATTTCTTGTTGTAAAGCTTAGGAAGCTCGTTTTTACTACTTCTTACTATGTGATACATGGTGTGTATATATATTCTTGTCTATTTTAGTAGACGATTCTACAACATAAACATACATAATATCATGACTGAGCCTAAACTTTAAACATTTAGGATTGGCTAGATTTGTGTAGCTGAAAACAACGAACTATAAGTAGAACCTAAGAAGTACCACATATCAAGCATTGAAATTAAGGCAAATATGTCCTATATATCAACCGATATATCTTACCGCGGATATAACATATCATTTCGTAGATATCATTTTCACACATATCTACCGGTATGACCGAAATTTTATCCGATATGTCCATCAACGATTCTTTCTAAAAAATGGTTGCAAATAAAATTGGGCATTTGCAATAATTATCAAAGTCATCATAATAATCCATAGATGCACATATATAATATACTTTTTAATGTTAGCTAGATTAAGGAGTTTGTGAGTCTTTATAATATGCTCACATCATTCATTTTTCTTGTACTGACAAGGGATGTCTTGAACCTAAATAATATAAACTCCAAACATATTCTATGTTATAGTAAATATTATTCGATTTATTTACCGAGATCCAATGCCCGATATGAAGAAGACAAACCGATATGAACACAATATCCAATATATTCAAACCTTCCTAAAGATCAAAACATACATATGAAAATATAAGCTTAGAAACAAAAAAACATAGCTTCTCCTGCAGTGGCATCGAACAAATGACAATGGTCAAACCTTCGAGCCTGTGAGAGGTTGGTTCTAGATTTTCATAAGTAATATGTTGACTCTATATTTTACCTTAGTTCGGTGTGATCGTCTCTATCCCACAATGCTATACTTGCACAGGAATGCTACACTTAGGAGCCAAACTTACGGACACATGCGTGGTTTGGTCCGATTGGAGAGTATGCGGTGGCTGTTCTGATATTTGCTCAGCCAGTTTCAGGACAATTGCCACATTAGTCCGTAAGGTTAGTCAAGGTTAGTCGGTAAGAAATCTTTTCGTAAGTGTATCGTTATTGATACTTACACTTTGTATATATAATTTTTGCAGCCAGTCATTTTTGGCCCATTGCAAGTTCAAGGCGAAAAACTGCTGAACACTACGGGAGAAGCCATCTTTGTCTGTGTGCCATCAGGCTTTGCCATCAAAGAATAACGCACGGCGTATCAGCACATAAAACACACGTCAACGCTCGGCACATGGCAAAGGCACCAAAAAGCACATGGTAAAGACCGGTGCACGGCAAAAATACTGGACACGTGTCCATCGAGAGGACGGGTCGTACGGCGTAGTTACGTCAAGTCTTTGCCGTGTGTCGACACATGGCAAAGATTTATTCTTTACCATGTGCAGCACACGGCAAAGACTAATGTTCATTTTTTAATTTCAGTTTTACTTTATCTTTTTCTAATATAAATTTAAGGACAAGACTATCTAGCAGGCGCCTGCTAATTGGCATATTCGTACGCACCCGGATTGGCAACACGGGCTAAAAAATGGCCCCATTTGCATGCACAAACAAACAAACAAGCTGATGTAATCCTGCATTAAATGCAAAATATGAAAATTTAAAATGTTTTGTAGGCCAAACCGTTTATCCGATTTAGAATCCGTTTTCACCGCTGAGCTAGTCACGACGAGATCTTCAAAACTAGATACCATGTTGATATATTCTGACAACTTTTTTTGGAACCGAAAGTTACCCACCCCATAACATATAAGTTATCCAACCTTAAATACGTAAGTTACCCACCATATTAACGATTTGTATTCATGTTGAAATAGAACCATTTTTTGTTGTTCTTTCAGATTTTTACGAGCTTTAAAGTTACCGCATCATTTTGGGATGGTAAATTTATCGTGCATATGTATTTGGATGATAACTGTCAATTTTATAGTGACAACTACACCTAAAAAAGATGGGCATTATATTCGTGACTATTATTTGGAGGACATGGTAACTATATCGATTTCTTGGTGGATAACTACATCATGAACACATGGACAAATTCATAAGTACTGAATGGGTAACTCTATCAGTATTGGATGGGTAAATATTACCGAGAGAGTATGGTCACTACATTGGTTTCGTGTTGGATATCTGCACCATAAAAACACATGGGTAACTTTATCAGTACTGAGTGGGTAAATCCATTAGTATTCGGTGGTAACTATTACCGAGAGAGTAGGGTAACTATAATTTTTTTGTGGTGGATAAATACACTTGAAAACACATGGGTAACTTTATCAGGACTGGTGGTAACTCCATCATTATTGGGGTGGTAACTATTACCGAGAGAGTATGCTAACTACATTGATTTTATGGTGGATAACTATTAACTACACATGAAAAAACATGGGTAACTTTACTAGTACTGGGTGGGTAACTCCATCGGTATTGGTGATAACTACTCCCCTCGGAGAGTATGATAACTATATTTATTTTGTGGTGGATAACTACATCATGAAAAACAAATGGCTAACTTTTTCAGTACTGGGTTGGTAAATCCATCAGTATTGGGTGGTAATTATTTTCGAGAGAGTATGGTAACTACATTGATTTTGTAGTGGATAACTACACCATGAAAACATATGGGTAACTTTATCAGTACTGGGTGGGTAACTTCATCAGTATTGAGTGGTAACTATTACCGATACCGAGAGAGTAAGGTAACTATAGCGATTTTGTGGTGAAAAACCATACATGAAAACACATGGGTAACTTTATCAGTACTGGATGGTAACTCTATCAGTATTGAGGTATTAACTATTACCGAGAGAGTATGGTAACTACATTGATTTTGATGGGTAACTCCATCAGTACTCCATCAGTATTATTCGCACGTCGGGTCGGGGATCTTCGGGATGTCGAGAAAGTAGTCGACGTCGGGGAAGTAGTTGAAGTTGTCGTCTCATCGTCGTCTTGTCGATGTCGTGGAAGTAGTCGACGTGGAACCGCAACATCATCATCTTGTCGGTGTCGTGGAAGTAGTCGAAGTAGTTGTACTCGGGTCGTCGTGGTAGCAGATCTTGTCGACGTTCGAGGTACACGGCTCGACAACGTCTCGGCTCGGTGACGGTCTTGGCGGCGGATAACAGCCACGGTAAAACTCACGGGCTCAGCTCGGGCAGGACACAACAACATGGCCACAGACTCTGAAAAGACGCGCACGACGCACATGGAGCAGCACAACGACGGGTGGACAAACATGGACGAAGGCGCGGTGCCAGATTCCTTGCGGCATTCCATCGAACACCGGCAAACTGCGATGGTTTCAAAAAGTGTGGAGAAGGCTAGATGAGAAGAAGGGTACAGATCAGCTAATGGGAAATTTGCACTGGGCTGACAGAAAGGCACACCGTGCCAAGCTGTAAAAAAGCAAAAAGAAAAGAAATTTGACCTCCCAGTGATTCGAACCAGGGACTGCCAAGCTGAAGACCTATTTCGCTGCCACTGGGATGAGCTAGTACATATGCTTACAAGCAGCCGTCGACCTATTTATAACAGCATAAATAGGAGCTCGAGCGGACAGACCTCAAATCCACCCGGAACGACGGCCGCTGCCACGAATTAGACGCGGTGAAGTCAAGGAGAGGAAGCGCGGATCTCCGGGGGGCCGTTTCCGCGGTCGGAGAGGCTGGAGACGGACTGCAGTGGTGGGAGGACGATGAGGGCTTGGAGGGGTCGGTTGTAGACGAGGAAGAAGGCCGCGTTCATGGCGCCCACAACTTAGGCTAACTCATCCGTGGAGATCATGGCTGCTCGAGCGTGACGGGCGTACCGGGGAAGCGATAGCAGGCGGTCTGCCAGTTAGGAGATGAGTTCCGGCAGTTCCGTGTGCCTTGTGTGAGCGCTAACAAATGCGAGCAAGATGGACGGCTGGGCTGCGTGCATAGAGTTATGCCAGGTAGCAGGCGCCTTATATTTAGATTTCCCGTAAATTCAATTTCGTTCTCTTCTAAGAGTAAAGACCCATATGGAAGTGGTCGAGTAGGAGTCTGATTCAGGGAAGAACTAGAGACAGAGCAGCATCCAGACATGGTGAAATGAAGGTGGAAGATTCTAGAAACACGTCGGGTAGAAGCCAGAAATTGGAATCCGGCACATATCCATAAGGCCAAGGCGAGACAGAATCTAACGCAAAGACTGGGTGGGATCAACTCCAACACGTGAGAAAAGGTGACTCCAAATTGATCGGAAATCAAATACTAGAACCAATATGACGTGGTAGAATCTGGCATATGACCTGAAACTGTCATCCTTCCAAGCCCGCATAGGTTTTTTGAATACGCCAAAAATCACGGCGTGTAATACAATCATGCGGTATGAAAGTCTATTTTAGCGTATACATTAAACATTTATGCGGTGGCCCACTTTATAGTATCTGGTTAGGTCTTGATGGGTCACATTTTACCTCTAAATTCCGTAAAATGGTGTTTTTTTACAGGATGACCTTGTTTACGATATATGCTAGATTTGCTCTAACATGCCCAACAACTCCCGATCTAGCACGAGTTACTCATAGTTTTTTGTGAAGGAACCAGCAAGCACTGCTTCGATTCATTAAGAGAAGCCGGAACAAATGCCGGAAAGAGAACAGGAAAGAGATTACAGCATCTCGCCTCTCTGAGGAAGAAGAGGAGATAGCAGAACCATCGACAACAACACACACGACTACAAGGAGAGGAGCAAATTCTGCTAATCAACAACTCGTCGACCAAGCCAAACGGCGGAGGGATCTCAGCTTCCATCATCCTCTGATCAAGCAATGCAGAGGACTATTAACTTGATCTTCTGGTCGCCACCCAACAACACCCCAGGAGAGGGGGAGAGGTGTCAAAGGGAACGAGCTGATCCGAGGTGGATCGAGCTCGCTAACCCGACTTCAAATGGCAGCGTCAATCTTCCACGACTTGGACGATCTGCAAGCTCTAAGATCACATCTTTGCAGGAGACAAACGGAGCATGAAACGCAAGGAGCAGCCACCATCACCACTACGCCCAGCTGCCACGAACCAACAACCGGCCCAAAGAAACAGAGCTCCAAGAAGACGCCTCCAGGAGGGAGCGACGTCAACGACGTCGTCGTCAACCGGTCCAGGAATGGATCAAGGCTTTCGCCCGGAGCAAATTGGGTGGACAGAGTGCAGGCCTCTGCAACGACCCTCCAAGGAGGTGACCGGTGCCCGCAGTCGTCGCCATCGTCCGTGCCAACAAGGGCTGGTACAAGGCTCTCGCCCGCCGCCGCACACATCCGCCCTCTGCACCTTGCCGGCCTCCGAGCTGCCGACAAGCAAGTCGTATAACCAAAGCCAAATGACACCTGCAGCCGAGCAGAGCGCGCCCCTGTGGGCCGCCTAAAGCAACGAGGAGCAAGCCCTCGTCGCCAGCCGAAGGGGAGGCCGACCACCACGGCGAGCCAGAGAGGAGACGGGCCACCACAGCCGGCCGGAGAAGTGGGCTGAGGAAGCGCCGCCATCCAACCTGTCACCCACCGCCGTGTCGGAGGACGTGCACCTCCGTCGACCGAGCTGAGCCACCGTCGCCCATGAGGCCGGATCCAAGCGGATCCAGCACCAGCAGGCCTAGCGCCGACGCATCTGCTCCACACCGAGGGAGGGCCGCCACCGCGTACGCTCATCGGCGCTTAGGATGCCAATTGTGCCCTAGGAGGCCTCCGCGTCCACCACAGCTCTCCCCGGCCACCTTTGGAGGCTAATAGATGTCAGCCAAAGAACTGAAAGGTTATCAAGATATAAATTTCTGAAAAAGAAGATACATCTTATTAGTATGGATTGGACTATCAAATCTTTTAAGACTTGACCCATGTAGTGCATGCCTTGATTTTGATCCACGGAAAAATGATCGATGGCATGGTAGATTTCGTACGGAATATCCTCACATTTCTTTCATTACATATTATCCAAGTAAACATGCATGGGAAGGCTGTCCATAACCATCCATTGGGTGTTAGTATTCGCGATCAGCTTATTCCACCACACATTCGCGGAGTCCTCAAGTGGACCAAGAGGGCAAGTCAAGGACATCAAGCCCCTAACCAATCTTTTATCAAGCCCGAATTACGAAGCCCCTAAAAAGAGTCTTGATACACACTGAAAATTCTTTACACTGTTGCTGGAGGGTGACGACGACCGATATAGAATTTGCTACGACACTACGACGACGGAACGGATGGAGCATCGCCTCAGCGGTCAAAGAAAATGATGGGAGTGGTGGCGACGCTGTCTAGCTTTGAACGACTTCTCCTGGAATATTAGCCGGCAGAGTTTTTTTTTTTGGAATATTAGCCGGCAGAGTTTGGCGCATCTATGATTGGCACGTTCCAACGGTACGTATACTTTTCTACTGCAGGAGTACCATTTTGGCCTCCGGCTGACAGGAATATTGACGCATTTTGGTCTACGCATGCCCACCGAGCTGTACGCCTGTACCTGTACAAATTACTGATCAATTCACGCACTATGAATGTTGACGCATTCTCCTCCAATTAATATCCACATGATGTTGATATCCATCACTCCTTTGAATCTCTAAAGGAATTAATTATCTCTAAATGGCTGATAGTCTCAGTTCCCTGAACAAGAGTACAAGATTCCGTACTTGATGCTACTCTCAGGTTGTTGGCACTGCTCATGATCACCAGCGAAAAGAGCTACATCGAGAAGTTAGAATCGAAAGCCAAGTTCATGCACGAGGAAACGATTACCCCAACTTATCACTATTGCCTAGATATACCCATTTTATAAATATAAAGATAATTTTCTTCTTCAGATATAGCTTGGATAATACATGAATAGAAAGACTCTGTGGCCTTAGTTCTTGTAGTAATTTCTCAGTTAAGACCACGGCGTTATACATGAATTTTCTTATATATTAGGATACATCACACAAATGGTTAGTAATTATTTCTTTTCAATATGTTCCCGTATAAATCAATTGCAGTGGCAGAGAGTCAGGGATACTATTTAGTTTTCTTGTTAATCACAAACAAGGATTGTTTTGTTCTTTCTAATAAAGTTTGTCTATCTTCATTACTCCTTAACTTGGTGCCTGTATTTTTAAAGGTTCTGTTATTTTATTATTTTTCTTTGTTCATAGGTGTGACATATTACAATTGTTGTTTCACGATGGTGTATGCCAGGTTTAGTTTAAGAATAGGATAAACATAATGCTTGAATAGTGGCACTGCAGAGATTGCTGATTATTTACCTACTCAATTTCTATATTTCACCACACCAGGATTTTTTAGACAATACACCGCCGTTTGTGAGTGTTTATTTTGGAAGTTATTCAGATTGTAGTTCTTACATGTTAACTATAACATTGTTACCTTTCCCCAGATGATAATATCTGCAGAAGACAAGGGGAAATAGCCGCCCCGTAAATTTCAGTGATTTATTGCATGTGGCATCAAAAGTCAAAATTTCTAGGGATGATTATGCATATGCTCACAGTACACATGTGCTTGTTTTGACCACTATTGCCTGTATTTGTGTATTGCTGTCTGGCGGAGGATCTTCGCAATCTAATCAAGTTTTACGCTGACGGGCACTCCCGCTTGATCCCTTATCACTCCTTTGAGCAGTCTGTGTGCAAGGTTGAGAAAGTTGGGGCGAGTAACCACGTTAGGGTAAGCTTCTTTCTTGCATACTGTTATAATTGAGCAGTCTACAGAGCATGCTCAGCTGAAGTGTTCTTATATTAGCTCATTTTTCAGTTGAATTGAGTTTTATGTGTTATTGTCCGGCAGGTAGAACTTCGCTCTCGGTGGTCAAAGAAAATGATGGGAGTGGTCGCGACGCTGTCTAACTTTTGAACCACATTTCCTGAAATATTAGCCGCCAGAGTTTGGCGTATTTAGGACGGACACATTCAACCGGTACGTACCGTTTTGGCCTCCGTCTGACCCTGTCTACGCTTGCCGACCGAGCTGTACCTGTACCCTATAAATGGAGGATTATGGCAGTGTATTCTAGGCATTAGCGGTTGCTTCCAACGACAGAAAACACAGACGCAACCAGCATCCTTCCTTCCGGCATGACTTTCTCCAGAACCTTGGCCGTGTTCCTGTGCGTGATGCTGGCCTCGCTCGCGTTTGTCGCACAGGACGTTCTCGCCGCCAGAAGCCTAGGTAACTCTCTCTCTCTCTCTCATCTGCCACTGGTTCGGCAAAAAAAATCTTGAACCATCTTTCAGTTCCAGTATGTTGCAAATTTGGTGTTACAAATTTGGCAGCTCAGTCTTTTTTTTTTTTGGAAGATTTCGCAGCTCAGTCTGACGAGGTATATAAACTTTCTATCCTTGAGTGCAGGTGCTCAATACGGAACTAGCTGGCCGGCCCCTTCAGGTGGTGCTTATGGGTCGCATCATCCCTAGGCGCTGGACGACGATGCTTCAAGAATATCTGGAAATGCGGCGAGCATGGATAAATATACTATTAGTTATTACTGAGCAGTAATGGATGTCAATGTCAAAGAATATATGGTGCGGAATTATATACGTCGTTACATGTATATATTTCCCTTTCCGAGTAAACGCATCGAAGCAGGGCGTGTATGCTTGCCGTGTCCGTGGTCAGAGTCCGTGGTCAGAGTCCACACTCGTTGCGTCGAACTGTATATAGTCGTTAGACACCGTCGCCGGCAACATAGCTCCTACCCTCGGCCATCGTCGCTGGTTGCCCTGCCATCCGTGCCTTCTTAATGCATTGTCTGTTAGCATGCTGTGTGGTGTATCTTAATAGACAACCATCCAAAGCATTGTTAAGGGGTTGCATCCAGTTAAGGAGATACAATCAAGTTGAAGAATGAGTTATCAGAGGAACTAGAATTGCTGGAACAATTAGAAGAATTCGGTCAGCCATCCGTGGAGCAGTGTGTCAAGAAAGGTGTGATTTAGAGTAGTCTAATGAAGATTTATGAAGAAGAGGAGAATATGTGGCATAGTACATCAAGTGAGAAGTGGCTGTTGCAGGGGGACTCCAACTCCGCTTTCTTTCACAGAATTGCTAATGGACGTAGGGCACTAGTACAAAACGACACATCGGATACCTCTCTATGGAAACGGCACGAGTAAGGCGACAGAAAACGAAAACGGAGCCAGAATTATGACTGTTGCCAATACTTTGGCTAGCCCGTCAACATTGGTTACGGATAAATTTTAATCTCCATTACCCAAAGTATTGGCAATGGTCATAATTCTGGCTCCGTTTCCGATATGTGTCTCTATGGCAACAGAGACTTTTGGGTGTCCATGTGCAATGTGGACACGTTTCATCTTATTCGAATTCGATGCGAGCCGAGTAACTGCTATGGCGTAGTGGCGCTGCGGCACCGCCCACTACTCCTTAAAAACCCACAATCTCCCTGCTATCTCAGTATGCCACTTCGCCGCAGCAATGGATACTCCTAGCAACTCCTCGGGCGACCGCCACCACAGCCGTTCACCGCCACCGCGAAGAGCCTCTCTCCTTTCGCTTTCTTGGAATTGCGTCATCGTGCTGGTGCCCGTCGCGCAGCTGCACTGGCAATATAGGAGGCCAGTGCCGTGATCAAATGTTAGCCTCCCCGTTGGCTGGCGCCTCAACCACACGAGGGTGCCTATGCCGCCGGAAGACAACACGGGATCCTCGGGCGCTCGCGACCGCAGCCGCTCGCCGCGGCGTAGAGCCGCTCGTCCTCGGCCGCCTGAATGGAACCGCGTCATCGTCGGGCTGGCCGTCACGGAGCGGCATTGACAATATAGGAGGCCAGTGCCATGGTCAAAGGTTCGCCTCCCCGGTGGCTGGCACCTCAACCGCGCGTCGGTGCCTATGCCGCCAGAAAGACTTGAGCTGCTTCAGAACCGCCGGATCCTCCTCCCGCTGGAGCTGCGCGACGATCGTGCCTACGACGACGACGATATGTGGGAGGGGCGCACGGGCGGCGATGACATCGTCGGTGAGGAGCCGCGCGACGACACGGACCACTACGCGGCTCTCCTCGCATACGAGCAGGAGAAGGCGGAGGCCGAGGAGTAGTTATTTATTTTTATGTTCTTCAATTCTCCATAATAGAGATCAATAAGGCCCAGTGTGTCAGTGAACAAATCAAAGAAAACGGTTGTTTATCTCCTCCGTTTCCAATGTTGTACTTTGCTATAAATGCGCCAATCCCACAACCCTAAATGCTATCGCTCTCAGTCTCGATCTCACTCTCAGAGTGTGGCGGCGCCTCCAAGCAGCACCAGATCTTAGCTCCACCGTGGTGGCGCGCATCTCCCTCTCATCCGACCGTGGCGGCGCGCATCTCCCTCTCCTCTGACCGTGTCGGCGCGCATCTTCCTCTCCTCCGACCATGGCAGCGCGTCCCCGTTCTTCGCTCCACCTGGGCAGTTCTCGTCGCTCCGGGTAGGAGGTTGCCCGGGCGGCGAGACAGAGGAAGGAGCCCGACGTCGCCTGATCTGTAGGTGGAGGACTCATGGCGTGTCGATCCGCGGTCGGTACAGCTGCCTCAGAACCTGTCATACCGGAGGACGACGAGGATGACTACGTACTCTCGCCAGATCCAAAGGTAATACATCTATTTGTGACCGGCCGTCGTGCCGACGAACTAGGGTTGTTGTCATTGTTCTGTGTTGGTTTTTGCCATAGGACCAGTAAAAACATGACTCTCTCCGATCCTTTTGTAGTGTCGCTCGAAAAGAACAGACCTAGCACAAATCGGTAGTGTAAGAAACTCATTGCTGACTTAAATCTTTTGCAAAACAGATGCACATTTCGGTGGCACTGCATAAAAAGCCCGGTTTGTAGCCAAGGTGCGCTTGTCGTCCGGCATAATTGTTGGTACACAACAAGTATGCAATGGATTTGTAAGTTTGTTATTCTGTTTTATGCATCCTTTTATGTTGTATGTCCTTTATGCTATATGTATACTGAGCTAACATGGAGTCGTATATTCTCTCTTTCTATTTCAGTGACCACTTTATAAAAGACTCACTTATTCACTATGTGTAGACCATGGTGCTGATCCGAATATTTAGCTCATTTAAATGAGCTAAATACAAAGTGGGGGACAAAGTGGCGAGTTGATTATATTTCGACGTCACCGTCCAAGAAGAAGATTGAATTCATGAACTTGCCAAAGTTGTAAGGCGAATGTAACAACAAGTCATGAAGATAAATTAAGTTGGAAATGACAAGGATAAGTTTAGTGAGGCATGACATTGATAGATTTAGCTAGAAATGTCAATGAAGATAAGTATAATTGGTTATCTTATGATGCAATATATCGATGACATTTGTTATACCTTAGGAATGAATTTGCTATTTTTTTGGTGCTTGTGCTGTGAGATTTTAAGTGTACAGTAGCATCTGTAAACGTGGTATAATAGGCTTACGAAGAAATCTCAATGCAAATGGGTAAATTAAGGTCTCCGTTACTGATGAGCTCGACACTAGGAAACGGTGGTCAGGAAACAACCGTTGCCAACAAGAAGCCTCATCGGCAACGGTTTTTGGCCTCCGTTGCCGATGAGGGTCTTCACATCAGCCACGGGGACGGGGACACTGACCGTTTCTCCGTTTCCGATGGGGGTTTTGGCCTGTTTCTGATGTGTCGTTCTGTACTAGTAGGAGAAATTGCCGAAAAACATAATGTATACTCTGCAAGATGGAGAGGTGCAGATATAGGGGACTGAAGATGTTTTAACTCATGCAACTACGTTTTACAAAAAAATGGTTTGGTCATGGGGAAGGGAATTCGATGAGACTCAGTGATGGTGTGTGGTCGAATACTGAGAAATTGTCAGAAGAAGACAATAGTGTATTGGATAGACCTTTTACTCAAGCTGAGATAAAAAAAGCCACTGACTCTATGGTTAAAAATAAAGCGCCAGACCTTATGGAATCCCTATTGAATTATATCAGGCTTGCTAGGAGATAGTTAAAAGAGAGATTGTTGATATGTTCAATGACTGGTTTGTGGGGGAAGTTGAGCCTGTATGGATTGAATTTTTGAATGATTATACTGCTGCAGAAAACGCAGGATGCTGATAGTGTACACAAATATAGACCGAATTGTCTATTACAAGTCATCTATAAAATCATAACAAATGTGGCCACCCTTCGTGTGGAACCTTTCATGGATAAGCTGATATGTAAATGTTAGACTGCTTTCATCAAAGGGCGTAGTATAATGGATGGAGTGATGTCTCTTCATGAAATTCTGCATGAATCAAGAAGGAAAAAACAACAGGGCGTTGTGTTGAAGATCGACTTCGAGAAGGCATATGACAAAGTTAATTGGGCATATTTACTTCATTGTGTGTCTCAGAAAGGCTTTAGTCCACTTTGGCGCAGTTTAATCGAGGAAATTATGAAAGATGCAACGTTGTGTGCTAAAATCAATAGCACTAGAGGCAGAGATTTCGGAAGTCACGGTCTCATAGAGGTGTTAGGCAGGGAGATCCATTCTCGTAGTTCCTGTTTAATTTGGTGGCTGAAGGGCTTGCGAAACTTGTTCATCAGGCACAGATAGCTGGTCAAGTGGTTGGCTTGGTGCCACATTTAGTTGAGAAAGGTGTCGCTCTCTTCTAGTACGCTGATGACACAATATTGTTCATACAAGATGATGTCGATAAAGCTAGATATTTGAAGCTAATCTTCTATCTGTTTGAGGCTACGTCTGGACTTAAGGTCAATTTTCTGAAAAGTGAAATTATGATGGTTCTTGATGATACAGAAAAAGGGTTGCGGTATGCGGACATGTTCAATTGCCAATTGGGGGGCTGGCCCAGTCTGTGGCTCTAGACTGCATGTTTGAAAGGACAAGGATGTCGCCTAGAGGGGGGGTGAATAGGCGATTTAAAACTTTTTTGGTTTAGGCTTGATAATTGTTGAATAAAACTAGGTGTTTAAATTAACAAGCCAACAAGCTAAATAAACTAAGTCACCTATGTACACCAACAACTTATGCTAAGCAAGACAAGCAACAAGGTGATAGCAATAAAGAATACTTCAAGCACGAAGGCTATCACAATGTAAAGTGCATAAGTAAAGAGCTCGGATATAGAAATAACCGAGGCACGCAGAGACGACGATGTATTCCCAAGTTCCTCCTTTTTAAGGGAGTACGTCTCGTTGGAGGGGTGTGAGTTTCAAACTCAAGACGCCACAAATGGCCTCACCCTATTCTCCGATGAATCTTGCCCAAAAGCTCGGTTCACCTTTCACTATTGATTTACTTTTGGGCGAAAATCGAGTCCCTTACAACAATCTTGAGGCACAACGCACAAAAGGATTGGGAGCTCCCAAGTGACCACAAAAGGTCTCAAACACCACAAAAGACGTATAGGGTCCAAAGACCCAAGAGTAACAAGCTCACAAACTTTCACTTCCATGAATTCTCGTGGAGAGCACAAACCGATGCACAAATGCAATGGCAAGAACACAAGAAGTGCTCAAGTCCTTCACTCTCAAATTCCAACACATCAACAAATGCTAATGGGGGAATAAGAGAGGAAGAACAAAGAAGAGAACCACACAAGAACTCCAAGATCAAGATCTACTAGGTTCCCCTCACTTAGAGGAGGAAAGAATTGGTGGAATTGTCGATCTAGATATCCTCTCTCAAATCTCTCAAAGATATGCAAGAATCATGGGAGGAATTGGGAGAGGGGCAAGCTTTCCAAGGTCAACAATGGAGGTGAGAGAGGGGAAATTTCGTGCTTGGAAGAGCTAGAGGCTTTGGGGAAGAGGGGGGGGGGGGGGGGCTTTTAAAGGTCCCACGAAAAAAGAGCCGTTGCAGGAAAATTAACCCCGGAGACTCCGGTCTGGGGGGACGGAGAGGGCTGGAGACTCCGGCCAGACCAGAGACAGCGAAGTCTCCGGGTCACTTCCAGCCCACTTCCAGCCTCTCAACAGAGAGCACCGTCGTTGGGGCACAAGTGCCAAAACCGGCAGGCCGGAGACTCCGGTCTAGGGGCACCGGACACCCCGTCCTGGATTTCCTACAGCCACTCAGAAAACCTGAAATGCAATAACTTTCTCGTTCGAACTCCAAATCAGGTGAATCCAGTTTTGTTGGAAATATTAAGAACCATAAATAGATTTAAGTTGACACACATGGGAAGGTGTGGAACTTTCCTCACGGATAAACCGATAATATTTCGAACACAAAAACGTAACAAGTTTTTAAACCAAAATCCATTTTCGAAGAACTTGGGCTTGTCATGAAGATCACGACAAGCACCAAAACCCAACTAGGAGAAAAACCAAATAAGAACCAAGAAAGATGATGATGCCAAGTATGCAAAGGTTTGATCTTTCCACAAAGATACGATCAAGTTACTCACTTGAGAGCCCCTCTTGATAATACGCCGTCTATCCTATAACCCGGTCTCCCACTAACAACATGAGACCGGTAAAATAGAAACCCTATCAAGATCATACCTTTGCCTTGCGCATTCCACTTGAGCTAGATGATGACGATCTTGATCTCTTCAAGTGGACCACCTTTCTTGATTGCGCTTTGCTTGGTGAAGACTCACATATCGCTCCCCCATACACCACTATGGGAGAGCCTCTCTTAGACACATCTTCACTTGGCCATTATCTCCAAATGGGTGACAAGCTTCAAGCATAGGATTTCTTCGAGATGCTTCTCTTAAACTTGCACCTCATCTTCTTCTCTTAATATATATGGTGACTTGGAGATAAACATGAATGTTCACTCAATCTTCTTTTCCAAGTCATGCTTGCAATAAGCTCAACTCTATATGACCATTCTTCATATAAACCCTTAGATAGAATCTTGGTCATCATATAATCTTCTAGAGTCCAACACATGAACTCCAATCTTTTCCCATGGACAAGATCTATAAAGATATTTCAATGCAAACATTAGTCCATAGAGATTGTCATTAATTACCAAAACCACACGTGAGGGCACATGCACTTTCAATGTTGCTGACTTGGAATTTCTAAATGATAAGTTTGGGAAAAAGCTCCAGGGTTGGAAAGGGAGTAATTGGTGGCAGATTCATTTAGATACAATCTTCGCTTAGCAGTCTAGTAATTTATCATTTGTCTATGTACATGTTCCCTTAGTCAATTCTTGAAAGCATGACCAGAATCATGAGGAAGTTCTTCTGGCAAGGCACTGCCGAGAAGAAGAAGTACTATATGGTTAAGTGGAGCTTGATCAATAAACCTAAATCTAAAGGTGGTTTGGGGATCAAGGTGCTCAATGTCGGTCCCTTGTGTAAATGGTGGTGGAGGCTGGAGAAAGAGGACGGTTTGTGGCGGTCTTTGGTGAAGGGTTGCATTAGGTGATGGTCCTGATAGACCTAGATACAGATCGTTTAGACAACTCTGGAAATCGAGACCCCCTCAAAATTAAAATTTGGCTCTGTCTAATTTGGCATAACGCAATTGCTTCAAATGATAATATATAAAAAATGGGTAGGGGATTATACTTGTAGGTTTTGTCCTGCTAATGAAACCATCTCTCACATGTTATTTTGTTGCCCTGCAGCCGTATACATGTGGGGTGTTGTTTGCTCTGCTATTGGTGCCAAAACTAGGCCAACACGTTTTACTCAGTATTTCTGGTGGGTTGCAAAGTTTTTCCCCTCTGGGACAAACATTCATATTATTGGTGTCGCTGCTTTTTGTTGGGCGATCTGGAAAACCAGGAATAATGCCTGCTTTGAGAAAAAGTGCATATCCTCACCTGTTGAGCTCATCTGCTACATGTGTGCATTTTTTGCGATACTGGGCAGGTTGTAGAAGGATGGTGACAAGCAGGTGCTAGAAGAAGGAGCGGCTAGGATTCAAGAGCTTGCAATGAAGATGCATGGGGCGAACAGCAACTCGCAAGTGAGGTTGGAAAATGAGAAGTCGGATGATGAGACGACCGGTGGCAACTGATGTTGGGATGAAGACGAGAAGGACTACAATAGATGTGTGACCTCTCTTTGGTGGTTTTCGTCTGGCAGGAACTTGTAATCTGCTCCTTGTTTAGGGAGTTAAAAGTCTGTGGCGCTATAAAG
Source organism: Poa pratensis (assembly GCA_947311845.1). NCBI lineage: Eukaryota > Viridiplantae > Streptophyta > Magnoliopsida > Poales > Poaceae > Poa > Poa pratensis. The sequence goes on from CAMZMU010000039.1 coordinate 81,567,241, forward strand.
TTTGGCCCGAGGGTTGTGTTAGCCTTGTTGGTTTTCGGTTCTAGGTTTTAAGTTCTTCCTAGTTTGTTGTTTTGTGTTCCCAGCGCTCGGATACTTATGGTTGGTCCATGTTGGCCAATTTGCATCTATACGTGTGTCTGGGTTTGCAAAAAGTTTCTGGTAGCAGTTCTCTGTCTTGCTCCTGGTAGAGTAGGTTTTCTTTTCGTCTTTGAGTTTCTTTGCCTGAACCTTGTTCTGTTATTGTTAATAATGGAACCCGGCTCCCTTGGGGGAGACGTATGGGAAAAAAATCCAGTTGAGCATGTATTTAATGTTTTTGGCTCATACTTGGACGTGATTGGTGGAGTAATGTTTTTCCCAATGATTGATTGGGGAGAGTAATGTTTTATAGTATTAGCTGAAATAAAGCGTTGCTCTGTTTTCTCATTAAGTAGAGTGCAACATCATCAAATTGACCATAATAATTGTGAAGAAACTAGCACTGGGTAGAGGACTACTCATGCAGGCCTAACTATCGGCTCGTTTTAGTCCTACAAAAATCTTGATACATGCTAGTACCGATTTAGATGGCTAGACTCGGCGCCATGCCACCATAGGATGTAGTGATTTGCTCAGAATGGTCGAAAGAAATTGAACGATGCGAATAGTCAAAAGGCTTGTTGACTTTTGAAGGACTTCTGATGGAATTAATAAAAGCCACCACCCGCCAGAGTTTGCCTAGTTTGGCTGGTGCATCTTGAATGGACAAATTCCTGTAGAATTATGAGATTGGCGGAATTGGTGGATGTTGTATTGAGCCTCATGGGTGAGTATATAAAGGAGTACAAACTTGGAGGGCAAGAAGCCTCTCCTAGAGATAAGTTAGGAGCCGGATACAAATCCTAACCTACCAAATACATGTACGCTAATTATATCTCTAACATCCCCCGCAGTCGTAGCGGTAGCGTCGTAAACAACTGGAACGTCGTGGACGGTCAGACTGGAGATAAGCCGAAGTAGAATCCAGTGGGCTAACATCCCCCGCAGTACGAGCGGGAACGTCGTGGACGGTGTCGCGGCGCAGATGCTTGGACTGTAGAGGAAGCTGATGAGGGCTCAAGCGAGGTGGTAGCCCTTTGTGCCGATGTCGAGGGAGCCGAGAGCATTGGCGGTGCAGCCTTGGTCGGGGTAGCCGTGCGAGGGGTCGCCGTGGTCGATGTCGTGGTCGGGATTGCCGGTGTCAAGGTAGACACAGAAGAAGCCGCATGCGCATAGTACGCGAGGAGAATGACGGGGACGCGTCGAGGCAGTCGTTGAGGATTCCGATGCCGGAGAAGACGTAGCACAAGCCGTCGAGGACGAAGTGCGGCCATTGTTTTGCCGGAACAAGGCGCACGTTGGGGACAAAGGCATACTCCGGCTTTGCCAGAGCCGAGTACGCATAGAAAAAGTCGGTGACGCGGTCGAGGCAGTCGTAGAGGAGGAAGTCGATGCCGAAGACGTTGTCGAGGCCGATGTAGACGAGGCGCCGACCCGGGCTTGCCAGACCCGGGGACACGTCGGGGACGAAGGCACACATCGGTGTTGCCAGTACCGTGCATCCGGGGGCAGGGACCACCGTGAACCATACGCCAGCGTCGGAGGGGTCAGCAGAGGAAGACTCGACGACGATTGCGGCGCCAATCAGCGGGGGGTAGAAGGTGCCGATGTCGTCCGCGGTTGTCGGAGTAGACGTAGTCGGGACGAGGATGATGACGCTGGCGACGTGGTCGTGTTGGACGAAGATGTAGAAGGCGGCGAAGGCAGCGGCGGCGGGGGGTGGCCATGCTGGACGCCTGGACAAGGGTGGTCGGCGGGACCTGCGACGGCCTGAGGTTGCCATGCAGGATACCTGTAGAAAGCGGCGGCGTTTACTCGAAGTAGGCGAGGAAGAAACCGGCGGCTTGACGAAGACCATGCGCGGACGGTGGCGTTCCCACGCCGAGGGAGTCGGCGCGGCGCATACCACATAGTCGACGTGAAGGGACGGCGAAGAGGACCGCGTGCCGCGGCGCTACAGCCCGAAGGGGCGACGCAGCAGCAGTGCGCGGGTCGGAGCGACGGCGGGTGTCGCCAGCCGCGTATACGCCCAGGAAGGCGCGTTGGCAGCCGGCAACATGGACCAATGGCGGCGGCGCGACAGCCCGAAGAGGTGACGCGGTGGCAGCCTGTAGCTCGATCGGTGATAGGCGCGTGCTCGGGGACGTGCTTGGCGTAGACAGGCGCGCGTTCGGTTGATCAGACCGACGCAGCGCGGTACGCGCCATGGCGGCGACGACGACTGATACGTCTCCAACGTATCCATAATTTCTGTTGTTCCATGCTTATATTATACCATTTGCTACATGTTTTATATACACTTCGTATCACTTTTATGCATTTTCTGGGACTAACCTATTAACAAGATGCCACAGTGCCAGTTCCCTGTTTTCTGCTGTTTTTGGTTTCAGAAAGTTACTTCTGGAAATATTCTCGGAATTGCACGAAACAAAAGGCCAGGTCCCTATTTTTCCAGAACCATCACGGAGTCCGAAGGAAAGACGAAGATGAGCCAGGAGGTGGCCAAACCACCAGTAGGCGCGGCTGGGCCCACAGCCGCGCCTGGGTGTGGTTTGGGCCCCTCGGGGGTCCGCCGACATCGCCCCTTCGCCTATTTATTCCCCGAGACGCGAAAACCCTAAAACACCGAGCGTTTCATCCAGAACATATTCGCTGCCGCCGTCGTCGTCAACCCTAACTCGGGGGGTTCCTGAAGCTCTTCCCGGCACCCTGCCGGAGAGGGGAATCATCACCGGAGGGCTCTACATCGCCATGCCCGCCTCCGGAGTGATGCGTGAGTAGTTCATCCTTGGACTATGGGTCCATAGCAGTAGCTAGATGGTTGTCTTCTCCACTTGTGCCATCATGTTTAGATCTTGTGAGCTACCTATCATGATCAAGATCATCTTATTGTAATGCTACATGTTGTGTTTGCTGGGATCTGACTTATATTGATACCTATTTGGAGCTGAATATTATATTATCATGTCTATGTCATTTGTGATCTTGCATGCTCTCCGTTACTTGTTGAATCCTTGGCCACGTGAATACTTGTAACTCCAATAGGGGGTATTTATGCATGATAGTTGGGTTCAACCTCTATTTAAGCTGGGATAGTGACAGCAAGTTCTAAGGTTGTAGATGTGTTGTTGCCACTAGGGATAAAACAGCAATGATTTATTCAAGGATGAATGTATTGTTTACATTACGCACATTACTTAATGCAATTGTCTGTTGCTTGCAACTTAATACTGGAAGGGGTACGGATGTTAACCGGAAAGTGGACTATTTAGGCATAGATGCATGCTGGATAGCGGTCTATGTACTTTGTCGTAATGCCCAAATGAATCTCATAGTAGACACCACAACTCACACATGCATGTTATATGCACTTATCAATTGTCAATTGCCCAGCTGTAATTTGTTTACCCAGCATGTTAGTTATCTTATTGGAGAGACACCACTAGTGAACTGTGGACCCCGGTCCATTATTTTACATCTGAAATACAATCTACTGCAATCATTGTTCTCTACTGTTTTATGTAAACAAACATCATCTTCCATTCGATACGTTTAACCCTTTGTTTTCAGCAAGCCGGTGAGATTGACAACCTCACTGTTAAGTTGGGGCAAAGTAATTTGGTTGTGTTGTGCATGTTCCACGTTGGCACCGGAATCCCTGGTGTTGCGCCGCACTACACTCCTCCACCAACACCTTCGAAGCAAACCTCGTTTTCCTACTGGTCCGATTAAACCTTGGTTTCATACTGAGGGAAAACTTACTGCTGCACTCATCATACCTTCCTCTTGGGTTTCCAACTGACGTGTGACGTACAAGCATTGTTTCTGGCACTACTAACCTAGAGCCACCAACGACGCGCAGATCAGAGTCGATGGCGAAGTTGTCGGTGAAGTCCCGGTCGATGACGGCGAAGACGAACCGGCGCTGGAGACCTTGCAAGCGAGAGAAGCCGGCGGCGACGCGTCGAGGCGTCCCTTGGACGGCGCGTCCGGACTTGCTGCGCGGTCAGTGAAGACGAGCCGGTCGGTGCGGAGTCGGCGCCGGCAAGTCGGCCGCGGTAGCCGGCTGGAAGGAGCCGGCCGGTGCGGAGTCGGCGCCGGCAAGTCGCCCGCGGTAGCCGGCTGTCGAGGAGCGGCCGGCGCAGGTCGATGCCGTTGTCGGAGTAGAGGCGCGAGGACGACGGGCGGTGGGCGACGCAATCCGATCGATGATCGCAAACCAAAAAAGAAAACACCGATCGAGTGACCGGTGGAGAAAAGAAAACCGATCTAAAGATCGGAAAAAAAAGACGCTAGGGCAGCCGATCAATCGATCGGCGGACGAACCCTAGGTACGGGCGGCGCGGCCCCCGCGGAGATCATGGAGATCGACCTCCCCGGGGCGGCGCGGTGCGGAAGCGCGGCGGCGGCTAGATCAGATCGTGCTGCTCTGATACCATGTAGAATTATGAGATTGGCGGAATTGGTGGATGTTGTATTGAGCCTCATGGGTGAGTATATAAAGGAGTACAATCTTGGAGGGCAAGAAGCACGCCTATAAATAGAGCATGCTTTCTCCTCAGTGGAGTGTAGCCATGAGCAGTTAGTTGCAACTTGTGAGGTCAGGAAGACAGGCGCGTTCGTCCATCTACTGGTTAACCACCATGGCTTTCTCCAGAAGCTTGGCCGTGTTCATGTGTGTGATTCTCGCCTCGCTTGCGTTCGTCGCTCAGGACGTACTCGCCGCCAGAATCCTCGCTCAAGCCAGCGGTAACTGTCTCTATCTCTCTCTCTCTTTCTCTTCCTACCCCTCTCTCTCTCTGGCTCCACTGATAATCTGACGTCTTAGAAGTAATCTTAGAGATCTTAATTTCAGTTCCGATTAGAAATTGGCAGCTCGATTAGATGAAGATGAAGTATATAATATATACACTGCTTGGGTGCAGGTGCTCCATATGGCACTGGCTGGGGTGGTGGTTATGGTAATGGTGGTTTTGCTGGTGGTAGTAATCCGACTTATCCCGTGCCACCAAAGACGCATCATCATCCTTAAGCGCAGGACGACGATAACGATGCCTCAAGTATATATGGAAATAAATCCAAAGGAAGTATATGTGTAAACACGGCGAGCAAGAACAAAATAAATTAGTTTCGGAGCAATGTCACGCCGTTGTTATGTACTCCAACTGTATGTCGCTCTAAATATTTTCCTTCTTGAATAAACGCCACGGGCAAGGGTGTGTGTGCTAGTTGTATGCGTGGTCAATTTTAATGTACCTCTTCCGTGGCCGTGGGCACGTGCCCGCTTCGCGTCGGCGTCTAAAGGAGCTCCGGTCAAGGACGACGGCGGCGGGGTGACGGTGCCCCAAGAGCTCCGGCCATGTTCACAGGCTTTAAAGTTAGGCTAGCTCACGGGCACGGGCAAGGGTGTGTATGCACTATGCTACCCGCGTGTGTGGTCAATTTTAATATGCATCTTCACGATTGAAAGTTTAGTTCAACCTATGTCTTATAATAACTTGATTTAAAAATAAAAGGCAAAAGCCATGACGAGTTTAAGTGCCACAAATCTGTTCGTTCATGTGTTCTGTGATATATATCTCGCTCTGTCCATGTTGAATCTGCGTGCTATTTTTTGCCAAATAAAGTTATAAATGTGCTGAAACATCAAGGCCAAAAGAACATGTCAACAAAGCCCCAATCAAAAGTGTGTAAAGAAAGGAAAAGGCAAGAGAGTCATCACCTTGACGGAAACAAAATATAGTTAAAGCGAAAGTTTGAAAATTAAGTGAATTCCTTAGGCCTCCTTTGATTTGAAGGGTAGGAAAATCAAAGGAATAGGAAGTACAAAGGAATAGGATGTCATGACCGGACAGATCCTATGGACAAAGGAAATCTCACATTTGATGTTTGATTGCAACGTAGGAATTTTAACATGAGGTTGGAGCTCATGTTTGATTTCCCATGAAAACGTGCTAGAAAATTCCTACAGGATTGTTTCCTATAGGATAGCATCCTTTGAATCAAACGTGTATGAAAGGAAAAATTCCAGAGGAACCAAATCCTATAGAAATCCTATGAAAATCCTTCAAATCAAAGGAGGCCTTAGTCCCTCGCGTTGATAGGATGGTCTAGTTGGGGGTTTTGCACTTTTCTTCTTTATACTGTTGCTCATTTCTTTGTGCTGGGCCTCAGGCGGAAAATCCTATAACGTGCGTACCGTGGCCGTTAGTACACTTGTTGGGCCGGCCCAGTCAGCGGTCACCTGCTTTTTCCTTTGCTTTTTCTATTTCGTTTTTTCTTTTTTCTTTTGAGATTTTTCTTTTTTCTTATTTCCCTTTTTAATTTTTTATTTTTCAAATTTGTTAAAAATGTTCAGACTTAAAAAAATTTCATTTTTTAAATTTGTTAGGATGTAAAAATTGTTTAGATTTGAAAAAAACAGATTTAAAAATTGTTCATTTTTAAAAATGTTCATATTTACAAATTGTTTCATTTTTTTAAATTGTTCGGATTTGAAAATTGTTCATTCTGAAAAAAATCAGATTTGAAAAAAATTTATTTTGAAAAAAAATCAGATTTGAAAATTGTACAGATTTGAAATTTGTTTAGATTTGAAAATTGTTTATTTTGAAAAATGTTAAGATTTGAAATTTGTTAGAGATTTAAAAATGTGTGAAACAGTCAAACCCGAAAAACCACGCGAAACTGGGTCGAGCCCAATAGCGTACGCGTACACCCCTCCGCGTAGTGCGTGGTATAGACGCTCCCGCCTCAGTCTGACTAGTAACTGGTCGCATACTAGTATGTGTACATGATATGGCCACCTTTTGGTTCCGGCCCTGGGCGTGGCCCCTCTGAAACATGACCAAGAGCCAGGCCTAGTTTCGGGCCGTCAAGATATTTACGGTAAATATTCTACATGTTCTTCGGGTGAATAGGTAGCTTTATTCCAAAAAAAAAAAATGTACATGAGATTGAAAAACACGGAAGTTGACCGTGGTGTTGTTATTAATTAAACATTATTTGGATAACACAAATTTAGAAAAAGATGGTCGTCAACATTTAATGATTTTAAAATACGACAAACATATTAATAAATGAAATAAGTGAATTATTCAATGATGGGTATTCTTCTCTGTATTTGTGTAAGTAAAAAAAGTTTTTTACATAATTATTACTTGGAACTAGTTTCCTAAGTTGTTAGTAACTATGACACAACCACATATAAATTCCCTACCCCGTTATTATAGCGAAGAGGTCAAAAGTCTTTCATCCAGAGAAACTGAAGAAGAAAATGCAGTTGCTTTATCATACAACTACTTAATATTAATTATAAATTTTCTCTTCTCATCTTTTATCTGTGAAACTGGTGATATGTCCCCTGTAGGATTATGACTCCTTTGAATAAGTTTCTATTTGTTGCCAACTTAATGAATATTCTAAAACCCACACGTAGGAGACAAACATAGATAAAATTGTCCTTGATCACCTCCCAAAAAACTTGGCAGAACTCAACTCAAACACATCTTATTCAATTACTTTATGTTTTATTATACCAAAGATAGCCACCCTAATCTCGTTTTCTGCTATGAATACTAATTCTAGTATATGTGGTCACATGATTGTCACATTATCGATAAAATATATACTGATACTTGATACGTCTCCAACGTATCTATAATTTCTGATGTTCCATGCTTATATTATACCAATTGCTACATGTTTTGTATACACTTCATATCATTTTTATGCATTTTCTGGGACTAACCTATTAACAAGATGCCACAGTGCCAGTTCCCTGTTTTCTGCTGTTTTTGGTTCCAGAAAAGTACTTCTGCGAATATTCTCGGAATTGGACGAAACAAAAGGCGAAGTTCCTATTTTCCCGACATGTACACGGAGTTCAAAGGGAGAAGGAGGAGGCCCATGGGCCATCCTCCTCATATGGTGGCGCGGGACGGCCCTCTGCCGCGCCGTGGTGTGAGGAGCCCACCTCGGGAGGCTCTGACCAGCGTACTTTGGCCTATTTATTCTCTCTGACGCAAAAACCCTAAAATATCATGTCATATTCCACGAAGAGTTCCGCAGCGCCGCCGCCATCGACGACAAGTTTCGGGGGACAGAATCTCTGTTCCGGCACGCCGTCGGGACGGGGAAGTGCCCCCGGAGCCATCTCCATCGACTCCATCGCCATCTCCAGCGCCGCCGCCGCGCCGTGGCTGCAGCGGTCCGTCGTCTCCTCTCCGGGCTGCACCTCTTCATCAACCTCTCCATCAAGTGTGCTCACCATGACCATGTGTGAGTAGTCTCCCCCGAGGCTGAGGGCTCTACCGGTAGCTATGTGGTTTACTCTCTCTCCCATGGTGTGATCTTTATGTGATCATGAGTATTGCTAGTATCGCTGAATTCATATGTAATGTTTATGCTACTCAAGTGATTGTATCTAGTTCCCGAGTCATTGTGACAACACGGTATCAAGGTGACAGTGTGGGTACTTGTGTGTGACTCTATGAATAATTTAGATATTATCATGGCTTGTTCTTGGGAATTGTGGTGTTTGTTTACTCAGACTTTGAGGAGTGCTTTTGCAGCCCTACACATAGTACTCTTGTGTTATCAAGAAGGAGAATAATCCCGAGTATCATTTACTTGCATTCAGTTGTGCTAACATGTTGAGAGGTACCACTAGTGAAAGTATGATCCCTAGGCCTTGTTTCTAAGCATTGAAACACCGTTTACAACAAGTTCTGCTACATGTTTGCTTGCTGCCATTTTATTCCAGATTGCAGTTACTACTTATAATCATCCATATTACTTGTATTTCACTATCTCTTCGCCGAACTAGTGCACCTATACATCTGACAAGTGTATTGGGTGTGTTGGGGACACAAGAGACTTCTTGTATCTTAATTGCAGGGTTGCTTGAGAGGGATATCTTTGACCTCTACCTCCCTGAGTTCGATAAACCTTGGGTGATTCACTTAAGGGAAACTTGCTGCTGTTCTACAAACCTCTGCTCTTGGAGGCCCAACACTGTCTACAAGAATAGAACGTGCGTAGACATCAAGCTATTTTCTGGCGCCGTTGCCGGGGAGGTAAGCGTTGGAAGGTATCTCCTTTAGATTCTGCAATTATTTCTTTTTGTTTCTTGTTTTTATTTTCACTAGTTAGGCTTAATGGAAAACAACAAAAAAATTAGAGATCTTATGAACTTTATATGGAATTAGGACATGATGCTTTTGAAGAGAAAATTAAAAAACCTATGGAGGCTTGTTTGCATAATAGTGGTAGTAATGTTATTAGTATAAATTCTTTGGACACCATTATTGCTAAGGCTGTGGAAAAGCCTAAGCTTGGGGAAGCTAGTTTATATGAAAATAATCTTTTTTGCTCCTCAGCTATGGAGGAATTATTTTGCCTTGATAATGCTTTGTCTCCAATATGTGATAATTCTAATGATGTTTGTGATATTCCAAATCCACCTGTTGAAAGTATTTCTTTTAAAATACCTATGAAAATTGTTGAAAGGGTTATGAATGATCAGTATGCAGGGGATGGATCAATCCATCCAAGTGCTCACTTGTCGAAACTTACAGAACTTTGTGAGTTATTTAAGGTTGCAGGTTTATCAAGAGAAAATGTCATGAGGAAACTATTTCCATTGTCACTTAAGGACAAAGCAAAGGAATGGTATAGGCTGCTGGATGAACAACCTTCGAATTGGAAACAGCTTGAATCTCTCTTTTACTCTAAATTTTATCCTCTTCATGAAGTGCATCTAGATAGGAATTACATTTATAATTTTTACCCTCATGATGGAGAAAGCATTGCTCAAGCTTGGGGAAGGCTGAAAACATTAATACTCAAATGTCCTAACCATGAGCTTTCTGAGGAAATAATTGTTACTAATTTTTATGCAAGGCTTTCAGGTCATTACAAGGATTATGTAGATGCATGTTCACATGGTTCTTTCACAAGCAAGAAGGTTGAAGCTAGATGGGATCTTCTTGAAAGAATTCAAAACAATGCTGAGGATTGGGAGAATGACAAAGGTAAAGAATCAGGTATAAACTATGAATATGATTGCATTAAGTCTTTCGTTGAAACTGCTAGTTTTCAAGAGCTTAGTGCTAAATATGGTCTTGATTCTCAAATTATTGTTGATTGTTTTAGAACCTTTGCTTCTCATATTAATGTTCCTAAAGAAAATTGGGACGTGTATCATGAACCTTTCAAAGACACTTGCATGGAAAATGAAATTGTTGTTAATGATTGCAATAAACATGCTCAAACTTCTGAAAATACTATTTCTTATAAGCATGTTAATTTTTGTGGAATGCATAGACCTTGTGGAATTAATCAAATCGAAGATGAATATTGTATCCATCATAGGAATGAAAAAACTAGAACATGGTACAAGGCTCTAAGAGATCTTGGTGAAAAAGTTTGTGACCTCCATCCTTTTATTTGTGAACTTTGCTATGAAGTGGGTCATTTTAATTTTCAATGTTCAGGTCATGATAATAGCCTTTCGAATCCAATTACTGCAAATTTGTATTGTGATAACATGATCACTCCTAATCAACATGATGAACTTACATTATTTTTGGGGTGTGAAGAGTTATCAAGAAAAACTTCCTTGTTAGATATGAGTGATCTTGATATGAATAGTGTGTTGCATGGATGTTATCTCTATTGTGTTAATAATTGCCATGCTAACACCTACATACAAAATATTATAAAGGATGAGACTTTACCAAAGTATGACAGGACTAATATGTGTTTTGTTCTCATTAATGAAAGAGAGGAGTCCCCCCAAGTTTCTTCCATTGTCTCTAATACTAAACCAGGTTATGTGGAGGAGCTTCCTTTCAAACCTCTCCCTCCTAAAGATAAAAAGAAGAGGGGAAAGAAGAAGAAGAAGAGGAGTAAAAGGAGAGAGGAAACGGTATCTTCTCCCAAACTTGTTGCTCCTGTTACAATTGATACTTATAATTCTGAATTCGATGATTCTGAACTTGATGATGAACCTATGCCTGTTACTTATATTAGTGATCATGATTGGGAAAATGAAACTACTTTTGATATTGAAAATCTTTGGGGTACCAATTCTGAAAATGATGATATTAATGATTGCCATACTATTAGTACTATCCATGTTTCTTCCAATGATGATATGAAAAGCTCTAAGCTTGGGGATGAGGTGTTTGAAAATCCTTTTGCTAGTAATAATTATATATAGACCTCTTCTCCTAGTGATGTGTTTGAAAATCTTTTGCTATTGCTGATTATATGTTGATACATCTCCTTCTATAAAAATATGATATGTTTACGAATGAACACAGTTTGGAAGATACTATTCTATTGCTTATGATGATACTATGCCTCCAGTCTTTGATAATTATTATAAAGAATACTATGACATAGGTTATAATTACAGTCATCCTCATGAAACTTGTCATAGTTATGGAGAGATTACCCAAAACCATCCCTTTAATATACAACTTGTCTATCATGTTCGAGTTCTTTATGATGATCCTGCCCCATTGTTATTAATGAGAAGAACTTTTCTTATGTGGAAAATAAGATACTTTTGTGCATATGGATCATGGTAAGAATGTTTCATGTGATGGTTATATTGTGGATTTTATCAATGATGCTACTGAAAGTTTTTATGAGAGAGGGAGACATGGATTCATATATCTCAATAATATCAAGTCTCCTCTCTTTTTGTTGAAATTTTGAAGTTGCACTTGTTTTGTCTTTCTATGCTAGTAGCTTCATGCATCAATAATTTGTTTTCTTACAAGATTCTTTGCATAGGAAGTGGGTTAGACTTAAATGTGTTTGGTATTTGCTTTTTGATGCTCTCTATATTCAACTCTTATACATATGAGAGCATATCAAAATACATGCCTAGCTAAAAGGCTTAAAGAAAAGCGCTTATGGGAGACAACCCATTGTTTTTATTTTCTGTTATTTTTGTTTTTTTTTGAGTCAAGGTGTTTGTTACTTCTGTAGCAACTCCTTTGTATCTTTATTTTATTGCATTGTTGTGCCAAGTAAAGTTCTTTATTGAAAGTTGATGCAAGATTTGGATTTCTGCGCAGAAACAGATTTTTAGCTGTCACGAATTTGAGCTTTTCTCCCTGAGAAAATTCAAAAATTCTATAAAAAATCACGCATCTTCCTCAGATATGTACGCAACTTTCATTAATTTGGGCCAGATCCATCTGAGCAACTTAAGTGCCTCGAAAAAATTCGTCTTCACAGACTGTTCTGTTTTTGACAGATTCTGCCTTTTGTTTTGCATTCGCTCTTTTACGATGTTTGTGTGGATTTCTTTGCTCCACAAAGCATTGTGGCTGTAGCTAATGTCCAGAAGCTTTGGAATGATTGTATCATTACAGAATATGAGAATTTTTGATTATGCACTAACCCTCTAATGAGAACTGTCTGAGTTTGGTGTGAAGGAAGTTTTCAAGGATCAAGCGAGAAGGGTGATATTATGTGATCAAGAAGAGTGAAAAGCCTAAGCTTGGGGATGCCCCCGTGGTTCATCCCACCATATTCAAGAAGACTCAAGCGTCTAAGCTTGGGGATGCCCAAGGCATCCCCTTCTTCATCAACAACTTATCAGGTCATCTCTAGTGAAACTATATTTTAATTCTTTCACATCTTATGCGCTTTACTTGGAGCGTCTGTGTGCTTTTATTTTTGTTTTTGTTTGAATAAATTCGGATCCTAGCAATCCTTGTGTGGGAGAGAGACACGCTCCGCTTTTTCATGTGAATACTCATGTTCTTCACTTATATTTGTTGAGTATTCTTAACTAGCTACTGCAGTGCTTTTAGCTCCTGTTTTTCATGCATCTCTTTGAGCTGTTAGTACTTGTTTATAAGCACTCTCTTGCTGCATTGTATATCATTTGGAGAGTTTATGTTTAAATAAATTGATTGGTGTTTGTTTGGAAGAAAGAAAATGCATTCTTGTAGATCATTGTCTTGTTTCGATTTGATACTTTGCAATTGTTTTGAGCTCTCAAGTAGATCATGTTTAAGCTCTTGCATCATGTAGTTAAAGCCTAGTAGTGGAGAACTACCGTAGAGCTTGTTGAGACTTGGGATGCATATTTGTTCTCTCTAAGGTCTAGATATTTTCTGGTAAAATGTTTGAGCAACAAGGAAGACAGTGTAGAGTCTTATAATACTTGCAATATGTTTTTATGTGATTCTTGCTGTACCGGTTTATACTTGTGTTTGCTTCAAAAACCTTGCTAGCCTAAACTCTGTACTGAGAGGGAATGCTTCTCGTGCATCCAAAACTTGAGCCAAAACCCATGCCATTTGTGTCTACCATACCTACCTACTATGTGGTATTTCCTGCCATTCCAAGTAAATATTCATGTGCTACCTTTAAACTATTCAAAACTTTATTACTCCTTATTTGTGTCAATGTTTTATAGCTCATGAGGAAGTATGTGGTGTTTTATCTTTCAATCTTGTCATTTACTTCTGACAGACTTTCACCTGGACTAGTGGCATATACATCCGCTTATCCAATAATTTGCAAAAAGAGCTGGCAACGGGGTGCCCAGCCCCAATTAATTACAACTTTCATTAATAATTCTCTTCACATGTTTTGCCCTGATTTATCAGTAAGCAACTTAATTTTGCAATAGACACTCCTCCATGGTATGTGAATGTTGGAAGGCACCCGAGGATTCGGTTAGCCATGGCTTGTGTAAGCAAAAGGTTGGGAGGAGTGTCATCTATAAAGAAACTAAAATACATGTGTAAACAAAAGAGAAGAGGGATGATCTACCTTGCTGGTAGAGATAACGTCCTTCATGGGAGCCGCTCTTGAAAGTCTGGTTGACAAGGGGGTTAGAGAACCCACTGCCATTCGTTGACAACAACAAACACCTCTCAAAACTTATTTTATGCTCTCTATATGCTTTCGAAAACTTAAAAAGCTCTAGCACATGATTTAATCCCTGCTTCCCTCTGCGAAGGGCCTATCTTTTACTTTATGTTGAGTCAGTTTACCTACTCCTTTCTATCTCGAAGCAAACACTAGTGTCAACTTTGTGTGCATTGATTCTTACATGTTTACTTATTGCACTTGTTATATTGCTTTGTGTTGACAACTATCCATGAGATATACATGTTACAAGTTGAAAGCAATTGCTGAAACTTTATCATCCTTTGTGTTGCTTCAATGCCTTTTACTTTGAATCTATTGCTTTATGAGTTACCTCTTATGCAAAACTTTTTGATGCTTGTCTTGAAAGTACTATTCATGAAAAGTTTTTGCTTATATGATTCATTGTTTACTCTTTATCTACCTGTTAGCAAACTATAGACCATTGTTTGAGTCACTTCATTCATGACATGAGCCTTGCAATATATTGATCAAGATTGTGTGAAAGCATGTCTCCTCAGAAATTATTTGTTGTTATCGTTTTACCTACTCGAGGACGAGTAGAACTAAGCTTGGGGATGCTTGATACGTCTCCAACGTATCTATAATTTCTGATATTCCATGCTTATATTATACCAATTGCTACATGTTTTTATACACTTCATATCATTTTTATGCATTTTCTGGGACTAACCTATTAACAAGATGCCACAGTGCCAGTTCCCTGTTTTCTGCTGTTTTTGGTTCCAGAAAAGTACTTCTGCGAATATTCTCGGAATTGGACGAAACAAAAGGCGAAGTTCCTATTTTCCCGACATGTACACGGAGTCCAAAGGGGAGAAGGAGGAGGCCCATGGGCCATCCTCCTCATATGGTGGCGCGGGAGGGCCCTCTGCCGCGCCGTGGTGTGAGGAGCCCACCTCGGGAGGCTCTGACCAGCGTACTTTGGCCTATTTATTCTCTCTGACGCAAAAAACCCTAAAATATCATGTCATATTCCACGAAGAGTTCCGCAGCGCCGCCGCCATCGACGACAAGTTTCGGGGGACAGAATCTCTGTTCCGGCACGCCGTCGGGACGGGGAAGTGCCCCCGGAGCCATCTCCATCGACTCCATCGCCATCTCCAGCGCCGCCGCCGCGCCGTGGCTGCAGCGGTCCGTCGTCTCCTCTCCGGGCTGCACCTCTTCATCAACCTCTCCATCAAGTGTGCTCACATGACCATGTGTGAGTAGTCTCCCCGAGGCTGAGGGCTCTACCGGTAGCTATGTGGTTTACCTCTCTCTCCCATGGTGTGATCTTTATGTGATCATGTGTATTGCTAGTATCGCTGAATTCATATGTAATGTTTATGCTACTCAAGTGATTGTATCTAGTTCCCGGAGTCATTGTGACAACACGGTATCAAGGTGACAGTGTGGGCACTTGTGTGTGACTCTATGAATAATTTAGATATCTATCATGGCTTGTTCTTGGGAACTGTGGTGTTTGTTTACTCAGACTTTGAGGAGTGCTTTTGCAGCCCTACACGTAGTACTCTTGTGTTATCAAGAAGGAGAATAATCCCGAGTATCATTTACTTGCATTCAGTTGTGCTAACATGTTGAGAGGTACCACTAGTGAAAGTATGATCCCTAGGCCTTGTTTCTAAGCATTGAAACACCGTTTACATCAAGTTCTGCTACATGTTTGCTTGCTGCCATTTTATTCCAGATTGCAGTTACTACTTATAATCATCCCTATCACTTGTATTTCACTATCTCTTCGCCGAACTAGTGCACCTATACATCTGACAAGTGTATGGGTGTGTTGGGGACACAAGAGACTTCTTGTATCTTAATTGCAGGTTGCTTGAGAGGAATATCTTTGACCTCTACCTCACTGAGTTCGATAAACCTTGGGTGATTCACTTAAGGGAAACTTGCTGCTGTTCTACAAACCTCTGCTCTTGGAGGCCCAACACTGTCTACAAGAATAGAATCGTGCGTAGACATCAATACTTACCTAAGAACTTGATCTTGAGATAAAAAGAGAAGAGGAGCCTTTAGTTATCATCATTTTTGGCTCATGGGCCTACAAATATGGATCATGTTCTTAGTTAGTAAACTTATCCTCTACATAAAGTGCATTTCTTGAAGAAATGGTCCACAAGATGCAAGTTGCTATGTCACTAAAACAGAGTGCCAGCCTTAGGAAAGGACATGGGCCCTCGACTAGGGTTTCTCATTAATGGGGACCATTCATATGTACTGAAGGTATTAGATCAATTGTACATAGTAGGGCCAAAAATAAATAAAAATGTTGTGTATTTATATACACTTTCCAAATAAAAATAGCTAATGCATAAATGTTGATCAATTGGGTTGATTTGTGATTTATTATAAGGGTTCAAAGTAACTATACTATCGGGTTTAATTGCGTATTATACTACGGATTGCAAATCGAACTAAGAAAGAAACATAATGAATTAATTACCCAACATTTTGTACACAAATTATACTATTTAACCAAGTATAGGGTAAATATTTCAGTCAGGTTGTGAAATCACCGCAAAAACTATGGTCATTTAAGGCAACCTAGGCCAAATGTTGCTAATTCATGATCAAGTGCAAAGTATGCATAAAGTGATAGTTAATCATTGAATAGACGAAATTGGAAAAACACACTTGCTCATGGATAAACAGTCAGATAACCAATTCAACATTTAGAGGACGCACTCCACGTTGATATTTACCATATTGTAGTGTTTTCTTGTCAGTACATTGATTATTATCTATTTAATTTATTTACGTCTAAAATAGGCAATCATGCATTCCAGAAACCTCTATATACAGCTTTTGAGTTGCCAAGATTTTGCAACAAAAGCCACAATTGACGTGCTTGAATCCATTCTTTGCATGTATTTTTTTTTCATTAAGAAACATACAGTATTTGTTTTCCTAAAGTTTGACAACGAAATATGCCCACATTTCTACATTGACCCCTTAGGACCTATGGCTCAAAAGTTTTGGTGTATTCCGGGCTGCGTATTAGTCTACGTACCGTACGTAACGTACCTACGCCTGGCACTGGATAGGATCGCAACAAGCACTATCCACGGCCTAATCCTTCTACGAGAAGCGGTGACGCGGCGCGACGAGACGGTGCTATTCCCACGTGTGCAGCCAGCCGGAGCACACGTGTCGCCTGGGCCTTCCCTGTCCCTTTCCCGATCCGGAAGTCAGTCAAGCCGATCCTACTCCAGTTCCACTCATCACTCCCTCCTTGCTCCACGACAGGCCACGATCCTACCAGTCATAGCACCGTCCTATGATTCAGCAGTTCGGCATCGTCGCCTCTCACCGTGTCAACCGTCAGTGGTCATCTCTCCGCGTGATCACCGAGTGAGCTGGCCGGCTAGTTAGCTACCGGAGGAGACTGGAGACTAGAGAATGGTGGCTGAGCTGAGCTGAGCTGAGCTCGCATGCCTTCTTCGTCTTGCTCGGTCACGGCGTGTGCGGCGCTCGCTCGTTCCGGCGCCTTGCCGTGGCTGCCGTCCAGCTCCCGGCGCTCCTCTGCTGCGAGGCCATGCTCTGGGCCGTCGCCTTCCTCACCTTCCCCCTGCGCCTCCTCGCCGCCGCCGACAGGGAGCGCAAGGTGACCAATTAATTAGCCGTCGTACGTCCACCAATTCGCGACTGGTTAATTAATCAGCTCTGATCATGTGGGGATTTCGTTGGCAGCTGGACCGCCTGCTGGGGGAGATGCAGGGGCAAATGGAGAGGGTGGTGTGGGAGAACAGGGAATTGGAGCAGCGGCTGCGGGCGGCGCTCAAGGAGCAAGCTGCCATGGAGGAGATCCTCGACGAGATGGAGGAGGAGCAGGGGGATGCTTTCGCCAGGATCGACCTCCTCGAGAGCCAGGTTCGTGTACGAAGGGTCGACTCGACCCGCCAATGGATGCAGAACAGAGTGGTGGTAGGAGTGATCCGTTCTTGATGTTTATTCTGCAAATCATGCTCTGCAGCTGAAGGCTCTGAAGAAGGAGAACATGCGGCTGAACGAGCACAAAGGGAAGTCCATGTGGGACAAGGCGGCCACGGCCACGGCGGCGGTGGCAGCTGCCGGTCAGGTCGTCGTCAGCGGCGGCGAGAAGGCTGACAACGGCAAGCCCGCGCCAAAGCGTGGGATGTCGCCGGGAGGAGCAAGAAGATGTCTTCGAATCCGCAACCTCCTCGCCGTCGAGCTCGAGCTTAGCGGTGGCGGCAGACCGGGAGGCGCGGCTGATGGAGGTGACGGCGTGGCGGCGGAGCCTGTTCAGCCTTGGCATGTCCCTGGCGGTGGGCGGGATCGCCTGGTCGGCGGACGCGCCGTGCCTGCCGCTCCTCGCGGGCCTCCTGACCGTGGTCGGCATGTCCATGTGCAGCGTCGCGCGCCTCTTCCGCGCGCCAACCACGCTCGGGGCGCGCCCCCGCGTCGGACCAGGATGGGCGAGCGCCACGCCGGCCGCCGCCGACGGCGCCGTGGCGCTGCTGAGCCTCAACTGGTTCCTGCTAGGCGTGGTCACGTACCCGATGCTCCCGGGCGTGTCTAGGGCAGTGCTCCGCGCGCGGCACGACTCGCCGGGCCTGCCATCGCCTGGTTCGCAGCGGCCGCGCCCGTGTAAGAGCGGCGACATCTGCTCATCCAGGTGTTATGTTATTTTGCCTGTGGGCGGCGCACATTTACTGACTTCGTGTCACTCGCTATAATGTATTGTATTCGTAGACTTTGAGCATGTAAAAATGTTGTAATAGGATCTATGCAGGCACAACCGTATATATGTTGTTTTTTCTGTACTTATAGCCGTACTTGTGAGACTCCCAAATAAATCGTACTAACAAATTCTGACTGTCGAAATTAATAACTTCAACCTAGAGTTGTGTGGACAAGGAGATGTGTTTAATAAACAAAAGATTTTTCAATTATGAACCATGGGCTGAAAAAGCTGTAGATGATTAAGAGAGTGGGTGAGAGAGGGGTAGAAGAAACATTTTCATATATATATGTCACAACCACACACGAACACATTACAATAAGTACTTTGGATATGATTGTCGAAACGAAAAACTTACAACATAATAGTTGTGCAAAAGGTGAGATGAAGCTACTAATCAAAGCAATATTGAAAATGTTGACTGTGTGTGAAGAATTTGACGAAAATTAGTATGAGAAAACTCCGGACATAAACACGAAATTGAAAATTCATGGTTAAACCATTGTGTACATTAGAAGAAATGAGACGAAAAAGATCAACGAAGGTGAACATAACAAATCTCGTGAAACGTGTTACTTTTTTTCTTTTGAGCTAAGTGAAACGTATTACCTATGCAGTACATCGCTAGAGCCAGACGCGTGCAAACACGTTCGCACTTTGCACCCACCAGAGGTTGGCCCATGGAAAGGGTCGAATCGAGCGTTACCGGCCCACGGTCTGGTTAGCGGGCGCTTTAAGTATCGTGCAGGCATAGTGACATTATTGAACCAAAAATATCAGCATCAACCGTACCCAACGAATTTATTATTATAATATAATTTTTTATAAATATAGTGAAATTATTTGGTATTACAAATGTTCCTGTTTTTTCATAAATCTGCACAAACCGAAATAAGTTTGACTTAAGACAAGGGAAAATATCCTCCTATACTACTATAGTTTTTCTAGGCCTTTTGGCGATTTTTAGTACAACTTGACAACAGTTTTTTTACAAGAGTTTTTTAGTGGAATAACTCGACAACAGTTCTACAGTTTTTCCTTATTTTTAGTCAACAGCTAGGCTTGGCTACCTTACGACGCGCCCGACCGCGCACGCGTGAGGCTTCGGACAACAAAACGACAATGAGCGAAGGAGGAAGAAGGTCGCATCCACCGCCGGACTGATGCTACCCCTCCCGAGGCCGCCGACGCTCCCACGACCGCCTCGCCGCCCCGCCCTCTCAAATCTCCACCTTCGCCGGTCCGCCGCGGCCCTCGACCATCCCTCTAAGACACCCCGAACACCCAGACTCGTAGCCGACGAACCCCACCCCACCCCCAACGTTAAAACTCATCTCGTCGGCGCCTTCTCCGTCGTGGGTCCGCGGCAGCGTCGCCGGCGTCGGCTCGGCCTGTCATGCACCGTCTCTCGGGAGGAAGAAGAATTGGGGGGGAGGGGGGGGGGGGGGACGGAAGAAGGAGAACGTGGGAGGGACCCATGCATGCCCCACGCGTGTCGCGTGCACCGCGAGAGCGGTCGCTCGCTCGAGAAGAAGCCTTTCCATCAACAGCTCCCTGTGGCCTGCCATGGGCCTAGTTCTGAGCCAAAGTGTCTGTGACCGGTTAAGCTATGCTAGACCCATCGCGAAAGATCTTGTCACGCAACCTGGACCAGCGCGACCAGGTGATCGGCCTAGTTTTATTATTTCTGATGTAATAAATGATGTAATTTTGTTTGATTTGCATTAAAGTGTGCCATGATGGCTTTCCCTCAACAAAAAAAACATGTACCCGCTGGAACCAGAGTCGGCCCATTAGGATTTAGACTGTGTTCTAGACTGTTCTTGCTGCTCCTCATTTACTTTCTTTCTATTCCTGCTGATATTTTAGCTTTCAGGGTTTCCAAGTGCAATGTTTTGGCTACCGAGCTCCAGCAGTTCAGTATTTTGTAAAATACGAAAATGTTTTCTATATGTCTGCAATTATTTGCTAAGTAATACTATATTTTATTTGGGAAACAAAAAAACCAAAATTGCTGCCCTAAAAAGGCAAAAAAAAAAACAGTTTTGTTCCCCATATTACTACTCATATATGGACACATATATGTACTGACATATTATAATATTAGATATTCTTCTAGTTTTGACAGTGAAGATTATTTATAAACCCTTGCTCCCTCGAGATCATGATCCAAAATGATTCTTCGACAATTTTATCACACTATTTTGTGTTTGTCGTTTCGTGGTTGTCACTTAGCAATCTTTCTCCTAGTGTGTGCAAGATGGCTGTTTGCCTTTCTTTTCTTATTTGTGTCATGTTCATTGGCTATTTCTGGGCAAGCTATTATCTTGTGTTTGCAAGTTCGGTGCCAATGGCTACATATTCGTATGTTTTATTTAAATTTTATTAGAATAAAAATATATGCATTTTGAACAAATATATAGTTCAAACTATCTTTCATATAAAATATATTAAAAGCACACTTGTAGATTAAGGCAAAATATTTTATTAATTTTACATTTAGCTCTGACATCCTGAAATGTTTGACTAGGCACACTAAACAAAATGTTCGCACAACTTGTGAAAATGGTTATATTTTGGACCATAGATAAAATATTTAATCTCATAATGAAACTCGTTAAATTTTATATAAAATCAAATAAAATATCACGTATGTACGAAAAATATTCATTCATTAGCCTTGTAAAAAATATTTTTTGATAAATAGTAAACCAAAAAAATATCTCCACTACTAATAAAAGAGCGAACTAAAACTTTTCTACGTCCACCCAGAAAACTGTACACAGGACAATCTGATCCATCAGATCAACCGCAATGACTAAAATCTAACGATCCATAGGTTGGTCAACCACCCAACGGACCAGATTGATCCTGTCGACCAGCAGAAACATTGTCTGCCAAATCCTCACCGTCCGCCCGCCCGCCCGCGCCCACACCTCCGCAGGCAACTAACCACGGCGGAAGAATCGCCGGATTATCTGGAAACGATTAAAATTTGGGAACCGTCCTCTCGCACGACCTTCCCATTGGCCATGGCCGCCTCAACAACGGCGACTCTGCCCCGCCGATCCGTCCCAATCTGTTCCACCCCCACGCAGCTACCTTCTCCATCCTCGCCCTCTCGGCTCCACGGGCTTCATGGCGACGTGGCTCGCGCTCGACGTTCGAGCTGCCCATGGCAGCGGTGTGACCTCCCCTGCTGCGACAGTCGTTGGAAGCCCAAACGCACCACCGCGAATGGCGGCCTGAGAAGGTAGTAGGGACGCCGGGTCGACGGTGGCTGGGAAGAGGCGGCGGCGGCGCAGCTTGGGAGACGTGCCTCTCCCTCTCTCGGTATTACCTTTCTTCTCACTGACTTTTCTTTCCTCCGACGAAGTAGATTCATGGCAGCCAGCAGCATCGCACAATAGGAGACAACAGCAGATGTTGCTAAATTCCTGATTCAGTTCTCCCTTTACCGCTGATGCGCACAGCCATTCCCCACATCGCCCTCAACCCCCGCACACGTCCTGCACCCCTCACCCTCTCTCCCCCCGAGAGCACAACCGCGCTAGGGTTGCTCGGCCGCCATCCAGCTCTCATATCTACATCCGCCAACAAACCGCGCTAGGATCGCCTCCGTCCCGGCCTCTGCCGAACGCCGGGACGCCGCATCGGCGCATCCCATCCCAAGTAGAACCCCAGCGTCGCCTCCCCACCAGCGCCCCGCGACGCCGACGACCCAACGGCGCCGGCCCCTGTCCACTACACCCTATTTCGTCACGTTTTGCCCTCCGCAGTATCCCATCCCAGTGGGGAAGAACGCCTCACAGCCTTACTGGTCCTGACTCCGAAGCGCCGCCGGTTTCTGGCTCCCTATGCCGACAACGGAGGCAAACTGCACTCGAACACCCGCGTCCTCGTGATCGGCGGCACGGGCCACGTCAGCGGCTCCACAGCCACCGCACTCTCCAAGCTTTTGCGCCGACCTAAAGATCCTCATCGGCGGCATGAAGAGGTAACTGCTACATCGTTTTGAATCCAGTTGCATCCTATATAGTTGAACTGGTTGCCTTTATTCAGCTTTTAAGTAAGCGGCACACTTTTAGCGGACCAATGCAATGACGTCCGATGTAGTTTAGTCTTCTCTTGCTGCCGTTATTTGGCATCAAGACTTTTATCACCAAACTGAGTTTGTGGAAACTGATATTATCAACACGACAAGGTTGGGGGAAGCGATACATGGTCAGTGATGCAAATTATAAAACACCCTGCTGCCGTTACATCTCCTTGCTTTGCTGTTTGTTTAATCGAACATAATAACTTGCGAGAGTCGTTTTGTTTTGGTTAAGCACCGATTTATGAGGCACTAATCAACTTAGATTTTCTCTAATTTTGGATAGTAATATTGCTAGGAGAGTTGTTTTGTTCATCATGTCTGCCCCTTGTTGTGTTAATAATAGAAGTTGACTATGGCGTCAGAGCTTGCTTGAGCCATCATCAACTATGGCCTGCGGATTTGGATACCATGCTCTTAAGAGTTTTCATATGGTCATATGAAATTTTGTTGTAACTGCTAAAGTCGCCTTGATTTTAATTTGTCCCCTTTTTGTGCAAATCAGATTCCAAGTTTACGCAGCAGGAGCTCCCAGCCTGCAAGCCAATTCTCACCCCGAAATGGGTAGGCTTATACTACTTCTTTTTCACTGGTATGAACTGAGAGATATCATACCATGGAGCACCTCACAAACTGTTGTGCTTATGTTTTATACAGGTCATTTCAGTGTTTGTTCTTGTTGGCGCCATTTTTGTCCCCATCGGTGTTGCTTCTTCGCTGCTAGCTTCACAAAAGGTGTGTTGAATATGGTTTATTCTTGAGGCTCAGATTCTGTTGGCAGGTTTATTCATACGCAAAAGCAGGAAAGAATTAGTTACAAATGGTAAATATGGTTTATTCTTGAGGCTCAGATTCTATTGGCAGGTTTATTCATACGCAAAAGCAGGAAAGAATTAGTTACAAATGGTAAAATAGGCAAAAGCTGGATGGGCAAACGGAGTTCCTGATTCAGTGGTATGTTTGCCAGCTCTGATAATGTTTATTGTTTTATTTGCTGCAGGTTGTTGAGATGGTTTTGGTTGTCGCTTTTTCCTTGATACTCAATTGCAGTAACATTTTTGGTTGTTGCCTTTTCCTGATACTCCATGACAAAGTCAAAACTGAATGTATGCAGATTTGTCGTTTTTGACCTTTTTCATGTTTTACTTTGATGGATATTAGTGGTAAAATTCTTGGTTCCTGTACTACCGACGCAAGGGCTGATTGCCATGTCGACATGAGGTTAACATGAGCTATATTAATCAATATTGCTTACTCAAGTTAGAAGCAGATTTGAGTATTCGACATGGCCTCTATGTTGCATTCTTTGTACTTAAAACTGATCCTGGTTCTATTATGTTCGACATCAGGTATCAAGAAAATGCAGGTCATTGGTCAGACGACTCAATGTCTGTTTTGCACGAATCCATTTTGTTTGCTCCCATTGGTCGAAGGTATTGTTAGAATCTCATACGCCACCAAAGATTTTCAGCTAATCAGCTTTGATTAATCTTGATATATTTGGGTGTCTATCAAACTTGTATTCAGATCCAACATTTTGCTTTTGTAGATTCAAGGATCTTTCATATGACATTCTTGTCAAAAGGCAAATGGTTAGAGCTTTTTGGGTAACACACGTGAAAATTATATTGTACGACATGTTTTTGACTTTTCTGTAAGCTAACTGAGCTCCAAGACAATGACCTCATGCATGCTAACTGTTCCTTAATTAAAATATTCTACTTATGATAATGTTTATGTCTAAGTACCATCTTCAGTCCAAATTAAGCTATTTCTTGTATGTCTTATTGTGGACAAGCAGTTATTCCCATGCTAGACATTAATATATCAAGGCAAATGTCATTGTCATTTGCGGATGTTACATGTTCATGTGTTTCATTTGTCTTTTGTTTTCTTGGTTTATTCAGACTTTGTTGTTAATGCTGCAATAGTGAAAGTGTGAGAAACTTCAGGTCTGTAGCTTTGCACTGAGACAGTACGGAGTAGATCACCTGTCTATCCCATGTATCTATGCAATGGAGCATTTTACGTTATTTCTTTTCAGAGATGTATCAGTGATGTATCAAACAAATAATCGTTGTCTATATATTCATGCTATATAGCATTTGCACTCATTTCTTTTGTCAGTGTATAGCAAAGATGTAAATGACAAATTATGGGCACTCATTTCTTTGCTAATTATTTCGTTAGTGTATATTTTGAATTGTACTATTTCGTAATAAAATTTATTTTATTTCATGATTATGCGAATTTCAAATACGTTGACAAATATCGGATCGTGCGTTGCACGTGCATGACTACTAGTAAACAACAAATCTAGGAACGAGACAACAAGTAATAGCACTTCATAGAGAACAGAGCATGAAACACGAAGGAAATGGACGGGGCAAGCGCCAGTGCTTGCAGAGAGACGCAAATTGGATTCGGCCTTTGAGTCACACAGAAAGTTTTGGATGGGCTCGTAGGCCGTAGTCATACTGGGCTATGCGGGATATGAGCTTCTGCAGAACTGCCACACATTCCTTTGGTAGTTTTCCATTAAAAAAAATCTTTTGGTAGATCGTGTCGGGAGGAGGATTTATGGAGAGAAAAAATCGCGAGGGCTGATTTCAGCTGCTCCACTCCGCTAGTATGTTTGGCATGATTATCAAGATTACCCTCCAGAAATGCTTTCAGGGGTGATACTCATGTTCTTTATTTGGTGTCATGGTCTTCTCCTCAAACGTTCCGACAGAACGACCAAGCAATGGTTTGAATGTTTGATAGCCTATCCCGCAAGTGGTGATTTTAGGTTTATCATGTGACATGAAACTCTGTCGAGATGACCTCTCACCATGCAGGATATATACATTGTGTTTAATTTCCTATCAATTCGTGCAGTTTTCTGAAACACGAAAAAAGTTGGTGGGACATTTTATCATGACTCTCAAAGCATCAAATCATGCACGGTATATATACAGTGCACGGTAGAAATGCCGCGTTGTCGTCGCCCATGTATGTTGCAGGATTTTCTGTCTAAGTAATGTGTTGACTAATCAATAAAGTTGGGGCGTTAACAAGGACAAACTTCTTGGAACAAATCACTGAAAATGAAAATAAGTCGTTTTAAGAAGAAGTGAAAGCAACATATCCTCATCTCACTTGGGATAGTTTGTGATTTAGGGCGAGAATCAATTAATGGCCAAGAACCCGCAAGAAGACGCACGCGGTTTTTGATACAGATCTTTGATCAACAATTTGATAAAGATTAACTCGATTATATTGTACAAAATTGATATCACCGCATTTATATTAAAACCACCTTGTATTATTGTTCTTTCATCAAATTTCTTTATATACCTTGAATAACTTTTCATCAAATTCCCTCATAAAATTTCGGATGAAAAAAACGAGAAGCGAATGCAACAGATTCTCTCTCTCACGTGGGAGTGTTTTGAGATTGTAGCGCAGGAACTAATTATTAATGGACAGGAACGCGTCCACGCTGGCACGCCACAGTGACAGTCTCACCACACAAATCTGCCCCTACACAGTGCCACATAGGCGCGTCAGGACACAAACCCAGCAGCGTCTTATCCCCCAATCTATCCATCCATCCGTCCGTCGTCACTTTACATACTGTGCGTTGGTAGAGGAGCGCCTCTTTTGCCATATGCACCTGCTGTGCTGTGAAATTGCAATAGACATCTCCTCCAATTGATGCAACAAAGAGGCTGCGGTTACTTGCTTCGGCAAGAGTTAAAAAAAAACTTTGAAATTCAATCGAGATGTATTGGTTCGTCCAAAAGCTAAACGAATAAGCTGCCTTTGTTGTTCGAATGTGATCGGATTTAGTTCCATGCTGAGATGTTAGTGGTTTCAATTCCAGTATTTTGGCTAACTTAACAACTTTTTAAGGACGTGTAACAAAATCTGATTCACGAAAAATTGATAACCCCCCCTATTCATATTCATATTTAGTACAAAGTTGTGCTAAATCTGTAACAATTAATATGTGTCGGAGGGATTATTAAATTCCCAATCAGATGTGCACCAAAAGCAGTGAAGACAATTTCCCTACAATGTCAAGGATGTGACCATGTGTGACGCAGGTGTGAACCAAAATGAAAAGACACCGCCGAAGATCGATAGTTCGCCAACGCCTGATAGCAAAGAAGTTGTGGTGAAATAGACGACATAGAAGGAAAGGAGCACCCGATGAAGATTTCAGCCAAAATCATGAAAAAACACATTATCTAGCAGGCGCCTGCTAATTGGCAAATTCGTGATGAAAATCGTGATTACCTAATGCTCTTGGATAGCAAAACACTTTGCAAGTACACAACACTTTCGTGGCGTACTTGATGTGTATAGAGCCATAGAACATCAATGTTACGCTATGTCGATCACTAAACACGACCCTCGGCTTTACCACCGTACCACGGCTCTGTCGAAGAAACTCGAGCTACGAAAACATGCAAGAAACATATAACATGCTCACTTCAATATATATATAAGCTGAAGGTCTTTAGCGATAATTTCCAGTTCCGAGCTAGTACACCATTGGCTGCAAAAAAGTCTCGCACGCCCAAACCCCTGGTGCTCGAGGCCTGCTCGAGCTTGACGCCGGATCCCACGTGGCAGCGCGCGGGAGGCCCGTGGAGATCGCGCCTCTTATCGTTGCAAGGCGTCAAGCTCACTTCAGCCGCGAAAAATAATTTCCAGCAAAAATATTCATACCACACTAGCATTCCGTTCCTCCTCCGAGGAAGAAATATAGGAATTTCTCTAGACCCGAAAAATCCCTCTTTTTCTCGCTGCTCGATTGCGGCGGCGACGACGGCGGCCGGCGGCGTCCATCCCCTCCATGACCACAGTGGCTTCGCTGTCCCTGGTGCCGCACCTGCTCATCAAGCCCTCCTTCCGGTGCCTCTCCAGAAAGGTCAGCACGTGCTTCTCCCCCCCCCCCCCGGAAATTTCTTTTCTTATGTTCTCCGGTGCCGTTTTGGTTTGGATTTGAGCCATTTGTTACCTCCTGATGAACAATGTAACTGCAAATGCTCTTATCTCAGCTAAACTTAGATAGTAGTTTCTGAATTTGTACCGAATCGCCTAATTATCCATTCCTGGTGAACTGAATACTGAGTACTGATGGTGTGTTCTTGTGGGGAAACTGTGCAGGGCGTCGGCAGGTATGGTGGAATCAAGGTGTACGCGGTGCTCAGGGACGACAGCGCCGACTACCTCAAGGATAACCACTGGGAGGCCCTGTTCCATGTCGACGACCCCGGGCCGAGGGTGCCCATCGAGAAGGGCCAGTTCCTGGACGCCAAGCAGGCGCTCGACGTCGTCCGCTTCGACATCCAGTACTGCGACTGGAGGGCACGGCAGGACCTGCTCACCATCATGGTTCTCCACAACAAGGTATGCAGAAATATGGTCTCAATAATGGTAGCTAGCTTCAGTAAGTTCAGAGAAATGTTTATGTCTGTACTAGTAGCTGAATTTTACCTCGGTGGGTATTCTCGGAGTTACGCATAGAGGATCCAATGGATGTCAGATAGATGCTTGAGGCTGAAACTGGCCATGGAATTTCTTGGTGTGGAGTATAACATGAACTCTGAAAAATGAAATGCAGGTGGTGGAGGTTCTGAACCCTTTAGCGAGAGACTTCAAGTCGGTTGGGAACTTGAGGAAAGACCTCGCCGGGTTACAAGAAGATCTGACAAAAGCTCACAACCAGGTATGCTTTGTTTTTGTAATAATTCAAATTGGAACCTTGAAATGTATAGTCTGGAACCTGACGCTTAACGTGTGTCATGCAGCTTTATTTATCGGAATCTAGAGTGTCGTCGGCGCTCGATAAGCTAGCGCAGATGGAGACGGTGGTCAACGAAAGGCTGCTGTCTGATGGGAGCGCTTTCGCGGCCACAGCCGATTGCGCTTCTCTTGATCCAAGCACTTCCTTCACTCCCCGTGTTGGACCCAAGAAAACTAAGCGCCGGAGTCTCAACATTTCTGGGCCGGTGAAACCTTACCACCGCAACCTGAAGAACTTCTGGTACCCGGTTGCTTTCTCCAGTGACCTGAAAGATGACACCATGGTAAAGCCGAATGTTTGTTTCAAAGCCAGTCAGAGATGGCAGTCATAGATATTTGTCTAATTATGTCATATGTGTTCTCTCAGGTACCAATAGATTGTTTTGAGGAGCAGTGGGTAATATTCCGAGGAAAAGATAAAAGGCCTGGATGTGTTCAGAATACCTGTGCTCACAGGGCCTGCCCTCTTGATCTTGGTTCAGTGAATGAGGGTAGAATAACCTGCCCTTACCATGGTAAGAACTCAGAGCAATTTTATTATTCAGTCAGGTTTCTCATGCTCATTGTTAGCATTCCGACAAGTAAAAGATGGCGTCAAAGTAATATTGCGTTTTCTGTGAACAATATTCAGGTTGGGAGTATTCGACTGACGGAAAATGTGAGAAAATGCCATCAACGAAGATGCTCAACGTGCGCATCCGGGCATTGCCATGCTTCGAACAAGAAGGCATGGTCTGGATATGGCCTGGCGATGACACTCTGACAACCACCATCCCTTCCCTGCTGCCTCCTTCCGGGTTTACAATCCATGCAGAGGTAAAGAGCATGCTAGGGTGCTAGTGTCATGTGTTATTCAGTTTTGGACTGGACTGAATATCCTTGTTGATCATTCAACAGATTGTGATGGAGCTACCGGTGGAGCATGGACTTCTTTTGGACAATCTACTAGACCTTGCTCACGCCCCTTTTACACATACGTCCACCTTTGCCAAGGGTTGGAGCGTTCCAAGGTAGTTTTGTACATCCAAGGGACAAAGTATTACAGAGTTTCCATAAACGTTCTGATATAACGTCTGAGTAAAACAACATTCTGATCTTGTGTTACTATTCTCAGCTTTGTGAAGTTCTTGACACCTGAATCTGGGCTCCAAGGGTATTGGGATCCGTATCCCATCGATATGGAGTTCCGACCGCCCTGCATGGTCTTGTCAACAATTGGCATCTCCAAACCTGGAAAGCTAGAAGGGAAAAGCACCCAGCAATGTTCGACACATCTCCACCAGCTGCATGTATGCTTGCCCTCATCTAGGAATAAAACCAGGCTGCTGTACCGGATGTCCCTCGACTTCGCACCCTGGATCAAGCATATCCCTTTCATGCACCTGTTGTGGTCACATTTCGCTGAGAAGGCAAGTCTCAAATTTTGCGACTACTTCAGAACTATTAACTATAGAATGTCAACATGATAGTTCCCTGAAAAAACATCAGCATGGCAGCTCCTAAATTACTAGGTAGTAACTGTTACTCACATACTAAGTCAGATAGGACTTGGATTGGTTTCATCAATTGTGTCTGGCTGTTCTGACCATGTAAATCTTGCATAATTCTGCAGGTCTTGAATGAGGATCTGCGGCTTGTGCTCGGCCAACAAGAGCGAATGAACAATGGCGCTAACGTTTGGAACTGGCCAGTGTCATATGACAAGCTCGGCATACGGTACCGGCTGTGGAGGGATGCAGTGGAGAGGGGCGTCGACCGGTTACCATTCAGCAACCAAGTTGAGAGCGGATCATAGGGAAACAAACACATGGCATCACATGTAGTCCCTTTCCCGTGGCATTTCTTTGCCTGGTAATGGCAGCCAGATGACCCATATGCACAGATTATTTGGGCTCTGCGTCTTAGAACAGGTTTTCATCTGGCCAAGTATTGCTACGGACAGAAGATTTCTGGAAAGGAAGCCCTGTGAAAAGGATGATGGGCACCGTCATTGCCATTGTGTAATGTTACTTGTACACTAGCGGCGGCATCACCTGATGCAATTGTAATCCGAGGTTGATTTGCTTTTCTTCTTCTTTCTTCCCCTCCCTTTCATGTAAAGTGTCAGCATATGTTACTGTCAAAACGTAAACAATCATAGTATGAGCCGTGAAGGCGAACGCTTGATCCTCTCAGAAATGGTTTGATGTACCTATTTTGCCATTTTGGTTACATATCTTGGACGAGCTCAAATCAGAGGTCCTTGCTGCTGGCGGAGATAGGATTAACTCTCCGTAATCAATGCGAATCTGTGTCGTTAAATACACATTTTTTATATTTTTAAGATTTTTTGCTTGTATATCAAAAAAACGTATAGTCAATTGACTACACAACTCTAACGTGGCTCCTCCACTACTCCGGTGGATGCTAAGAATCTCCACTTTGTGAGAAAGTTGCACGTGCAATCTGAGAAAAACGGCCCGCGTCGCTAGCCCTTGGCGACACAGGTCCGGTGGTTTTTTTTTTTTTTTTTTAAACTTTATTACTTATTAGTTTGAAGCATTACACCCGCCTCTGCATAGTTAGGATGTACACAGCCACAAGTTCACCAGTACCCAAGTTGGACATAAATAAATAAAAGGCGAATTACATATCATATTGAGAAATTGTAAAGCCGCCTAAGATGGTGATAAGTCGATCCGGAGACTATGTTGCCATCCATGCCGGGAGAATAACTCACTGGCCGCCGCCTCCAAACGCAATGCCACCTCCAGAAACAAGTCTCGGTGCTCCACACGTTGCAGGGCCGACCATGCTCGTAGCGTTGCTGTACACCGATATATTACCTGCATAACAGAAGCATTTTTATCGTTGAAAACCTTGTCATTTCTACATATCCACAGCGACCAAATAACGGCAATCGCTCCCACCCTACTGAAGAGTTTAAACCTAAGATCCACACCGTTAAGCCAATTGCCAAAAATGTTTGCAACGGTACGCGGGGATATAAAGTAGAACCTATCTGGATGGCTGACCATATAGACCTGGCAAACTCACACTGGAAGAATAAGTGTGTAATGGTCTCGTCATGTTGACAGAAGACACACTTTTTACTTCCGTGCCAATTGCGTTTGGCAAGGTTATCTTTTGTAAGAATTACTCTTCGACGAAGATACCACGCAAACACCTTAGTTTTTAGCGGGATATTCATCTTCCAAATTTTGTTATTATCCTTAATATCGACTGGTACTTCGGGTAAGATTAATGCTCTATACATAGAATCAACCGAGAATTTACCATTCTTCGTAAGATTCCATTGAAATTTATCTGGACCTTCCGACAATTGGATGGAATCCAATCGGATGAGCAAGGCATTCCAGGATGCTTGTCTGGTTCCAAGTAAACTTTTTCTGAACGATACATTTGGTGAGGAGGTATCCAACACCTTAGCGATCGTGTCGCTCTTGTTTCGCACAATAGTATACAGAGCCGGATATTGTTCTCAGAGAGTGGATTGGCCTAGCCATTTATCCTTCAGAAACGAATTTCCGATCCATCCCTAATTGAGAAAGATCCTTGTGGGAAAAAGAACTTCTTTGTAGCCATAAGGCCTGCCCAGAAGTGTTAATCACTAGGTCCTCAGTTCCTAAACGACTTTACACCTAATATTCCATTTCTTATAGATGAAGCGTGGGATAGAAACAGATATTGCTGAAGTTTCAGAAGAAGCCACCAACGTATGCTCTGATACGATGGGGACAAAAAATTCATCGAATTTTTCACAATCAAAGGATGTGATTTTTATTTTTGCATACGCATGTTCCCATATGAAAATCTTTTAATTTTGTTTCAACAAATGTTGCATTTTTGCAAGTCATGGGCAATATGAAAATGGACTTTGTTGAATGTTCAAGATAATGATAGTGCATTCATCTGTAGTAACTTGTCGGGTTACTTATTTTTTAATTTTATGCTTTCATGGAATTATGAAAAGTTTTTCATCAAGGTTGTAGCTTGAGTATTATTTATTGCTTGTTCTTATAACTTTAACGTGAAATTTTTTAGGTAACAAAATGTATTTATATTGCTTGTGCAGGATGGTTCCCAGATGAGGAAAAAGTTATTCTACATGTTCTCAAGTGCCATGCAAATGATGTCGCAACATTCCATGTGCTGTATGAGAATATCCTAAGTGCGTGAATAGATATCAGATTTGGAGAGAATTGGAGATTATTCGAACGCATGATGTTTAAATTATAACAGTGATTTTTAGTTTGTTGGATTACTATGGGGCTATCTTATCTATGTACATTAATATTTACATGAATTTAATGTTTACATATGTAACAAAAGAAATTACCCGTTGCAACGCACGGGTATTCAACTAGTGACGATAATGATGGGGTTGGTACCATGTTCAGCTAACATGTATGTTGAATGTGGTCGATCCTCTGGTTGAAGCCACACACAATTTCATGGTGCTTCGTATAGTGATATGATTCCTATAGATCCACATGTTAACATGAACTCGCTCGGTATGCTTTTCTTGGAGCTGAATGGCAAGGCCTTGAAGTCATCGCGACGGCTGGAAATGCTCTTACAAACAAGAAAAAGTTTGTGTGGAGATTTTTGCCTCCTGAGATCCAGTGCTCCTGTTGTTTAAGAAAATTGAAAACTATATTTGCGAATTCCAAAAAAAATTAAAAATAATACGGATGTAGCCAATGATATGTCCCACAAACATGCAAAAAATCAATTCCAGAATGGTCTACACAAAAATGATAAATTTGTGGATCTAAGTGTGTGTATTTTCTAAACTCCAAATTTTATCAGATTTTGTCATTTTTGTATAGCCCATAATACAAACTATTTGAAATTGATATTTTACACGTTGGTGGGATATAACATTGGCTACATCCGATTTCTTTTTAGAATTTTTTTAAACTCATAAATACGATTTTCAAATTTTTAAAACTGGCATGAGCACTGGTGCTCGGGAGAAAAAAATATTTTACGAAAAAGTTCCATGATACAAACAAGAAAAAGTACTATTCTGCGAAAGCGACGATCGGTCCATGATATTCCCGAACATCTCTAAAGACACTGGCCCACAAAGCCCGGTCCCACAGTTCAGGGGCTAAGCAAATCAACTGCTCTTCCTCTCTCAAAAATAAAAAGCAAATCAACTGCTCCGATCTTTCGCTCGAGCACGCAGCAAGGCGTTCATATTTTGGGCTAAATTAATTTAGTTGCACAATTATAGGGGATAAACTTCTATTTTTTTTATAGTGGATAAATTCCATTTTCCTCCCGGCTGTATCGACGCAGCAGCAGAACACCATCACGAGCACCAGAGTTTAAATCCTATATTTGACATTGGTGTTTCCCATTTAGTCGGAATATTATTCAGTGGGAGGCGACGTTCCCGTCGACAACGAGACGCCTGTGGTGACTTCGTCAATATCAAGACTCGACCGCCGGCTCAGTCTTTCGGAGGTGCTCATAGGGGTAGGATGTGCGTGTGTGCGTTCATATGGGTGAGTGTGTGCACGTGTATGTGAGCGTCTACGTTTGTACTGTGTTTAGAAAAAAAAAAAAAAACAGAACACCGTCGCGACACCACCGAGCAGATCGAGATGGCACTGTCGCGCACCAGACAACGCAGCCTGCGTCGTTCTTCGGCCGACGCCGCGCCGTACTGCAGGATGGCGAAAGACCACCGGATCAAGAAGGATCGTCGACGCCACAAGATCAGCGGCGACCCGACGGTGTCTCTCCCGGATGACGCGCTCGCCGCCATCTTCGCCGGGCTGTCGGACACGGCGGCCGTCGTCCGCTGCGGCGCCACGTGCCGACGCTGGGAACGCGTCGTGGCCACAAGCGCCACCATAATCTCCCGCTCCCTGCCACCCCTAGGACGCTTCTGGCCGGAACTCACCGTCGGCCTCTTCCACCAGGAGATGGACATGCCCGCAGCGGCATCCTCTCGCTGTCGTGCTTCGTCCCCACGGCCTCCGCCGCTCGCTTCCTCGGCGAGTCCGGCCATCAGCGGCTTCTCAGCATCACGGGGCTAGGCGATGGCGGCGGGCTCTTGGACCACTCCTGCCCCGTCGCGTCCCGGAACGGCCGCCTCGTTCTGGAGCTCCGGCGCGCCACCGACAGTCTGCGGCTCGCCGTCTGCAACCCGATGTTGCGTGACAATATCGTGGTTGTCCCTCCTCTGATCGCTGCAGCGGGCACCAACACCATAGAGGACTACGGCTGCGCGTTGCTCACCGGCCAGGACCTCCGCCCACCTTGCTGCAACACCTTCTTCCGTCTGCTCCTCGTCTATAACCACAACTGTGGCCCCGCCGGGAACTCAACCGTGCTCCGGTGCTACTCCTCGGACACCGGCTGCTGGGGACCGGAGGCCGAGTGCTGCGTCGAGATCCCAAGCCCAAAGATCGCCAACATCGGCCAAGCTGTGGTACGCCGCGGAGTGGCCTTCTGGCCCCTGGACCTTGGGGCGCTCGGGGTACGCCTCGATGAGATCGATCAGCATGGAGCCGTGATGGACATGCACTTGGTGCCTTATGAGGCACCTCATTGGTGGCCAGAAGAGCGGCTCTTGGGCGTCTCACCGGACAACAGACTCTTCTTCTTTTACATTGGGGTCGTAGGTTTGAAGAAGTATCTGGTAGCGAATCTTTCCTACTTCGAGTTTGCTGAAGAAGACAACATCCGCACTGGTAAAGGAGGGATCATGCGTGACGAAGAACATGTGTCGTTGCCCCAGATGAAGATGTCACACGCAAACACCACGATCAAGCTGCGGTGGTTTGGCGAGAAGAGTGGTCTCGTCTTGTTCACCATGGGAAGACCCAGCGGGCATAAAGGCACCTTCGCGTTCAACCTTCACGAGAAAGTGGTTAACAGGGTGGCCATTTTTGGCGATTCGTGGAAAAACTTGCTCGGCTATGAGATGGACATGGCGGCATACCTTGCCTCCTCTCTCGACCGACGACGGTCCTACTTGAGCTAGCTAGGTCACCGTGATATAAAACATTTTCTGTAAATCCTAGAGTGATCGATGATTTTTTTTTTTTTTTGAACAGGATCCGATACTTATATTAGAGAGCTCAGTACAAATTACAACCAGGCCCAGAAGAAACCAAAATTTACAGCAAGACCCAGAAAAACTTGCACTCAACACCCCGAACAAGCAAGAAGAAACACAATCGGATCCATCCCACCCCCAAAACCTAGCCTCCGCCGGAGACGCCGTACCGCCATTCCCAGGAGAAGAAGCACCTCCAACATTGTAGATGGCTGCAAACCCGACCGCCGCACCGCGACGAACACCCAAGACGATGAACGAATCCAGCCGTAGCGCTTGCCTCCAAGAACCACCAAGCATCCCGCCGTCTCCGCATCAGCCAGGCCTGCCACCCAGCACACCCGCACTCCGGACGAACACTCCCCTCGCCGCCACGGCCGGCCGGAGTAACAGCGCCACAGAGAGCCACCACCACCACCACGCCAAACAAAACCAAAGCAAGCACCTCCACCTCCATCCCCCTATGCCACCACGGCCAGCCAGAGAGAGAGGCAAAGAAACTCACCAAGAAGAACCACCTCACGGGCCGCACGACGCCCTCGAAGAAGACGACGCGATGGCGACCGACCCGAAGGTCAAAAACTCCACGAAGCACAGCAGCCCACGCCGCCACGACAGCCGCCAGCACGGAGTATAGAAACTCCATCACCCTCTCGGCAAGCTCGCCGGACCGGAGAGGGGGAGGAGGCACCTTATTTTCCACCACCGCCGCCACCGTCTCCAGCTCGAAGACGACGATTCAGTGGACAGAAACTAGAAAACCTAGTACTATACTACTCGCGCGGACGAGATCTACAGCTTCGCGCGGACTAGTTGATTTTTGTAGATCTTTTGTCGAAGTGCTAAGAAATTCGATTAAATCTACCAATGGCAACGGGTACCCATTACCCGCATACCCAGTGGGTATTTACCCATTAGGGTAAGGGTTTGGTAAAAAAACTTTACTCATGGGTAAGCAAATGATTAAAGGTGTGTACCCAGTGGGTATTGTCGGTGCGGGTATGGTAAAGTAGTACCCATACCCGCATACGCACATACCCATCTATTTTTATTTTTGACATGTAGGTCTGTGGTACATAGGGCTATTTTCGGAAAAATCTTGAAATACTAATTCGGTACGTAATTATCGCTTGTTTCCCATAAGCTCGGCCACTTAATTTTCAGTTGATTCACAATTCTCAGGTAGTACTTGCCCATGTCGTTTCCTCATTATCTCTCCACAACTTGACATGCTGAGACCAATTCAATAAATGACAATATAATTTTTTTAAAAGTGCATAAATCAAGCAATATAATTAAATTTGAACAAGTTTATAAATTTGAATTTTCAAACAATAATAGAATATTAATTAATCCTTGAATAAGTACAAAACAATTAAAATAAGTTCAGAAAACTGAAATTATGAGCAATTAAGAATGGAACATTATGCATCTATATTGGATATTTCATGATTCTACAACAAGAGTTGATAGATACAAAATATTAAAAAATGTATGGATTATTACATCATATACGTACAAGTAATGTACTACAAAAAATGAAATGAAATAAAAAACCTAGCTAAATCTATGTATCTTCAAGTTGGATCTTTAGGAGGCAAACCTGTAAAGTAAGACAAAGAAAAAAAAAAGGGTGTCGTTGAATACAAATTAATGCTTTCCCGAAGGAGATGCATGTTGATGTTGGTGCTAACACTTGGAAATCTGGGAGCTAGTCTAGATTTCCGAAATACGTTGAAATTTATATCTTATCAATCCATCTAGCCAGCATAGGAAGGGAACAATAAAATATGGCCACATCAAACATGAAACAGATCAGTCATAAAACAATTTTATAAAATAAGAGCATGCTTTTGACGCTTAACTTAGCTTCTTATTCATAGAATCACTACAGGAGAGCTCATCTGTGCCGACGGCCAAAACCTGTGCCGACGGTTTTTTATCGGGGCCGTCGGCACAGGTGTCTATGAGGCCGCCACACGAAGCTGGCCGTCGGCACAGATATCCCCGTCGGCACAGACACCCTGTCCCGACGGTCACCGTCGGCACAAATAGAGCCGTCGGCACAGGTTCCCGTGAAAGAAAAGGTGACATCGACACCAACCTATGCCGACGGTTGTACCGTCGGCACAGGTTCCTTTTTTTTTTCTTTTTCCTCGTGCATCTGTACAAATCTGTGCCGACGGTAAAACCGTCGGCACAGGTTCCCTATTTTTTTTTACTTCCTATTTTCTTCATTTTTAATGTTCTGTAAATTAAGTTTAATATGTTTAAAAAAATATTCATTTTTATGTATATAGATACACCGAATAGCTATATGTATATAGTTTCGCTGAAAATAGTCATCATGTTTTTTACCCTAATCTTCATTTTTATGTATCTATTTATTACTCTCAATTAGGCTTAATATGTTTTTATTCATTTCTATATGTATATAGCTACGCCGAATAGCGGTCTTCACCCATATAAAATAACGTCGCGAATCTTGTCTCTCGGAAGTATTGTATGTGAATCTTGTCTCTCTTGCAATCTTGTGTCGATTTGTGATAAAAGTTGGTTTCACATGTTCGTATGGCCTAACCTAACACAACCAAGCAAAAAAGTCCACTGGGCTACCCCCTTTCGACGCACGTCTATGGGGGTAGACGGAAACGTTAGGGTTTTTCCAGCGGATTCAGGGTTTCGCCGAAGCGGGGCCCCGGAGCGTCGGAACCCGACCCAAACCTAGGTTGTGCCATACCATATGTATACAAGTGTGTTGTGTGTTTCAAATGTCCAAGAATCTACTCCTAGGTGTGACCGACATCACCGGCTTCACTTTCTCTCTACTAAGTGTGTGGACTTATAGCTGAAAACTCCCGTTTCGGGCGAAACGGGGGCAATCTTGTGTCGATTTGTGATAAAAGTTGGTTTCTCATGTTCGTATGGCCTAACCTAACACAACCAAGCAAAAAAGTCTACTGGGCTACCCCCTTTCGACGCACGTCTATGGGGGTAGACGGAAACGTTAGGTTTTTTCCAGCGGATTCAGGGTTTCGCCGAAGCGGGGCCCCGGAGCGTCGGAACCCCACCCAAACGTAGGTTGTGCCATACCATATGTATACAAGTGTGTTGTGTGTTTCAAATGTCCAAGAATCTACTCCTAGGTGTGACCGACATCACCGGCTTCACTTTCTCTCTACTAAGTGTGCGGACTTATAGCTGAAAACTCCCGTTTCGGGCGAAACGGGGGCAATCTTGTGACAACTTGTGATAAAAGTTGGGTTCTCATGTTCGTATGGCCTAACCGAACACAACCAAGCAAAAAAGATGCCTCTCCGAGTGACGCTGGAATGTTTTGTGTTTGAGCGCCACTTCGATCCAAGCAGCGGTAAGACGTCTCTGATGATCTACAACCGTCCGGCAAGACATCTCTTATGATCTGCAACCGTTTGGAACGGTCGCAGGTCATCAGAGACGTCTTGCCGCTGGTTGCCCAAAGATGCCTCTCCGAGTGACGCTGTAATGTTTTGTGTTTGAGCGCCACTTCGATCCAAGCAGCGGTAAGACGTCTCTGATGATCTACAACCGTCCGGCAAGACATCTCTGATGATCTGCAACCGTTTGGAACGGTCGCAGGTCATCAGAGACGTCTTGCCGCTGGTTGCCCAAAGATGCCTCTCCGAGTGACGCTGGAATGTTTTGTGTGAGTGAGTAACCTGTCTGAGGAGGTGGGCTATATATAGGGTCGCATGGCTTACGAAGTGGTCGTGATAGTGCTGATCCGACGGCTCAGAAGCGCTCAAAAGAAACACACCGCTGATCCAACGGCTCACAAGCGCTGGAAGGAAGCACACGATCCGTGTGCTTCTTCCTGATTGGGCATACTACAGCTCACAAGCCCGGAAAAGAAACACACACCGCTGATCCAACGGCTCACAAGCGCTGGAAGGAAGCATACAATCCGTGTGCTTCTTCCTGATTGGGCATACTACAGCTCACAAGCCCTGAAAAAAAAACACACACCGCCGATCCAACGGCTCACAAGCGCTAGAAGGAAGCACACGATCCGTGTGCTTCTTCCTGATTGGGCATACTACAGCTCACAAGCCCTGAAAAGAAACACACACCGCTGATCCAACGGTTCCCAAGCGCTCAAAAGAAACACACCGCTGATCCAACGGCTCACAAGCGCTGGAAGGAAGCACACGATCCGTGTGCTTCTTCCTGATTGGGCATACTACAGCTCACAAGCCCTGAAAAGAAACACACACCGCTGATCCAACGGCTCACAAGCGCTGGAAAGAAGCACTCCGGGATGTGAGCGGGTTCACCGGCATCACTTTCTCTCTAGTGAGTTTCTGCACTTAGAGGTGAAAACTCCCCTTCCGGGCGAACCGGATGGAATCTTGTGTTGATTTGGGGTAGACCTTGGTTTCTCACCTTCCTATGGCCTAACCTAACACAACCAAGCAAAAAAGTCCACTGGCTACCCCCTTTCGACGCACGTCTATGGGGGTAGACGGAAACGTTAGGATCTAGGGTTTCGCTTAGATATAAAATAATTTCATGAATATAATGTAATAAATCGTATAAAATTAATTATTATTTGTTTTCATGAATAATTAACTTAGTAAATAATATTTGTTTTCCTTTAAAAATATAATCTAAAAAAAGAAAAAATATAAAAAAAGAACACTGTGCCGACGGTAAAACCGTCGGCTTAGGTTCGTTTTCCTTTAAAAATATAATCTAAAAAAAAAGAAAAAATATAAAAAAAAAGAACACTGTGCCTACGGTAAAACCGTCGGCATAGGTTCCCGCCCTTATCCCCACACGACCGGGGACGGTTTCTTCTCCCCCAACCACACACTGCCCCGGCCGTCTCGATCTGTCTCAGTCGCACGCCGCCGCTCCCCCGTCTCCGGCCGCCGCTGCCCCTTCTCCGGCCGCCATTGCCCCGTCTTCGGCCGCCCCTCGTCGTCCTCTCCGGCCGCCACCCTCCCTCGCTCTCCGGCGGCGGCTCGCGAGCGTCTCGTGGCCGCAGGGGCGGCGCACCAGCTCCTTCTTCCCGGCCGCCACCCGACCTCGCTCTCCGGCGGCGGCTCGCCCCAGCTCCTTCTTCCCGGCGGCTCGCTCCCGCCCGTGCCGGTCACCATCGTCTCCCAGGTCACCACCGTCTCCTTCGCCACCCCCTCCCCTGGTCAGGTAGGGAACAACCTTCCTCTCCTTCGCCACCCCCTCCCCTGGTTGCTACTGTTGAGGCCGAGTGGCAGTGCATGCATGGTCCGTTTGACTGATGCATGTTGTGGTACTGATGCTAGCATTTCTCAGTTGGAGAAAAAAGAGGTACTGATGCATGTTGTGGTACTGATGCCGAAATTTTGAAGTGTTGAATGTTTGCTAGTTGCTGTAAATTAATTACAGCGTGATGTGGTGAAGTTTTGAAGTGCTGAACTTTTCCTATTGCTGTAAATTAATTTCAGTGTGATGTGGTGAACTTTTGAAGTGCTGTTTAGGTTAACATGCTTGTAAAAAATTCAGATTTGATGATGCTAAAATTCTTGAAATCTCAAAATTTATTTACATAGTTGCAAAATGTCGGACGAGTTAGCCATGGTTAATCTCAAAATTTCTGAAATCTCAAAATTTATTTACATTGTGTGCTTTTTCAGATGACGTAGCTGAGGAGGGGTCGCCTCGGTGTCCCTGTTGTGTCGCCCCCCTCCTCTGGAGCGTGTCCCTGACTTGCTGCCACGTTCGATCACGCTCCGAGGGTATAAATCTTTCGCCTCTCTTGCTGCATAGGTTTATTTTGGTCTAGATCACCAAGTCAGTCGCGTAACCCGAGTCAGATCCCATCCGGAAGGGTTACAAATTTATAAATATGCAGGATTGTCCATCTTTGCATATTTATAACCGTAACACTTCCGGGTTGTCCTGTTGGACAGTCCGAGTACGTGTAGATCGGGTCGTGTTCCATGTTCTACCCCTTCCTGAGACGGAATTTCGGCAGCACCTCCCCGTTGTTCTTCGGATGCACACCCTCTCGGCTTGACAAGCTCGAGACGTGTATTCTGAAGAACAGCGGGGAGGTGCTGTCGAAATTTCGTCTCGGGTCGGGGTAGAACATGGGACACGACTCGATCTACACGTACTCGGGCGGGATAGGCCCTCCTATTAGAAGTGTAGGTGAACCCTTGCATGTTGTAAAAGATAAAATTTGGCCGTAATAATCTTGGTGTCATTGAATAAATTTATTATTACTTGGTGCATATTACGAAATGCGTTGTTCTTTGGATCCAATAAAGCAGAGGATGGCTGATAATGGGTGGATGTACAGTGGCCGTATCAGTAAGATTAAAAGAACAGAGGAGTGGGAATGGAAGACCAATATGTTAGTGAAGGAGTTAGCGCGTGGTTCAAAGGCATCAGGAGTTCGTCCAAGGTGCCCATGCATTAATTGCAAGAATCGTGCCCGTCAGGGAAAGGATGAAATGACTAAGCATCTTTGGTTGTCTGGGTATATGCCTAACTACGTCACGAAGGTCGACTTTGCTCAGGTCGAACGTGACAGAGTTGAGGTGATGCGGCAGCGGATCAATGGCAATGAGTATGATGGGGTGAGAAACTTGCTAGATGATCTCCGCGATGCTGACATACCGGATTCGCCACCTCCACAGGAGGAACCGGAGGAACCGGGTGAACCGGAGGAACCGGAGCCAACCGCGAAGGCTTTCCTTGATATGATGGCCTCGGCTAAGAAGCCTCTATACGAGGGTGCAAACATTTCTCAGCTCGATGCCATAGCTCAAATACTAAGTGACAAGTGCCAGTACTCCACCACCCGTGCAGGCTTTGAAGCCAATCTGAAAACATTTGGTAACATGTTGCCCGAAGGGCATTGTCTGCCAAAGTCCATGCACGAAACGAGGAAACTATTGGGATCG